>OY848927.1:964011-2164011 GCA_963693285.1 Xestospongia muta
GAGAGAGAATTTAATAGTACCTGATAAAGCCATGCTGATAATTCAGAAATATACTTCCATCTTGATAACTCTAACAAAGTCTCATCATTAGCTATCTAAAAGGAGGATCAACGTGACCAGTGTCACCATATAATAGCAATTCATATGTACCTGAGAAGCTTGCGATCGAGTTCCAGACCCACTGTCATGACGACTATGATGAGAGACAGATTCATTAGATATCCTCCATACTGTCTCCTGCATAAACTTAGTCAAAGCAACAGTCCATTCTATAGAACAATAATACACCACATGAAGTAAACTTAGGAGAAGTACATAAATGACAAAGTAGAGGTAACATACCAAAAGATGGATCAGCAGTCTGTTTCTTTTTAGTGAGTTTCAATTCTGCTCCCAGAGAAGAATGAGCAGCTGTCATCTAGAAAATGCATGTATTTAGATGTACATATATGTGTGAAACTACATGCAAACTAGCATAGAACTTAATTTAACTCCCTAATCCATCTCCCCTCATTCTTACTTTAATATACCATACAGCTCGGGAGACAGGGACATTTTTTTCAAAGAGAACATCAAATATCTCCTCTCGTTTATTAAAAATAGGAATCTACAAGGTAAATAATAATTGTAATAAACATAATACATGAAGTACATGTATTATGTTTACATGAAGTGCATGTATTATGTTTACATGTAGTACATGTATTATGTTTACATGTAGTACATGTATTATGTTTACACATAATACATATATTATATACATGTACAACATGTATATATCATGAGTAGCTATGATGTTCAGGACTATATCCATTGTTGCTAAGTAATGAGGAATGTAAGTAGATTTGAATTACATGATGGATGCCTTAATAATTATGTTTTATTATAATTATATACATTATTTTTAATGTACCTTTTTTTTAATAAGTTGTTCTAAAGACTCAATACCAGCCAATCCTTGAAACCACAAGGATGCTTGCTCTTTCTTATTGCGACCAACAGGCACCTAAATAGGTGTCACATGACTATCATGTGACTATAATGAGAACTTACAGGCCAGAAACTATCTCTGGAAAGGTTCGTCCTTTTCTTCTGACTATCTTGACCCCATGCTGCTCTCTTTTTAGCATCCACTATTTGACTAAGTCTGGATGTAAACTAGGAGAGAGAGAGAGAGAGAGAGAGAGAGAGAGAGAGAGAGAGAGAGAGAGAGAGAGAGAAAGAGAGTAAACTTACAATAGCAATACATTTACAATAAGACTCACATCACTAGCTCGTAAATGTTGCACATCTGACCGTGCAGATCCAACCTAATAATACCAGAACTAATAATAAAGCTATATATGTGGGTACTACCTCATATGAGTGAGCTGGTTGTTGTCGTAGTCCTTGACTCAAAGTCTGCACAGTCAACTCATCCTATAAAGGTATGTATGTTACATGTACATATATACATATAAGTAACATTGACCACACCTCCTTTTGGCGAGTTTCTTGAGGATATATATCCGGTACTCCAAGTTTGGGTCTTTTAAGTTGTCTTAACTCTTCCAAATTCATTACTAATAGCAACAAGTAGTCCTTAGGATAAGCCAAGTATACTCACATATGATAGTAATGATATCTAAACTAACCTTAATATTAAGCTTTTTATAGCTTCTAGGCTCTTTATATCTCTTCTTCTTCTTGCTATTAGTTTGTTTAATAGCTTTATATATAATAATTATAGTATTATAAAGAAATCGAGAAGATGACGAGATCCCTATGGGTCAGAATGAATTTAAATATTACAAAAACATCATTAGTCTTTAAAATATAATTAGATACATTTACGGTATATATAGGGAGTTCACATAGTTTAATGGCAACCCCTTCAATTGTATTGTTTTGAACTACAGGACCCAGTAGCAGCCAGTAATCTCTATACAGATTGTACTACTGTGACTGTGGACCCAAAAGTGACAAGCTGTACAAGACACCAGGTTACTGTTTGGTGTAGTCAGGAGCAGAGAACAGAAAACAAGCTTAAAGATTGAAGGTCAGATTGTTGTTACTATGTTAGGACCCTGTTTTGAGTGTAGTTAATTAATGTTGTTGTAATAGTACTGGATGATCTGCAACTTTATGTCTGAGTGATATAGATGACTTTATTAATGTTACCCCATGGTGAAAATTTTGGTCAGTAAGAGTATCGTAAATATTCAATACATTATGGCAATTGAGTTGTTTGAGTTGTCACTTTGATGATTGGTGTAAAATTACATTATTCATCCTGTTTACTGTACTTGTATCAGGCTATTCTGTTTGTTCAGTTCAAAAGGCACGGCACAAGGAGGTAACTAATTCACTTATACCATTGAAATCGGAAATCATTTTGAAATTACTGAAAAATTCCATTAATGTCTGTGTAAGGGTTTTATTGATGAGTAAATTTTTGAAATGACAAAGATATTAGTAAAATTTGTATATCGTTCTTTTTATGTTCAATTCCTTGTTGTTAAACGCCTCTGTTTTGTATGATATTATGCTTTGATGTTTATATGGCTATTGGCTAATATGTTATTGGGCTAGAAATTACTATCTACTCATTCTATGCTACTCACTGTCTTCAATATTATAAGCCACATTACAGGTCTATGTTACTGGTATACAGGAGTATTTAATAATTGTTCAATACTTAATACATTAATTTGTAATATTACAATATATAATAGTAGAATAGTCGGTACTATTAGAACCCTTTAGTAGACAATTACTACCATACCATCAACATTACATGACTGTGGTAATGCTCACTTGTCTAGACCTTACTAATGGTAACTATCTTAGATCACTGTGGTAAGTACTGATGTTTACTAGTCTAGAGCTTACTAATGGTAGCTATCCTAGATCACTGTGGTAAGTACTGATGTTCACTAGTCTAGAGCTTACTAGATCACTGTAGTAATGCTCACTAGTGTAGGCGTTACTAAGGATAGCTATCCTAGGTTTGTGGTAAGCACTGATGTTTACTAGTCTAGAACTTACTAGATCACTGTAGTAATGCTTACTAGTGTAGGTGTTGGTAAGGATAGCTATCCTAGGTTTGTGGTAAGCACTGATGTTTACTAGTCTAGAACTTACTAGATCACTGTAGTAATGCTTACTAGTGTAGGTGTTGGTAAGGATAGCTATCCTAGGTTTGTGGTAAGCACTAATATTAACTAGTCTAGAGCTCACTAGCAGTAGGTATTCTAGGTCACTGTGATAGATGCTGATGTTCAACCCTCAAGTGATTTTGAACAAACATTCTGATGTTTTTACAGTTGAGTAACATTTTGTTGACACATCCAGTCATTATAGCTTTTGCAAGAAACCATAATAAGTCTGCAGTGTAATCAATTTATTTTGATACTGTAAAAAATATGGCTGCTTGTATTATACAATATATACATTGAGTATATACTTAGGGAAATTCCTAGATAATTGAAGCTCTGTTCCATTACAGACTATTATAACATGACTATGTTTGTTTTTATAGTTAGTTGTAAGTACTCACGTTTAATTTGTTTACCAAAAGAGAGGTTATCAATTCTTACTTGCTGTAGCATGCAAGCAATAATACATCATAATTATTGTATCATCAGATTGAATGGAACAGTCTATTATATAGGTGTGTAGTCACAATTATTAACGTTATTTGTTATACGCCTGAAATAAAGTTCATTATAAAACTCTTCAATATTTCTGTTTCGTGTCTAGAAATTATTAGTTTGCTATGCACAGTTTCATCAATTTACTCTATTTATGCAAACTAATATTAGCGATTTTCCAGTTGATTTTATAGAAGTAACTTTAAATGCGTACAATAATTACATTTTCCAGTAACATTCTGATGCTAGTACACCAGACAGAGCTTCATAGCAATTCTTTTGTTATTTTATTGTATTGAATAACGTTTCAATATATGCTGTTTGAGGGACTTGTAATAAAAGCATTTTCAGTATAACATGCAACACAAACAATTATCTTACAAAAAATTTATCACTCTCTTATCTACGAAGATTTTTCAGTATATCTTGGCTTCATTATTTTACCATTTTGTTCTATTATAGAACTATGAATCAGACTGCTATTGTTTACTTCCTTATTTTATGGTAGCTAACTAAACTTTCATAGAGGTGTTAGTTTAGGAAACATTCCTAATCAAACACTAATATTTGAGGGTGAGGTGGGGGATTTTACCATTGTACCAATACTGTTACTACAACATGCTAGACTTTTTGTCTCATTGCTATGGAGGCACTTGTGACCATACTCCTCTACAGTTTCACTTGCCCCAATCTGGAGATTTACTAGTTAGAAATAGATTGGGAACCACTCTAGGATTATGCCATGATGATTTGATCTCTTTTCCTTGAACAAACAGACAAAAGGTTACATTTTGTGGGGTCAATTGGTTTAGTTTCCTTGTTCTAGTTAGACATGTTAAGGGAAATTGTGATAGTTAAGAATAACTATTTAAATGTGTTACATGTGTCAGTTATTGCAACATCACTCACACATTAAGTGTGAGTGAATAAAATGTGATTATTAATACAGATACTATATTATATATATAATATATATTACTGCCATATCTTTCTGATATTAAGTGTACACCCACACACACATACACACACTAATCAGAGGTCTTAATGTCTGTTATGTGAATAAATGCCTAAACAAATGACTAAGTAGCTATTGTTGGCCAAACATAGCTATCTTATTACAGCTGGTTTGATTATATTGTTCGTGTTTGTTATATGGCAGTTCAACTTGGCATTACTTACATGTATATTTAATAATGAGATGTGTAGTATACTTAGTACTGTATATGGTGTTGTTTGTCAGTGTTTGATTAATATTAACATAATCTGCTATGTAATACATGTAGGTACTGATAGATGTCTTATCTAATATGATTTTGCCAACTATTTGAAATGAGTAAACTTCTTATGAAAATATTTCTTACTTAAATCTGTATGCTAGTTTGTGGAGGAAGATACACACATCTACATGTACATGTACTCCCTTATGTGTATGCGCGCGCGCGCGCGCGCGCGTGTGTGTGTGTGTGTGTGTGTGTGTGTGTGTGTGTGTGTGTGTCACCTCACTACCTCTTTTTCCATCCTCCCCCTTCCTTGTGTGTGGTCATGCACTCTCATGAGTTATCTCTCATTATTTCATAGCAGTTTCTGATCTGTTTGCCCATTACTTAATGAACAGTGCCATCCATTACCAAATGACATCCATTTATAATATCTAACCACATATGACTATCTGTGGACATTGGAGGTTTCTTGTGAATTGTTCATACAATTTATGAACTGTTTAGAATGTTGTTCTATTAATGTTACAATGTATACTTAATTGTATGTAATGTTAAGATAGATACCAGCTGTAAACATGTTTGTAATGTCAACAAATAGAATCTGTTTCAATGAATTAGAGGGAATGCACTTTCTCAGGAGACTATTGCCATATTTATAACAGTCACTATAAATATTGTTGGAGTAAGTCCTTTGTTCTTTGATATATTTGAAGTTACAAAGTCTAGTTTTTTATTGATGACATCTAAATTGGAATGTCTTACTAAAAATGTTATTGTAACCTTTCTACCAGACTTACAAAGAATGCAGATAGTTTAATGACGACAAAGAGATAACAGAGTTAATATTAGCTTTTGAGACTACTGGAGTATGTACTAAATAAACAAACTAGTAGTAGAGACAACTGGTGACGCACTGTAAATTGTCACATTAATTTTACAAATGTTTTAACATATCTGCCTAAGTTACACTGTTCCTAATATTTTATAAACACTATTGCAACCAACCTACTCAACCAAATCAAAGGACTAGTCTGTGACTCTGTGTGACCTTTAACTATAATACAAGTTGACTCACTTAATGTTTTTATTTAATATAATTATTAATTCAAATCACCAAAAAATCAAAAAGGAAATACAAAATAATAGCATAGCAAAAAACAACATGTGAATGTATTACTTCACATATATATCATAGAAACCTATTGGACTATCTTCATCATCGTGATTTGCACACACACGGAGTTCTATATAGTTGTTGCTAGAGGTCTGCAATTTTTTATGAAACCAAGGTATGCCAGACACTTGACAACATGACTTCTCATGTGATCGACAATTTTTGCCATCCCACAGTGGATCAGGATATAATTTTTTGGTTGGACTAGTTGGACTTCCTGACTCACAAAAGTAATCGTTTCCAATAAAGGAAGGGACATTCACTGAACTACCTATAGCACAAGGACAATTGTTTCCATTTTCTGAATTAGATGCGATGAAAGTCCAAATATGTTTTCTTGGACTACCATATGTGAGACTAACACCTTCAACATAATAGCTGTTAATATTTGAGGTACCAGAGCTAAGACCATTTGGTGACCAATACTGGTATCCAATAAGTTTTCCACAAACTTGAGAGTATTGTATCTTAGAGAAGAATTTGATTGCTCTGCAATAGTTTTTTCGTAAAGATCTTCCACAAGCTCTTACTCCATTTTGATTATACAGTTTAAATCCAGGAGGACATTGTTCATGTGGATCAGACATATTGAGATAGGCAATCCTTGTCCATCCTCCAATAGTGTTACATAGATCCTCCATATGACAATAAACTTTACCACTTACTAAAGTATAATTACCAGAGGGGCTTCTTGGGCATTTATCTTTGATTTCTTGACACGACTTTGGTGGAGGGAAAACAACATCATTACAGTTGTCAGGTGGTGGTGTTGGTGGTGGTTCAGGTCTTGTGAAATTATTAAACGCCTGAAACAAAAATTTCATTCTTAGTTTAAGTTGTTCAATTTGATCTTCAAACTCTTCATTCTTGGAGTATAGCTCTTCAATATCTTGAGTGTTATTTTCAATCGCTTGTGCATTATTCTTGCAGGAACAAATATCTTTTGGTACATCCTTTGTAGGAGGGATAGGATTGACTACTGTTAGAGTCAAGTTAACAAGCATATCAATCTTATCAGTGAGAGCATCAATAGATTCTTGTAGCTGTGAAGTATCACAGGTAGTAAAAGTAGAAGTAGAAGCAGTAACTAGCACTGCCATAGTCCACAGTGTTATAATGATAGAGAATATATTGGCCATTATTGAGTGCTTTGTTGAATTGATAGACTGAAATTTTGATGATGAAGTGGTCACTTTTATAGTGTAGCTATCACATGATCGAAATATTTTGTGAAAAATTGATCTTAGTGACTCAGGAGTGTATGAGTGTCTTCAAGACACTCCCAGTGACCTTATTGGTTTGGGTGTTAAAATATTTAGATCTTTATGGTATAGTAAAATTAGTTTTGATGTCTAGAGTTATATCAACTGACACACCTACTAAGGAAGTACTGGTTATCTAATCTTAATTATTATTAGTGATGTTTTTTAAGCTGTGGTCAGTTATTATGTTCCCTTCAATATTTCTACAACTTGTCATGTGACTTTATTACAAGATGCTTAAATTAATTCATACATTACATCTTGCTACATATAAATGTGTCTGTGTGTATTTTATACAAGGTTATTGGATGTCTGAAGACAGACCAATTGGTGGTAGGGTTCTTGTCCATTCTGAGGCTCGACTATCCCATGCAAACCAGATGACAGTGTTAGCCAAGTCTTTATGACCTTTAACTAAATACAAGTTGACTCACTTGTTTTTATTTAATGTAATTATTGATTCAAATCACCAAAAAATCAAAAAGGGAATACAGAATAATAGATAGCAAAAAACAACAACATGTGAATGTATTACTTCACATATATATCATAGAAACCTATTGGACTATCTTCATCATCATAATTAGCACATATATGTAGTTCTATATAGTCGTTGGTAGAGTTCTGTATTGTTTTATGAAACCAAGGCATACCAGATACCTGACAAGATGGCTTTTCACGTGATCCATAATTTTTAACATCCCACAGTGCATCAGAATATAATTTTTTTGGTTAGAATGATGGGCTTCCTGTCTCACAAAAGTAATCATTTCCAATGAATGAAGGAACAGTTACTGTAATACCTGTAGTGCAAGGACAATTTTTTCCATTTTCCAAATTAGTTATGATAAAAGTTCAGATACATTTTCTCAGACTACCATATGTGAGACTAACACCATCAACATAATGGCTGTCAATATCCAAAATTCCAATGTTAAGAGCATCTGGTTTTCTATTAAGTGACCAGTACTGGTATCCAATAATTTTTCCACAGAGTAGAGAATATTTGATTTTAGAGGAGAATTTGAGTAGTTTGCAATACTTTATATATTTTTTTGTAATGCAGCTCTTCCACAGGCTCTTACACCATTTTGATTATATTGTTTAAATCCAGAAAGACATTGTTCATGTGGATCAGACATATTGAGATAGGTAATCCTTGTCCATCCTCCACCAACATTACATAGATCCCCCATATGGTAATAAACCACTTACAAAAGTATAATTACCAGAAAGACTGCTTGGAGATTTAGATTTGATTTCTTGAAAGGATCTTGGTAAAGGGTAGAGGACTCCATTGCATGCAATTGACCTTACTTGTTAGATTTTATAAAGCTTGAACCAATGATTTATTATCAGCTTAAATTGTTCAATTTTATCTTCAAACACTTCTTTTCCCGACTTTTAGCTCTTTGATTTTATGTTGTATTGTTGTCATTTGGGTCGTTATAGGCTGCAAGTTGGTCTCAATGTTACCAGACTTGTTATGAGTCAAGTTAACAAGCATATCAATCTTATTGCTGAGGATATCAATAGAATTCTGTTGATTATCACAAGTAATAGAAGCAGTAACTAGCACTGTCATAGTCTACAGCGCTATAATGATAGAGAATATATTGGCCATTATTGAGTGCTTTGTTGGATCAATATATATAAATATATCTGTGTATTATATATATGGTTATTGGATGTCTGAAGACAGACCAATTGATGGTAGGGTTCTTGTCCATTCTGAGACTTGACTCCCCCATGCAATATTGAAGCACTGAGGTGACAGTGTTGGCCAAGTTTTTGTGACTTTAACTAAAATACAAGTTGACTCACTTAATGTTTTTACTTAATATAATTACTAATTTAAATCACCGAAAAATCAAAAGGAAATACAGAATAATAGCATAGCAAAAAACAACATGTGAATGTATTACTTCACATATAATCATAGAAACCTATCAGGCTGTCTTCATCATTATAATTAGCACGTATACACAGTTCCATGTACTTGTTGGTAGAGGTCTGTAATGTTATATGAAACCAAGGTATACCAGACATATGACAACATGACTTCTCACATGATCCACAATTTTTGCCATATAATTTTTGGTTGGACTAGTTGGACTTCCTGACTCACAAATAATCATTTCCAACAAAGGAAGGAACAGCCACTGAACTACCTGTAGTACATGGACAGTCGTTTCCACTTTCCGAATTAGCTGTGATAAAGGTCCAAATATGTTTTCTAGGACTACCATATGTGAGACTAACACCTTTAATATAATGGCTATTAATATTTGAACTACCAGAACTAAGACCATTTGGTGACCAATACTGGTATCCAATAAGTTTTCCACAAAAATTTGAGAGTATTGTATTTTAAAGGAGAACTTGATTGCTCTGCAGTAGTTTTTTCATAAAGATCTTCCACAAGCTCTTACTCCATTTTGATTATACAGTTTAAATCCAGGAGGACATTGTTCATGTGGATCAGACATATTGAGCAGGCATGGGGCCAAGTACATTGGTACTTGTACTTTAGTACTACAAAGTACAGCTATAAAAGTACTTGTACTTATAGTTAAGTCCTTTCTTCATTTCTGCATAGTACTTGTACTTGTACTCAAATACTAGTACTGAGCTATGTACTTACAAGTACTTAAATACTTGTAAGTACTTTGAAGTGCTTTGAAGTACTTTGAAGTGCTTTGAAGTGCTTTGAAGTACATTTAAATTCTTCCAATCTTACCCATCAAAGTTGACAAAGGTAACCATACTCAGTTCATGTTGAGGGTAGGTTTGAACCACATTCAAAGAAGAACAAAAACTTATTTAGCTTCATACCAGAGTCTGAGGCTGAAACCATACTTTTCCAGAGTCATTCAAACACAGACAATTACTTAGCATCTTGTATCTCCATTGACTCAAATACAGCCAAGTATTAGAAAGAGAATCATAGAAAGTGTCCATCTCTTGCAAAGCTTGCAAAAGAATTTCTTGAAGTAACTTCTTAATCCTCACTAGTAGAGAGGCTGTTCAGCAACGTAGAAAAATTTTCAGAAAGATATAGACTGAGCGATGATAGATTTTAACTGTTGAAGTTTGTAAGATATAGTTATAATAATGTTTGACATATGGATATTTTGATCAGTATCTAAGCAGTAAGCACTACCAAACACATCCTAATTCATTATAAATATCAGTTGAAGCATTTGTACTTGTAATTAAGTACTTTCAAATTACATGTACTTATACTTAAGTACATCTTCATTATTGGAGCTTACGCTTGTACTTGTACTTTAAATATTTCAAAAGTACTTGTACTCTACTTAACTCCTTACAAATGTACATGTCCCATGCCTGATATTGAGATAGGCAATCCTTGTCCGTCCTCCACTAGTGTTACATAGATCCTCCATATTGCAATAAACTATACCGCTTGCTAAAGTATAATAACCAGAGGGACTTCTTGGACATTTATCTTTGATTTCTTGACAGGACTTTGGTGGAGGGAAAACAACGTCATTACAGTTGTCAGGTGGTGGTGTTGGTGGTGGTTCTGTGCTTGTGAAATTATTAAAAGCTTAAACCAAGAAATTTGTTGTTAGTTTAAATTGTTCAATTTGATCTTCAAACTCTTCATTCTTGGAGTATAGCTCCTCAATATCTTGAGTGTTATTTTCAATTGCTTGTGCACTATTATTGCACGAACAAATATCTTTTTTAAGAGGGATAAGATCGATTTTTTTTGAGATGAGTTAACAAGCATATCAATCTTATCAGTGAGAGCATCGATAGATTTTTGTAGCTGTGAAGTATCACAGGTAGTAGAAGTAGAAGTAGAAGCAGTAACTAATACTGTCATAGTCTACAGTGCTATAATGGTAGAGAATATATTGGCCATTATTGAGTGCTTTGTTGAATTGATAGACTGAAATTTTGATGATGAAGTGCTCACTTTTATAGTGTAACTATCACAAGATCAAAATATTTGGGAAAAAAAGATCTTAGTGACTCATGAGCGCATGAGTGTCTTCAAGACACTCCTAGTGACTTATTGGTTTGGCTGTTAAAATTATTTAGATCTTTATCTAGTAATGAGATTACTGTCTAGTAATGGTTCATTAAAACTTGTTTTGATGTCTAGAGTTATATCAACTGACTTACCTACAAAGGGAGTACTGGTTATTTGATCTTAATTATTATTAGTGATGTTTTTAAAGCTGTGGTCAGTTATTATGTTCCCTTCAATATTTCTATAACTTGTCATATGACTTTATTACAAGATGCTAAAATTAAGTCATACATTATTTCTCACTATGTATATAATTTTTGTGTGTGTATTTTATATAAGTTTATTGGATGTCTGAAGACAGACCAATTGGTGGCAAGATTCTTGTCCATTCTGAGGCTTAATTATCCCATACAAACCAGATGACAGTGTTAGCCAAGTCTTTATGACCTTTAACTAAAATACAAATTCACTCACTTGTTTTTATTTAATGTAATTATTGATTCAAATCACCAAAAAAATCAAAAAGGAAATACAGAATAATAGCATAGCAAAAAACAACATGTGAATGTATTACTTCACATATATATCATAGAAACCTATTGGGGTATCTTCATCATCATAATTAGCACATATATGTAGTTCTATATAGTCGTTGGTAGAGTTCTATAATGTTTTATGAAACCAAGGTATACCAGATACTTGACAACATGACTTCTCAAGTAGGGTTAATTGCTAATATCATCGTTTTAAGATGTTTCGTTTCATCTTTCTCAGCTTGCAATTCTTCCATTGCTTGTGTGTTGTTTTTGCAGGAACAATTATGATTTGGTACAGCTGTTTTAGAAGGGATAGGTCCAAGAATTAATGTTAGTGACCTCATAGGTTTATCTGTTAAAGTAATTGAGATCTCTAAAAATAGTCTTGATGTCTAGAGTTGTATCAACTGTGTACGTGTGTGTGCCTGTCTGTTAGTGTGGAGAGAGAGAGTTGCAAGTCAGGTGGCAAAATAATTTCAATTTTACAAGGAATTAATGTAAACTGTACTACAATACACAAACTAGTACATTATTAGTTTATTACATCACAATTTACAACAACATTTAATTTACTGAGTACAACTTTAAAAAAGTCAGTAATAATAGCCAAGAACTGATAACCTGTCCTTCCTTAGTGGGTGAGTCAGTTGATACTATTTCCCTTGCTAGATAGAGATTTCTGTTATGTTAACAGTCAAACATATGAGGTTACTAAGATTAGTTCTTCCCAAAATGTTTTGATATGTTTAACACGTGACAGTCACACTATAAATGTGTGCACTTCATTGTCTTAGATTATTACAAAACAATATGTGAATGTATTACTTCACATATCTGGCTAAGTTATGCTCTTCCAAATATTTTATAAACACTATTGCAACCAACCTACTCAACCAAATCAAAGGACTAGTCTGTGACTCTGTGTGACCTTTAACTAAAATACAAGTTGACTCACTTAATGTTTTTATTTATTATAATTACTAATTCAAATCATCAAAAAATCAAAAAGGAAATACAGAATAATAACATAGCAATAAAAAAAAACAACATATGAATGTATTACTTCACATATATATCATAAAAACCTACTGGGGTATCTTCGTCATCATGGTCATTACATATACGCAGTTCTATATCGTCATTTGTAGAGGTTTCTAATGTTTTATGAAACCAAGGTATACCAGATGCCTGACAACATGGGTTCTCAAATGCTCTACAATTTTTACCATCCCACAGTGCATCAGAATATAGTTTTCTGGTTGGAGTGCTTGGGCTTCCTGATTCACAAAAGTAGTCTTTTCCGATAAAAGAGGGAACAGTCACTGTACTACCTGTAGCACAAGGACAATTATTCCCATTTTCTGACATAGCTGTGATAAAAGTCCAAATATGTTTTCTTGGACTACCATATGTGAGACTAACACCATCGACATAATAGCTGTTAATATCTGAAGTACCAGTACTAAGACCATTTGGTGACCAATATTGGTATCCAATAAGTTTTCCACAAACTTGAGAATATTCTATCTTAGAGGAGAACTTGTGTGACTCACAATACCTTTGCCGTAATGCAGCTCTTCCACAACCTCTTACACCATTTTGATTATACACTTTAAATCCAGGAGGACATTGTTCATATGCATCAGACATATTGAGATAGGCAATCCTTGTCCATCCTCCACTAGTGCTACATAGATCCCCCATATGACAATAACATTTACCACTTGCTAAAGTATAATAACCAGAGCGACTTCTTGGACATTTATCTTTGATTTCTTGACAGGACTTTAGTGAAGGGAAGACAGTTCCATTGCAGATGTCTGGTGTTTTTGTAAAATTGTCAAAAGCTTCAACCAACAAATTTATTGTTAGTTTAAATTGTTCAATTTGATCTTCAAGCTCTTCATTCTTGGAGTATAGCTCTTCAATATCTTGAGTGTTATTTTCAATCGCTTTTGCATTACTATTGCAGGAACAATTATCTTTTGGTATAATGGGTTTAGGAGGGATAGGATCGACTACTGTTAGAGTCAAGTTAACAAGCATATCAATCTTATCAGTGAGAGCGTCAATAGATTTTTGTAGCTGTGAAGTATCACAGGTAGTAGAAGTAGAAGTAGAAGCAATAACTAACACTGTCATAGTCCACAGTGCTATAATGATAGAGAATATATTGGCCATTATTGAGTGCTTTGTTGAATTGATAGACTGAAATTTTGATGATGAAGTGCTCACTTTTATAGTGTAACTAACACAAGATCAAAATATTTGGGAAAAAAGATCTTAGTGAGTCGTGAGCACATGAGTGTCTTCAAGACACTTCTAGTGCTTATTGGTTTGTGTGTTAAAATTGTTTTGATCTTTATCTAGTAATGAGATCTCTGTCTAGTAATGGTTTACTAAAACTTGCTTTGATGTCTAGAGTTGCATCAACTGATTAACCTTGCTGTGTGGGTGTAAAGTGAGGTTACTGTAGTCTGTCAGTGTGTGTGTGTGTGTCTGCACTGCCTGTTACCAGGGATTATTTTTGAAGTGCTATAACTTGGCAAGTGAAGCATTAGCAGCTACCAACGTTTAGCAACTAATAGAAAAACGTGTGGACTTTACAACATTAGTATCAAGAACATTGTCAAGGAAAACGAAAGCTTAAAAGGTCAAGGTGCCTAACGAGTTTTTTTTAGTATGTTGTAGACAATCTTAGAGGAATATGTATCAGCAAGACAGAAGGCCATTGGTCGAAGCAATCATCAGAAAAGTTCTGAAAAGTGTTTTCAGGGTGCTTCTTGGTGTAACTTGACTAATGATGTAACAACATATCCTATGATGACATCACTATGTGTCATAGAATTAATAATATTAGATTTGGTTTAGTGTTTAGGTGATGTCATCAATATGATGACATCACTAGTGTCATTTCATTATGATGTCATCATAGTCAAGTTACACCAAGAACCACCCTGTCTTCAAGATTGCACGTGGACTTGGAGAAGTAATGCATTCAGGAAATGTCTCAAAGCACTGAAAAAACTGCTACTAATAGTTAATGTATCGATTTATATTTGTATTACAGGACATTTCCAATAAAAGTTTCATCTTCAAGTTTCAATAAATTTTGTATATGAAATATTGATACATTTTAAAGCT
The DNA here is from genome assembly GCA_963693285.1 of Xestospongia muta. Classification (NCBI taxonomy): domain Eukaryota; kingdom Metazoa; phylum Porifera; class Demospongiae; order Haplosclerida; family Petrosiidae; genus Xestospongia; species Xestospongia muta. The sequence goes on from OY848927.1 coordinate 978,986, forward strand.
TCATGTAAAGGCTCAGAGCTTTCATCACGAATCTAGGACTTAATCTTGCTTGGCAATTGAATGATACTATCACTTACTCAGTTACCGCTTCACAGACGTGGCAAGACATATTTATTTGTATTAGCCTTTCTTGTTGATTCATTGATTGATATGGATTGGGTTAGCAAGGCATGGCTGCCCATGCCCTGGTTGAGTTGTGTTTTAGCACCTTAGTGCATTTTACTATTATTGTCTACAATTTTATATCATCATGTACTTTTAAAATCTGAGTCATGTAATACTTGTTTCTTTAGAAGTAGTTCTATCATAGTACAATACCAATAACACACAACAATGTATACACAATGTAGCAGTTAACATTATATATCAAGTCCATGTAGTTTTTGTAAATATAATTCAGACGAGATCTGATCTGTTTGCAATAATGACAGCTGCTCCTGGAGAATTTCTTCTGTGCTCGACAACCATTATATCAAATGTTCTAAAGAAGCATTAAGAAACAAAGAATGCTGAGTCATCATTAATTATTACATGTGCATCATGGTTGGGCCTAAGCTGGCATAGCATTTATAAATAACTTAGAAACTGCAGTGAGGTTTGGCACATTAGTGCCTTACATTATTGATGTTTTTAAAGCTATAGTCAATGGCTATCTTCCATTTTTTTAATTCACTAATATCATATGATATCAATTTAAATCATCAAATAAACAGAAGATCATAGATATTATTGTAAAACAACATGTGAATGTATTACTTCACATATATATAATAGAAACCTATCGGACTATTTTCATCATCAAAATTAACACATAAATGTAGTTCTATATAATTATTGGTATATCTCTGTAATGCCTTATGAAAACAAGGTATACCAGATACCTGACAACATCCCTTTCGAGTGATCCACAATTTTTACCATCCCATAGTGGATCTGGATACAATTTTTTGAATTTTTGGTTGGAGTGGTCGGGCTACCTGACTCACAAAAGTAATCATATCCAACGAAAGGAGGAACAGTCACTGTATTACTTGGAGTACAAGGACAATGTCCCTTTGTAACGGTTTCTCCATTTTCTGATATATCTGACATTTGGTATCCCAAATTGGTATCCAATAATTTTTCCATAGATTTAAGAGTATTTGATTTTAGAGGAGAACTTGATTGTTTCACAATATCTTTTTAGTAATAATATAGCTCTTCCACAAGCTCTTACACCATTTTGATTATATAGTTTAAATCCAGGAGGACATTGTTCATGTGGATCACACATTGAGATAGGCAATCCTTGTCCATCCTCCACTAGTATTACATAGATCCTCCATATGACAATAAACATTACCACTTGCTAAATTATGATAACTAGGGGGACTTCTTGGACATTTAGCTTTGATTTCTTGACAGGATCTTAGTAAAGGGTAGAGGACTTGATTACAGTTGTCTGGTGGTGCGTTAGGGTCTTTACTTGTTAAATTTTTAAAAGCTTGAACCAATGATTTTATTGTCAGTTTAAATTGTTCAATTTTATCTTGGAAGTCTTCTTTTTTGCCTTTTAGCTCTTTGATTTTATGTTGTATTGTTGTCATTTGGGTCGTTAAAAGCTGTAAGTTAGTCTCAATGTTACCAGACTTGTTATGAGTCAAGTTAACAAGTATATCAATCTTATTGCTGAGGATATCAATAGAATGGTGTTGATTATCACAAGTAGTAGAAGCAGTAACTAGCACTGCCATAGTCTACAGTGCTGTAATGATATTGGCCATTATTGAGTGCTTTGTTTATAGTGTGACTGTTACATGTGGATCAAAACATTTTATGAAGAATTAATGTTAGTCACCTCATAGGTTTATCTGTTAAAGTAAACGAGATCTCTATCTAACAAATGAGTTTTGATAAGTTTTAACACATGACAGTCACACTATAAATGAGTACACTTCATTGTCTTAGATTATTACAAAACAATATGTGAATGTATTACTTCACATATCTGCCTAAGTTACACTGTTCCTAATATTTTATAAACACTATTGCAAACAACCTACTCAATCAAATCAAAGGACTAGTCTGTGACTCTGTGTGACCTTTAACTAAAATACAAGTTGACTCACTTAATGTTTTCATTTAATATAATTATTAATTCAAATCACCAAAAAATCAAAAAGGAAGTACAGAATAATAGCATAGCAAAAAAACAACAACATGTGAATGTATTACTTCACATATATCTCATAGTAGCCTATTGGGGTATCTTCATCATCATAATCATTACATATACGCAGTTCTACATCGTCATTTGTAGAGGTCTGTAATGTTTTATGAAACCAAGGTATACCAGATACCTGACAACATGGTGTCTCAAGTGATTGACAATTTTTACCATCCCACAGTGCATCAGAATATAATTTTTTGGTTGGAGTGGTTGGGCTTCCTGATTCACAAAAGTAGTCATTTCCGATAAAAGAGGGAACACCCAATGTACTACCTGTAGCACAAGGACAATGCGAAGCTCCATTTCCATTTTCTGACATAGCTGTGATAAAAGTCCAGATATGTTTTCTTGGACTACCATATGTGAGACTAACACCATCAACATAATGGCTGTTAATATTTGAAGTACCAGTACTAAGACTATTAGGTGACCAATACTGGTATCCAATAAGTTTTCCACAAACTTGAGAATATTGTATCTTAGAGGAGTATTCGTGTGACTCACAATAGCTTTTCCGTAATGCAGCTCTTCCACAAGCTCTTACTCCATTTTGATTATACAGTTTAAATCCAGGAGGACATTGTTCATGTGGATCAGACATATTGAGATAGGCAATCCTTGTCCATCCTCCACTAGCGTTACATAGATCCTCCATATGACAATAAACTTTACCACTCACTAAAGTATAATTACCAGAGGGGCTTCTTGGGCATTTTTCTTTGATTTCTTGACAGGACTTTGGTAGAGGGAAAACAACGTCATTGCAGTTGTCAGGTGGTGGTGTTGGTTGTGGTTCAGGTCTTGTGAAATTTTTAAAAGCTCGAAACAAAAATTTCATTGTTAGTTTAAGTTGTTCAATTTGATCTTCAAAGTCTTCATTCTTGGCGTATAGCTCCTCAATATCTTGAGTGTTATTTTCAATTGCTTGAGCATTATTCTTGCAGGAACAAATATCTTTTGGTACATCCTTTGAAGGAGGAATAGGATCGACTAATGTTAGAGTCAAGTTAACAAGCATATCAATCTTATCAGTGAGAGCGTCAATAGATTCTTGTAGCTGTGAAGTATCACAGGTAGTAGAAGTAGAAGTAGAAGCAGTAACTAACACTGTCATAGTCCACAGTGCTATAATGATAGAGAATATATTGGCCATTATTGAGTGCTTTGTTGAATTGATAGACTGAAATTTTGATGATGAAGTGCTCACTTTTATAGTGTAGCTATCACATGATCGAAATATTTTGTGAAAAATTGATCTTAGTGACTCAGGAGTGTATGAGTGTCTTCAAGACACTCCCAGTGACCTTATTGGTTTGGGTGTTAGAATTATTTAGATCTTTATCTAGTAATGTTATAGTAAAACTAGTTTTAATATCTAGAGTTATATCAACTGACACACCTACTAAGGAAGTACTGGTTATTTAATCTTAATAATTATTAGTGATGTTTTTAAAGCTGTGGTCAGTTATTATGTTCCCTTTAATATTTCTATAACTTGTCATGTGACTTTAGTCAAGTTAACAAGCATATCAATCTTATCAGTGAAAGTGTCAATAGATTTTGTAGCTGTGAATAATCACAGGTATTAGAAGTAGAAGCAGTAACTAGCACTGTCATAGTCTACAGTGCTATAATGATAGAGAATATATTGGCCATTATTGAGTGCTTTGTTGGATTGATAGGCTGAATCTAAGACAATAAAGTGCTCACATTTATAGTGTGACTGTCACATGATCCAAATATTTTGGGAAGAATTGATCTTAGTGATGCAGGAATCCACGAGCATTGTGAATGCGCTCCCTGTGACCTTATAGCTTTGGTTGTTAAATTACTTGTGATCTTTATCTGGTAAATGAGATCTCTAATAAATAGTGATTTACTAAAATAATCTTGATATCTAGTGTTATGTCAACTGATGTGCTCACTTAGGAGAGACAGGTTATGTATGGGCTATGGCTATTAATGTTGATGATTTTTAAGCTATGATCATTGGCTATCTTTCTTTTTTAATTCACTAATATTATTGTCAATTCAAATCATCAAATGAATATTAGATCATAGATGTTATTATAAAACAACATGTGAATGTATTACTTCACATATATATCATAGAAACCTATCCGACTCTCTTCATCATTGTAATTAGCACATATATGTAGTTCTATATAGTTGTTGGTAGAGGTCTGTAATGTTTTATAAAACCAAGGTATACCAAATCTTAAAAGCTTGAACAGACTAATTCATTGTTAGTTTGAATTGTTGTTGTATCATTGTCATATCATGGTTTTTAAAGAAAAATTTTCAGGGGGGAAACCAATGTTTTGAGAAATAGAGGGGGGGGGGGGCGTAGATTGGAGCTAAAATACATAAAATAAAATTAATGTACTTTGCTGTAATCTCAGAGGGGCAAAACCATTTGCAGGGGGGGGGGAATGCCCCCCTCAAACATCCTAAAAAAAATATGCATATGGATCTTAGAGAGCTACAAGTTATCAATATTGCCAGGATTTTTTTGAGATGAGTTAACAAGCATATCAATCTTATCAGTGAGAGTGTCAATAGATTTTTGTAGCTGTGAAGTATCACAGGTAGTAGAAATAGAAGCAGTAACTAGCACTGTCATAGTCCACAGTGTTATAATGATAGAGAATATATTGGCCATTATTGAGTGCTTTGTTGAATTGATAGACTGAAATTTTGATGATGAAGTGCTCACTTTTATAGTGTAACTATCACATGATCGAAATATTTTGTGAAAAATTGATCTTAGTGACTCAGGAGTGTATGAGTATCTCAAAGACACTCCCAGTGACCTTATTGGTTTGGGTGTTAAAATATTTAGATCTTTATGGTATAGTAAAATTAGTTTTGATATCTAGAGTTATATCAACTGACACACCTACTAAGGAAGTACTGGTTATTTAATCTTAATTATTATTAGTGATGTTTTTAAAGCTGTGGTCAGTTATTATGTTCCCTTCAATATTTCTATAACTTGTCATGTGACTTTATTACAAGATGCTAAAATTAATTCATACATTACATCTTGCTATATGTAAATATGTCTGTGTGTATTTTATATAAGGTTATTGGATGTCTGAAGACAGACCAATTGGTGGTAGGGTTCTTGTCTATTCTAAGGCTCGAATATTCCATGCAAAGCAGATGACAGCATTAGCCAAGTCTTTATGACCTTTAACTAAAATACAAATTGACTCACTTGTTTTTATTTAATATAATTATTAATTCAAATCACCAAAAAATCAAAAAGGAAATACAGAATAATAGCATAACAAAAAAACAACAACATGTGAATGTATTACTTCACATATATATCATAGAAACCTATTGGGCTATCTTCATCATCAAAATTAGCACAAATACGCAGTTCTATATCGTCTTTTGTTGAGGTCTCTAATGTTTTATGAAACCAAGGTATACCAGATACCTGACAACATGGTGTCTCAAGGGAGCTACAATTTTTACCATCCCACAGTGCATCAGGATATAATTTTCTGATTGGAGTGGTTGGGCTTCCTGATTCACAAAAGTAACAATTTCCCATAAAGGAGGGAACAGTCACTGTACTACCTGTAGCACAAGGACAATTTTTCCCGTTTTCTGAATTAGCTGTGATAAAAGTCCAAATATGTTTTCTTGGACTACCATATGTGAGACTAACACCTTCAACATAATAGCTGTTAATATCTGAAGTACCAGAGCTAAGACCATTTGGTGACCAATACTGGTATCCAATAAGTTTTCCACAAACTTGAGAGTATCTGATCTTAGAGGAGAAGTTGTGTGACTCACAATATCTTTGTTGTAATGCAGCTCTTCCACAAGCTCTTATACCACTTTCATTATACAGTTTAAATCCAGGAGGACATTGTTCATGTGGATCAGACATGTTGAGATAGGCAATCCTTGTCCATCCTCCACCAGCATTACATAGATCCTCCATATGGCAATAAACTATACCGCTTGCTAAATTATAATAACCAGAGGGACTGCTTGGATATTTATCTTTGATTTCTTGACAGGACATTGGTAAAGGTAGAATACAGTGACCAGATTTTACACATGGTCTAGGACACCATATTGTTGATCCTTGTTGCATCGTCGTCAGTTGTATCATCGATAGCTGGACTAAGTTAGCCACCATTTTATTAGAATCATCATAGTTTTGACTAGATTTAACAAGCATATTAACCTTGTTAGTTAGTGCATCAATTGAATTTTGCAGCTCTGAAATATTGTGAGAGCTAACATTTGCACTAGCCAACATTATCACAGTGCACAGAGCTATAATGATAGACAAAGTGATGGCCATTTTTTGAACCATTTGAAGTAAGTGAGACAGCTCTAGTTCAAGCAATACATACCCAGTCAATGCATTTGGTTTTATAGACTCTGTGAAGAGGGTGTATATGAAGTCATTAATGTCACTAGCCTTTTGGGTTAATCTATTGTCATAATGATAGTGATTGGTGGACTGATTGTGATGTTATAGGGAACTTTGTGACCTTATAGGTTGACTGTTGATATAGTAACAATAGTAACAATATATATCTTAGTAACAATATCCATCTTATTAATGATATATTGAGATTTGCAACACCCACCAGTCAGGGACACATCCACTATCTTATTAATGATATATTGAAATTTGTAACACCCACCAATCAGGGACACATCCACTATCTTATTAATGATATATTGAGATTTGCAACACCCACCAATCAGGGACACATCCACTATCTTATTAATGATATATTGAAATTTGTAACACCCACCAATCAGGGACACATCCACTATCTTATTAATGATATATTGAGATTTGCAACACCCACCAATCAGGGATACATTCACATCTGTTATATGATAGTTTGTTCATCAATAGCTGGACTAAGTTAGCCACCATTTTATTAGAATTATCATAGTTTTGACTAGATTTAACAAGCATATTAACCTTGTTAGTCAAGTGCATCAATTGAATTTTGCAGCTCTGAAATATTGCGAGAGCTAACATTTGCACTAGCCAACATTATCACAGTGCACAGTGCTATAATGATAGACAAAGTATTGGCCATTTTTTGAACCATTTGGAGTAAGTGAGACAGCTCTAGTTCAAGCAATACATATCCAGTCAATGTACTTCGTTTTATAGATTCTGTGAAGAGGGTGTATACGAAGTCATTAATGTCACTAGCCTTTTGAGTTAGTCTGTTGTCATAATGATAGTGATTGGTGGACTGATTGTGATGTTATAGGGAACTTTGTGACCTTATAGGTTGACTGTTGATATAGTAACAATAGTAACAATATCTATCTTAGTAACAATATCTAGGGGCATAGTGACCTAAGAGGTTTGATTGTTGACATAGTACAATATCTATCTTATTAATGATATATTGGAACTTGCAACACCTACCAGTCAGGGACACATCCACATCTGTTATATAATATTTTGTTCATTGTTCTCTCTCTCTCTCTCTGTCTCTCTCTCACACACACACACACATGCACATGTGCATTCACTGTGTGGTAACTATAACAGTTATTGATATCATACTCTCACAGTAGTTTTATATATAAATACTTAAATCTCCTGTAATACATTTAATTCCCACTGTAATAACATTGGTGTACAAGTCTTTGGTTATGTATTCCAATAACACCAAAAAGTGTAACACATGATGTGTAGAGTTACATATCAACTAACTTTCCAGGACAGGTTATCTAATTTTAATTATAATTAATGATGTTTTTAAAGCTGTAGTCAGTTACTATAAGTTTTATGTTCTCTTCAGTATTTACATAACTTGTCAATAACTTATGTTAACAGTCAAACTTACAAGGTCACTAAGATTAGTTCCTTCCAAAATTCATTGTCTTAGATTATTATAAAACAATATGTGAATGTATTACTTCACATATCTGCCTAAGTTACACTGTTCCTAATATTTTATAAACACTATTGCAACCAACCTACTCAACCAAATCAAAGGACTAGTCTGTGACTCTGTATGACCTTTAACTAAAATACAAGTTGACTCACTTAATGTTTTTATTTATTATAATTATTAATTCAAATCACCAAAAAATCAAAAAGGAAATACAGAATAATAGCATAGCAAAAAACAACATGTGAATGTATTACTTCACATATATCTCATAGTAGCCTATTGGGGTATCTTCATCGTCATAATCATTACATATACGCAGTTCTATATCATCATTTGTAGAGGTCTGTAATGTTTTATGAAACCAAGGTATACCAGATACCTGACAACATGGGTTCTCAAGTGATCGACAATTTTTACCATCCCACAGTGCATCAGGATATAATTTTTTGGTTGGAGTGTTTGGGCTTCCTGATTCGCAAAAGGAGTCATTTCCGATAAAAGAGGGAACAGCCAATGTACTACCTGTAGCACAAGGACAATGCGAAGCTCCATTTCCATTTTCTGACATAGCTGTGATAAAAGTCCAGATATGTTTTCTTGGACTACCATATGTGAGACTAACACCATCAACATAATAGCTGTTAATATCTGAAGTACCAGTACTAAGACTATTAGGTGACCAATACTGGTATCCAATAAGTTTTCCACAAACTTGAGAGTATTTGATCTTAGAGGAGAAGTTGTGTGACTCACAATAATTTTGTTGTAATGCAGCTCTTCCACAAGCTCTTATACCACTTTCATTATACAGTTTAAATCCAGGAGGACATTGTTCATGTGGATCAGACATGTTGAGATAGGCAATTCTTGTCCATCCTCCACCAGCATTACATAGATCCTCCATATGGCAATAACAATTACCACCTACTAAATTATAATAACCAGAGGGACTGCTTGGATATTTATCTTTGATTTCTTGACAGGACATTGGTAAAGGTAGAATACAGTGACCAGATTGTACACATGGTCTAGGACACCATATTGTTGATCCTTGTTGCATCGTCGTCAGTTGTATCATCGATAGCTGGACTAAGTTAGCCACCATTTTATTAGAATCATCGTAGTTTTGACTAGATTTAACAAGCATATCAACCTTGTTAGTTAGTGCATCGATTGAATTTTGCAGCTCTGAAATATTGTGAGAGCTAACATTTGCACTAGCCAGCATTATTACAGTGCACAGTGCTATAATGATAGACAAAGTATTGGCCATTTTTTGAACCATTTGAAATAAGTGAGATAGCTCTAGTTCAAGCAATACATACCCAGCCAATGTACTTGGTTTCATAGACTCTGTGTAGAGGGTGTATACGAAGTCATTAATGTCACTAGCCTTTTGGGTTAATCTATTGTCATAATGATAGTGATTGGTGGACTGATTGTGATGTTATAGGGAACTTTGTGACCTTATAGGTTGACTGTTGATATAGTAACAATAGTAACAATATCTATCTTATTAATGATATATTGAGATTTGCAACACCCACCAGTCAGGGACACGTCCACTATCTTATTAATGATATATTGAGATTTGCAACACCCACCAATCAGGGACACATCCACTATCTTATTAATGGTATATTGAGATTTGCAACACCCACCAATCAGGGATACATTCACATCTGTTATATGATAGTTTGTTCATCAATAGCTGGACTAAGTTAGCCACCATTTTATTAGAATTATCATAGTTTTGACTAGATTTAACAAGCATATTAACCTTGTTAATTAGTGCATCAATTGAATTTTGCAGTTCTGAAATATTGCAAGAGCTAACACTTGCACTAGCCAACATTATCACAGTGCATAGTGCTATAATGATAGACAAAGTATTGGCCATTTTTTGAACCATTTGGAGTAAGTGAGACAGCTCTAGTTCAAGCAATACATACCCAGTCAATGTACTTGGTTTTATAGACTCTGTGAAGAGGGTGTATACGAAGCCATTAATGTCACTAGCCTTTTGGGTTAGTCTGTTGTCATAGTGATAGTGATTGGTGGACTGATTGAGATGTTATAGGGAACTTAAGGGGCATAGTGACCTTAGTGGTTTGACTGTTGACATAGTAACAATATCTATCTTATTAATGATATATTGAGACTTGCAACACCCACCAGTCAGGGACACATTCACATCTGTTATATGATAGTTTGTTCATTATTATATATCTCTCACACACACACATGTGGATTTACTGATATCATACTCTCACAGTAGTTAATACTTAAATCTTCAGTAAGACATTTAATTCCCTCTGTAATAACATTGGAGTACAAGCCTTTGGTTGTACTCCAATAAGACAAAAAGTGTAACTATGTGTTCTCTTGTTCATTCTTCTCATTAGGTCATGACTGATCATTATGTCTACAAGTACCATTGAAAATATTGCAATAGGGACTCGTAACCCTCCACCTAAAAACCGTGGTGGTAAGTGAACAGTTGTACATAATAGTGTGTCTGTTATCATATATGCCCTCATATAGGTCGTCATCGTCGCATCAAAAAGAGCTTTCAGGACATTTCAATTGACCTCTCTGAACTCTTATCTCCAGCACATGCCAGAGCATGGCAGGCCTCGTTAAAAGAGAGTTTTACCAATCCTCAAGCATTTGACATCATTATGCAAGACATGAGTCGTCTAAACACAGAGTTTGAAGACTATCTGGCATCTTCTTCCTCAGTAACTCCTTTGTCCTCTTTCTCACCCTCAGCTCGATATCAAGATTATGTCAACTCATTTATTTCTCTCTTTGCTCAGTCCAAATTTGCTTCTGGTCAACGTGGTCACTCTGAGATAGAAGTCACAGAAGCACTCTTTGCTCACAAATGTCCCAAGATGAAACTGTTTCGTCGAATAGCTGTCAATCCTACTTACATTGCTGATGAGAATCCTGAAAATCAGGACAAACTGGTTTCAGAATCTGGTAGTATTCCTATTGCTCAGCTAGCTCGTATGTGTGATGTAGCTATATTGAAGTTTCTTTCGAATGTCACAGAAAATACAGATGTTCGATCTATAGTTTGGGCACTGGACTATCTAGCAGAAGTGACTAAAAGGTAAGTCAATAATAACTGCCAGATTAGCCAGTAAATGATTGAAAGAAAAAAGTTAACTTTAGAAACAGACAATTGACCTTTTCTCTACTACTTTAATAAAATGCAAGAGAGGTCAATTTTAGACTTTTTTCTATTATTTAGAACATACAAATATTGGAAATAGAGACTTGTAGAGGCATAGATAATACACACATATCACAATAAAGATAGTTATTATAAATGCATGTTCCTATAATATAATCTACAGACAAGTAAAGTAGAAAATATTTCTAAAAAATGAAGTAAATACAGGGATGGCTAATGTCAGTCCTTCACAAAGAATACAAACAAGAGATAGCAGTACCATTATCCCTATATAATAACACAGACAAAGATAGAATGTACTAATATAATATAACTATATGCATTTTTGTGGTCAGTTGATATCCTTTGATTAGATTTGCTTGTGCCAATATAATTATTAAATATGTTGACAGTATATTTTTCTTTCAGTTTAGAAATTTCACTTAGGACACAAAGTGAGATTGGATGGTGTGGTATTACATTTCGTAAACGTAAGGACACTGTCAGTAGACGCTCTGTTATAGAATTGCCTCAGTTAGCAGTGGATGGGCGGCCACTAGTAGTTGGACTCAGCGATGTTACCTTACCATCTCAAACTGGACCCATCCCTGGAATTAACCCTGAAACAGGACAACAGACACACACCCCTATCATACCCTCAATAGCTGTGAGTCATCATGAGGAACAAGTTGCCCAGTTTCAGTTAGAACTAGAGGAGACAACAACAACAACACCTTTGCAGGTTCCAGCTCACTCTCCTACATCATCTGTAAAAGGTGCAACTGGTGGTACCTCGCCTGATAAAATTGATGCAATTAGAAAAAGTATTGTGGAAACACCAAGTGAAGTACCGACAAGGAGACACTCTGTTACCACAGGTCATCCCTCAAGAGAAGAGATTTTGCGTAATCGAAGTGGTTCGGCTGGAACACGCCCACCTGGTCCACGCCCATCTTCTCCAAAACGGAAGACCAGTATGACAGCTTTCATTACCCCATTTATTGAGCCTATATCTGAAGAGTCACCAGAACGAGAAAAGAGAAGACCAAGCAGTCATTCTGAGTCTGACTCTTCCAATGATGAACAGGATTTTCTTCATCTTGGTAGTGAAAGAGATCGAAATGTACGTCAACCCTCTCCTGGAACTCTTAGACTTGGTTCTGCTTTTATCCAACCTGTTTCCAGTCTCTCCTCTCTTGAATACCCACATCCACTGTCCAATTCACCTATGCAGCGTTCTCTGTCACCTAAAAGCGGTGAAGATAGTGGACGACCTGGTTTCTCCACTCCTGGTCATACAAGTCCCTTAGATTTAAGCGATGTGGAGAGTGACAGAAGTGATGAGCCTCCTGTAAGGCACAAAACAACTGAGTCCCATGGATATCAGCGTAGTTCCAGTCCAACATGTCCTTCCTCCAATGCAATTGTCCTCACCGATGAGGATATTATGAAAGAGCTAGAGACTTGCATGAATTATGAAGGCAGACTAAGTCTTCTTGCCATATTGAAAGCCATTTTGCATTTACCATCTAATCAAAGCTTATGGACTGAGGATTCCTGGGATGCTTGTCGTAAATGTTTCTCTCTTATACAATTTTGTATGGATTTTGGGTTGGATGCTTCCAAGAAGCATGGATCACGTGATCAGAAAAAGTCATACCACCAACATCCTTCAGACGAGAAATCTTTCAATACTTATTCTCAATTAGTTCTCCAGTATGCAATTAAAGCACTCATTCATTGTGCTGTCTCAACTTACACTGGTTGCTCTTCTGATGGGTGTTCTTTAGGTACGTATACTTTACAGAGAAATTCACGCAGTGCCAGTCAGAATTTGAACAAGTTAATTCACCAATTGGAACGACTGTATTCTAATAATCCTCTTTTATTTCGGAAGACCACTATGGATTTTGCTCGTCAATCAACTTTGAACCATGTTTTTCATTTTCTTCATGTTATTTTACAGTATTGTCCTCGTGGGGGTGGTCGACGTGATCCACTTGATCCTTCTTCAAGTCGACGTGATCCTTTGATAGTTATGTCAGCAGCTGTTCTTCGTATTATTGTAGATCGACTTGCTTTGTTAGATTTAACAGAACCAGCTCTACAACATGTGAGGATGAATGAATGAATGGATGAATAAATGGATGGATGAATGAATGAATGGATGGATGAATGAATGGATGGATGAATGAATGAATGATTGGATGATTGAATGGATTGATAAATGAACGATTGGATGATTGAATGGATCGACGAATGAATGAATGATGATTGAATGGATGGATGAATGAATGATTGAATGGATGGATGAATGAATGATTGATAGATCAATGAATTGTTGGATAGATGAATTAGTAAAACTATATCTTTTATTGTTCATAGACTATACTCGAAGCTTTGTCCTTTGTTCACTTTGCAATAACACTTTTTAATCAAGACTTCATTATTAATAAAGGTTTTCATCATTTACGCCAATATGTCCAACGTGTTGCCCTTTCCATTTTACTTCCCCTTCCACCTTCTCCTCCTCCTCCTCCTCCATCCCAACTGTCACTGACCTCATCTCTCCCACTCGATATGTCAGAGATGGGGACCTTCCCTCGGAGAAAGGATAAAAGGAAGGAATCAGAATCAGGTGATGGTCGGAAAAGAGGGAAGACTTTTACATCATCTAGTGCTCCTATTGAGGCTAACTCATCTCCTTTACCTCAGGTGAGTTGTAAAAATATTGTTCCTAATGAATAGGTGTGGACTAGGTTGTAATTGTGCAAGTTATTATTGATTATCTCACAATTACCTTAAAAGCACAAATAATATATTAACAGAGGCTGTGTTAAATAGTGGTTGGTACAACACTGCTGTTAGTTCAAAAAAGAAAAAAAATTGAAAGACCTTAGGTCCTAAATGTGAAGAAACTATTAACTGTTTTGTAATGAGATAGAGAATATGGGAATAATGTTTCAGTATAAATAATGTTGACAAGTTCATTTTGATGAGGAATGCAGAGAGAATGTTTTGCTTGCTTAATGAAAATTAACAATACTATATATAGTGATTGGCCAACATTTGATCATCAGTGAGTGAGTGTATTTGTCTACTGTGAACAATACAGCAAGATTGATGAAATAAAATCACATTGATTAAGAAGTCAGAGCTTAATTAAATGACCTTTTTTATCATTGAACAATTGCAATGCTAAACAGCTAACAATAATTACATGTAAATGCTTGTCTCTAAATTAACGATTTCATTATCAACATTTGACAACCGTCGTAAGAGATCATAAAGAAATAACATTACCCTTCTCCCCTATTCGTGTAGTATAGATGTAAGTCTTCCTTATTTATAACTGAATTCATGATTATGATAGTGTATCCCACAAGTGCACTTAGAAAGCCATTATATATAATGTAAACATGATGTGTGGTCTAATTTGTAAGAGAGTATCAAACCTAACTTCTATTGTAGTGAAAAATTTTTGAAAGGGACTGATGGTCCTTATTTATATGTTGAATTAATGAATAAGAAATAAAGGAAATTTAAGTAATAGAGGTACTGATCTAAGAGTGAAGCAAGATGATGTAGTATTATGTAGAGTATCAATCCATTATTCCTGTAGTTGTTCATACATAATAGATGTCAATAAAGCTACTTGTTAGATTATATTGTGTAGAGGATCAATACATTAGGTCTTCATTCATGTATATGTAGTAATGGTTAATTATTTTTGTTGTACAATAAAATTAGTCTCAGTAATAGTTAATTAATTATTATCTGTCAATTGAAATTAAGCAACTCAACTTTATGTTAACAAATTTATTATCATTAAATTCCTGGGTGACCATTTAAGGTTGTCCACAAAATTATGCCAAGTGAACACCTTCCTTTTTAAAGTACCTTCTATCTGTCTCTTTAGAAGAAGAATCCTCGGTCTCAAAAGAAGGGCCATTTAGCTAAACAAGCCAGTCTTCATAAAGAACCTGAGACATTGACTGATGTTTGTACTCAAAAAGAACATCCAGCTATTACTGCCTTCAAGGTACATAATATCCTCACTTGATTAATAATGATACAGTAGAGAAAGACTATACCATTTGCTGAGATATATAGTCAAGATAAATTGACCTTGGACTTAGTTTTTTCTCTGTGAGGATCAAGGAGTAACTTTATACTTACAGATTACATTATTTATCAGATTATTAAGGATTATAGCCAACTGAGCAAGTATTAATTGTTTGTTATTAAGAAAACATAGATATTTAGTTGGATTGCGGAGACAGTCATATGCGTAAATTTGCATTGTGTTTCAGGAGGAATGGAGAGGTCTTAAAATTGGTGTTCTTCATCAGAGAATCCGAAGACTTACTCTCCTCCTAGAGTTGAGTGAACCTGGTGTTATACCAGACACAACTCTTCTCTCATCTTTATTCCATGTGGTAAGGAGGACACATACTATAGACTCTACATAAAGTACTCTAACCAATATAACGAAAACCAAACAACAACAACTCTTACCTTTATAAGTATCTTGTACATTTCTCATTATCTTGTTGTTGTTTAGGGTTCTCATGGTTCTGTTGTCCCTCGAGCTCTAGTTCTAATGGAATGTGCTTTATTTGTACATCAGTTAAATAATGACTGTACAACAGTGTGGTTATCCAATCAATCAACCACTGCTTCCTGGGATATCTTCTTTCTTTTAAGGAAATGGGCTGATGGTATCGGAGAAGGTTTAAAAGATTCTATAGTTAAAGAAAAAGAGGTCAGTGTTGTATTAATATTGTCGAGTACTTAATTATCATTTCTCATCAGTTATTGAATAAAATCAATACCAGAAAAACGGAGGATGACCAGATTTCATCTCAGTTAATCGAGGAACCTATATTTCCTGATGAAGAGAAAAGCCTAGGTATTCTTTGCAACCAACACAGCTACCTACTCATACTTACACAATAATACATTACATTTATGTATGTATATGCATAGTTTTTTCACTATAGATGTCTGTGATTGTCCATATATTTATCTAAAAAATCTTTTCTTTCGTTCCCAGATAAAGAGTACATTGTTAATTATTCTCTCAAGATGATGGCCTGTGTTCTTTTGCTAGAAATCACTAAATTCTTACACGAACCACCACCTCAATTTCTCCCTCCCACTCCTCCTGCACAGCCGCAGACTGTTGTGACACCATCTTCTAATGAACGAAAATATTCTAATATGAGCAGTCTTTCCGTTGATTCAGACACTGTCTATCCCCCAAGCTCATTTCCTAACCCTAATGAAGGCCGAGCTGGAGTCCGTCGAATGAGCTCTGAGCATCTAGTACGTCATCCTAGTGGAGCAGGATTAGAAGATCTTCCGAGATTTCTTTCTGTTGAGCAACACTTATCTTCAACAGAAAATAACCCTTCCTCTCGTAAACTGTCCATTTTTCTTCGTGTCAATAACCGTTATGGTCGTCAGACACACCCACATTCCCATGGTCCACCTGTCACACACCGCAAAGGACCTGGCTATGTTGAGGTCCCTTCAGACACCTATCATCATCGTGTCACAAGCCCCAGTCATTCCCCAAGTAAAATGGTCCGTCGTATGTCATCAGTCCATCATCAGACACCTGCTGCTATTGAGACTCACAATTCAAGCGTACGTCATCATGGCCACATCACCAGAGGATCCAATATAACACGTAGAATGTCTTTTTCTGGGAGTAGCGCTCGAGATCACATCAGGAGAGACAAAGAACCTCATACTCATCAACCTACACGTCAGCCAAGTATTCCTTCCTCATCATCACACAATTTAAAAGTCCAATCACAGAGACATCAACGTACCTCTGTGATCAGTCGAGTCAATGGATTGTTCCAACGTGGTCGTCAAATTGCTTTACGTCGACCGCGAGGTGTTAGTGCTAATAAAAAACGACCCAGTACAACAACACAAACATCATCGGCTGGTTCTAGTCCCTCGACACATCGCCGTATCCTACACAACCAACTACAACAAGAAAGTACCTTGTTTAACGAAAAACTAGAAGATATAAGGACCAACTTTCCTTGGCTGGATGTAGTGCAACATATCATAGTCTCTGCTCATGAAGCAAATCCAGAATTGAAATTGAAACGTAAACAAAACTGTAACGATTTAATGACTGCATTAAAACGTATTTATAGCCTTGAAATTAATCCCCCTGAACCTGAGAATGTGACCAACGGTCTAAGTAAATCCACTACGCTCCCTAGACCATTGTCACGTATTGCTGTCAACAACATCTTCAGTGAAGCACCTCTGACACCATTAATCACACCTAAAAGTCAAAGCTCAACAATTTCTGGATCAGCTACTGGATCAGCCATTGGATCAGTAGCTGGCTTAGCTGTTGGATCAGTGACTGGATCATTTCATTTTACCATACCCAACTCTTCAATAACAAATCAAACTGATGAGAAAGCTAATAAACCATGTCCCAAATTGCAAGGATTGGCCAAGTTGGACTTTTCTGGTCTTCGTTTGAGGTCCATGCTTGAGAAAGGTAACATCTGGGGAGGTCCCGATAATGAAATGGAAGTGGAGAGTGAGGTCACCCTTGATCAACTTATTGAAATCGATTCTGCTTACCCATTAGAGAAACTCATGACAGATTATAATCAGCAACGATTGGAATATTGTACTACTGTTGTAGCTGGTCTTCTTCATGCTCCTTTTTCTTTGTTAACATATGCTGGCCCTGTTCTTGGTCCTCAAGTGTTTAAAGATATCAGAGAAGTGGCTTGGGAAGCTTTGTTAGATAGTGATTGTAATTGTGCTGATGCTGCAGGTATGCTCTCTCTCTCTCTCTCTCTCTCTCTCTCTCTCTCTCTCTCTCTCTCTCTCTCTCTCTCTCTCTCTCTCTCTCTCTCTCTCTCTCTCTCTCTCTCTCTCCTCTCTCTCTCTCTCTCTCCTCTCTCTCTCTCTCTCTCTCTCTCTCTCTCTCTCTCTCTCTCTCTCTCTCTCTCTCTCTCTCTCTCTCTCTCTCTCTCTCTCTCTCTCTCTCTCTCTCTCTCTCTCTCTCTCTCTCTCTCTCTCTCTCTCTCACTCTCTCTCTCTCTCTCTCTCTCTCTCTCTCTCTCTCTCTCTCTCTCTCTCTCTCTCTCTCTCTTTCTCTCTCTCTCTCGATTTATTCATTCTTTCCTTTCATAGCCTCATTTTTCTTGTTGTCTTGTGCTAAGGAGAAGGAAAGTAGTTCAGATATGGAATGTATTATTAAAAAAAATGTCAAACTATCTAATCTAAAATCTGTTAAAGATGCTATCACTAGGTAAATCCTATTCATTTATTCGTCATTGTATACACAGTCATCTATTTACTCATCCATTCATCTATCTTATGATATATTAACAGAACTTTCTTGATAGGTTTAAAATTTTGTGGCGTTGTAGAGACTCAGTTTGGCCAAGAATGGAAAACTCAGCACCCACACTGTTTACTCTAGAAGATGAGAAACAAACTAATGTTAGACAACATTAATACATACTGCAGTGATCTAAGATAACTACCATTAGTAAACTCAACTAGTGAACATTAGTACTTACCACAGTGACCTAAGATAATTACCAGTAGTCTAGACAACATCAGTACTTACCACAGCGACCTAGGATAGCTAAACAAATAACTTAGCCTTAACTATTATACTTACCCTCTTCTCTTCATAGGATTCTAAGTCTATTGGTTACTCCCTTCCATCTCATTTGATGGGATCTCCTGGGGAGAAGCTCCCTCATCCTCCATGGCAGCCCCAATCTGTTTGTTGTCATAAATGCTTAGATGAAGAATGTTTAGCTGAAGTAAGACAAATGGATGGATGAATAGACAGATAGACATAGCTAAACGGATGATACACAACATATATTATGCAAATTCTTTCTATTTATATTAGTGTTATCAATCTAGTCATCATGCGCCATTAGTACATTTATCGGAGATCAAAAATAAAGTTCTACCTTACTCTGTGACAAAAACTAATATCTTACCGAAAAATGAAGACAATAGCTCATCAACTTTATTAGAGTTAGATAGAGAAGACTATGAGCAAGGTAAGTTGACAATCATATATATCACAGTAGTATAGCATATCAGTAGTTTTACTAGAAATGATACTTTGTATGTCTCTCCTGTTGTAACACATGGTACTCTCTTTTCTTTTTCTTCTGTAGGTATTTTTACTGTTAAAGAATATTACAAGTTCACCACGCTATTTCCTAACGCTCTTCTTCCTCTTATTAATCTCATTATACGGGCACTGAGTCTCAGTCATGTTTCCATGGAAACCACTGATGCAGAGACCACACCTACTACAACAATGCCTTGTACACCTGCAAGAGGTAAGGATTGAATGTGCCTATAGTAGAAATAGATGCATGAATGAAAATGGACAGAAAATGATTTTATTTTTAACAGCTGCTGAAGCTGCCGAAGAAGCACTTTTACAGTGTATGTTGGAGCACCCACAAAGCCTGTTTTCACCTCTACTAAACCAGTTTAATACACTTTACCAGATTGTTAGAGACCAGAAGAGACGACCTAACTCAACTGTGGAAGAGACTGCTGAAGATCTCCTGGTAAATCGTTCCCCCAATCCATTCATCCATTTATCAAATTTATTTATTAATTACAGGGTGACATCTTAAAACCATTCCATGTTCTCCTGTGTCATTTCTCCACTCTCCCTCCTAATGCTGCTCATTATCTTTTCAATCATTTTATTGGTATTATTATGAGACACACAGAACAACCATTACCAATGTCAGATAGTATTTTACAGAGTCTCCTCTGCTTACTGAGAATGGTAAGTTAGATGACTTAGCTCTTTGAAAAACTCAAGTTTGTCTTATCCTGAGTCCAGTTCCTTAGACTCAGACTCTTGCAGTCCTAGTTTCAACTTTATTATTGACTCAATTACTGTTTATTATTATTATAGGTAGTACCCAGTGTTCATAGTCTCTCAATGAAAGAACTTAAGAACCAATTAAAGAAAGAAAGTTGTTATACAACAATATTGACAACTGCCAGAATTAGAGGAATAGAGAAAGTCCAAATTACTTATCCTCCTGAAAAAGGAAAGAATGCTTCGGTCAGTTAGTTAGAAGAGGGAGAGAGGGGAAGTAATATGTATCTGTTATAGAAGCATTCAATCTTGAATGTGTATTTACTTGTAACGATAGTAGTCATTTTTATCACAGTATGTCCCCAATTGATCTCTTAGAACACAGCATGATGTCCAGATAGAAAAAGTAGGAGATCATTATCTTATCTGTCAAGTTGCTAATAGCAAAACTAATATGACAGTATTAATTTTAGCCACATAGTTTAATAATCTTTTATAGTTTAGTTGTATCAATATTGTGCTGCTTATAGTATCATGTTAATGTATGTATGATCTTAGTAGATGATGTTTTGTAGTATATTTTATACCAGTATTTATTTGTCTCTATGCAGGAGTTTACCATTGAGTCAGAGGATATGACATTTGTCCTGTTGATTGCTAAGACTCAAGATATTGACCCATCATCTCCTGAATTCTTAAGTGCATTTCATAGCTATTACCTCACTGACGAGAAAAAAAGTTAGTATATTTTCAGGATATTCTTTGAATATCTCAGTATATTATTAGTATATCACAGTAACACTTGCATATTTCATTAAGTTTAAACTTGATTTTTTCAAATAGATCTTCCAGTTCTAAGCAGTCTTATTATACAAGATCATTATCCTGCCGATGGGTCACATCCAGTCTTTTGTATTCATGAATCAGGCCCTACTACCCACGGTGGTGTATGGTCACAACAACTTCAAATGCTTCTAACACACAAGATGGCAGAAATATCACGTGTCATGTTTCTACATCAAATGCTAAATGATTCACAAACTGATACTGCAATTACGCAAAGGGTATGATGGATAGATGAATGGATGGCCAGTGAATGGATGGACAGATGGGTGGAGAGACAATGGTCAGATAAGTGGTGTTGGGCAATGATGAAATATATGGAACTGAATGATCCAGTGATGATAGTTATTTTTAACCCTCTAAGAAGTCCTGAGCCCCTTAATTAATATGTAAAATAAACGAATGTACTTTCATGTGAACAGATCGAGCAAAAATAGACTTGTGTTTACTGATCAATGTAATTCTCTAGTTTTCAGATCCTAATTCTGTCTTCATATTTGAGGAGCTACTAAAGCTCTCCTCTTTTCCACGTAAAACACTTGATAGTGTGCCTTACGAGGTTGGACCTGCAGCACTTCAAAAATGGCACCTCAGAGTAGCTGATACTATGTTACGAGGGGTGTGGTCAACCTTTATTCTTTCCTTGTTTGGGCAAATGAAAGATTATAAGGTACCTAGTGGGTGTGGTCATTTATGTCTGCCTCCAGTTTTGTATTGTTTATTCAAAATTGAGTTTTGTTCTCTCTCTCACACACACACACACACACATCTTCCTTCCCTCTCCTCTCCTAGCCTGATGAAAATATAATTCTTTTTCTTACTGTTCTCAATGGATCTTTGCTACTCCAAAGTGAAGACCACACTATCCTCAGAAACACACTGGCTGCTCTCCTCACAGCAGCTGCAAAATTTGAGTCTGTCTTCCGTGCAAATGGCTACCAAATGATTGTCCCAAGTTTGGTACAAGTTTATGCTCTTCATCTTAGAAATAAAATGGTGACTGATGCTATCAAGTTTGTTTGGATTCACTTTTACTGGCTCAATAAAAATGTCTTCCTTCTCCAAGCTATTTCCTCAATAGCTAATTTATTTAAACCTGAAGTTAGTGTACTTGCTACATCAATGGGTGTTAACTTCTCACCATTGAAATTTGCGGGGAATGTATTACTTGAAGAACAGCAGTTACTAGAGAAGGCAACAATGGCATTAATGAGCTCTTTAAACAGTGAAGAAGACTCTTTACCTAATGATAATATGGACATCTTGGTAAGTTTTAAGGGACATTTAATACTGTATATACAATGAGTTTTATTGATCATGTATTTGACCATTCGTTCTCTACCTTTATGTATTACTTACACTTTAGGGTGCCTGTCCCAAATATGTCAATGATTGTTTTAGAGTTAAAGATTGGTCCTCTTATAATTTGGATCAAATGTTAACATTGTGTGTCACTGTTGCCTCCTATAATCCTGAGGTACTACGTGGAATGCAAATTTTAGTGAGTCTTTTAATGCACGTTGGATTAGCATTGTGACTCCCTCCCTCTAGGTCTTCTTGGACCATCTAATGCCCCTGTTAGTGAAAGAATTTGAGCAAAGAGATCAAGTTTTAGTTAATTCCATTAAATCCCTTATCAAAGGCTGTGAAGCCATTAAAAAGTCAGTTTTAAAAACTATTATTATTACATATTATAATATATTGTTCTTTAGATATCAAGGTATCAAAGGTGACCTCTTGTATACCCGTAAAGGAGGAGGTGGAGTTGGAGGAGTTGACTTTGATCCTTTCCAACAATCTGTTGATACTCATAATCGCATGTCATCTTTTATGAAACAAATAAGATTTTTTCGAGAACGTTCAGGAACCTCTCAAGAGCTTGGTCCTTTTCGTGATCGATCTGTTTCTGATTTTCCTCCAGTCGAGCACGCTAAGTATTATGAGGGATTTAGGTAAATATTTATTGACTGTTTTACCATTGTCTGCTCTCTCTCACTCTCACTCTCTCTCTCTCTCTTTCTGTCATCAGGACTAGAAGAATTAATGATGTTAATCAAGACATTTTATGGATAGCACGTGACTCCTTACTTTCTATTGCTGCTTATTTTGTAGCCCATACAATACCAACAGACACAATAATTACTAACAGGAGATCTCCACTTGATACACCATCTCTCATGGTATGACATGATAGTTTACTAATTGTAGCTATCCTAAGTCAGTGTGGTTAGTTTAGTAGTCTATAAGTTACTATTGGTAGCTATCCTAGGTCAATCCAATAAGTACTAATGCTTAGTAGTGTAATGACTCTACATTCTATGTACTCTATCTCTCTTCACAACAGAATCTTGCATCCATTGTTGAAAAAGTTATTAGACTTGGTGCTAAAGTGAACTGTGATCATATGTTAGTTAGCAAAGGTCTCACAACAACATTACTAGACCTGTTCCCAAATGTGGAGTGGGTTCCAGAAAATATTGGAGCTTTTACTATCATATTAGAACGAGCTGTAAAATTGTTCAAGAAAATCCAGCTTGAAAGTCAGGTAAAACCAGTAAAACCAGAAGTATAATCATTGTAAAGGTGATATGATTACTTTACTTTATAATATATTTTTTAGAAAGAGCGTGTTCATTTGACTGACTATGTTTGGGAAGGTTTGAAGACAGTTTTGACGTGTTTTTTTATGTGCATTGAAAAGCATCCTTCGTTGATAACAGACAATGAAGCTGTTTTAACTAAATTGAAGGTAATGACTGATAAGACAGTGGAAAAGAGGGAGAATAAAATATCATTTGAAATGTTTCTTTTTTAGAGTATTCTAGAAATGTGTCTTGTTGTCAAAGCCTCCACCACTTTCAGTGCTTCTGGATCTACTCGTACTAAACCTCACTTTCAGCCCTTTATTTTTGATGCTCCGCACGAGTTCACTTGTGTAGTTGTCAACTTAATAT
Organism: Xestospongia muta; assembly: GCA_963693285.1. Classification (NCBI taxonomy): domain Eukaryota; kingdom Metazoa; phylum Porifera; class Demospongiae; order Haplosclerida; family Petrosiidae; genus Xestospongia; species Xestospongia muta. Next base: position 1,002,951 of record OY848927.1, read on the forward strand.
CTATAACATTAGCTACTACACACAATAGAAGACACAGGTTTGTCTTGTGCACACATTAATACATTTTTTCCCTTTTGTTACTATTCATATATTGTCTTTGCAAACGCAATCTATTTTATACACATTTTCTTGTAAGTAAATGTAGCAATTAATATGTCTATTTTAGAGTGTTCTTACGGACATTGTTCTCTGGTAAGTTACATTTCAAAGACACAGAGAGCTCATTTGTTTGGAAGAGACTATTTCTACCATTAGCAATCAAAATTGGATTAAGAGGTACTCCACTCCGTCCATTCACCCCATTCATTAATGTACTTATCTATCCATCTGTTCATTCATCTGCCAATTCTGTAGAAGACGCTTCTTACATTGATGAAGATGATGTTATATTTATAATGGAAACAATATTTCAAATGGGAGAACAAATTCATTACATCATAAAATATCGATCATCGGCAAACCAACTCCAAATTAAAAGATTTTTCACAGGTAAAACTCTACTTGTATTTGTCATGGTAACCAGTGTTCTTGTTAACTAGATCTTAAGGTGTTACTCTGTGCTTACGAAGCAAATTTCTCCTTGGAATTATGGTTAAAAGTTGGTCATGAAATCTTGACTCTAGCAACCAAATTTGGTATGTATAATAAATGTAGAAGAACCTAACAATTTTGTCATGTGACTTGTGTAACTTATTTTAGATTTTGGGAGTTCACCTCGATATTCTGCCTTTGGAGGTAAATTATATTGTTAAATTAAAAATATACATTTGACTTTTCTCCTTTGTTTCTGCTAGATAATGCCAATGAGATGTATATCTTTTTCTGTTCTATATTTCTTGATTTCTTGGAGACGTTTCTCCTTCTCTCACGTGTCCCTATTTTCTCGCTCATATGGCACACTGTCCATGTCATAGAAAAACAGGTAAAAACTGACTAACCAGTTCTGATAGCCAGTTTGATAGTAGTCAATTAATTTCAGTGACAGTTCCTTGTACTCATAAGTTGTAATCTTTATCTCAATACTAAAAACACTACAAACTCTCAACATAGTGTAATACTTAATTTTTTTTTCCTGTAGTTGACTGTTATACACCATAGCAATACTCTTAATGATAGTCCATCACTTAGAAGCACTCTCTTGCACTGCCTTCAAAAATGTACCTTACTTAGCCAAAACAGTGCTCTAAATCCTGTCTCTCTCAGCAAACAAGAAATGCTGAACAATCTTGAGAAAGAGTTTCTCCCTGAACTCCACATGACTCAGAAGTCTGTATCAGAGTATCGCCCCATTGATGTTAGCCTGTCTCTTGATACTGGAATAGCACCTTCTCTCGGACAAGCTCTTGAAGATCCTTACCAACAACAGCAAGCAAAAGTAGCCTCTGCAAAACGTCGAAACTCAAAACCCCCTAATTTCCCAGTAATATTAGAAGCAGCAAGAGAAACGGATGCCACTGTTTCTTCTGGAGAAAATGATACAGCATCAATCTCTGAGCTTCGAACATCACGTAGTAGTCCTATGTTACATAAACATCCAAGTCCACAGGGAAATCCTATGTTGCACAAACGTCCAACTACATTAAGCCTCAAAGAGACTGAAGACTTCTCCTCATCCCCTCAAGAGAGAAGAAAGAAAGGAATTATGAAACAATCACCTGCAGCATCTGTTCCTGTAGCAGCCAGCTCAGTAAGTCCAAGGCAAGTGGCTTTTGTCAATGAGACATTGAGCTCTGCTGATGCAAAACCTTTTGAACATACTTCAGTCAAACAAAAGACTATACAAGAAAAAGATGAAGAAGGTAAAGAAGAAATACAGTTGAAACCAGTACTTCAGCATCGTCGCAGAGTGCCTCGAAGTGAACAGAAAACAAGACAAATGAAAGTGCTACCACAGAATAGTACTGATGCAGATGGTGAAGAGTCCGGCTTAGATACGCCACGTAGCTCAATTTCCTATCCTGGGCCTGTCTTATCGTCTGTTTCTCCTGTTCAAACTCTTGAGAATGAAGTGCTTCCTTTAACTGTAGCAGCTGAAGTCCATTCTTCTTTTTCTCTCTCTCCTCTCTCCACTTCAGTTTACAAATCACCAGAATCAACTAGTCCTATGCAGCAGCCTCACAAACTCTCTCCTCAACTCTGGACCTCTGAAGAACCCAAAGTCTCAGATGATAATTTTCCTTCTTGGAGGCAACAAAGGCCTCGTCTTTTTCGAGAAAGATCTATTCATTCAGATCAAGACCAACCAGATGAGCAAACTGGTCAGCCAAGAGAAGAGAGAAGCAGATTAGCTAACAAGGAACATGACATTGAAGACACTGAATCAGTAGTAAAAACACAACAAAGTCCATCTCCAAAAAAAAATCCTCCACATGTTCCTCCAAAACCTCAAAGCAAAAGTCCTGCAAGAACTAAGAGACTTTATGAAAAAGGGCTTAGTGAATCTCTTAATTATTTCCCTCCTTCATCAATCTCTCAATACAGTACGCCTGCGTCTGTTAATGTTGAATCTGATGAAGAGGAAACATCTGGCTTATAGATTTTATAGTGTGTACATGAATAGTGAGATTTATATTATGTTCATCATTAATTTGTATTTCATTCATTGCTTTAACTTAATCTTTATACGCAATTTATATATGTCGTGTACATGTATATGTGATATTATGTGAACAACCACAATATATTATATTGATTAACTGCATGCTTAACTTACAGTACATAATGTTAAAGAAAATATTGAGAAGTAAAAATTTAATTATATAATACAATTGACCTGTTCACTATAACTGCAACCAGAAATGTACTTTACTTCGTTACATATATTGCTGTTTCTCAAAATAGGCTAATCTTGCTCTGTATAATAAATATAGTACAAGTGTGTTTAGTACATTGTATACCTTCTCATTTCATCTTGTCTAATAGGTTCTTCCGCAGCCTTCTTTCTCTCTAGTCTCTCACCCTAGTGTATATGTCATGTATTTTTAGTATGGACTGATGTAATAATGAATCACTTGCCTTTTCTCTTTGCCGTCTCTTATGTTCTTCAATCTTTTCTGTCTCTCTTCTTTGTTCCTCTTTCTTTCTTTCTTCTCTCCTCATCTTTAATTTGATACACACAAACAGAGAGAAAGAAATAAATTAAAGCTTATTAAAGTAACGTTGCTTTTACTTTTTGACGAATGGCACTATATTTCTCTTCTACTTGTGCTTCCCTCTCCTGCTTTGCCCTCATATGATCAATCTCTTCAGTAGATAGACTTGGTCCTCCTGTCATCACAAATATTATAAAACGGGCATAAAATGGTGTCATAAATACCTAATGTTTTTGGGGGTGTACTAAGATGAGTAGTCGTCAAATGTCTCTTGTGTTGTTGAAGTTGTAAGTGAGCTTTTTCTTCATCTCTTGCCACTAGATGATGCAGCCATTAATAAAGAATTATAGAAATAGGTAATGATTACTTTGTTTGAGTTTCGAGTTCTTTGCAGGATCAGGAGCTATCACATGATAACCACTAGCACTATATCATAATAAAATTTACTAATTACTACAATGATAATAACAATATTGTTAAAAAGAAATTAGTAACTGGTAATATTTTTGAGTCTAGAAATCATCAAATCAATCCCAATGTTGCTGCATTAAACTAATTCAATATACTTGATGTGTCTACAGTATAAAGCAAATAAGACTATATAATTATGATCAGATATTATTGATAAAGGGTGAATGCCAAAGTCCCTCGCTTTTTCATGCAAAATGATTGCATAGGTATGACCTTTGTTATCTGCATTAGAAATATATTACAACTGATGACCATACTTTACTTGAGGTTGGATTGCAGTCAAGTCTCATACTAAAACTAAATAGACGAAATCTGTTCTACAGATTAGAGTATTCTACATACTCTATGCATAGATAGTGGCCTAGTGGCTATTGACTAACTAATGGTTCTGCCTTGAATGTGAGTTCTGTGGGAGACTTCCATCTTGTATAGAATCATCAGATGATTGATCATAAAGATGGTCTTCTCTCCTCGTGTCTGTGCCAAGAGGTGGTCGCCTCTGTACACTGCGAGCAGGTTTTGGAGGAATGGTATAGCTCATAACTGCTATGGAAAGACAAGTGGGAGTAGCTTTAGTTCGGTCAATCCCCCAATGGGACGCCACCGTCTTTCGCCTTGGGGCGTGGCCGCTAAAGACGTAACTTGATTATAAGTTGAAAGGAGGTGTGGTCACTTGTAATTAGAGATTTCCCTCAGCAGTCCTCTTCAAGAGAAGGGATTATTTTAAACTGTTACTACTACTCGTATCTAATGTACACATGTATTCAGTAGTATTGCAGTGCTATCTTTAGAAAAATCAAGAACAGCCGTACAAATATCGATATCATAAAACAAGAGAAGGAATACGTTTTCAAGTTTTCTCTCCCCTACTTCAAGATGGCCATGAACAACAAAGACAGCAACGACTCGTGGTTTCACGGCAAAATAACACGAGAAAACGCAGTCCATTTAGTTCAGTCAGCTGGAAAACCTGATGGCTACTTCCTAGTCAGAGAAAGTTTACGAATCCCAGGCAGCTTTGTACTCACCATGTGGGCAGACAACACAGTACACCATTTTCAGATTATTGGACATGGAGATGGTTGGTTTTCAGTCGATAATGGTCCATTATTTCAAGGCCTGGATGAACTAATTCATCATTATCAAGTCAAATCTGATGGCCTGCCTCAGAAGCTCTTAGACTTTGTACATGGACAACCTCCTCCTCTTTCTGCTCGTAAACGCGTACTAACAAGTCTTCACAAGGCAGTAGCATCTAATGATATTAAAACTGTGTTAAAGTTATTATCAGGACCTTCATCACTTACTGTGGGAACAGTTGACTCGCCAAATGCCGAAGGGCAGACCCCTGTTCACGAAGCTGCTAAAAGAGGATACACAGAAATTATTAAATTGTTATTGGAACAAAAACCTGATTTGTCCTTGAGAGATTCTAAAGGTGCTACTGCTTTACATGTAAGCATGTAAAATACATAGTGAGAGAGGGAGAGAGAGGTAGACAGAGTTAGAGTATTGTGAATAGGAATGAGAAACATTTATTGCTATGTGCATATTGGGAGTTACAGTAATGTTAGTGGAATATATACTGTGTGAGTAGCTTACATTTACAATGAAACAGTTATTGATTTGATGTTATTAACATAAGATCTGAAAATGGAACTAAAATGTCTCTGTTTATAAACTAGACATTTTACAGTTTTTACTCTCTTTTGATCATCTCATTCCCAGCTTGCAGCTAGAAATGGACGCACTGATATTATACACATCTTAGTTGAAACTGGTAAAGCTGATGTTCAAGAAAGAAATGCCACTACAGGTGTGTATGTGTGTGTGTGTGAGATAGAGAAGTGATGATAATTTATTGAAGGAAACACCAGAGGAAGAGTAGCCTTGAGGATTATGCTCATATGCTAACATAGAAATGTTTTGAAGTGTACATATATATTTGCAAACATCACTAAGGACTTCAGGTCACATAATTTATACAACACTTGTCATTAACTACTTGACCCAGTAGTAACAGAATGTGTCCTTCACAATAGTTTTATCAACAATATTCTTTAGTTTATATGTCCTTTGATCTCTCTCCATCTCCCTTTCTCTTTCTCACTGCTAGGATGGGTAGCTCTTCATGAGGCAGCATTCAGGGGCAATATAGAATGTTGTAAAGCACTCTTATCACTAAATGCTCCACTACGTCCACGTACTCCTGCTCCTGATGAGGACACACCACGGGATATAGCAGTGAGATATAAACAAGACAAAGTTATCACCTTACTAGGTTAGAAATGGATAGATGGATGGATGAATAAATAAAACAATTGAAAAAAATTTTTTTATATAGACTGGGTCGCTCATAATTATCCTACTCCAAGAACAACAACATCAGAATGGTTACATAAAGTGTTAGATAGAAATGTAAGTTATCATAACACTCTGATTATAAATAAGATCATAATATACTATTACTAGTAATACTAGTAAATGTATCAACAATAATGATATTGAATAAACTATGTTAATACTGTAGGTATATCTGTTATCAATACAACAATATCCACTACAATATAACATGTACTCAAATGTCTGAGTAGTAAAATTTGTTAAACTTCATTTGATAAAAATAAGTTTACAATCTTATTACTAATTTACTTAAATTAATGAAGCCCCCATTCTTTAAAACAAATTCATTTGAGAGGCTTTACTTAATTTAGATTGTGTACGATTCCCAACAGACTCACTATGGCACAGTTTGTTTTTCTAAAGATAATCATCACTCACAAAGTGTTGGTTATTTGGACACTGACCACATTCTTTAATGGTATTGTTTACTCAAGAATGCTAGTGGATAATTTATATAATATTTAGCTAATGGTTGATTAGTGAACCATACAATAACAACAGGGACATTACATAGAGCTTTTTGTAACTGTTATGAAGATTCTTTTGTCTTTAATTTTTAACTCCTTTCTCTCCACATTAGCGAGCTGTTGAGCTTCTTCGTCAGAATGGTCAAGTAGATGGTAGTTTTCTTGTAAGACCCAATTCTCGTAAACCTGGGTATTATGCTTTGACATTGGTTTATAACCAAATGCCTTATCATTATGAAATCATTTGTGAGGTAAATATATTTATAAAATGAAGGCATATTTTCAGTCAGTAAACACATGCACACACACACCCACACCCACACACACGCACACACACACCCACACCCACACACACGCACACACACACATGCGCATGCAATATTGAGAGGCTATGTCATGCATCTTAATATATGGCGTTTATATATATGTCTGTATGTTGTCTGTGTGTCTGTAGTAAACTTTACTATTTCAGATATTCTTAGTTTGTAAATTCTTATGTTTAGTACAAATTGAAGTAATTGAATCTTGGACTGTCTCATGTATTAATTATACTGTGTATATTAGCACTGTACTTTATTATCCCACGTTAGCAATTCAATTTTTGACTGGTTATCTTGAAATAAATGGACAATGATGGAATTAATGTACTTTGATTTAATTTTAATCCTCTAATAAATGGAGATATATAATATATATTGAGTTAGAAGTGTTGTTATATGGTTGTTGTTGTTGTTGTTGACTTCTCTCTCTCTCTCTCTCTCTCTCTCTCTCTCTCTCTCTCAGTCTGATAGATGGTATTACATTGATGATGGTCCTCTTTTTGACTCACTTTCGTCATGTATGGATCACTATATGTTGTTTGCTGATGGGCTACCCACTATTTTAAGATATCCAATTGATCCTATTCAAACAAGAATCGTTCGATTTGTCAAAAAACTAGTATGTTCAGATTTTATTGATCCATTATTTACTTATATGGCCATTCTATCAATCCATTATACCATTATATACTTACTCATTTGTCCATTTTAATGATCCATTAATCTATACTTTTTATTTATTCTTGTATAGCCTCCTCCAGGATCCTTAATTTTTTCACAAACTCATGCAGTCCCCTCTCGACCAGCAATCCCCACACTTCCAGCACGTCATCTTCCCCCTCCTCCTGCTCGTCCACGTATAGTACCCCCGTCTCCCAGAAATGACCTGTCCTCACCTTCTCAAGCCACACCTTCATTTGGAAATACTACATCTGGTCAACGCCCTGATCCATATTTGATGATGTCTATACAAGAGGAATCATTAGAATTAGGTCCTGAGCTGGGACAAGGTGAATTTGGGTCAGTGTTAAAGGGTACTTATCTTACACCTGAAGGGAGAAAGGTAGGTCTATTATTAATAAGTGTGTGTTAGTATATGTAATCTGTATTGTAGCGAGATGTGGCTGTTAAAACGTTGAGAGTTGATGCTATGGGACATGGAGAAAAGGTTAGTCATGGGTTTAGCTGGATGGATGTACCAATGATACATGTACATGTAAATAATGTTCTTTATTGGACTAAGATGAAATTATAATTTTGAACAATCATGATATTTTTATCCCTCTAAGAAGTCCTGAGTCCAATACCTTTATAACATTAACCTTATAGGTTATGACTTGTTTATGGCTCATTGAATCTCTCTCTCTCTCTCTCTCTCTCTCTCTCTCTCTCTCTCTCTCTCTCTCTCTCTCTCTCTCTCTCTCTCTCTCTCTCTCTCTCTCTCTCTCTCTCTCTCTCTCTCTCTCTCTCTCTCTCTCTCTCTCTCTCTCTCTCTCTCTCTCTCTCTCTCTCTCTCTCTCTCTCTCTCTCTCTCTCTCTCTCAGGAGTTTCTCAGAGAAGCTAAAATTATGGTGACCTTAAATCATCCATGTATTGTTCAACTCATTGGTGTAACACGTGGCAAACCACTAATGTTAGTACAAGAACTAGTGCCATATGGTGCTTTAGTTGACTATCTTTATGAGGGAAGATACCCTAAGCCTGCGATACCAACACTAAAACTATGGGCAGCTGAAATAGCATCTGGTATGATGTATTTGGAAAGGAAGAGATTTGTACATCGTGACTTAGCTGCTAGAAATATATTAGTGGCATCTTCAGATTTGGTAAGACTGCCGATTGTCTCAAGGTCATACTTTACCTAATGTACTACTATATTGTGTGTGTGTGTGCCCGTGTGCATGTATACTGTAGTTGTATTAAATGATTATAATTATATTATTTCAGGTAAAAATCAGTGATTTTGGTCTCTCACGTGCTGTGGGTGCTGAGAGTAACTATTATAAAGCATCTCAAGGTGGACGATGGCCTGTTAAATGGTAAATTATTACAAGAACCTGGTTACTAGGCTGTACTACTATTGTTTGTTATCTAGGTATGCTCCAGAGTCTATCAACTATGGTACATTCTCACATTCCAGTGATGTGTGGAGTTATGGAGTCACTCTTTGGGAAATGTTCTCATATGGGGAACCACCTTATGGAGAAATGACTGGAGCTGAGGTTAGTAGGTATCTGTGTATATATGATTAACAAAGGATACTTGCATAAGATTTCTTGTACTTAGTAATAATACTTGTCAATTGTCATGGAATTTGCAACCAATCAGATAGAATATTGAAATACACAATTTGTTCAGTACAGGACTCTCCGCTCACAATATTGTTTTCATTAGGTATTGGACTTTATTGAGAATCAACATGGACGATTGGAACGTCCTCGTAATTGTCCCACTTCTATTTATCAGCTCATGTTGGACTGTTGGTCCCTGGAGCCAACAGACAGACCAACATTTGCTCAACTATACAAATTTTTCAATGAGAGTGAAGAAAGTCGCGACATACCTCACAAAGAATTGTACCAAAATCCTGGAAATTTATAATAGGACAATTCTTTTTTTTGCGTACTTTTTCCATTCCTTTTTTTCTATTCAAATTTATCAGTTAATCTCTTAGTAATTATTGTATTTAGTTTGTGCTAATGTTGATTCATATTTTCTATGTAGTGTAACTATTGTTAGTGACAATATACTGTCACATTTTAACCACATTTTTATATTAGTTTACACACTACATTCATTTCAGTATTAATTGTATACTAATATTAGATGTTACTGATAAACATATAAGACATTCGAGCATCAAAAAGGTTCAGAGCTCTCTCTCTCCCTATATATAAATTATATACGTATATATATATATATATATATATATATATATATAATGTATATGTATATATATATATATGTATATATATATATATGTATATGTATATATGTATATGTATACTGAAATATTGCTGATCAGGTTGTCTTTACTCTAAAAATGTGACTTCTAAATGACTCCATTCTGGTCTTAATACAGAGTGATTTGGTACAGGATATCGAGTCAAACACTCATATATCGATATAATATCTGACCAGTTATCAGAACATCTGTGAATCATTCTGCATATTGTATAAAATTCCATGCCAGGTTTTAATTTTAAATAAAAAGGTTCCACAGATGCTGATGTTTTCTTTAAAAATTTTACAGTAACTTTCACAACCTGCGTCCACTGTGTGAAAAGTGAAACAAGTTTCAGAGGTAACAAAGAAACAGGTAACTCATTGAGATGAAGGAGAATTGTCTGAATACATTGTATGTACAAACTATATGGTATTTGAAGTAGAGGCACTGCTACAATCTCACGTTGCCAGCTATCAGCAACCATGATTGTGTCATCTTCAGTAAATGTTATATCAGATACCATACCAAATCCTTTCAGTACACAATAAGGAGTGTCATCAGCATATAACACTTGTACTGCATCACCAACTGCTTTCAGTTTGAACTTGTCAGTTTTAAAACACTTACAATTTGGTAAGCGATCTCTTTCAATAACCTCTTCTTCACTGTTCAGTACATAGACACGCCTATGTTCTATAGTAGTAATGTATATTTCAGTATCTCCATTATTAGTTGTATTGGTTATTAAGGGACGTGGCTTGAAAGATAATTTGGTTACTCTGACATTTCTAAGGAGAATATAATGTAATTAATAATCTTTGTCCAAAGTGGCTATCCTACAACTAATGGCATCATAGATTTAGAATTCCATAGTTTAAGGCTTAGAATTGAAGGTATAAAATAAATATTTAAAGTACGATATTTTATTACTAGCACAACCATAATTAGTCAGTATATTCATATATAATTATATATATATATATATATATATAGTATATTCATATTATGAAATGCCATTTAGTAATGGTAAAAAGGAGTGGCATAATAAATTGTATATGTACATTATAACAGCCTTACCCTATAGGAATGACCTGATCTGCTGTTTCTAATAGTAGAACTTGAGAAGACATCATTGAAAATCAACTTCCTGTTTAAGGAAGCTCTGTTGTTGTTGTTGAGGTGGTGCTTATCAGAAGAAGAGTGGAAATATATTTAACATTGATACACAGTTTGTATTTATATTCACTCAACACACCATAGTGTATGAATACATAGATTGGTAACTAGTTTTATTTAGTTCAATCAATACTTAACTAATCTATCATTATATTGATCAGCTACCCACACTGATTCATCGGGAGCTATTGCTACTCCTTTAGGAAGATAAAATTGTTTTATTGAATTGACATAATTGCCACTTGATAATTGCCACTTGGATCAAAGATAGTGAGAGAGTTTCCACCACTGTTGACTACAAATGAGTAACCAGCTGGATCAATAGCAATTCCAGCAGGACGTAATAAATTAGGTGAACCATACTGACGAATATATTGACCTTCTGGAGTCAAAACAATGATAGTGTGAGAGTTATAACTAGTCACATGAAGATTACCAGAAATGTCAAAAGAGAGACCCTCAGGGCCCTGAAGCTTGCCGTTACCATCAATGATATGAGAGAAAGTTTCATCACGATGAAATACTTGGATACAATTATTGCTATATTCAGCAACATATATTTTACCATCAGGACCAATACATACAGCAAATAAATGTTGGAACAACTTGTTACTAACTCCTTCACTGCCAATAGTACCCAAAAACCTTCCTTCTAATGTTATCTTTTGAATCCTATTTCCTCCGTGTTCAGCCACATAGATTATATCACCATTGATAGCTATTCCACTGGGACTATTAAACTGCAATGGACCAGTTCCATATGAGCCAAAGGTAGTCTTCTGTATTCCACTGCTGTCATATACATATACACAGTGGTTACTAAAACTAGTGACAAACATGTCACCATTGTCAGAAAAGGCTATATACGATGGGTTGCTTATCCTAGTAATAATCTGTGCTGGTTTGTTAACAGATGCATAATCTCGCCTTACAGTGACATTGAAAGGACTGCCTTGAATAGAGAGACCATCAACTGTGACAGAAAGCTTATGTTGACCAATTTGCTTTGGCACCAAAGAGACAATGTAATTACCATCACCACAGTCTGTTGTCTTAACTTTAATCATTGCTCTCTTATCTCTAACAGGAATAAAACTACCACTAACTATTCCACCTCCTTTGTATGTTACCTTAACATTTAATTCTTTACCCACTTCAACCTGAGATGGTATATCCTTTACATCAAACACAATACCCACATTTGCTATCTTTGTAACTAGTTCATCTGTATTAATATCTACTGATATAGATGGTGACTCACATAGTTCAAGAGAAGTCTCAGAGAACTGTTGTTGTAGTTGGTTTGTTCTGGTTTGTAGTGTGTGAGCAACTGATAGTAACTCAACATCATTGTACTCTCCAATGGAAGTGGTTGCGAGACTATGACAGTGAGTTATGGCCTGCAAGAGATGTTGGATCCCCTCCAATTGAAGAGACAGATGAGCCTCCTTAGTATTAGCTATCTCCTTACTTTGAGCTAGCAGAGCCTCTTCACGTTGATGTAGAAGTTGTTGAAGATTGGCAAATGTTTGACGTATCATTTTATCTACTTCATTTTTATGAGCTTTAATCTTCTCCTTTACCTCTTCTCCTGATATCAAAACTTCCTTAAGCTTTTGTTGATGTACCTGTAAACCTTTTAAATTGTGACAAACAGCCTCTTTATTCTTGTTGACCTGTTGACTGACCTCAGCAACAAGATGGTCCTTGTGTTTGATGATAGTACATTTGACACAGACAGGAATAGCACATTCCTCACAATAAAAGTCAAGTTGTTGATCAATGTGATCTTGGCAGGTAATGATAGAAGATGGTATCATTTTAGTTAGTTTGTCTCTGGACATTCTTCGACCTTCTTCCAGAGTAAAGGAAGAATGTGTACGAGTTAAACGAACCATTTGATGAGCATCCCAACATTGTTTACAAAGGAGATCTGTACACTCAGTACAGTATACTATGGCAGGATCCTTACCACATGAGTCACATGGAGAAGGAGGGTTAGCAGTGATCTTACTAAGAACGTCACTCTGTTTATTGATGAGGTAAAGGTTACGAGGAAAAGAGGTAACTCCTCCAGTGGGTACAGATGTGGTCTGTTGACAAGAAGGACAAGTGAGGAAGTCAGTCTCAGCACCTTCAGTGACAAGAGACTGGATACATTGAGTACAGAAGGAGTGACAACATGAGAGCAGACGAGGGTCACGATAAGGTTGACTACACTTTAAACAGCAGGTAGAAGTTAAGTTAGCCTAAGTATATAGAGACCATATCAAATGATATTAATGATATTATTACTTACATGTTTAAGAGGTGCACTAGCAACAGAGGAAGACATTTTGAAGTCAAAGATCATGTGATTATATTGTTATACCAATGACATCACTATGGAATGAAATGATTGTACTATGTATGAACAATGTTAAAAATGGAAAAAGACTAATGACCAAGAATAACTCTACATAAATAACTTGATAATTAAATATTAATTCATTAAAGTGTTCCACTACTTAAGTCATGTGATCAACTAAAACAATTGATAATTGTCGGGATATTTTCTAGGTAGCCATCCTTCCATTAATATAGCTATATGCTCCTACCCTAATTGCCGGATAAGCTAAAGAGAGACAAAAAATGTTAAAACAACAATTTATATTACTATATCAAAGTTCTCTACATAGCCTTAATCTTTAATTTATATTGCTATATCAAAGTTCTCTACATAGCCTTAATCTTTAATTTATATTGCTATATCAAAGTTCTCTATATAGCCTTAATCTTTAATTTATATTGTTATATTAAAGTTCTCTATATAGCCTTAATCTTTTATTGTCTTATAAAGATATGGTAATAGAATACCATTGGACTAAACTACACACAATATATTAAGAAATACTATGACCAAAGACTTTGTTTGACATTCAAACTATTCTACAGTATACATATGTACAGTTTTATTCTACTGCCATCACTTAATACATATTTACATACTTTGATTAGTTTCTCTTCTGAGGTCTTGTTATAACCTTTATCATTCATTTCTTCTTCTAATAATTTTGCTGTTAATCCAAACAGACCAAGAGCCTCTGCTAACTTCTGTTTAAAACCTCTCTCTCTCTCACACACACATTATCCATTGAAGTTTAAAGTCTTTCAAAGCCACTTCATATTCATCTTTCTTTTCTTTCTTCTTTGTCCCTGTATTACTACTACTTGTTTTATTTGCTTTAGGACCAATAATGTAATGAAGAGGATACTGAATCTAAAAATGACAATACAGTATAAAGTTTGAAGTATATTTCCAATCTGTATTTCTTAGTTATGAAAAGATCACCTTTTTCTTGACAACATTGTTATGATAATATCATCATTATAATTTATTATTACCAAAATTTACTAGTACTGGTTGACTTATTTAATATCCACATGAGACAAGTCCAAGTTCTAGTAGGTCTAGAGTATAATATGAGATTCTGTTACCAGTATATTAGTGACAATGTTTTACATTGCATTTCCTGTCTTCCATTTTACCAAACCTCAGTTGCTTTCATTATTATATGAGCACTTCATAACAAACTTTACAATTTTGAACTTATTATTCTATTACTGTAATTCAAAATTAAGTTTCAAGGATGGTGTCTGTTACGAATTTCCTAGTATCCCAGGAATGATAGAAGATAAACATTGTGAATAGGATAAAGTAATGATAATGTAGTTGTAGTCAACAAGGTAAGATAATAACATGTCAAGTATTTAAGAAATTGTACTGTTGTGTGGAAATAATGTGATTATAGTCAATAGATTCTTGTCTCAATGGAATCAGTCCTCTGAATGAATAGATTGTTCAAAACACCATACTTGTGTCATGATCAGACCTGGGGTCAATTACAATTGTAATTGTAATTCAATTACAAATTACAGCTAATATTTTGTAATTGTAATTGTAATTGGTACATATGTCAGATAAGTTGAAGTAATTGTAATTTTAATTGTAAGTTTTACTTAATTACTTAATTCTGCTTTGGCTTTGCCTGGTTAACATCGAGTTTACACAAGTCCTATTTTGGAAAGACAACGAAAAGAAGTATCCTACATTGGCTAGGCTAGTATCATGAGTATCATGACTCATGACCCTCACTATTCTTTCTTTCTATAACCACAATGAACTTGATCATTACCAGATTGTCTTTCATATTTTATAATGTTTATTTTAAAATGCTTGCTAGGTTCATCATGTCCTGGTTGCTGTGGTACTAGGTGCTGGCCAATCCTCTGATCCAATGGGTACTTCATTAGGTGACACCATTTGTCTCATCTATTCTCTCATCTCTACGTCTACGTTGACCTCGACCACGCCTACCTCCCCTCTGACGCCTTCTGTCTACAAAATCATCATCAGAATGACTTTCAACTAAAAGAGGGAGCTAGTATCAACATTGTTTAGTAAATAATTGATATATTCTGACCTTGTTCTTCATTGTTTGGTTGTGTATTCTCTTCTGTAGACTCACTATTATCATCAGAGTAATCTTGCTGTTTACCTCCTTCTCCTTGTTCTTCTTCATGATTTTGATCTCGTTCTCTTGGAGGTCTGAGAGGAAGTGTCATAAAAATATTATAGACAAAAACAATTACCTTCTTTGTCTGCCTCTACCTCCTCCTCTTTCTTTTCCACGTCTTCTCCCACGTGGTCCTTCCCATCCTTGAGGTGGCTTTGGACGAGGGTAATATGTAGGTGGGTCATCCAGACCACTGTCTCGTAACTTTTGACTAATTTCCTCACGATCTTGTAGAATACTGTTCACTTCCTAAAGAAAGAATATCAGAATAATAAAACTTAATAATTTAGTGTCTTACTTTTAAATTATCTAAATGATAATCAAACATTAATTTTGCATTTTCAATAGCTTTCCTACGTCCAAGGAGCTCAAAAGGTACCTAAAGAAAAACAAGTTACCACATCACATCAGTAACAATACATTAGATGACACAAATATTAGTATTTACTTCTCCTTTTTTGTTAATTCTTCTTTCTTGTGCTTCCTCATCTCCTATAACTTTAATATTGTTGAGACGAGACTTTTCTAATATTTGTTGTACTATATTTCCACCTCGTCCAATCACTTTTCCTGCTAAATTTCTAGGTACATGAATAATATCACGAATAAATTCTATTAAAATTCGAGCTTCTTGAGCTGCCTCTTTAGACTAGAGAGAGAGAGAGAGAGAAGTCATAAGCAAATCTATTATTATAATCTTACTTCAGCTCTAATAGTGAAGACTGATTTATAATCATCAAAGTCAATACCAATAATACCAGGTATTTGACGTGTTTGGTTCACATTCCAACCTTGTCGTCCCATAGCAAAACCTATACACTCAGGAAGAATGACAACTTTCTCCTCATACACACCAGATGTGGACTCTTGAACTGGTTGAGATACCTACAAGAAGAGCAACCGAGCTATAGCATATTGTAATCTATCTAACACTGTTTACACAATCACAATACACACAGTTTAATGGATCAAGACATACTCCCTGTAATCTTTGAGCAGCTCTTTCTGTTCTACTTCTCAGAGTAGCTTGAGTGGATAAGTCATTGAAATGCATGTCAATTAATATCTCAGCTCCCTCTAAAGAAGATATATTATTAGCCTGGAGAGAGAGAGAGAGAGAGAGAGAGAGAGAGAGAGAGAGAGAGAGAGAGAGAGAGAGAGAGAGAGAGAGAGAGAGAGAGAGAGAGAGAATTATTTAGTGTAAGTTTGCACCACATCATTTAATATTTTTCTAAGTATATTATATTTCAGTTAAACTTACTAATACAATTAAACAACCCTTCTCATTATCATATGATACATTCAATGCTTTAATTTTGCTTCTAAAGTTCTGATGAACTCGAATATCCTGACAACTATAGGAGAGAGAGAAAACATATATATTAATCTACCCTGCATTCCACTAAAGATAATAATATTCACGACTCTATTAGTGTACTATTAAGTATATTCATTGACTTAGTGACATACAACTCTTGGATATCTTCAGGCACAGGAAACTCCTTTTGATGGAACTGTGCTGTTGAGAGGGGAGGACTAGGAAGAGAGAGAGAGAGAGAGAGAGAGAGAGAGAGAGAGAGAGAGAGAGAGAGCAAGTTATAGCAAGGATAAACCTGTTACCCTATGGTTCTAAACAATCCACTCATGTATATCATGTACTCAACAAACACACAATACAAATAGTGTACAATTAAATGATGTGCTACTTTTCATTGGGTGGGCGGAGATTTCTATGTTCCACAAGATCAGTGTATTGCCTATCACTTGATTGAAACCGGACTCCAGCAACCTGTAAACAGGTTTAATAAACCAGTCAAAACAACTACTACAATACCTCCCCTTTAGACTTGGTAACAGTGGCTAACCACCATCCTGAAGGCTCACCCTCTCTGAAGGGTAGCAATGCCTACAGATCAAAGATGATATTAACACTATATTAATGTAGTAAGATAAATTATACATACATTACATACATACATATTAATATGTATACTAATGCATTGGTCATAAAAAGTCCCTTAGAAATTACTCCTGGTTTTCCTTATAAACACTTTTACTTCTTCCCAATTTCTTCCTCAAATTAAACAAGATTACAATGAAACTACTTACCTCTATTTTACTACCAGGAGTTAAATCTAAGTCTCCAGGTGATGAGGGTTGAGGAGGAAATCTGACATACTGGAGTTCCACCCACGTATTAGGTTTCCAACTAAAAGGACATTAATACACATAAAAATGTTAATAAACTTAAAGATTGATCTCCAAACTTTAAACCATAATATTAAGTACATTATACCTAATGCAAAGTAGTCACAGTAAGATATGGTATAAAACTACACAATAAAATGTACTATTTTACAGGAATAGTTCATGACTACAGGTTATATATTTGTACAATAAATCGGTTGTCATGGTTTGACAAGAATCAATGACAATTCATATCTGCTGATCTATCATAACAACGATATTCACATTTATAAAGCGCTGGTATTCATTGATATTAACCAGCTGACAGCAACAATAACTGTTTGCTATATTTACCAATAAACAAATAATAAAAAAACAACAATAAAAACAACCAGCTCTAAAGTCAACACAAACATTAGCAAATAAAAACTGAAAGTATACATTTTTCAAATATCAATACCTACATGTCTGCATTGTATTACAATGGTACATGATACATACACACACACACACACACATATATATATGCTGTAAAGGGTATCTATAAAGATTGTCCTTTTAAAGCATTACCTAAATATCTACATAATAAACACATTACATTCCACAAATACATCAAATTATACTATATACAATTCACTGATATCAATAGCCAAGTTACTTACCCCTCGTCAAAAGAGATCAAACATTTACTATCTGCTATATTAATGTCCAACAGCTTACCCTATATTGGAGGGAAGAAGGAGGAGGAAAAGGGAGGTAAGGGGTGTAACTTCCACTACAAGCTCTTTCTACTTTTTATTTTCCTGATAAGATAGCTTTTGAAATACTAACCTTGTAAAAAGCTCCACAAATATCTGGAAAGACTACTTCAACCTCCATGCTCATTTTAAAGCTAGGAAACTGAATATCAGAATAATAAAGCTTAATAATTTAGAGTCTTAAATAATACTTATAATCTTCACTATCTTAGTTAGATATGTCAGAAAAAGGTATGAGCCACAGCTTATTATCCCAGTAACAATCTAGCTGGACAGTATGTGATCTCCAAGGGAATTGAATGCTATGTATATTAAGCATACTGGTAGGTGATGTTGTTGACTACCTTAAGAGAATATGTAAGTAATGTCTATTGTTTTGGCTTGAATTTTTATCAAACTGAAGTAATCCTACCACTCTCTATTGTGTCTCCTTTAGGTAAATCACCTTTTCTATTTCGGGATATATCTTACCTTTATTTTTTTATGAGAAGGTATCTTTGTTGACTTATTAGGAGATACACCATCAACTACGTTACCCAAAATTGCTGTCTTTGTAACTAGTTCATCTGTGTCAATATTCACTGATATAGTTGGTGACTCACAGACTTCAAGAGAAGTCTCAGAGAACTGTTGTTGTAGTTGGTTTGCTCTGGTCTGTAGTGTGTGGGCAATTGATAGTAACTCAACATCATTGTACTCTCCAATGGCAGTGGTTGCAAGACTCTGATAGTGGGTGATGGCTTGCAAGAGACATTGGATCCCCTCCAGTTGAAGAGACAGATGAGCCTCCTTAGTATTAGCTACCTCACTACTCTGAACTAATAGAGCCTCCTCACGTTGATGTAGAAGTTGTTGAAGATTGGCAAATGTTTGACGTATGATTGTATCTACCTCATTTTTACGAGCTTTGATCTTCTCCTTTACCTTTTCTCCTGATATCAGGACTTCTTTAAGCTTTTGCTCAGCTGGCTGAAAACACTGTAAATTCTGACAAATTGTCTCTTTATTCATTTCTACCTGCTTATTGATCTCAGTAACAGAATGGTCCCTGTGGTCAATGATAGTACATTTGACACAGGTAAGAATGTTACATTGTTGGCAATAAAATTCAAATTGCTGATCAACATGAGTTTGACAAGTAAACAAGGAAGATGAAATTATTTTGTTGCTTAGTTTTTCTTGAGGCATACCATGAATCTCTTCAAAATTTAGAACAGAATGTGTACGAGTTAAACGAACCATTTGATGAGCATCCCAACATTGTTTACAAAGGAGATCTGTACACTCAGTACAGTATACTATGGCAGGATCCTTACCACATGAGTCACATGGAGAAGGAGGGTTAGCAGTGATCTTACTAAGAATGTCACTCTGTTTATTGATGAGGTAAAGGTTACGAGGGAAGGAGATAACTCCTCCGCTGGGTACAGATGTGGTCTGTTGACAAGAAGGACAAGTGAGGGAGTCAGTCTCAGCACCTTCAGTGACAAGAGACTGGATACATTGAATACAGAAGGAGTGACAACAAGAGAGCAGACGAGGGTCACGATAAGGTTGACTACACTTTAGACAGCAGGTAGAAGTTATATTAGCCTAAGTATATAGAGATCATATCAAATGATATTAATGATATTATTACTTACATGTTTAAGAGGTGCACTAGCAGTAGAGGAAGACATTTTAAAGTCAAAGATCATGTGATTTTATTGTCATAACAACGACATCACTATGAAATGAATATGATTGTACTAAAGTTGTCATTTAAACTCATTTTCGTGTTATGAACAATGTTAAAAATGGAAAAAGACTAATGACCAAGAATAACTCTACATAAATAACTTGATAATTAAATATTAATTCATTAAAGTGTTCCACTACTCAAGTCATGTGATCAACTAAAACAATTGATAATTGTCGGGATATTTTCTAGGTAGCCATCCTTCCATTAATACAGCTATATGCTCCCATCCTAATTGCCGAGTAAGCTAAAGAGAGACAAAAATATGTTAAAACAACAATTTATATTGCTATATCAAAGTTCTCTATATAGCCTTAATCTTTAATTTATATTGCTATATCAAAGTTCACTATATAGCCTTAATCTTTAATTTATATTGTTATACCAAAGTTCTCTACATAGCCTTAATCTTTTATTGTCTTATAAAGATATGGTAATAGAATGCCATTGGACTAAACTACACATAATATATTAAGAAATACTATGACCAACGACTTTGTTTGATATTCAAACTATTCTACAGTATACATATGTATAGTTTTATTCAACTGCCATCACTTAATACATATTTACATACTTTGATTAGTTTCTCTTCTGAGGTCTTGTTATAACCTTTATCATTCATTTCTTCTTCTAATAATTTTCCTGTTAGTCCTAACAGACCAAGAGCTTCTGCTAACTTCTGTTTAAAACCTCTTAACTGTAGTCAAGAGAGATAAGAGTAAAGACAAGTGTACCACACAACACTCCAAGCATATGACAATAGATATGTCATATAATTATGTGTATAGAAGAGTGTATCAGTAGTTAACTTATTAATGGTTGAATACCTTGGCATCTTTTTGATCTAACAGTTTATTTAACTCTGTGTACACTGCCTCTAGCCTTGGGACATCAACTGGATCTTGACGAGTCAATAATGAACCCTGAGGAGAAACAGAGAAATGGTTTGAGGATACTAGAAATGTAAGCAATAAAATTCAATGATATTGAGGAATTCATTCACAAAATATAATAAGTAATAAGAAATAAATAATGCCTTCATGATTACTGCACCTATACCTCAAGAACTCGTAGTTCAATTAACATGTTCTTCTGTTTGTCAAGTTCACTAAAAAAGAAACATTGATTATAAATAGAATTGATATTAATTAAACATTGATCAATCATTGGAGAGTTTAATGTTAGGACATCAAAGTTGAGAAGTTTGGATTTATGATTATTAAACACGAAATAACAAGAATGACACCTCACCTTGATTTCTCAGTTGCTTCTTGTGATAAATCAGTCTTTGTTCCTTGATGAGCTAAAATGTCTTGTATATTGAGCTACCAATGAGGTAGTAACTTATTACTATAATTATTATAATGATCTTACTTGTGAAGTCATCTTTGAAATAAGACTCTCAACAGTCTCACTCCAAGAGACCTAGTTAGAAAAGTGTACATGTATGCATTATATATGTAATGGTGAAATGACTAATGATAGGGGCTACCTCTTTGTCTCCTTCAATTAGTTTGAGACGAGCCATCAAATAGTCCAAGTCATCACCATACTCTATCTCTAGGTCAGATGGATCAAGAGATCCTTTCCTGGAGTAAGTAAATAAACATTGAACTCTCTCTCTCTCTCTCTCTCTCTCTCTCTCTCTCTCTCTCTCTCACGTCATCCATTGAAGTTTAAAGTCTTTCAAAGCCACTTCATATTCATCTTTCTTTTCTTTCTTCTTTGTCCCTGTATTACTACTACTTGTTTTATTTGCTTTAGGACCAATAATGTACTGAAGAGGATACTGAATCTAAAAATGACAATACAGTATAAATTTTGAAGTATATTTCCAATCTGTATTTCTTAGTTATGAAAAGATCACCTTTTTCTTGACAACATCATTCTTACTCAATGTAAATGTACCAGATAAAATGTCACCACTGTGGCTCTGTGATCCAACAGATTTTAACAACCTATAAAGACAGAAGTCAAGTAATATAGTTAGTTATGAATTATTGCACATGTTAGTGATATAAAAGGAATATAGTTGTATTAAGTTACACAATAGTACTACAATCGTTTCCATAGCGACTCACTATACTATTATTGACATCTAACAATTAACTCACTTGTCATCTGGGACAGCCATTACATATATAGGAAGAGTGCTACCAGGTTTAACTTTAATAGCTGAGCCCCATTTTGTTTGACCACAACGTGTAGCAGCTATCTCCATTGTTATTGTAGAAGATAATTTTGTTTCTAACATTATAGGCATATCTTTGAGAGAATCTAACTGTCCTTTTGTTTCATGACGAACCTAAGAGAGAGATAGAGACAGAGAGAGACCTCAGTAGCTACATGTCACCCATTTAACCAACCTGCAGTAGCAGCGTGTAATCTCCCTTCTCCAATTTCACGTTGTAGTTCTTTGGGTAAGCATCTCCAGACCCCATTAATTGTTTGTGTTGATTATATATCATCCATAATTGACCTCCATAAGGATTCTCATATAAGAGATCACTCAATAGATATGCGTTGGGTCTCACTTCAGCAGCCTTAGACTAATATGAACCATAATGTAATATACACAATACAGTGTAATGCACATACTATGTGGAAAGTATATGTAAGTAGAAGTTCATACATTTGTTTTCCATTAGGTAGTACATCTAATAAACCCAGTGGTTTGATGATTGCTTCAGTTGGTCTGAAAAGAGAAGAATAATGAATAAATGGACAATTGGGACATCAAATAGAGTAATGAGACATGTAGAAGAAGACTTACCTTTTAGGTTGAATATAGTGAGTTAATTTAAACTCAGGATGGAGCTCTTCAAGTTGGTAGCTACCGGTAACATTCAATCGAGTCCAACACTTACTGGCATGCTAAAGAAAAGAGAATTTTGTCAACAATATCATAACTATAATCAAAAAACTACATCAGTGTACATTGTTAACCCTTTGTTCACACAATAATTATTCTTGGATGAATATTTAATGAAGTAGCTCTTTACCAAAGATAATTCAGTGCAGGATGGGCGGAGACTATGGAATGTCATATTAACAGATACTGATACTGGGTGGAGCTCTGACCAATACTGAGTCACACATAACTCCATTGTGTGGCCACCCTGGAAAAAATAGTAACCATAGCAACAATACAGTATACATGCGTAGCAATAGTTCTTGACTTACCACAGTAGGTACCACAACAGTACTATTAGCACCTGGTTCTAATTGTAGAGTATCCAAAGTTTCTTTCTCTCGGTACGCTTTTTCAGAGAGGAGTTGTATAGTGTGGATCCAAAGACGTGATCGTTTATCTTCATTAAGATTTTCTACCAAGATCTCTGAGAGAGAAAGAGAGAGAAAATGACAAAGGTTGCTAGTGGGTTAAAAATTAACCTTATATTGTTAGTAAATAGAATGATACATAAAGTATATGTACTATATGTTACACTATTACCTGCCCAAGTAGCTTCATTTGGTATATGAAAGAAATATCTCTTAATTACTGAGTTACTGAGCTCTAATTTCTCTACTTTATATGACATTCTGTAACATAAATATAAAAAAATTACTAAATAGAGACAATTATAAACTAAACATAATGCTACAGTGTTACACTAGTAACTAGAGAGAGATTCAACTTAATTACCAAACTTAATTACATGAGTATAAATTACTCTTCCTTATCCAGGCTTCAGTGGCTCAGTGATAGAGTTCTGACTAGTATTCAATGGGTTCCGGGTTCAAATACCAACTGAATCAAGAGTTCTCTCTCTAGTATTTATGACTACATTTGCAGCTAGTACCAAACGAGAACATGTACCTCTGATCCTTTAATTAATGCAAATATGACCCTGCCATTAATTACATTGAACACTAACTCAAATATGACTAAGTAATGCATAAAATGTTATATATGACCCTGTCATTATTGTCTAATGAGTATACACGACTCTGTCATTACTGTGTAATGAGTATATATCACCCTGTTATTACTGTCTAATGAGTGCACACAACCCTCTCATTACTATGTAATGAGTATACATGACCCTTTTATTATTGTGTATGAGTATACATGTACCTGTCATTACTGTGTATGAGTATATATGTACCAGTCATTACAGTGTATGAGTATATATGTACCTGTCATTACTGTGTAATGAGTATATGTGTACCTGTCATTAAGAGGTGATGGTATAATAACAGTGATGGGCACTCGGAACAATGGACCTTTGTTATGACTGTCTCTAAGACTATAGCCACACAACTAAATAGAGGGAATCACATGATAATATAAAATGATCACATGCCATGAACAACATCACATGACAAACATATGACTGAATGTCTACCTCAGCAAAATGAGGTCCTGGTTCAAGTCCAGATTCATCAATGCTCACACCAAACTGACGAGCTATTATAATAAGATATAGCAGTGTAAATTTGTGTTTCCTTAGAATTAGTATACAAGTGTGGTAGAAATAATTCTACAAGTTACATTGTAGGTATAATAACTAGAATCCATTTGGGTGACAAAACATCAGCTGGTATAATGTACCTGAAGCAGTTAGAATGATGTGTTTAGGAGCTTGTACCCATGGCTGAGTAGGAACAAGTGCCACCTCTTGAGTGAACTCTAGCTTAAGATTAACAGCTATAGATAATGAAAGGATCAAAGTAATCATGTAACATGTATTGCCTTCTTAACATACGAGCATCATTATTAAAAGAAGGTTCTATGGTTACAGCATGATGTGTAGTTCTTTGTAAATGATGAGGATCTCTTAAATAAATCCCTCTACACTTTGACTGTTGTCCTTGCTGTCCTATTACTGAGACCTAGAGAGAGAGAGAGAGAGAGAGAGAGAGAGAGAGAGAGAGAGAGAGAGAGAGAGAGAGAGAGATTAGTAAAGTAGAAAAGCAAAGTATCAATTACCTTGAATTCTACAGGACTAGTTGGCAAATCAACAATCTCTAAAAATCTCTCATAAGCTTTATCAACCTGTAATATATAATATAGAACAAATACATGTATTAGAGGTACAGTACCTGTATGACTCCATGACCAATAGAGAAAGCATCATGTGATCCTAATGGAATAGCTGTATTTTCAATGGTTCTCTTAATAAGAGCAGGAGTGTATTGAAGACCTTGAGCTTTGAGAGCTGACAGAAGCAATGCTAAGGAAGGTAGGGAGTATGTGTACATATATTTATTAATAATCTATGATAATACCAATATTTCCACAAGCATTGGGTGATGACATTGATGTTCCATTCATTAACTGACTACATTGAAGTGTCCAGTTTGGAACAGATGTAAAGGCACCACCAGGAGCAGTAATAGACACGCCCAAATCACCATCAGTACTGTATAGGAAATGAATAAAACATTATCTCTGATTATACATACGTAGGTCCTTTAGAACTCCAAGTGTATGGAGTACCGGGTTTAGTCTTCATTAAAGAGTAAGCCCCTGCCATCATATCAGGTGACACAAATGCAGACACACCTACATTATAGGGAATAGGGTGGTATAGGAATGAGGAAATAATGATATGATTTGGAATGAGAATAAACAGAAGTGGTACAGGAATGAGAAAGCATGGGAATGAGGATGAAGGATGAAACAAGAATGAGAATGGAATAGAATGAACAAGATAGCATACCAATAAGAGCCTCAGTATTGCCACCAGGACAACCCACGGTAGAGAGAGCAGGGCCATTATTACCAGCACTAGAAACAAATATCACATTGTTTTTACGTACAAGAGAGGTAAACTGATCTAACACAGCTCTGAAGGGAGGAAAGAACAGCTGCTAGTAATTTTACTTACAACCAGGGGCTAACCCTTTGTTAGTCCAATGTGAGGCTTCACCATAACTGAAGTTAGCCAAGTCACACCTAGCAGTAGCAATAACTGAACACTATACAAATGGATAGATAAAGGACCAAAATGGATTTATAGATGGACAGAAATGGATGAATAGAGTGGGATGAATAGACAACATGTACACACAAACAGCTCACAGCTCTAATAAGTGAAGGAGATGTTTCCATAGTACTTAAACGAGTGTCTCCTATTTTAATTCCAATCAACTGAGCACCAGGGGCAACCCCATTTCTCTCTGGAGTCTCAGGGAAATATCCAGCAGTTATAGAAGCCACATGAGTGCCATGTGACCCTAAAAAAACAAGTATTAATACAAGTACATGCAGCAGACTTTGGAATGTCAAAGTAACATTTCATGTCATGTGACACAAACAATGTTATTCTCTAGAACATAACTGACCTCCATTAGTAACTATACTTAGAACATTGCCATTTTCATAAATGTTGACAGAGTAAGTAAACTGATCTAAAAATTAAAAAAAAAATTATTAAAACATCTCCTGATTATAATAAAGTGTCAAAGTAGTAATTGACCTTTTGTTCCAAATTTTGACCACTCCTTGGATTCTTTGTATGGCTTCAACAGAGTACAGGATTGTAGGTCACCTGACTCTGATGTATCTACTACAGCACTAAATAAATAAATGGTTAAAAAAAGAAGGAAAGATAAAGAGAATGAGTGAACAGCTGAAAGGTCATACAAAGTAAAAAGATATCATTATGTATACTTAGTTACTTACCACCATGAATTACCATCATGAAAAACTACACAATCATACACAGGTCCCGGTAATGATGTTTTACTATTGAAACTAGTGAGAAGATCTACACGAGCCTGAAGCTCCTCCTTTTCCAAACGAGTTTTCTATAAACACAAAAACCTTTAATAATTAAATGAAGGAGATAAAGTTCACATTTCATATCAATAATTTGTATATATTAGTCATTAATAAATTTCTTATGAATTATCTGACATCATATAATATTGTTGTTGTGGTTTAGCTCACTAATGCTACTTAGATTAGGAGTGGTTGCCATGGTGACATATGTACAACTACAGAAGGTAATGATGTCTAATGAAATGCCAAGTGTTAAAAAGTAAAATAACATACAGCTGGTTTCCTACAAGTAACTCAAGGTGACAAATCATCTAGGTGGAACAACTTACTATGCTAGTCTCCATTTTGTTTTTGATTTCAAACTCTTGTAATTCTTTCTCTGCTGCTGTCAGTAGAGGAGTATGAACTGGAGTCCATTCCTTCTCAACAAACTCTTTCTGTTAAAAAACAGAGTTTATTATGAAATAACATCTAATATAATGTAAAATTTATTGCTGAATAAAGTAAAATACATATACATTGCTAAAAGGACATCATTTTTACTTGAATTCTTGACTTTAAGGCGCTTGGAAATATATTAAAAGCTGCCTTGATTCCAACATGCCATGTTTGGGAAGGGTTCTTCCAATCGTCAGGAATCTATAAAACATGGAGATCAAGAGTAAATAAAATCCTTACAAATAAGTAAATATATTTATAATTGAAATTGAAAGACATGATAACAATCAATAGTATGTATCATTTACCAATAGTTTCCTACCACTAAGTCCATCAATGACTCTCTCTGTTTCAACTTCAGTGGTTCTGATGGTAGATGTATCGACATCTCCGCTACCACTAACATCAATAAGATCGATAATCTTGGGACGGCCATCAGATGTATACTATAAATAGAAAACAAGCTAGCATGAAACAACTAAATAACAATAGAACATAGTAAAATAGTCTTGTATGTACCATAACACTAACTAACGTCCCTCTACCAAATTTAATGCAAATTA
This sequence comes from Xestospongia muta, assembly GCA_963693285.1. Lineage (NCBI taxonomy): Eukaryota > Metazoa > Porifera > Demospongiae > Haplosclerida > Petrosiidae > Xestospongia > Xestospongia muta. The sequence continues at coordinate 1,030,800 of OY848927.1, forward strand.
CAGTATCAGCATTAACATATATTTTATGCACTGTTCCTTAACTGTATAGTATAAAAAGCTGTAAAAACGTCCTCTAATATGTGACTATTACTGTTTTGCTTATTGTGCCTCAAAAATGAAGGTAATTCTAGTTCTAACCTGCAGTCCTAGAGCTGCAGGGTCCACGCCTGTGTCAAGTATAGCAATCACTGTACCCCTCCCATCATAATCAGGGTAACGAGTGAGGAATCTTTCTGCTCCTGTTTCTCTCTTGGGTACAAGAGAGTGTTCTGGAAAAGGTTTCAAATCTTCTAAACCGAATCCTTCTTCAGCGGCCATATTTTCCTTGTAGAATATGGGCGGAGTAACCTCAGCTGATTGGGAAATCCCCTCCCTCAACTCTATTATTCCTATATTACCATAGCAATACTATTATACATCACTTTACTGCGCATGCGCATTATAATTTTCGCGGAGAAGGAGCCAAAGCAACAGGGAGGCTGTCTTCTTTTGAAGGAGTCTACTCCAACAACGCACTCTATAACTCAGTATATCACTTTACCACACAAGATTATACTTCGAATTTGAAAGACCTCTTCCTTGACGAGAGTTATTGCAAGTAACTCAAGTCCCTACGGCCTCTTTTGCGTCAATTATCTGGACTGAACAGCTTCTACGATTGTACCACCTCTCCACGGAACCCCAGACCCAAAGAGCGTCTTTCACCGCTACTCTGAACACTACCACCACATTTTAGTGTATTAGTAACTGTATTCAACGACTACATAGTTCAAAAGAGGTTCTTCTAAGATGGCTAATCAGCCAGAAAATGGTAAACCAATTTACTCTTCTTTGTCTCTTTTTTATTTCATGCCACTCCTTCCCTCTTTTTCATAAAGATATAGTAACTTATAGTCTAACACCCTCTGACTAGTTGTACCCCTGTTTTTTTTTAACCAAGTAAAATATAAATCCCCTTACAAATATTCTCATTATGAAAAATATGAAAAGAGGGCCTGCCTGTGCACGTCTCATATTATAACATAATAGTATTTTATGTTAAACATTATTGGATATTGTCTCTACCATGCAATGATGTATAAACAGATAGTTTGCTTGGCATGCCAATCACTTCCCATAAAAATATGAGCACTGTTTTTAGTCCTTGAATCACAGCTAAATCTGATGATATGTGATGTAAAGAGTTAAAAATTATTAGGGATATCTATAACAGGTAGTGTTACTAGATAACATATTACTTATGTTTTTAACTCTTTTATTTAGGTTTATCTGCAGCAACTTGTTCATCGTCACAGAACACTGTAAGTCGGTAATAGAGAGTTTGTTAGCTACTGACTTGTTAGTCTATTAAATACTGAGGTTACTAATAAGTTAGTAGGAGTGTTCCAACAAAAACCTACTGATTAATGAGTCATTTCACTCATTTGTTTTATAACTCTTATTGGTTTAGTTAAAGCATCTTGTAGCAAAAAGCTACTTAATTCTAAATTTTTAAATGGTTGCTGTTTAGTCTCATGAGATATTTCATGATATTGTAAGTATTGATTTTAAATATTAACATACAATATTTCCTGTTGTCTAGTGCCTACCCTTCTATTGTAGTATATGTGAACTATATACTTAATATGATATGACATGTGAATGCTTTATATTGTACACTCTTTGAATAGTCAAATTAATTGAGTTTGAGATTAGACACCTGGACTCTTTATTATTTGTGTTCTCCTTTTAGTGAAATCACATGTTCTCAACATAGAGTAAATTACTAAGCACTTCTATCAATGTTAACAGCTTATATTAAGACTGTATAATAGCGATATGTATAAGGTTGTGATTCCTCATTGATTTCTGGTATGAGGGCTCTGTGTGAAACTGACACAGTGAAGTGTTAGATTTCTACACAGGATTATTTGAGTGGTTCCTGTTTTGTCAGTAATAACTGTTAGGCACCTCAGAAATTCTAATTCAGGTGCTTAAGTCAATAACACAAAAGTGAAGACATGTAATTATTATTATTAATACTAGGAAATCTCCCCTCTCCCAATTTTGCCTACAGAGATATCCATGCAAGCCTTCTCTATTTATAAATTCTTAGCTTTTTAGAAACATTAGATAATACAATAGTCTAATTGTATTGACTGCTCGTGGTCAGTTATATTAGATGTATACATGTAATTGTGTTGTTCTCTCCATCAGACACCTAGTATGACAAATGGATCCTCACTGTCATCTGTTGACACTTCCAATGCTTCACCTGTTACCGCCTTTGCTCAGTTACCAGGCAAGGAAACTGTATTTGTCTGTGTATAGAAGTAATCTACATAATATAGTGTGTAATTAGCACGCATAAATTAAGTATTAGAGTGAAAATATGGTGAAGGATGCCAGCAGTTGTATAAATTGATGCGTGTAATAGTATTTGTTAATGTGTCAGGGTTATAGTCAGAGAGGAAGTTGTATTTATTGTTTAGTAGTAGATGTTTCCAACAAACCTTTTAAGCATTTTTAATGTCTTTTTTAGGTCTTTGTACTTCTGACTTTACTTTGTTTTAAGGAGATGTAATTTTTTATTGTTACTTACTAGAAATATAATAAGTGTATTGAGCTTAACATTGTAACTAAATCCTATGACAGTTGCTTTGACTTAGCTTGTGTCAGACTTGGTTTCTAGGGTGAGGTTTAGGAGATCAAATTACTCAATTTAGTTTTACAAACTCATAAATGTTGTCATTGTATAATGTGTAATGACACCAACAGTTATTTGACTATCAAGTATCTAAGAATTGTCAATAGTTTACAGGTAGATGTTGTATTCTATGTTCATCATATACTATATTTAATATACTATGTTTTATTTTTATTGCAGATGCTAAATCTTTCCTGAATTCTTTGCTAGGTAGTAATCAACTTGGACAAGCTAACTTGGTGGGTTGTCAAATTTGTTGTTTTAAGAAAAAAAGTCATGTTGTTTATTGTACATGTACAATTCTTATATTATCTCATCACATTTTATTAAAATAAAGATTGAATTTCACTTTTCTGTTTAGCAACAAGTTTTAACAGCTGCTGCTGCTGTCTCCTCATCTACAAGCTCCGCCCAACGCCTACCTACGCTTAAACCAACTGTTTCACCTTCCTTGGTGCCCACCACACCCACTCAAATCACACCTGTTAGTGGCCGTAAAAGAGGTCGACCCCCTGCATCAGATCAAGAAGACAGGTAAGAACCATTTCTCATTTAGATTGTCCTTTGTTAATAACAAATATGTACTGTTTGTTGATCGTTGATCTTGTCTGTAGTGTCAAACGTAAGAGAAGTACTAACACGACTGCTAAAGGGACTGGAGAAAAACAAAATAAAGGATTAAGACATTTCTCTCAGTTAGTTTGTGAGAAAGTCAGAGAGAAAGGTGTCACGACTTACAATGAGGTACTTGAAACAGATAACTCACTTAAGTAGTTAAGGATTTAGAAAATACTCCTTATTATTATCAATAAAGTATGATAATTTTTATGATACTGTAAAACTCAACATAAAGGTCATATTTGATGTGCTTGTCATATATGGATGTTTTAAAAACAGACTATATTAGGCATGCAGTAACTTGCCCTAGTATAATATCGTGCATTAACCTGCAAACTGTTTAAAACAATAATATAAAAATAAGTTACTAAATTATATGTTAAATAAATAGCATAAGCAATTTTTATTAATTTACTCTTCAAAATGTCAGCACAATCTTAGGATGACTTTGTTCATAGCTAAGCTTTTCTAGTTACAGTGTACATAGTGACTAGGGTAGAGGTGTGGCAAGTAAAGTGTACTCAGCTGACAGTCATCTTAGGCCCTCCTGTCAATTAGATTTGTCTTTGATGTTAGCTGATTAAGTATTTGTGGAGGAGGGTATAAGGAAAATATTGGTTTTTTACCTCAAGGGGAAGATACTATTACGTTCTTTTTACCACAATAAGAGCACTTGAAAGCACTTATTTAATTTGTGTATATGGCTTGTAGGAAGTGTGAATATTTAATAAAAATTTTAACCTTTTTCAGGTAGCTGATGAATTAGTGAAGGAATTAGGAGAAGCAGAGAAAAAGGCTGGACAAGATGGGGTTAGTGAAAGCATAGATTGAATCTATAAATTGGAAGATCATTTCGTTGTGTGTTTTTAACATACATGGTATTAGCTAGAAAGCTTATGCAATTTAAAGCATATTAGTTGTACAGTTTTAACGTACTGTTCCTTTCTGTTCATTTTAGCAAATTGATCAAAAGAATATTAGGAGGCGTGTCTATGATGCGTTAAATGTCCTAATGGCTATGAATATCATTAATAAAGAAAAGAAGGAAATCCATTGGATCGGGTTGCCAACAAACTCAGTACAAGAATGCGAACACATACAGGTGATATGACATAAACCACTCCCACTGACACACCCCTTTAATGACTACATGTCACATGATATTAATTACATATTATTACAGGGGGAGTTGTCAGCATATGAAGATCGTATATCAAAGAAGACGGCAGAACTTCATGAACTAGTTATACAAGTAAGCTAGCTTTCCATAATTTTGTAAGTATTTTTTTTGATATTGTACTTTCTATAAAACTTTATATTCTGAATTTACTTTTGCTCAGATTTATATCATAATTTTTTATATATGCAATTTTTGTCTCAAAAATTATTTTGTTTAATTTTCTATTAGATTCTTACATTGAAGAATTTAATTAAGAGAAATCGTGAGAGAGCTGAGGTCGGCGATTCACCTAGTCAACACTCAGCTATCGGTCTCCCATTTATTTTAGTTAACACTAACAAACAGACTACCATTGACTGCAGTATATCCAGTGACAAGTATGATAAATTATTGTATACTCAGACACAGGCATATCTCATAATATGAGTCATAATGACATCATACGTAAAAATTAAGACTGCTAAATAACTCTTAAATTTGTAGCAAGTATATATTGTTTACAACGAAAAAATGATTTTTGAATGTATACGCATGTACTAACTATATCTCTATATTAACAGATCAGAGTATGTCTTCACATTTGATAATACATTTGAGTTGCATCAAGATGTTGATGTCCTCAAAAAAATGGGTATGGACTGTGGCCTACAGTCAGGTCAATGTACTGCTGAGTCACTGGCTACTGCTAAAAGCATGCTACCCAAGATATTTGAGCCTGTCCTTGATGGTAAATAAATGTCACTACTTATACAGAGTATCATAAGTTCACACATTTAGTATTAATATAATATGTCCTTTTAGTGAATGCCTCACAATAAGAGATATAATTATAATAATAGAAATTAGTACACTCGTGTTTATAAATAACACTTCCATGTGTCTTTTGATGTAACACTAACTGTTATTTAAAGACAATGAGTAGTCGGTTTATTCTTATATGGTACTTCTTGTAAATATACATTTCTCACTAAGCCACACCCACAAGATGAGTGTGCATGATCACTCGTTTGTGCATGTTTATCAAAAAAGGATTTTGATATTCTGTTTCAGTATCATACTTGACAAACTTAGTCATTAATTTTAAAGTGTTGATTCCAAAATCTAATGGCAATTTTTTATCTAATATTTATTTTTGAAAAAACAGAAATGGCTCAAATATCACTGTTAAATAATGCGGTGCCTCAATCACCAGTAGCTACTTCATTACCAGCTGTTGTTGCACCGATCCCATCTCAAACATCAACACCTGCATCACATCTTTCAGCTAATGCTGCAGCCACTCTACTCACACCTCTCTTGAGTGAGCACAGCAATGGAACATCCTCTACAATCTCTGCCAATTCTCCTTTAGCACTTGCAGCAGCTGCACTCGTTAATTCACAGATTCCTGCCTCAGTTGCTGCTGCTCTCTCTACTATTCAACAACTTCAACAACAACAACAGCAACTCTCCTCTCCTTTAATGTCTTCAGCAGCTGTGTCTCAGGCACTCTCCTCTCCTACTCAATCTCCTACGTCATTTAGAGGTGGCACTGTAACAGCACGACCTTTAAACTTTGCACCTTCACCTCTCTCAGGTGGAATACGTCCTTGTACTCAACAGCCTACTAGTCAAGCTTCACAATCACCATTATTAAAGGCACAAGGAGTTCCGTCAACTACTGCTACTCTAGCTTCCCAGAGTAAGTCACCTGGTGCTAAAGTGGTAACAGTTCAGCCATTGCCTTCGGTAAGCATGGCTGAAGTCCTTGCTTCTTTGCAGCAAAACATGATGTCATCTCTTTTAAGGCAACAACAACAGTTGTTACCCACGTCAAATAGTGACCCAGTTCAATATGAAAGCACAACACCAATTTTATCATCTTCATCTAACGGGTTGCCTAGCAACACTGTACCGTCAGAACTACACCCATTACCACCTGTAACTCAACCTGAAAAGATTGAACAGGCAAGCAATTCTATTAACTCATTTTTAACCCATTCCAATCCTTCGGTATCATATTAACAGTTAATTTGACTATTCCATCATCATGTGATGACATACACTCGATAAAAATACATACAATTTTCCCAGCTCGAAAATTCTTATATTCTCTTAAATATATCTTAAATTATTAAAATAAAGCATGTTCTTATGTAATGTAGGTTAAAATAATGATATTATACGTAGAGGAAAAAGTATATAGTGTTATTGTATTTATAATTATTATATTATATCTTTTTCATTGGAATTGATTCTGTAGTGTTTTCTTGCTCTTTTAGTTTCTCTAAGAAAATATAGTTTTGTATGCAGTTCTTGGGTGTGGCTGATTTCATGTGTAGAAGTTATAATATATGTGTGTATATATTATATTGAATGACTTTATTTGTGGTTTAATTATGAGAATTGTTTTAATAAAGTGTTTAACAAAATAAAGAACAATAGTAAATAAATAAGTCAGAAATAGTTTTATCCTTTGTCACACTTCATATTAAATTTTAATCAAATATAGTTATTTCAAGAATAATGTTACAGTTTATATATATACTTCCATATCAGCTATATTTGTTGACCTCTTTAATTTATGATCACGCGAGGCAATCCTCCTGCCAACGGACTTCGTAACAGTCTTGCTTTGAAATCTGTGTTTGTCCCAAAAGTATATCACGTGAAATGGATAAAAGGCCGTTATTGGAATCAGATTCTCTCGAAAGGACTCAAGAAATGAGTACTGCTCTTACCAGAGACAACACAAATGTCAATTCAGCAACCAGCTATGTAAGTCTAACACCAGCAGCGGCAGCAGGAGACAAGAAAGGAGAAACCAAGAGAAAAACGTGGACTGGTAGGTGAAAAGATTTATTGTGCATGCTATGTCATGTTTATGATAAAAAAGAAGAGGAAATACAGTAAGGTCTGCCTCTCTCTCCCTCTCTTTCTCCCTCTCCCTCTCTCTCTCTCTCTCTCTCTCTCTCTCTCTCTCTCTCTCTCTCTCTCTCTCTCTCTCTCTCTCTCTCTCTCTCTCTCTCTCTCTCTCTCTCTCTCTCTCTCTCTCTCTCTCTCTCTCTCTCTCTCTCTCTCTCTCTCTCTCTCTCTCTCTCTCTCTCTCTCTCTCTCTCTCTCTCTCTCTCTCTCTCTCTCTCTCTCTCTCTCTCTCTCTCTCTCTCTCTCTCTCTCTCTCTCTCTCTCTCTCTCTCTCTCTCTCTCTCTCTCTCTCTCTCTCTCTCTCTCTCTCTCTCTCTCTCTCTCAGGGAAGGTAAATTAGTGATTCAGTTTCAATTTCATTACTGGTAGATTTTTACTATTCTTTGAAAGCAGCCCTTAAAGTTTAACCATTAATGTAATGACCGTGTGTGTGTGTTGTATTTTAAATTCATAAAATAGCCAGCAATTTGTTTTTCACAGCTATGGAGTAGAAATGAAAAAATAGAGTTAACTAGAAAGATTTCTTTCAACATATTAACAAGTTGTGATGCATCCTATCAAATATCTAATTGATTTTTAGTAACCATTCTATGTAAATTTGAACAAAACAACAGTGTGCATAGTTTATGCTAAGACAACAGCTAAAATTGCTTTCCCATACTAGTCAGGCACTATTGTATTTATATTACTTTAAAAGAACATATCCATTAAAGTAATGGTTATTTTAGGTCGATTAAGATACCAGAAGACACAAGATAGTGAACATACTCATAAAAGGAGTCCTCGTCCATCTCAAAATAATATTCAACGTATTACCTTATATTCTCATAGGTAATTATAGTTGGTATTGTATATTAATAGTGTTATTAGTACATTGTATATTAATAGTGTTGTTATTAGTACATTGTATATTAATAGTGTATTACTACATTGTATATTAATAGTGTTATTAGTACATGGTATATTAATAGTGTATTAGTACATTATATTAATAGTATTGTTATTAGTACATGGTATATTAATAGTGTTATTAGTACATTGTATATTATTATCCACAGTACCCATTATCACAAGATAACTAAAAATGATTATAGTCACCATGGCAACATTTTTACCTGGCACACTTTACTTGCCAAGCATTTCCAAAATATTTTTGATTATTTTATAACATGAAATGAAAATAGTTTAATTTCTGCTTTCTTATCATTGCTTCTCCATACATGGTTTGCCTTCAGAATATCTAGAGGAAGTCCTGTGCTGTCCTAATCCCACAGTCCTATATGACATTGAGATGGGGACTGTAAGATTCTTAGAGAATTATAATGAAAAATCTTGACAACATGCTTCTTACCTTCTTGAATGTGATGTTTTTATTAAAGCACTTACAATTATAATCTTCTATTGTTGTTAATGTCCAAATAGAAGCTTCAAGATCTTCACTTAGATAACATCTAAATTTGAAATATTGTTATATTGACCAAGTTCTACTAATTGGCAGTTCTTATTGATGTTATTTTTGTCTAATAGAGAGGACGGTAGAGCGGAGATAGAGGTGTTAGAAGTCCCCACTAGATCATCTAGTCTCAATAGTAGACAGGAGAGAGAACTTGAAGTAGAAGGGAGTTCAGGTGGAGTCATTGAAGGACGATTAACAACAAGCTTTATCAATTCAGAAGAGGAAAATGGATTTGATAACTTGGTAAGAATGATGGATGCATTAAACAAAGCATTCCTTTTTGAATCTTTATTATAACTGCACATATAGACAGGTCTGGTTTCCTTTGGTTGGGATGAACCAGCCACTACTAATGCTCTTGATTTGTGCAAGAAGTATGTTCTTGGTCCTTATCATTTATTCTTGAAAATGGTATGTACTATGTAAGTGTTAGTATTTATTTGTTTTATTAATTATGTCAATAGATTGGATGGCGTACCTTTCGATCTCGTTATGATCGCATTCCTTTGTATAAGAAGATTTGCAATGTTGTCTATCCTTTTTTTATATTTTTGATGTTAATGTTTGCTTGTGCTTCTCAAATTACTACGTGTTTCTCTCGATCTAGGGTAAGTAAGTGTGACTGTAATTTACTTTAATGATACAAATTTTATTTTCTTGTCGTTCTCCTCAATTGCAAAAATCTGAAATTTTGGCTTAAATTGATAAGAAAATTTAAAATTAGAGACCAATTAATGTTGATTTTTTTACTTTAAACTAGAAAATTTTTAAATAGAGCCAAAATAACCCATTTTTGATACTAATGATATTTGTTGTATTATTAAAGTCCCCCAATCCCTAAAATTACTTAATAATTCTATGTTAAATTTCTGTAAGTCCATGTACATATATATACACACATTTGCTGATGTTAAACCTGTATCACATTTTATTGTATGTTGTTTCTACATCATAATTCTTACATTTAAACTATAGTGTATATAGATATCAATATTAACAATTATTGTACACCTGTTGTCCTTCAGTCTCGTCCTCCTATAAGTAGAAATGACTTCTTTATCTTGGACTGTGATAAACACATTATCACCAATGACATTGTGTCATATGTACTCATACTGGGATCTTACCTTGGAGGTCTGCTAATTTTTAGGTTCTTAGAACCAGAACACTTATCATCCTTATCAGAAACAGTAAGATAACATTGAGTACAAAATAGAGTGGGGATGGGGAAGCAAGCTGCTTTAACAAATAATGATATGAATGTACCATATACTAGGTATTTTTAAGCTATAATTATACCAGTGTTAACAAGTCTCGTAAGAAACCTGTCTTCATATTATTGTGAGTTCAATTCTGTTTTTGATCACTGAGTGTCCTTTAAAAATAGGGCTTTTTTAATGTCAGGAGTTACTTGGTTTATAGCATCATTTGCTACTAGTGTGTTACGCATCTTTGTTCTTCAATTGGATCAGAAAAATTTAATAATTCAGTGGTTTACTAGAAATATAACTGCTGATGATCAACTGAGCCAATTAAGAATGTGAGTTTGGTTAACAAAATGGTCCAAAGATCAAGTATATGTATTTGAAATTAATGATATCTTATGATTTCTTTAGTCCAAATGATACGTATGACGGTCTACATTATGCCTTTGTCTGCTCCTCTATGTTGGGTTTTATCTTTTTTGATCTCCTCTACATTGCTGTTGTTATTAACTATGTTTCACAATGTCAACTACTCTCTTTTTACATTGAAAATGTCACAGATAAAGTGGAAAACAAACGGTACAAGACACTGACTGATGCCTCTAAGGTGAATGACTGTTACTGTGACTTTTTTTATCTGTCATGCTTTGCATGCTTGATGATTTGAGGATTAGTTAGGCTCTAGTCTCAATGCCATTTTAAAAAGGTTTCTTAAATTATAAACTTATTAAATCTATCGGGCCATTTAACTGTAATACTGACTCATTGAGTGTTATTGTGGACACTCCATTCATGTACAAGATTTTATGAGTTTATAATTAACTTTCAAAAAATAATTTAAAGAGTTGACTGAGATATTTTAATCTTACTCGTTGCAGGAAATTTATCGTATATATGAGTTCTTAAAGGTGTTGAATGGACGACTGTCATTTGTGATGACACTAATCGTTTTTATTTTTGTTGCTAATGTCATCAATTGTAAGTACTTGCTGTCTATCCATCCACCATTTGTATAAACTTTGTTTTTAACACAGCCTATCTAGATCTAAGTAAGACAGAGAATGAAGAGAAACTTAGTATTTTGCTTGGATTTCTTAACGTGATAGTGTGGTTGGTGGCCTTAGCCTTTCCAGTAATTATGGTAAGGACATAAGCAATTAGTAGGTAATTTTATTTGTTATATGAATTTTGTATGTACTGTTGTTTTTATTTTGAGGAAAGTAAATATATCTACTCATTGAGTAATTTATGAAAGAGTTGTATTTTAGTTTAGTACGTATTGTGTTGGCTGGTCTAAGAATTAGTTATTATTTGTTAAAATGGAGGGACAAATAAGAAAGCAATAAAAATAGTGGACAGTAATCATTCTCCCAATGTACACCACAACTAATGAGTTTCATTTGTCTATATAGTTGAGAAATAAAATGTTTTTCTCGCTCCACTATTCATTGCTATAAGTATATAGTATTCCATTGCAATAAAAGCACCTTTAAAATATTTTTTATAATTGCAATCTTGTTATTAAATATTATATTCAAAGTTCCACTTTTTGTCCACTTAAAAAAGTTGACATTACATGTTCTCATTCTATTGTCTTCAGGCAACTATTTTGACTTCAAAAGGCAAGTCTATTCGTAGATTGGGATTAGAAATAGCATCTCGACCTTATGTCTTTTCGGATACTCCAGATTTAGAACTTGAAATATTTTTAAATTACACTAATGCCACAAGATATACTGTAAGTATATTATTGTTTACATGGCAATGTACTGAATGATATATCTCTTTGTCTTGTTTGTTTAGGCTAAGATAGCATTGGTTCCAATGTATCCATCATTAGTGGCAGGTGGTACTTTTATTGCTTTACTTTTTGTGACTTTGAGAATTATCATACCTCCAGTAATGTCTGTATCTTGGTTTTGATTTTTAAAACATTTTTTAATGTTTTTGTTCTGGTCTATTTTGTTTGCTATTGTTTCTACTAAAAATTGTGACAATTTTTAAAATTTTCCTCTGATATATACTTGATGTCTAAATTAATTAATTTATATTTATTTTCAGATATTTTCTCCATAATTTTGTGTGTATTATTATTACTGTGTTAGCAGTACTATACTTAGTAGTATAATAAAATTTAATATAATGAAAATTCATTTGTTTTTTATATTGCATAAATCACTATAATTATCTATATACAATCTCAAAAAATGTTTCCTAACTCTTAGAATCATAAACAGTTACAAAAAATTGCATTGGTGAGGATATAAGTACTTTTATGATCACCAGCTAAGACGAGATATTTCGGTTTCATTTTCACTATCTTTATATGCATGGTCCTCGGTTTTGATGGTTTTTTTTTCTACATAGGATGCCAGTGCTTTGATGCTGGGGTAAGATAAAACATCTGCAATTCCCAAATTACAGTTAACTTTCTGTTTGATCAATGAACAAAAGTGGATAAGTACAAGTGAATGGCCTCCTTGTTCAATGAAAGTCAGTTCATGGTTAATCCAACTTGAATCTGATACTCCCAATGCCTCTGAAAACAGTTCTTTTAACATTAATTGAATTTGAGATTCTGTTTCTACAGAAGAAGGTTGTTCGCGCAACATTTGAGACAAGTTTGGAAGAGCTTTGTAGTCGACTTTTCCATGAGGTGTCAAAGGTAGTTTGTTTAATATGTGTATGACATCTGGTACCATGTAGTATGGAACTTTGCCTTTCAACTGGTTACACATTGCAGGTCGATTTACTATACTTTTGTCAGTACTATCTTTTAAAGTTACAAAGGCACATAAAAATTCATTGTGGCCAGGACTCTCACTAAAAGTCAAGGGAACAACACAAGCATCTTTAACACCAGTTACAAACTGAACAATCTTGCTTTCAATTTCTGTAGTACTTACTCTGAAGCCTCTTATTTTAACCATGCTGTCTAATCTACCAAATAATTCAATGTCACCTGATGGTAGCCAACAAGCAGCATCACCCGTCTTCAGACCTTTGCAATTGATCGTACTCAATTGAACAATATTGACATCACCTGAAGCTAAAACTTGACCACTGATATACAGTTCACCTATTGTACCCACAGGACATGATTGTAAAGTTCTGAAATCTAGGATATGCATAGCTACACCGGGTAAAGGTCGACCAATTGGTACCGTTCCTGTTCTTGTTCTTGGAATAGTATTTCCTTCAAAGAATGCTGAATCTATAGTGGCTTCAGTCATTCCATAGCTATTGATTAATCTTTGACCTTCTTTTAGGCTATTCTTGACCTTGTCATATATGTGACTATGAAGCACATCAGAGCCTAAAATAAGCAATTTCAGAGACTCTAACTCATTACCACAAGCATTTTCAACTAGTTGCAAACCAAACTGAGGTGTCACCTCAGCAATAGCTATATTCCATTCTTTGATGAGATTAATTATATGGGCTACATCTAGTCTAAATTCATCTGGACAAATGGTCATTTGGCCGGGCGAACATATAAGACTCCTGACTAAATCACCAATGAATACATCAAATGTAAGAGGTGCCCATTGAAGTACATTGACATGAAAGGTATCCATCTTGTAGGCATCTTTCCATGCATTTGCTATTATTCTAAGACTTTTGTGTGAAACTCTGCATTGCTTTGGTGTGCCAGTTGATCCAGATGTCCTTATAATATATGCAAGGTCATCATCTGCTGCAGCTACATCCAAGTTTGCTATATTGTCTTGCTGAACTTGAATAGTGTCCAATTCTTTAACAAGATTGGTTACATTCAGCAATGGACAATTGTGGCGTGTGATAGTTTGGATAACTTCTGTATTAAGTGGAGTATTATGAAGTACTGCAGCTGGTATGCATTTATTAAAAATGTCGTCCAAAACAGTACAAAGAGTACTCATTGGAACTGGTAAAAAATGACCCCCGGCTTTCCAGATTCCCAAAATCGAAGCTATGGCATACTCATCTTTCTTCATTGCAATGACAACAGGATTTCTTTTGAGAACATTGCTGTCAGTTATTCTTTGATGCAATTCAGTAGCAATTTGTGAGGATATATTATCAAGTTGACGATATGTCAATGTCACATCATTGAAAACAATTGCTATAGAATGTGGAAACATAGTAGAGTACTCTTTGAATGTTTTGTGAATCGGTGTAAACGTCTTTTGGTGACTAGACTCAGCATGACAGAATGACTGCAGCAGTTTATGTTCAAGTGGGGACAAGACATCAATGTCACAGAGTTTGTCATTCTCTACATTTAAAGCTACATCATATAGTCTTATGACACCATCAAAAAGCCTCCCTATGATGTTGTCATCAAGTAACCCTGCTGACCATTCACACACGACTTCTATTGTGTTACCATAATGTGAAACATCTAATATTAAAGGCATTTTGGCATGCTTGGCATGTACTTTAAGCTCACATGAGGGCTTTGTTTTTGATGTATAGTAGTTGAACATCACGCAGCAAAAGGAGTGGATGCTTTTTCCATGTTCTTTCCATATTGTTTTCACAACTCGGTCAAGAGGATATTGTGAGTGTGCAAGTGTCTCTGTCCAACTGTTAGCGACAGCTTTAACATACTCTTTGAGAGTTTTGTTTAAATCTACTTTCACTTTAAAAAGAACAGTGTTTACGAATGATCCATCTGTATTCTGGTGAATGTCAGTTCGAGTACTAACTGGAATTGCAAGAGTAATCTCATTCACACCAAGGTATCTCTGTAGCACAAGTGATGTGCATGCCAGGTAATATTGAAATTCTGTTATCTCTAAAATATTGCACCATTTGGCTACTTCTTTAAGAGTATTTGAAGGAATAATTTTGCTAACATGCTTTGCTCTATGTGTTGTGGAATCATTCCATGTGGACTCAGCTTTAGGAAGGAGTGATAAACTAACATCAGGAGATATTGTTGAAAATTCTTTCTTCCAATAATTACTGTCAATATCTGGCTGTTTTGAGTTGAGATAGCTTCTCTCAACATCTACTAATTCAACATAGGATTGGTCACTGGACACATCAATGCTCTTCATTAAACTTTGAAGGGTATTTGAGATATTTGTCCAGGTGACCTCATCGGTGATTACATGGTGTACATGTACTGCCAGGATAGTAAAATCTCCCACTCGTAATTGGCGAAATTTGACAAGTGGAGATGAAGCAATTTGCATTTCAGGAATAGTATTTGTCAAGTACTCCACAGCAGCTTCAAACGAATCACAGAATTCGATTTCAGGACCAAAAATAAGATGTTCTGGATTTGTAATCATCACAAAATTTTGAATGTCATCACTTTTTTCAATTGTGGTTGCTAGAATAGGATGACACTTTACTAAGTTTGCAAATATTTGAGGAGCATCTACATAATTCTTTGTATAACATGCTATAGTTTCAATGTAAGCAGTTGACTGAGGTGTAGCTTGCTGCATGAGAACCATTCTTTGCTGAGCAGAGGAAAGAACTGCATACTGCTCTGTACAACTTAGGTTACAATGTTTCTTAGTAGAAATGGCAGGAAATAATGTGAATATATGCTTGTGCAAACTCATACATTGACTCACAAGGTTTGGCTCAAAAGTAGATGAAGAGAGCTGGTGGTTAAGTGACTCTAGGAAGAAATTGTCTGCATTTGAGAAGACTTCATTGCAGCATTGTATGATGAATCTCGGATCATTACCATGTGCTTCAAAACAATCGATTTGTGTCATTTCTGTTAACTTCCAAGCTTGAAACAATTTGCTTGCCTGTGGTATGGAATGTGGTGTAATGAAGTCATAATTGGAATGACCATCTTGGTTAATTGTAGTTGCTTCTAAAATGCCATAAAAATTGTTTCCATCTCCTAGTGCTTTCTGTAGAGGTCTTAGGAGTTTAGTAGTTTCACAACCTTCTATAACAGTATCAACCCAGCACTTGACATTAGGTCCTGCTATTTCAAGTTGACCAGTCTTGGTGATCAGTGACACATTGAGTGTATCACCTCTTCCCATGTCATAAGAAGTTAATAAGATACCTTGAGAAGCCAAATGAACAGCCTGTATTGAGGAGGAACAATTTGTACTAGTAGTAAACATTGCGGCAGGTCCTTGAAGATGATATAAAGATGTAAACTGTAAATTGTTATCATGTGATGTAATAATCATGTGGTTAATTATATTTGTTAACTGTATTGTTAACATGACCTACCTATCTTGATGTAGGGAGCATGATCAGCATCTGTCAGTAGATCCTGTACTGTTTCCATGGCCAGAAAAAAATGCTGTCGTTCTGGTTCAATAAATAAAGTTACTTTTGAGTTAACTAGAAACACACCAACACCAAACTTCTCAACCATGTGAAAATAAGACCCTGAGAGGAAAGATGTATCTGCATCAAGAAATTGATGTTGGTTAAGGCCTTCTGCTTTGAGTGCTCTCTCTAGATTAGAAGGAAATTTGCTGACCCTGTCTTCTTTGCTAGTAAATATCCAGAACTCATCTATTGACTTTGATCCAGAGACTTTCACCGCAAAGTTAATGGTAACTATAGGAAAATCCTTCCTTGGACAATCCATGATAATGGGAAAGGGGTATAACACACGCACATTCGGATTAGTTTATATATCTAGTATTACGGCGCTATGACGTCATGCAACCATAGATTCGGTATCTATGATGCAACTAGACGGTCGACGTCGACGATCGCCGTGCAGATATCTTTAATTTTATTAAATTTATGCACACATTCACAGTTAAATCTGTTACGAACATCATTTTAAAGCAACGTTTGACTGAATTTGTGTATAGGAATGTATTATAAAAAAGTAAACTTTGAGCTTACCTATGTCTCCAGCATCTGGATGTGCATGAATGTGGTCAAAATATAAACATCAGATATTGGACCTGCCAAATGAAGCCAACTATACAGCACAGTCAGTGGCATTTGAAGGACTAGTCTATATGTAATGTGTTAAAACACACATTGAATAAGGTTTGGTCTGCATACATACATGCAAATATATCACGTAAAAAGTAATCAATGGCATCTATAAAATTCATGTGGGTCGCTAACTGTATAAATTGTTGGTATGCTTGCTTCACACAGATTTGGATTCCAATAGTAATCCATCTGAGTAAGTAAGTTAATTAGTTGTTAAAAAAGCACGTTAATTTTAACAGTAATATATATATATATATATAGTCATTGTTATGTCTATTTCTTGAGGTGAATTAGATATAGTGACATAGCTGGTAATGGTGTAATGGTACCACTATCCAACAACAAATACTCTACTCTTCCTTGTAACTATAGCGCAAACATCAGAAGAATCGAACTAGACTACGCTGACAGATGAACTATATAAGGTGGCTATTATTGTCTAATAAGATGTTATACAGAATCTTAATAACATGTCATTAGTATATTAGTAATGAGAACAGTGTGCTGTTTATTAAACTTCTCAGTATTTCATTATGTATTATAATTATCCATTGAAAATGACCATAGATTACCATAGTTTCATTGACACAATGTACCCAATATGAAGTTATTGTGATCACAAAGCCAAAAACTAGCGTCACTCAATACATAAAGCCAATGAAGAAGCCAAAAAGTAGTCTTTGGACAATAATTGAAAATATGAGTAAGAGATGGATAATAATTACTTCAACAAAGCATTTGTAACTAACCACATGATGTATAATGTCACAATTATGTAAAGATGCATTTCACTTAAAAGCTTCTGTTGTCATTCTTTGTGTGTGGGTAGGTCAAATTGTTCAATTAAGCCTTACTATATAGTCAGCATGTCTTTCCAATACTATAATAATTGTATGAGAAAGGTATGTGTTATTTGAGACAAGTATAGTCATTGTTATGTTTGTTTCTTGAGTTGAATTAGTGGGTAAATATGTCAGGTAGCTACTATGAATAGGACATACCATTATAAGTACATTATGAACGTGTGTATAATTACTATATAGTTCATCTGTTGCATAATGTAGTCTAGTTCAATCTATCTGATCTTTGGACTGTAGTTACGAGGAAGAGTAGAACAGATGTTCTGCTCTTCCTTGTAACTACTTTAATTGGCATTAGTCCCACTATCCATCTATTTGTCCCAGGAAAATCTAGTGAAGAAACTATTGTATGCCACTACTCAATAATGTTCTCATTCAATTGCAAATAGTTACAAGGAAGAGTAGAACATTTGTTGTTGGATAGTGGGGCCATTACACCATTACTATATCACTATATCTGACATATTTACCTGCTAATTCACCTCAAGAAACAGACATAACAATGACTATACTTATATATTTACATATATATATATATATATTGTTAAAATTATCATGTTGTTTTAACAACTAATTAACTTACTTACTCATCAGATGGATTACTATTGGAATCCAAATCTGTGTGAATTACTCAAAGTGTAATTTCTTGCTTTGTAAGCAAGCATACCACCAAATTATACAGTTAGTAACTCTCATGAATTTTATATATGTCATTGTAAATGATCCATATAAACACAAATTATCTGTTAAATAACTGATTACTTTTTACATGATATATTTGCATGTATATATACAGACCAAACCTTGTTCAATGTGTATTTTAACACATTATATATAGACTAGTCCTTCAAATATGAAGTAGAATTGTCCAATGAAATACTTCAGAATTACTGAGTAAAGTAATAATTACAAAATATAAGACAAGTGGGTCAACATTAATTTTTACCTAGTTATATATCTCAGTGAGAGCTTAATATAAAATAGTCCTCTATCATTACATACACCAGTACTATTGTCTACTACATGCAAAGAATATATGTATAATTTGAGAATTCTACTTCAGATTTGGATTCCAATAGTAATCCATCTGAGTAAGTAAGTTAATTAGTTGTTAAAACAACATGCTAATTTTAACAATTATATATATATATATATATATATATATGTATGTATGTATGTATGTATGTATCTGCATATGTATATATGTAAATATATAAATATAGTCATTGTTATGTCAGGTATCTACTATGAATAAGACATACCATTATAAGTACATTATGAACATGTGTATAATTACTATAATAATTATGATAATGAAATACTTCAGAATTACTGAGTAAAGTAATGATTAGAAAATATAAGACAAGTAGGTCAACATTCATTTTTACCTAGTTATATATCTCAGTAAGAGCTTAATATAAAATAGTCCTCTATCATTACATACACCAGTACTATTGTCTACTACATGCAAAGAATATATGTATAATCTGACACTTCTACTTCACATTTCAACAGCCAACGAACACTTAACTAATAGTATAGTTAGTACTGAGGTACTTTGCTATCAATGTTGGCATACACAATTATTAAATGCTAAATAGATCACAATATACTTAGCTTCATTACATCTCTCTTGCCACTTAAGGTCAATTAACTGAGTGGGAGAACAGTATTTAAATAACTATCCACTATAATATATTTAGTTGAACAAATAGGACATATAACACTGTACAGGTTTATATGATAATATGTGAAGTTATTTCTACAACAATATGCCAATGCATTTATTATAAAGGGTTATATATACTTATATTATTGTATTAAGAGTCTGAACAGTTTGTAGACTTAATTGATGGATAACTTCAATGAGAGTTGATTTCTGTTGCTCAAACATAAGAAAACTATTCTTGGCTTCCACTTCAGTCTGCAGTAGTGTTTCCTCTAACTTTCTGTTTGTTTCGTGTAATGCTTCCTTTTCCTTTTGAAACTCTATGATCTATAAATTATAATATACTATAATAACAGATAGAGGTAGAGGTCTCTAGTAGTTAATAATTAAACTCATAGCTTTAAACTGTCATCTGGCTGTTTTTTCTTACATAACATTTCCTCCCTGTAACATCTGTCCCCAGTCCAAGCCATGTAGTACGTAAGAGGCTAACAATATTATGTATACCTGTCTCTCTTGATTGACAAGGAGGTGCTCAAAATGTTCTTCAACTTCAGAGAGCCTGGACTGTATTTGATCTTTCTGTTGGGAGAGTGCTTGGACCTAGATTTAAAGTTCAGATAATAATAATAATTATTATTATATGAATTTTTGTAGTTGTAGTGTTTACCTCTTCATCGTGTTCAGTATACAATTGGTCATAGTCCTCAATCTTTTTGGCCATACTTTCCTCAATTTCCTCTCTCAGTGTTTTCTCTGACACCAACTAAAATAAATGCAGTGTTTAATTTGTGCGACAATTTCTTTATCACTTACTTCAGCCATCAAGTTGTTAAATGTCTCTCTAATATGAATGACCACATCTGAAAATTCCAGCAAATCTGAAGGTGTGGAGTCTGATGGGTTAACAATATAGAGATAGAGACTATGAAGATCGTTTTGCATTCTAATGATCATATCTTCTGCTGCTTGTAAGCTTTCCTTTTGCTGTTGAATTGAAAGAAAATGTGTTACATTTCTGTGCTTGAGATAATCAGTTTATTTATTCTATTATGTAATTTACTTACTGTTAACATTTCCAGTTCGTGACCCTCCTTGATTCTTTCAATTTCTCCTCTGAGTTCTCCAACCAGATCAATACCACTCTCTTGATATCCATTGTACAAAGCATCAATGTCTTCATTGAGCTCTTGCAAGTCCAAATCCCCTGCTGATCTTACATGTATACCAGTTGTCACATCTTTGTCATCTCTTGATGTATCAAACAGATCTGGAAGGCTATTAAACTTTTTCATCTCCTCTTGAAGTTCGTGTATTTTGATGCTTTTAGAAAGTATATCTTGCTCCTTTTCTTGTAGTTGCTTCTCTTTCTCAACCTTTTCTTGGTCATATTTTAACTCCAAAGATTTGGCTTTGCCAAGATAATGGTTCAATAGTTCCAGCTCACTCTTCTGACGTTGAATAATCTCTTCGTATTGTTTTGTTTGTTTTCCTTTCTCACGATAATCAATCTCCTTTTGTTCCAAAGAAGCTTGAATGGCATCCAAGTTCTTTTTGCTTTCCTCTAATTCTCCTTTTAATTGTGACAAATCTTCACGTAATGCTTCTATCTCGTCATCTTTTGATGCTTCCAAAGCAATCATTTCATCTTTGGATTGATTTAAATTTTGACGAGACTTCTCAAGTCCTGTGCTCAAAAGATCAACTTCATGTCGATAGGTATCAACAGAAACACGAGTAGAGTTAAGTTCTTTCATGACATTGTTTAATGCAAAAGATTGACGAAGATCTCTATCAGCTAATTTCATTTGAATGTTGCTAACGGCAGTTGAAAGTGAAGATATGCGATTGCTCATTGCTTGGATTAGTTTGGGTGTATCTTGAAGACCTTCAGCTGAAAGAAGGACACTTCTGTCAAAAATGTCGATGAGGTTAGACTCTGAGAGATGTGATTCATCTTTCTGTAGTTGTTGGATCATTGCATCTCTGATGGCCATTTCTGAATCATACCATCTTTGTTGCTTCATGATGTTTTCTTCTAGTGTTGTGTTGATAGCTAATAACTCCTGAATCACAGAGAGCTCTGTATCATTGACATCTTCATTGCCCTTTTTTATAAGAATACTTTGAAGGTCTTCCAGTTGTGTTTTCATTTGAGAAACAATCTCAAATTGACTGGTGTTTGAATTAAAGCTACAATTTGGAGAGAACAGTGGAAGTGGTGAAGAGAATAGAAAAGATTCTTCGATGGCAGCTGGACTAGTTACTTGAGCTTTTATAGGCGAAGATGATTCACTGGATGAGGGGATGGGTGGAGATGACAGTGAAACAATCTGGTTTTTTAAACTGTTAGTTTCGTTCAAAGCATTAGTCAATTGTTGCCTAATGTTTGTTGCTTCTTTCGTTGCCTCTTGATAGCCTTCTTCTGCTTGAGACTTCTCTTTCAAAGCACTATCTAGTTGTGTTTTAAGTTTGGAATAACGTGTACAAAGATCGTCTTTGTCAGTGTGTAGACAAATAACCTCCTTCTCAAGTTTCTGGACTTTCTCCTGAAGTGCTCCACACTCTTCCTGTTTCTTGACCAAATCATAATTTGCAAGACCAGACTCAGTTTTCTTCATTTTTAATTCACGTTCTTGAGTTTCGATCCTCCTTTCAAGGTGCTGTATTTTACTTGAGTATTCTTCAATGCTATCCTCGAGTTGATCATTATTGTTTTGGGACAGTAGTAATTGGGACTGGATATCCAAGATCTCTTGTTGCATAGCTTGATTTATATCCTGATAACTCATCAATTCTTCCTTCATGTGGGCTATTTGTGTTGTGTATTCTACAATTTGAGTCTGGTGAGTAAGGATTTCCCTCCTCAATTGATCAATTGCTGTCTCTTGTTCCGTCTTCTTCTCTAAGAGATCTTGAATTTGTTTTTGTTGTTGATTGTTGATGCTCTCATTAATACAGAGATTAGATGTTAACTGATCTATTTCGTTTTTGAGCTCTTGAACATGAGCAGTGTTAGCCATTTCTTCAGATGCATCTTCGGTAATGAGTTGATGAAAGTCTGACTCAAAGCCAGCAAGATATTGAGCCAGAATGTCCTCACTCGCTTGAAGATTGTCAGTGACCTGAAAAGATTAATAATAACCAAGTAATAAATAAAGCAGTTACTCACTGTTCTTCGTGTTTTAGCAAGTTGTTCTCTAATTTTGTGCAACTCTGATAAACGTTTGTCAAGATTGGCTCTTTGATACATTTTTTTCCTGAGTTCTTCTTCTAGTTTCTCTCTCATTGTAATCTATTTATATAGTAGCATTACAAGTAAACTATTGAAAATTTACCTTGCTTTCTTCCAGTGTTTGAAGCTGCATTGCTAGGTCATTACAGCTAGCTTCTAACATAGATCGTTGAATTTCCATTTCTGATATTTCTATCAAGACAAATGAGATTTAAACAAACTAACAAATGTACTGGCTTACTCTTTCCCAAAATTTGTTTGTGATCATCAAATTTCATTTCTTCCAAAAGGCTTGCACCTACAATATGAAAGAACATTGATCAAATAACTTGTTTGTTTAAGAAATAACTTTTACTTGAAACTGCATTGACATCTTCATCAATTTCATCGGAGCTTTCATTTTCAAAGAACTCCTCATCACCTGGTACAACATCAGTGATATCCCCTGCATCAATATCCTCTGTTACTTCCACATCTTCTTCGACACCTTCAGCATTAGCACCCACTGATAGCTTACGTGTGTTGACAGGGGTTGCTAAACTAGCCAGAGATGGCAAGAGTCGATGGGTTCTCTTTTTGTGGTCTAAAGAGTCTTTTCGCTTTCCATGAGATGGTGCAACTATGGTTGGTGAGCTTGTCTCAGGTCTGTGTCTTTGTCTCCTTCTCTTCTCACTAACTGCCTTTTGTTTAAGTTGCTCACACTCTGCTTTCAATTCATCTACTCTATCTGCTAGCTCTTTGTTTTGCTCTTTGAGATTTTCATTTTGTACAGTATAATCCTGTAAATCACTCTCCAAACTTTGAATTCGGGAAGCCTGTCTCTCAAGATCAGCCTCACTTGCTGCTTCTGTTTGTACTCCAAAGATTCTGTGAAGCATTTCAATTCTCCTGTCCTTTTCTTGAATTTGGGAGCACAACTTTTCACGCTCTTCTACAAGTTCGGTATATTCACTGTGGTAATACTTGCCATCCTCACGGAGAGATTCGTTATCATTTTTAAGCGATTTCAATTGTTCATTGAGATTTATAATATCTTGATCAGCTCTGTCTTGAATTGTTTGTCGTTCATCAGTAAAGGACTTTTCTAACTCCTTTATCTTTGAACTATATTCTTCTTGCACCCTCCTATCATTTAAAATGTATATCAATATTTTAGAAGCAACAAAGGAGATAATTTGACCTTATTTCATTTTCTTTATTTATTTGAAGTAATTGAATACTCTCTTCTCCTTCATGAATGAGTTTTCTTCTCTCCTCCTCCACACGCGAGAGATTGGTCTTCAAAGAATCATTCTCTTGTGTCACCTTTAGAAAGAAAAGTCACATATGTGGTTAAAAAAGCTTCAATAAAGGGTTAAAAACAACAAGAGACATTCTTATTATGTTAAGTCTAATGATGTTGAATAAGGATTAATCTGCAGTCTGTATATAATACATACCTTATGAAGTTTTTCTTGCATAGACTTGTATTCATTATGGAAAACTACTGACTGGCGAAGGCTACTTTCACTATACCCTCGTGATAACCTCATTCCTTCTTTAGATGCTGAACTTGGACGAACACGAGGGATCTGCATTTCATAGTACAATTGAATGGTAATTCATTAGTGTTTAATATTTACTTCTTGAAAGGAAAAGTCAGATGTGTTATTCCAACCATCCTCGTGATCTTCACTATCATCTTCTTCTATGCTGTCTTCAACTTCTTCAACATCTTCAGTTGACTTTTTTGTTGGTTTAGGAGGGTCTTTTAAGAAAGATGGCATAATAGGAGTCCCCAAACTGGGAGGCTACATGTTTAGAGAAAACAAATGATGCACATATGTTCAAGTATAAATCTATACTGTTTATAATGATGTACCTCCTTCCAAGCTTCTGGTGTAGACTGAAATAAAGAAGCTGGAGTTGATGTGACCATAGCTGTCAGTTCTTTCTGCTTGAGAGAGTGACATATATTGTCAATAGTTGGATTGTCAAGTTCCTCCCATGTTCCAATAAGATCCTACCAAAACAGATTGACACATAATACAAGTCATGTTACTATAATCGCTAAGTACCTGTTCATCTTGAGCATCCAATTGAAGCTTAGTGCAAAGTTTTATGATGTGGTCTTTTTCTACTTCATCTGTTGGACAAATATTTTCCAATTCTTTTCTTATAAAATCATAACTGGATGCCCATGAGTGAGTTTTTGGTGATGCAAAGGAAGCAGGATCTATAGAGTTGCATATTAAAACAATATATCTAAAATAATTCAGTTCTAACATGTTTCTTCAATATCATCACCACCTGTGTCTTCTAGTACTATATCTCCTTGCTCACTACCTAGAGATAGTCTTCCAGGATCTTGAGCTGAAAGTTCAAACACAGTTCCTCGTAAAGAACGTACATGGCTAGCTAGATCTGGTGAACCTGGTACTGAAATAAAGACATTAATTGGAGCATTGAGTAGGTACTCATTGTTTAAAAAATAATGGCAACAAACCATGAGTAAAAATGTTTGGACTAGGGCTTGTTTGCTTCTTGTAACTTCTTGAACCGCTACCAGGAGGAACAGGAGGCTTCTCAGGAGAAACTGTTAATTGAGGATGCAATTATTGTTGTTCATTAGTTTCATCTATCCATCCATCCATCCATCCATCCATAATCCATCCTTCATCTGTCCATTCATCCATCCATCAATCCAGTCTTACATGCAGATGCATCCATAGCAGTCATGTATGCTGATGAAAGAGGAGACGAGACATTAGAGTTATTATTGGACTGTTCTTCCTTCAATGTATCTCTCTTTAAAGTGAACAATGTCTGAAAATCATCAAATGTTACCTGACAGAGAAGAAAACAGTTTTGAAAAGTGGGCGTGGTGGGTGGAGCTCAAGATATATCTACAAAAAAGAATATTTCTTACTTTTCCGTCTTTGTCTCTGTCTAGACTATCCATTAGCTCTCCAGCCTTTGAAGAATCAAACCCCTCCATACCGGCTATCATTTGTTCCAAACCGCCATAATCAATATAGCCTTTATTGTCTTGATCAACTTCTTCGAATCGTTCTCGGAGCTCCTTTAGGTCCAGATACAAAGAACTCCGCCTCTTTTCGTCTGCCATAGTTTGATATTACAGTTTTAATGTTAAACACAAAAAATATATACTCAAAACTGCAAAAATTTTCCAAACCCAGCCACACCTTGTTTGTTTTGCAAACAGAACGCCCCCCTATTTCAAATTGTGGGCGTGGTAACCTATCCTATCGTATGGCATCTTCTAACATAGTGCTGAAACGACAAAGGGAGGAAGTCATCATGGCCGATGATCAACCATTAGAAGAGACTGGAGAAGGACCTAAGATCAAAAAATCCAAGGCTAAAACACCCTCAGGACCAATATTTACACTTAAAAAGTGGAATGCTGTGGCTATGTGGTCGTGGGATGTAGAATGTGATACTTGCGCTATATGTCGTGTTCAAGTAATGGGTAAGAAATAGTGCAAGCAATTTTTACTCACACCTTTATATCATGTCATAACACCAACCTAAGTACAGTCATGGATAGTCTCAAAGCCAGATGTTCTGTAAGGGGAAAGAACATCTGGGCAAACGAGGTTGGGCAGCTATGAATATCTTTATACCCTCAGGTCACATGACTTCCTTTCTGTGGCTTCATTTTACATACTAATTCACAGAATTACCAGTGAACCTGATAAAGATATTCGAGGTCCAATTTCATCCTTTTGCTCTTCTTTTTAGTGGTCCTTTCCTCAAGGTCTAACTTTGTATGATTTTTCCTATTAATCAACATAATATTGAGACTCAAAGCGAGTTACACAATAAAATAATGTGTGACCACAGTTGATCATATTACAGGGGTATTTTGATTGGTTTACCCTAAATCCTGGTAGAACCCCAACTTTGAATGCAAGTTTGCCCAGACATTACCTCCTCTTATAGAACGTCTGACTTATCCATGAATAGAGAGTCTTGCCTGTGGTTTTTATTTCTCTCCTCGTGTGGTTTAGATGTGGTCAATTTCATTCATAAGGGATTCTTGTATATTCAACCATTTTTCATTATGTTGTTTAGGAAAAAAAACTTTAGCTAACACTAATTACATATGTACTACTGCTAACTTACTTGGAATTTTGGGGTTGCCAAAGGTCTTTTTCCTTATTATAAACTTGCTAAGGATACAGAAATCTCTTTGTTTACAAAAGTTCTCACCTCCTCTAGTATAAAACAACAAATATTAATTATAATAGGAATCAGTAATACATGAGGAGTCAAGTTTATGTCATACCTTTATATACTATAATTATAAATAGTTATAACCTTAATAAGTTTGTGGTCACTCTTTGGAGCGAACAGATTAGACTTGACTCAGCTAACAATATAAGATATATATGTCATTCTTTTCTTGTAGATGCTTGTCTTCGATGTCAGAGTGATGGTAAACAAGAAGAATGTATAGGTAAGTCAAATCATAACTATATATTGTATGATGTAGACTAGAAATATCTATTTATTATTCACAACTAACAACTCTTGCTGATGACTATAACCAATTAAATTTAGTTGTATTTAATACTAGTGTTATAATGATGATCATCAACGACTGACTCTCTCTCCTCTCTCTCTCTCTCTCTCTCTCTCTCTCTCTCTCTCTCTCTCTCTCTCTCTCTCTCTAGTTGTTTGGGGTGAATGTAATCATTCATTTCACAATTGTTGTATGCAGTTATGGATTAAACAAAACAATCGTTGTCCTCTGTGTCAACAAGAATGGATGGTACAAAGATTTGGTAGTTAATCATTATTCAGATGTTAATTCTTGGATTTATTTTACTTGCTTTATGTTATCATAATATCAATATTAATCTACTTGTTAATGAAATTCCTTGAAAAATTTCTTAATAGTAAATCAAAACAACACATTCTCTATACACCAATATCAGATCGCAATTTATTGAATATCATTGGAAGGATTGCAAACCATAATAATTTTTCAAAATAGGTTGGCAATACTCCAAAAATGTCGTATCATGAGATGAAATTACAAACAACTTTTTGCTGATTATGCAATCTAGTTTACACTGTTATTGTTATTATGTTTCTATTATATCCTTTACCTATTAAAATTAGAGTAGGCAAATTAACCCGGTCGACAATTCCAAGCAAGTAGTACATTTGGCAGTACTGTCTTTTCATTGTCCACTGCTAATATTGAAAAAAATAGCAAAACTGATTGAAACAAAGATGATTTGGTAAGCCAAACAATAGATATTGTAAAATTAATGACTATTATTGCAGGTTTATTGCAGTTATTGCCATCTTAGGTGTTACATCAGCCTCAAATATTGATCTTCTTGCTGGAGAGTGGAAAAATGAGTTGGGGTCTACTATGTGCATATACTGGCAAACTGTACCCTCTGGACAATTGAGTGGATGGTATAACTCACTTGTTGGTCAAGCTGAGAATCAATATGATTTGGCAGGAAGATATGATATTGAATCAATTAATGGAGGCACATTGGGATGGTAAGAAAAGTCATCTAGTCAATATATATAAATATGCAAAAATTTGGCCTCATTGAAAGTGCCAGTAATACTAACAGGATGAACTTAGTTCTTTACATATTAATAAATTATCTATATGTATTAAGATATCTTCATTTATACATGTAGGACAGTAACATGGCGTAATCAAGACATGACTGCTAATTCAACTACTACCTGGTCTGGACAATGGCAAAAAACACGTTCTGGTATTCGTATCTTCACAACATGGCTCCTAACATCCCAGACTGAACCTAAAGATAACTGGAAATCTACCCTTGTGGGTAAAGATACATTTTATAGGACAGCTAACTATTGCAAAAAGATGAATTAAACTCAAGTGATGAACAGTGACCACAAATACAAACAATACAAATAACAATACATAATTATACAGGTTGGATAAACATAATACTATTTTAATTACTAATGTATTATGAAATTGATGGTTATGTAGCTAGCTAAATAAGCAATAGTACATTAGTAACAAAAACAGTGTTGTCCTTACTTTTTGACATAAATAAACTTTTAATTACTACCTGTATAACCATCTAATGATTTACAGTGGTGGAAACTGTTGTCATGGCACAGATACATTATGACCCAACCACTTGTATCTTATGCTAATACAACATGTGACGTTTTGGACTTATGGCTCTCAATATCGCATACTGTACCAACAAAAAACTTTATGATTTAGCAATAATCTATACATAATTAATTATGTCAGTTCTTAATGGGTGTGGCTTATCATTGAGAATAAGGTAAAACCTAGCTGCAGATTTACATTTGTTATTCATTCATTCTTTTGATAGAGGGATTGTTATTGTATTGTGTCACTTACCACTTTTTCCTCAACAAGTCCATCCCGGAAGAACAACATATAAGGTGTAAGACCATCTTCATGGAAATTCAGTAAAGCTAGTTGGATTAGGAACAGTTGAAACAGAATCTGCTTATAGCTTCAATTGAAGCCATGATTCAATTACTATAGCAAAGTGGATCTAAAAGAAATGTGGTTGTAGATGCAACTAGTTGGCTTTATGCACATCAAGATACACTATAGTTGGCCTTGTAGCAACTTAGAACGGGTTTACATCATATTGATGAAACTGTGGTAACGAAGACCTTGGTTAAAATGACAAAATGCTTTTTTCAGTGTATATAGGAGGAGTAACAACAAGAGAGCAGATGATCAGTAGTTTAGCATCATAAACTGAGTACCTCTGTCACTTTGATGGTTTACAACATGAGTAATTATAATGAGAGAATTGAATACTTACAATGAATCTACTATAACTTAACAGGAAACCCCTAATTGAATTGCAAACCAAACTAGAACTTATAGGTTTCCTCCATTATTGTCTATATAATCAAGTAGTACATTTGGTAGTACTGTCTTTTCATTGTCCGCAGCTCATACTGAAAAAATAGCAAAAACAATTGAAACAAAGATGATTTGGTAAGTCAAACAATAGATATTGTAAACTTAATGACCATTATTGCAGGTTTATTGCAGTTATTGCCATCTTAGGTGTTACCTCAGCCTCAAATATTGATCTTCTTGCTGGAAAGTGGGAAAATGAGTTGGGGTCTACTATGTGCATATACTGGCAAACTGAACCCTCTGGACAGTTGAATGGATGGTATAACTCACCTGTTGGTCAAGCTGAGAATCAATATGATTTGGCAGGAAGATATGATACTGAATCAATTAATGGAGGCACATTGGGATGGTAAGAAAAGGCATCTAGTCAATATATATAAATATGCAAAAATTTGGCCTCATTGGAAAGGGCCAGTAATACTGATAGGATGAACTTAGTTCTTTACATATTAATAAACTATCTATATTTATGAAGATATCTTCATTTATACATGTAGGACAGTAACATGGCGTAATCAAGACATGACTGCTAATTCAACTACTACTTGGTCTGGACAATGGCAACAAATAGATTCTTATATTCATATCTATACAACATGGCTCCTAACATCTCAAACTGAACCTACAGATAACTGGGAATCTACCCTTGTGGGTAAAGATACATTTTCAAAGATACAAGATGATTGCGAAGATAAAAGAAAGCCTAGTGATGAACTGTGATCACAAATTGTACCTCATCTCATTAGAATAATATTAGTGGTTAGATCTGTGGTTTTGTTATAATAGAATTTCCTAGATTGCCTTTTCATTTACAAATACAAATGATACAAATAACAATAATAACAATAACAATAATTATTATGAAATAATTAAATATGTCATAATTAATAACAAGAAGACTTCTATAGCTAATGTTGAATGGTCAATGAAACTCACTAAAAAGAAATAAAAAACATAGTAAATTTATCAAGTGTCTACATATACTCTAACCAGTACTCATAACATCAATAAAACTCCATGCCAAGCATTATCATCACTGTAAAAATTGATTATTTGAATTAACTAATACATAATTATACAGGTTGCATAAACATAATACTATTTTAATTACTAACGTATTATGAAATTGATGGTTATGTAGCTACATAAGCAATAGTACATTAATAATGAAGAAAACAGTGTTATCCTTACTTTTTGACATAAATAAACTTTCAATTACAAATCTGTATAACCAACTAATGGATAAATCATCCGATCAATTTTTACAGTGATGGCAACGGTTGTCACGGTATAAATACATTATGGTCCAACCACTTGTATCTTATATAAGATACAAGTGGTTGGACCATAATATTTTAGACTTGTGGCTCTCAATATATCACATACTGTACCAACAAAAACCTTGTGGTTTGGTAATAACTTATATGATTTGGTAAGCCAAACAATAGATATTGTAAACTTAATGACCTTTAATATTATTGTGGGTTTATTTGCAGTCATTGCCATCTTACACTTACTGTAAAAATGTTATTATGTTATTTTAACAGCCAATTTGTATTTCATGTGGGTGGATAACTATGGAATCTAGAATTTATGTGAATTACTCACTGTATAATACCAACAAATTACACAATGAGTAACGTACAAGAATTCTATATTACATAGTAGTCCATCCATGTCAGGGACAATCCCAAGTGAGTAGTACATTTGGCAGTACTGTCTATTGTCTGCAGCTCATATTGAAAAAAATAGCAAAATTGATTGAAACAAAGATGACTTGGTAAGCCAAACAATAAATCTTGTAAACTTAATGACCATTAATATTATTCCAGGTTTATTGCAGTTATTGCCATCTTAGGTGTCACCTCAGCCTCAAATATTGATTTTCTTGCTGGAGAGTGGAGAAATGAGTTGGATTCTACTATGTGCATATACCAGCAAACTGTACCTGACGGACAATTGAGTGGATGGTATAACTCACTTGTTGGTCAAGCTGAGAATCAATATGATTTGGCAGGAAGATATGATACTGAATCAATTAATGGAACACATTGGGATGGTAAGAAAAGGCATCTAGTCAATATATATAAATATGCAAAAATTTGGCCTCATTGAAAGTGCCAGTAATACTGATAGGATGAACTTAGTTCTTTACATATTAATAAACT
Source organism: Xestospongia muta (assembly GCA_963693285.1). NCBI lineage: Eukaryota > Metazoa > Porifera > Demospongiae > Haplosclerida > Petrosiidae > Xestospongia > Xestospongia muta. The sequence goes on from OY848927.1 coordinate 1,062,642, forward strand.
ATCTATAGTAGCAAAGCAAATGTTTAAATGTAAGGTATTGCTATTTGTTCAGTGTTAATTGTCATTTTATAAAATTAAAATTGGTTGTATTTACTTACATTTCTAATAGCTTCCATTATAATATGTTCCTTTTAAGTTAAGATGACGACAGAAGTTGGTGGTATTGATGAGTCAAAGCAGGAGCACATGAGTGTAATAAAAAAGTACATGGAACAAATAATGTTTTGTTATTTTGTTTTATTTTAGATGTACATGGGAAAAATTGTGAAAGATTTGGAGGAAAAAAATCTTGATTGAGTTCAATCTTTTAAAGATGGTACTAAAGTTGCTATGAAAAAGGTACTTTCACATTGTCATGAATTGTTCAATATGATATATACATTTACGTTTACTTAATGGCCTCTCTGGTTTATAAGTATTTGATAATTACAAGGATTTTGACTTCTATTATGGTGAACCAAATAACAATGAAGGTATGGTAGCTTTATTGAATTTTCATGAAGATGGTCTTACACCTTATATGTTGTTATTCTGGGATAGACTTGTTGAGGAAAAAGTGGTAAGTGACACAATACAATAACAATCCCTCTATCAAAAGAATGAATGAATAACAAATGTAAATCTGCAACTAGGTTTTACTTTATTCTCAATGATAAGCCACACCCATTAAGAACTGACATAATTAATTATGTATAGTTATTGCTAAATCATAAGGTTTTTTGTTGGTACAGTATGTGATATTGAGAGTCATAAGTCCAAAATGTCACATGCTGTATTAGCATAAGATACAAGTGGTTGGGTCATAATGTATCTGTGTCATGACAACAGTTACCATCACTGTAAATCATTAGATGGTTATACAGGTAGTAATTGAAAGTTTATTTATGTCAAAAAGTAAGGACAACACTGTTTTTGTTACTAATGTACTATTGGTTATAAAGCTACATAACCATCAATTTCATAATACATTAGTAATTAAAATAGTATTATGTTTATGCAACCTGTATAATTATGTATTGTTATTTGTATTGTTTGTATTTGTGGTCACTGTTCATCACTTGAGTTTAATTCCTCTTTTTGCAATAGTTAGCTGTCCTATAAAATGTATCTTTACCCACAAGGGTAGATTTCCAGTTATCTTTAGGTTCAGTCTGGGATGTTAGGAGTCATATTGTGTAGATAGGAATACCAGAACGTGTTTTTTGCCATTGTCCAGACCAGGTAGTAGTTGAATTAGCAGTCATGTCTTGATTATGCCATGTTACTGTCCTACATGTACAAATGAAGATATCTTAATTGGACTGATTTTTTATAACATGTGTAATTATTATTTAATTAATAATTTTGATGGAAAATACTTATAAAATTAAAAATGAATCAGTTGTGGTTTAACAGGACCCAATTGAATTGCAAAACAAATTAGGGTTGTCTCATCATTTTATGGCTTGGTTTACTATATTAAATTAAACAAACCAGAACTTATTAGGTTTAATATTCCGTCCCATTATTGTCTGTGTAAGTACTTTTGGCAGGGTTGTCTTCTCATTGTCTGGTTTGGTTTTTAGATGTCAGATTGACAGAAAAGATGATTTGATAGTTAATTTTTATCGTTATGTCAATTCTTGGTCAATCTGTTTGTTCATGAAATTTTCCAATAGTAATAATTCACACTTTAAATAGTATTAATAAACATTAAATGCACTGTCAGCACATGGTGCAAAGATAAAGTTTACATTCAATGTAAGGATATACTGCTATTAATAGTTATGAAGGGACAAGTAAGAGAATTAGTCTCAACACTAGTACTTTCAGTAATGAGAGACTGGGTACATTAAGTACAGGAGGAGTGACAACAAGAGAGCAGATGATCAGTAGTTTAGCAACATAAACTGAGTACCTCTGTCACTTTGATGGTTTACAACATGAGTAATTATAATGAGAGAATTGAATACTTACTACTATATCTTAATGGGAAATCCCTAATTGAATTGCAAACCAACTTAACTAATTGGATTAGGAACAGTTGAAACAGAATCTGCTTATAGCTTCAATTGAAGCCATGATTCAATTACTATAGCAAAGTGGATCTAAAAGAAATGTGGTTGTAGATGCAACTAGTTGGCTTTATGCACATCAAGATACACTATAGTTGGCCTTGTAGCAACTTAGAATGGGTTTACATCATATGATGAAACTGTGGTAACGAAGACCTTGGTTAAAATGACAAAATGCTTTTTTCAGTGTATATAGGAGGAGTAACAACAAGAGAGCAGATGATCAGTAGTTTAGCATCATAAACTGAGTACCTCTGTTACTTTGATGGTTTACAACATGAGTAATTATAATGAGAGAATTGAATACTTACAATGAATCTACTATAACTTAACGGGAAATCCCTAATTGAATTGCAAACCAAACAAGAACTTATAGGTTTCCTCCATTATCGTCTATATAATCAAGTAGTGCATTTGGCAGTACTGTCTTTTCATTGTCCGCAGCTCATATTGAAAAAATAGCAAAACTGATTGAAACAAAGATGATTTGGTAAGTCAAACAATAGATATTGTAAACTTAATGACCATTATTGCAGGTTTATTGCAGTTATTGCCATCTTAGGTGTTACATCAGCCTCAAATATTGATCTTCTTGCTGGAGAGTGGAAAAATGAGTTGGGATCTACTATGTGCATATACCAGGAAACTATAATCCCTGGACAGTTGAATGGATGGTATAGATCACTTGTTGGTCAAGTTATAAATCAATATGATTTGGCAGGAAGATATGATACTGAATCAATTAATGGAGGCACATTGGGATGGTAAGAAAAGGCATCTAGTCAATATATATAAATATGCAAAAATTGGAATATAGTAGATAGTATGGTATATGCACATATGGTATATGCACATAGTAGATCCCAAAGAGTTGGGATCTACTATGTGCATATACCAGCAAACTGTACCCTCTGGACAGTTGAATGGATGGTATAACACACTTGTTGGTCAAGCCAAGTATCGATATGATTTGGTAGGAAGATATGATACTGGATCAATTAATAATGGAGGCACATTGGGATGGTAAGAAAGGTCATCTAGTCAATATATAAATAAGCAAAAATTTGGCCTCATTGAAAAGTGCCAGTAATACTGATAGGATGAACTTAGTTCTGTACATATTAATAAACTATCTATATTTATTAAGCTATCTTCATTTATACATGTAGGACAGTAACATGGCGTAATCAAGACATGACTGCTAATTCAACTACTACCTGGTCTGGACAATGGCAACAAATAGATCTTGATATTTATATCTATACAACATGGCTCCTAACATCCTAAACTGAACCTACAGATAACTGGGAATCTACCCTTGTGGGTAAAGATACGTTTTTAAAGATACAAGATGATTGCGAAGATAAAAGAAACCCTAGTGATGAACTGTGATCACAAATTGTACCTCATCTCATTAGAATAATACTAGTGGTTAGATCTGTGGTTTTGTTATAATAGAATTTCCTAGATTGCCTTTTCATTTACAAATACAAATGATACAAATAACAATAATAACAATAACAATAATTATTATGAAATAATTAAATGTGTCATAATTAGTAACAAGAAGACTCCTATAGCTGTTGTCAAAGGGTCAATGAAACTCACTAAAAAGAAATAAAAAACATAGTAAATTTATCAAGTGTCTACATATACTCTAACCAGTACTCATAGCATCAATAAAACTCCATGCCAAGCATTATCATCACTGTAAAAATTGATTATTTGAATTAACTAATACATTATTATACAGGTTGCATAAACATAATACTATTTTAATTACTAACGTATTATGAAATTGATGGTTATGTAGCTACATAAGCAATAGTACATTAATAATGAAGAAAACAGTGTTATCCTTACTTTTTGACATAAATAAACTTTCAATTACAAATCTGTATAACCAACTAATGGATAAATCATCCGATCAATTTTTACAGTGATGGCAACTGTTGTCACAGTATAGATAGATTATGGTCCAACTACTTGTATCTTAATTATATAAGATACAAGTGGTTGGACCATAGTGTTTTGGACTTGTGGCTCTCAATATCACATACTGTACCAACAAAAACCTTGTGGCTTGGTAATAACTTATATGATTTGGTAAGCTAAACAATAGATATTGTAAACTTTAATATTATTGCGGGTTTATTATTTGCAGTTATTGCCATCTTACACTTACTGTAAAAATGTTATTATGTTATTTTAACAACCAATTGTATTTCATGTGGGTGGATAACTATGGAATCTAGAATTTATGTGAATTACTCACTGTATAATACCAACAAATTACACAATGAGTAACGTACAAGAATTCTATATTACATAGTAGTCCATCCATGTCAGGGACAATCCCAAGTGAGTAGTACATTTGGCAGTACTGTCTTTTCATTGTCTGCAGCTCATATTGAAAAAAATAGCAAAATTGATTGAAACAAAGATGACTTGGTAAGCCAAACAATAAATCTTGTAAACTTAATGACCATTAATATTATTCCAGGTTTATTGCAGTTATTGCCATCTTAGGTGTCACCTCAGCCTCAAATATTGATTTTCTTGCTGGAGAGTGGAGAAATGAGTTGGATTCCACTATGTGCATATACCAGCAAACTGTACCTGATGGACAATTGAGTGGATGGTATAACACACTTGTTGGTCAAGCCAAGAATCAATATGATTTGGCAGGAAGATATGATACTGGATCAATTAATGGAGGCACATTGGGATGGTAAGAAAAGTCATCTAGTCAATATATAAATATGCAAAAATTTGGCCTCATTGAAAGTGCCAGTAATACTGATAGGATGAACTTAGTTCTTTACATATTAATAAATTATCTATATTTATTAAGATATCTTCATTTATACATGTAGGACAGTAACATGGCGTAATAACTACACTTGCAAGGCTGCTAATACAGTCAATTGCAAGAATGCTTCTAATTCAACTACTACCTGGTCTGGACAATGGCAAAAAACATCTTCTGGTATTCGTATCTATACAACATGGCTCCTAATATCCCAAACTGAACCTACAGATAACTGGGAATCTACCCTTGTGGGTAAAGATATATTTTACAAGAAAAAAGACAATTGCGAAGATAAAGGAAACCCTAGTGATGAACCATGATCACAAATTGTACCTCATCTAATTAGAATAATATTAATGGTTAGATCTGTGGTTTTGTTATAATAGAATTTCCTAGATTGCCTTTTCATTTACAAATACAAATGATACAAATAACAATAATAATAACCATTATTATTATGAAATAATTAAATGTGTAACAAGAAGACTCCTATAGCTGTTGTCAAATGGTCAATGAAACTCACTAAAAAGAAATAAAAAATAGTAAATTTATTAAGTGTCTACATATACTCTAACCAGTACTCATAACATCAATACCATGGCAACTGTTGTCATGGTACAGATACATTATGGTCCAACCACTTGTATCTTATACCTGGAGCGCGTGAACGTCGTGAAGCGACGCGAAGGAGTGTCAAATTTCCTTAACCAACTGTTGTCAAATCAAGGAACTGCTAAGTGTTTTGCATTTTAATAGCTTCTGGGCTATAACCTCTTAGTTAGGTGTGCTTTAAATAGATAAATTTAAGAGAAGTCAAGAAGATGGCCAAGCAACTTTCTGAAGATACGGAAGTCCCTCTAACACGAAAATAGCAGCTGACTCTGTCAATAGACCCACGAATGGCTGGATAGATGGGGCATTTCAGGCTTACTGGAAGCCCGAGACGTAAGAACTTTAAACCTAGAAGAAAGCTACAATATAACAACGTTGTTATTCAGGGTATAAAATAACTACTACATCAAAAAAGGAATTTTTGTCATGGCAAACCTGGGACTCACTCAGCCTCATGTATTATGGTTTTATGAACGTATATGCTGATTTCACTTCTGCTCATCCTGGGTACACAATATACCCAGTACTTCCCAATGGTAGTGCAATTGAGACTTTCTTTAGCCAGGTCAAACATGCCACATCAGACCACTTATCATCAGTGAACTATGCCATTGCCAGAGGTACAGTAATAACTATAGGAAGTGTTCATGGCAAGCTGAGGCGTCACTGTGGAGACTATAGAAATGTACCACTCTTTATACAATTTGAAATGTAAACCATACAACTGAAAGAAGTAGTAACTGTTCAATGTATTAATAATGTTATAATATCAGATAATATTAACCTTAATAGCAAACGGAGGTTTTAATAACACAGATGATTACTATAAGTAATTGATTCAACAATATTAATAATATTCATTGCTCCATCATGTACTTAGTGGTACTTAAGCTACGTAGGTGTATTTTCCTTATATGGAATAATCCTTGACTGTGTTTCGACAATGGTTAGAACTTAGAATACAAATATAATGGCAGTTTGACGCTCCTTCACGACGCTCCTGCTTATACTAATACAGCATGTGACATTTTGGACGTATGGCTCTCAATATCACATACTGTACCAACAAAATACCTTGTGGTTTAGCAATAACCCTATACATAATTATGTCAGTTATTTATGGGTGTGGCTTATCATTGAGAGCAAGGTAAAAAAAACCAGCTGCAGATTTACAATTGTTATTTCATTCTTTCTTTTGGATAGAGGGATTGTTATTGTATTGTGTCATTTACCACTTTTTCCTCAACAAGTCCATCCCGGAAGAACAACATTAAGGTGTAAGACCATCTTCACGGAAATTCAGTAAAGCTACCATACCTTCGTCGTTATTTGATTCACCATAATAGAAGTCAAAATCCTTGTAGTTATCAAATACCTATAAACCAGAGAGGCCATTAAGTAAACGTAAATGTATATATCATATTGAACAATTCATGACAATGTGAAAGTACCTTTTTCATAGCAACTTTAGCACTATCTTTGAAAGGTTGAACTCGATCAGGTTTTTTTCCTCCAAATGTTTCACAATTTTTCCCATGTATATCTAAAATAAAACAAAATAACAAAACATTATTTGTTTCCATGTACTTTTTCATGAAACAAGATAATTAGCACAATATCTAGTTTAGGTACCTTTAGGAAAAATTGCCTTACATTACAAAAATAATTGCAAACAATAAAAATAAAGATTAGGACGAGGTCAGCCCCAATGCTTTACATCATCACTGATCAGTTAAGAGTTAAATATTAACAGCGTCCTTTACCTTAACGGAATTCTGGTAATCCTTTTTGTTTGAAAATGTAGTTTTTTGCAGTCTATTTGCTGTCACAATATTACATTCTGTTACTGATGCTTCTTCAAGTGCTTCAGCTCCTCCTTCAGCTGAAGCATTTCCCCAATCTTTGACTCATCAATACCCCCAACTTCTGTTGTCATCTTAAGTTAAATAGAACAGATTATAATGGAAGCTATTAAAAATGTAAGTAAATACAACCAGTTTTTATTTTATAAAATGATATAGTAAAACATCATATTCATACATTTGCTTTGCTAAATGAACTAGTTTTGAATATTCACATTACACAAAGTAGACATTGTCAATTCAATGTCCAACTGTGAACACTCATCTTGTTTACTTGCTTTCTTATCTGATGAGTTAATATCTTTGGACTGCTTGACTAATTTTTTATAACATGTGTAATTATTATTTAATAATAATATTGATGGAGAATACTTATAAAATTAAAAGTGAATCTGTTGTGGTTTAACAGGAAATCCCAATTGAATTTCATTAAAAAAAACTATAATAATAATTCACACTCTAAATAATTTTAATAAACATTAAATGCACTGTCAGCACACAGTGCAAAGAGAAAGTTTACATTCAATGTAAGGATACACTGCTATTAACAGTTATGAAGGGACAAGTAAGAGAATTAGTCTCAACACTATAGTACTTTCAATAATGAAAGACTGGGTACATTGAGTACAGGAGGAGTGACAACAAGAGAGGAGATGATCAGTAGTTTAGCATCATAAACTGAGCACCTCTGTCACTTTGATGGTTTACAACACGAGTAATTATAATATAATTAGGTAGAGAGTTGAATACTTATAATAAATCTATTGTAACTTATTTCAGGAAATTCCTAATTGAATTGCAAACCAAATGAAAGGCACTAAAACGCCGAACCTCGCTGCAGTTTCTAAGTTATTTATAAATGCTATGCCAGGGATTGTCAGCTTAGGCCCAGCTATGATGTTGCTAGGTAGCCTAGGTAGCAATGCAAGAAAATTTATTAACATTCTAGAAGGTGTGGTCACATTTATCAATATTTCATATACAAAATTTATTGTAACTTGAAAATGAAGCGTTCTTTGGAAACATCCCGTAGTTCAAATATAAATCAATATATTATCTATTAGTAGCAGTTTTTTCAGTGCTTTCACTCGAAGTCCATGTACAATCTTGAAACACTTTTCAGAACTTTTATGACGATTGCTTCGACCAACGGCCTTCTGTCTTGCTGATGCGTAGTCCTCTAAGATTGTCTACAACATACTAAAAATCTCTACATTAAGTTTTTTTTTTATTTTTCGAGAAACGACACCTTGACCTCTGCAGCCTGAAAATTTTTTTGCGAGTTTTAAGCTATCGTTTTCCTTGACAATGTTCTTGATATTACTGTTCTAATTATAAAGTCCACACGTTTTTCTATTCCTTACTAAACGTTGGTAGCTGCTAACGCTTCGCTTGCCAAGTTATAGCAGTTCAAAAAAACAATCCCCGGTAACAGGCAGTGCAGACATACACACACACACACTGACAGACTACAGTACCCTCGCTATGCGCCCACGCACAGCGAGGTTAACTAGAACTTATAGGCTTCCTCTATATAAGCGAGTAGTACATTTGGCAGTACTGTCTTTTCATTGTCCACTGCTAATATTGAAAAAAATAGCAAAACTGATTGAAACAAAGATGATTTGGTAAGCTAAACAATAGATATTGTAAAATTAATGACCATTATTGCAGGTTTATTGCAGTTATTGCCATCTTAGGTGTTACATCAGCCTCAAATATTGATATTCTTGCTGGAGAGTGGAAAAATGAGTTAGGGTCTACTATGTGCATATACCAGCAAACTGTACTCTCTGGACAGTTGAATGGATGGTATAACACACTTGTTGGTCAAGCCAAGTATCGATATGATTTGGTAGGAAGATATGATACTGGATCAATTAATAATGGAGGCACATTGGGATGGTAAGAAAGGTCATCTAGTCAATATATAAATATGCAAAAATTTGGCCTCATTAAAAGTGCCAGTAATACTGATAGGATGAACTTAGTTCTTTACATATTAATAAACTATCTATATTTATTAAGATATCTTCATTTGTACATGTAGGACAGTAACATGGCGTAATAAATACACTTGCAAGGGTGCTAAATCAACCAATTGCATCCCTGCATCTAATTCAACTACTACCTGGTCTGGACAATGGCAATTGCAAAAAACATCTTCTGATATTCATATCTATACAACATGGCTCCTAACATCCCAGACTGAACCTAAAGATAACTGGAAATCTACCCTTGTGGGTAAAGATACATTTTACAAGAAAAAAGACAATTGTGAAGATAAAGGGAACCCTAGTGATGAACTGTGATCACAAATTGTACCTCATCTAATTAGAATAATATTAGTGGTTAGATCTGTGGTTTTGTTATAATAAAATTTCCTAATTTGCCTTTTCATTTACAAATACAAATGATACAAATAACAATAATAATAATAACAATAATTATTATGAAATAATTAAATGTGTCATAATTAGTAACAAGAAGACTCTTATAGCTGTTGTCAAATGGTCAATGAAACTCATTAAAAGAAATAAAAAATAGTAAATTTATTAAGTGTCTACACATGCTCTAACCAGTACTCATAACATCAATACCATGGCACAGATACATTATGGTCCAACCACTTGTACATCTTAAATGTTAATACAGCATGTGACATTTGGCGTGTGACATACTGTACCAACAAAAAACCTTGTGGTTTGATAATAATTTATTAGGGCTGGGACGAAGGTGCATTTCCTTACTTCGAAGAATCGTTGCAAAAACATTCGAATACTTTGAAGGTTTGCATGGGCAACGTAACGTAAACTGTGAAACCATAAAAATCTAATTTCAACTAAAAATAATTAAAAAATTTATTTATTTAATGTCCAGTTCTTATTTAAAAATACAAGAGCATCAACATTTTTAGGCTTGAGGCAGGATCTTAAGGAAGAAACTGTTAGTCCAGCTTTGGAGAATGTTCTCTCAGATGCTGTAGACGTTGCTGGTATATTAAGAATTTCTGCTGCTAGCTTACTGAGATGTGGAAATCTATGACAGTTTTCTTTCCACCACTTAATTAGGTTAATATCTTGTGATGCTGATATCTCAGACAAGTATTGTTGGAACTCCAATTCTGGGGTAATATTACAGTGATGGTAACTGTTGTCATGGCACAGATACATTATGGTCCAACTACTCGTATCTTATGCTGATACAGCATGTGACATTTTGGACTTGTGGCTCTCAATATCACATACTGTACCAACAAAAACCTTGTGGTTTAGCAATAACCTATACATAATTAATTATGTCAGTTATTTATAGGTGTGGCTTATCATTGAGAATAAGGTAAAACCTTCCTGCAGATTTACAATTCTTATTTCATTTTTTCTTCTGCCATTTACTACTTTTTTCTCAATAAGTCTATCCTGGAAGAACAACATATAAGGTGTAAGACCATCTTCACGGAAATTCAGTAAAGCTACCATACCTTCGTCATTATTTGATTCACTATAATAGAAGTCAAAATCCTTGTAATTATCAAATACCTATAAACCAGAGAGACCATTAAGTAAATGTAATCATATATATTATATTGAACAATTAATGACAGGGTTGTCTTCTCATTGTCTGGTTTAGTTTTTAGATGTCAGATTGACGGAAACTATGATTTGATATTCAATTATTATCATTATGTCAATTCTTAGTTAATCTGTTTGTTCATGAAATTTTCCAATAGTAATAATTCGCGCTCTAAATAATTTTAATAAATATTAAATGCACTGTCAGCCCACAGTGCAAAGAGAAAGTTTACATTCAATGTAAGGATATACTGCTATTAACAGTTATGAAGGGACAAGTAAAAGAATTAGTTTCAAACTTTCAACACTTTCAGTAATGAGAGACTGGGTACATTAAGTATAGGAGGAGTGACAACAAGAGAGCAGATGATCAGTAGTTTAGCATCATAAACTGAGTACCTCTGTCACTTTGATGGTTTACAATTATAATATAATTAGGTAGAGAGTTGAATTCTTATAATAAATCTATTGTAACTTAACAGGAAATCCCTAATTGAATTGCAAACCAAACTAGAACTTATAGGTTTCCTCCATTATTGTCTATATAAGCAAGTAATACATTTGGCAGTACTGTCTTTTCATTGTCCACTGCTCATATTGAAAAATAGCGAAATAGATTGAAACAATTATGATTTGATAAGCCAAACAATAGATATCGTAAACTTAATGACCATTAATATTATTGCATGCAGGTTTATTGCAGTTATTGCCATCTTAGGTGTCACCTCAGCCTCAAATATTGATCTTCTTGCTGGAGAGTGGAAAAATGAGTTAGGGTCTACTATGTGCATATACCAGCAAACAGTACCCTCTGGACAGTTGAATGGATGGTATAACACACTTGTTGGTCAAGCCAAGTATCGATATGATTTGGTAGGAAGATATGATACATAGGATGCTGAGGGTGGGAGCGAAGGAGGCTAATGCCCCCCCAACTTTTATAAAGAGGGAGCAGAGCCCCCCCCCCCCCCCCCCAACTTTTACATAGTGTAAAAAGTGTTCTTTGCCACTTGTGTTAAACATTAAAAATTACCCACTGTTAAACATGTTAAATATTTTGGTATATTTTAATTCTCGTTTTAAAAATGTTTTCTTTTGCAAGTGACACTGTGTACAAGTATGTTCAGCCCCCCCCCCCCCCCCCAACCTTTTTGAGCTTTCTCCACCTATGTCAGATACTGGATCAATTAATGGAGGCACATTGGGATGGTAAGAAAAGTCATCTAGTCAATATATAAATATGCAAAAATTTGGCCTCATTGAAAAGTTCCAGTAATACTGATAGGATGAACTTAGTTCTGTACATATTAATAAACTATCTATATTTATTAAGATGTCTTCATTTGTACATGTAGGACAGTAACATGGCGTAATCAAGACATGGCTGCTAATTCAACTACTACCTGGTCTGGACAATGGCAACAAATAAAGTTTGATATTTATATCTATACAACATGGCTCCTAACATCCCAAACTGAACCTACAGATAACTGGGAATCTACCCTTGTGGGTAAAGATACGTTTTTAAAGATACAAGATGATTGCAAAGATAAAAGAAACCCTAGTGATGAACTGTGATCACAAATTGTACCTCATTTCATTAGAATAATAGTGGTTAGATCTGTGGTTTTGCTATAATAGAATTTCCTAGATTGCCTTTTCATTTACAAATACAAATGATACAAAATAACAATAATAATAATAACAATAATTATTATGAAATAATTAAATGTGTCATAATTAGTAACAAGAAGACTCCTATAGCTGTTGTCAAAGGGTCAATGAAACTCACTAAAAAGAAATAAAAAATAGTAAATTTATTAAGTGTCTACATATACTCTAACCAGTACTCATAACATTAATACCATGGCAACTGTTGTCATGGTACAGATACATTATGGTCCAATCACTTGTATATCTTAAATGCTAATACAGCATGTGACATTTGGGAAGTGACATACTGTACCAACAAAAAACCTTGTTGTTTGGTAATAACTTATACATATTTAATTATGTCAGTTCCTTATGGGAGTGGCTTATCATTGCGAAAAAAGGTAAAAGCCAGCTGCAAATTTATAATTTTATTTTTATTATTTTGATAGAGGGATTGTTATTGTATTGTGTCACTTACCACTTTTTCCTCAACAAGTCCATCCCGGAAGAACAACATATAAGGTGTAAGACCATCTTCACGGAAATTCAGTAAAGCTACCATACCTTCGTCGTTATTTGATTCACCATAATAGAAGTCAAAATCCTTGTAATTATCAAATACCTATAAACCAGAGAGGCTTTAAAGTAAAGTAAATGTATATATCATATTGAACAATTCATGACAATGTGAAAGTACCTTTTTCATAGCAACTTTAGCACTATCTTTGAAAGGTTGAACTCGATCAGGTTTTTTTTCCTCCAAATGTTTCACAATTTTTCCCATGTATATCTAAAATAAAACAAAATAACAAAACATTATTTGTTTCCATGTACTTTTGTTATGACAAAGGTTAATTAGCACAATATCTAGTTTAGGTACCTTTAGGAAAAATTGCCTTACATTACAAAAATAATTGCAAACAATAAAAATAAAGATTAGGACAAGGTCAGCCCCAATGCTTTACATCATCACTGATCAGTTAAGAGTTAAATATTAACAGCGTCCTTTACCTTAACGGAATTCTGGTAATCCTTTTTGTTTGAAAATGTAGTTTTTTGCAGTCTATTTGCTGTCACAATATTACATTCTGTTACTGATGCTTCTTCAAGTGCTTCAGTTCCTCCTTCAGCTGAAGCATTTCCACCAATCTTTGACTCATCAATACCCCCAACTTCTGTTGTCATCTTAAGTTAAATAGAACAGATTATAATGAAAGCTATTACAAATGTAAGTAAATACAACCAGTTTTTATTTTATAAAATGACAATTAACACTGAACAAATAGTAATACCTTGTATTCAAACATTTGATTTGCTAAATGAACTAGTTTTGAATATTCACATTACACAAAGCACATATTGTCAATTCAATGTCCAACTGTGAACACTCATCTTGTTTACTTGCTTTCTTATTTGATAAGTTAATATCCCTGGACTGCTAAGAGCCTTACAAGCAATCAAATAATTAATTATTATCCCAATAATTTTAGCACTAATAACTGTTTCTGAGCTTAGTATTCAAACTAAATAATGAAACATACACTCAATATTTTAATTAACAAAGACTTAACAAACAGCCTACCATCACAAGCAAGGCATTTATTATTCAAACTAGGAAAATATTACTTGATATTTAATTGCTTTTGTTCAAGATATAGGAGGTTATTAACCAACAGGAAGTGAGTCAACCTAATAACCACAAATTATGTACAGCAGCCAGGAAGTATCTTTATTTGTGCCTCAATTTAGAACATAAAATAACTTACCTTTCCCTCAACTTCGTAAAAGATATCATCAATAATTCTAATTTTATAAGAGTCTGAGAATAGCTCATCGCCTGTCAGAAAGACAAATAATTTGTATACTAGTATACTTGTATATGACTTACCGGTAAAGAGATCCTTATAGATAATCATATTGTCAGAATAAGCGAATTTGGATGAAGTAAAATGCCGGCCAGCGGAGCTTTCTTGTGCTTTCTTGTACTTTCTTGAATGGTGATCTGTATAACCACTTTCCTCGTGGGTGTTGTGGAATTTGCGCATGCGCAAAACTGTTGACCACGTGCTCAGTTGCTCACTGCAGGATGTCTTGGAAGGTTCATCTCATAGCACAGATAGATACCCAAGAAGAGGACGTATTCTGTATAGCTAGTGACAATCAAAGCCCTCCAAGATTATTATCTGGACACAACAATAAATTTAAAGTCTGGAAAAGAGATGGCACTTTAGAACAAAGCATTGATACACCAATAGAAGGAGATGTGACTTGTATCTGTGTTTCCAAGACAAAGATTGCAGTATCAGTGAACACTTCAGTACTACTCTATGACCCTAATCAGTTAATAACTTTAATTGAACACTGTACATACAACAAGGACGAAATCAACCAAATATCTATTAATGAGTCAGGGAACTTCTTACTTGCCTGCGATGACACAGGTGAGATACAAGTACTAGATATTAGTACTTCTAAATCCAAACTCTATAAGACATGTCGCAAACATGATAACATCTGTTCGTCAGTGACATTTCATCCACACAGACATTGGGACATGATATCTGGTGGCCTAGATTGTCAGGTAATATTATGGGACTATTCCCGTGGGCGACCTTACACCATATTAAATATTCAAGAAGCACTTGCTGTGAACTCGGGTGTCTCTGCCTACTTGATTAATCCACCTATGGTACATTCATTATGTACTATTGGTCAGATACCTTATGTAGTTCTTGGATTAGGTAATGGAGCTATTACATTGTGTAATACTAACAGGAGTCAATTAGAATTAGTATCAACTAGAGAGTTTCATTCCATTAGTATTGCTTGTGTTACTTGTTATGAAGCTAAGTTAGTTCCTGAAGGTGCTTCAAGAACTGATTCACCACTTGTAGGAGCCAGCAATGTGGAAGAGTCACTTTCTTATGTTGTAGTATCAGGAGGTAATGATGGCAAGATCATTTGGTCAGGTGTGACTGAAAAGACTACTACATCTACTGATAAAGTAAAGTCAAGTTCAAAGAAATCTAAACCACACCCCTCCTCTGTTACGTATGAGATACTAGAGTCACCTTTAGCAATTTATGATCATGGATCTAAAGTGAATTGGATTACAGTACTTAGACAGTGGAGTGAAAGACATGTAGTGGGTGTAGCTGATCAGACGTCTGTTATTGCCTTATACTCAATTGAGCAGTAAAAGTTTAGCTATATATCTGATGAGCAACGGGACCCAACACAGGGATGTCATGGCCACACTTTGTCTGAAGCAATTGACTTTTATATAAAATAATTTTGTACTTAAAAAAGACAGATTTTATATACTTAGTCATAATTGAAGTCGGTACTTTATCACTCCAGGAGTTTTAATATAACTTTGCTGTTACATTTACCATTGATGTAGTTACTGATGAATTATACATGTGCATACTTTATTTATAACAGATTACAAATTTATCTGAACATCAGTAACTACAAAGTTATTACCATCTCTCAAGTTGAATTGATAGGCATTGATGGTACGGCCTTTGGTGAAGGAGGTACCACCTTCGGTGATGAAGGAACTGCTTTTACCAAAGGAGCTGCAGGTGCTGATAATAACAAGGTCACCTAAGTGGTAATGACATAACCACAAAGATTATCGTGAAACACCTCACCTCTTGTTGAGAGAGACAAGCAATGATCTGTCGATCTTCATCAGAATAATACTTAAGTGCGAGTGACTCTAGCGCTTGATATGTATTGAGAACATTAGCCTAAAAATGTTTAAGAGCAATTTAAATACAAAACTATCATAATGGCAAATTTATAATATAACATATAAAGCTAAGAATAGAACTAGATTATTGTATCAAAATGAACCAACTATTATCAATGTCACCTTAATTGGTCTAAAAAGGATGTGTTCTGTTTCTTCATTAGATAAATACAGCGTCAAACTTTGTCTAATAAGTGGTATGTAGGTTTTTAATAATCTATTAGTTTGAGTCACTATTGTATGAACATCCTCTATAAAAAAGAGAAATCAATATAATATTATTATATTGTATATACAATACGTAATGTATTATACATGTACATGTACATCATCTAGAGATGTGTGTTCTTATGTAGTAAGTATCATTACTTGTACAGATATACCAAACTGTTAATGATATTAGCAGTATCAGTTCGATATATCTGTACAAGTAATGATACTTACTACATAAGAACAAACATCTCTAGATGATGTACATGTACATGAATAATACATTATGCTAATGGACACGGTACAATATACAAGTATATATATATATACACTGACTGGCATTAGCAAAAGGTTGGTGTTGTATTAAATTTGTTATATCACGTCCTTCTTTGCCGGCAAGCTCAATGATAACATCAAATTTTCCCAATAATGTTTTCAATGGATGTATCAGTTGAACTGAAGCATGAGAAATGAACATTTCACATGCTTGTTTTAGCTTCATGTCTACCTCCTGAGAGAGAGAGAGAGAGAGAGAGAGAGAGAGAGAGAGAGAGAGAGAGAGAGAGAGAGAGAGAGAGAGAGAGAGAGAGAGAGAGAGAGAGAGAGAGAGAGAGAGAGAGAGAGAGAGAGAGAGAGAGAGAGAGAGAGAGAGAGAGAGAGAGAGAGAGAGAGAGAGAGAAATGACAACAATTGACTCTCTCAGTACTGACCTTTTTAGAGTTTAGTTGCGTCTCAATTAATTCTGGAAATCCTTCAAAAAGAAACTCCAAAAAAGCATTGTTACTACTCAAAGAAAACATCCGTGATCGTTTCTTCAATAAATTAAATGCAGCAGCTAAAAAGGAGTAAATGAAGACATTGAAAACAGTATCATTAAAGTAGCACTACCTTTAGTTTTGGTGAAGTCAAGATAGACTTCCTTGACAGAAAAATTAACATTAAAAGCAGCAATCTGCTCTCTTAAAATTAGCAAATGCTTAATAAGAAATAGCTCAGAATCGATATCACCCTGAAAATGTCACAGTTACATGTACAATTTGTTACTAAGGGATCTATTCTACCTTTTTAGCATGAATAGCATTCGATGCCACTAGCAATGACCTGACACATTCACTCAATGCTTCTTGTGCCAAACCCTCGAATACTGCACGCTAAAGAGCACATTGGTAATCTTACGGGAGACAATCTTTAAACTCACATCAAGACAGCGATAAAGTTTAGATAAACACATCAATGTCCTTCTCACTGTGGGATACCACATGGCATGGAGCTCATTGAGGCCACGCCCCCTATGTCTGCGTCCAATTGAGAATGTAGAACTGGTATCAGGAGTTGTAGCCGCACTCTTGTTTTAAAAATAACAAAGAAGCATATTATATCATTGGCACTCATTAACATACTTCTGTTCCACTAGCATCAAAGACTGAATCTGAATCTGAAAAACCCTCATACCCATGTGATGTAGCTTGAGCTTCAGCCTTTATTATAATAAGTATAATTATAGTATAGTGTAATACTTACAGCTACTATTAACTTGTCAGGATAAGCTAAGTCACCAGGTGCTGGTTTATAACCTCGTATGTCAGTTTGTATGAAACGCTAGAGAAACAAATACAACAATAGCTTAACAGAGAATGACTTCCATATATGGAATGACTTCCATATATAAGTCACAGTATCATACAAAAGTTCTTATAAAAGATGCTCAAATGTTGAGTTAAATCACAGACTTTGTTTTTTACCTGTGTTCTGAACACAAGTCTCTGTTGAATATCACTCAAAAGAGCTTTAATAATAAGACCAAACCTTGATAGTTGTTCTCCTAAGATACATATATTATATACAATATATTATAATATACCTTTAGGCTCTATAACTTCTTCAATCATCTCAACCTAAATGGAACAAAAGGTTTAGCAATGTCTCCAGATTACCCATCCACTCTCCATTTATTCATATCCACAATATTAACACTATGATAACTATATTTATGTACTATGTACTTTGAGA
Organism: Xestospongia muta; assembly: GCA_963693285.1. Classification (NCBI taxonomy): domain Eukaryota; kingdom Metazoa; phylum Porifera; class Demospongiae; order Haplosclerida; family Petrosiidae; genus Xestospongia; species Xestospongia muta. The sequence continues at coordinate 1,081,184 of OY848927.1, forward strand.
ACGGTACAAAGGTCAGTAAGTGTCTCCAAATGATTAATGTGAATTACAACAGGACGTAATGCATCATACATCTGATAACTAAGAGTCTCTATTAGGTCACTATAGGAATGAAGATAAGAGAATAGGAATAAGGATATGAGAATAAGAATAAGGCAATAGAAAGGAATAGGAATGAGGGTAAGAGAATGAGAATGAAAATAGAAACGAGGATATAAAAATGAGAAAACAAAAAAGGAATGAGAATAAGAGAATAGGATTAGGAATGAGGATACAAAACAGGAATGAAAATTACTTCAATTCATTGCTGGGATTACTAAAGAAATGATGATATAATTGATACTCATCTAAACACACACGAGATACCAAATTACATACTGCTCTTACCTACAAAGATATTAAATACATTAGAGAAGCATAAAACCAGTACTTACTAAAGTACAACATTCTGATTTATGATGCGTTGTTAACTCTGCTAATGAGACTACTAAAGAGGGAGATAACAGCAGCTTACGTTGACTGACATAACATTGAAGACAATCATGAAGAATAGTAGAATATCTATTAGTGAGTGAGATAGAGAGAGGGGAGGGAGAACAATTGTGCATTAAATGTTATGCTGTACATACTCTGATATTTTTTCCGCTCTGCTCTCTACTTCATTCATCAAAGGCTTAATATATAACAAATAAATATACAAATAAATATGACCATGAAAATACCTTTATTTTAGGAGCACAAGCTCTAAATTTGCCATAATATTGAGAATAGTTTGCTTCAGAGACACCTCTATACTGTGAATTAGGTTGCTAAGAAAGGAAAGATTAATAGTCAATTGAATGGATGAACAAACAGACAGACAACAAAAAGGAAGGAAATATAGAGAGAAAGATGAACATGTATGTCATACCTGTTGTTTAAGGACACTTTGAGTAGTGGATTTAAGTGTCTGTGTAACTTGTTGTTTTATAGAGGCTAATGCTCTTGAGAGTTGTTGTCTGTAACGAGCTAAATAGATAAGAGACTCCTTGTAATGTGTCTAAGGGAGAGAGGGATACATCAGTGGTGTGGTATCCAATGGTACCAGTAGTGACAGTGTTTGTGGTGCCCAATCAGATTATATGAGCACCATTGGACATCAGTTCAATATAATTAACTCAATACTTACATGAGCATCAATAAAAGAAATGCACTCGTCCAGTCGAGCTAATAAAACAGGGAAGGTATCAGATGAGATTGAAAACGAAGGGGCATTTAGTTTTTGACCCAATTGCTCCAATTCTGTAAAGTAAGCCAGCCTACTTGAAATACCTTCAGCAACTTGAGCTAAATGATTCTAGAATAAATGGATGAATGAACATAAGGCTAAACAGACAAGGGATGGATGATACTACACCTGTTCTTGAACTAGTTGTTCACATGCATCATGTAATGCTTGAGTTTTCTGAGAGACAAAATGATGTTTTTTCAGTCATATCACTCAAAGCATCTAGTGACATCATCAGCTGTTGTACCATCTCCTCACATTGACTGCAATAGTGATGAAGATGATTGCAATAGTCCCTGAGAAGATAGAGATTTAAAAATATCGTATTTTGAGAATTAAGTGTAATTAATAGGGATTTACTCTTTGAACTCCTTACCTGTATACTTTATCTTTATCAGCCAATATCTCAGTATCCATTTCATCAAACCATGAAAGCAACTGGAGAGAGAGAGAGAGAGAGAGAGAGAGAGAGAGAGAGAGAGAGAGAGAGAGAGAGAGAGAGAGAGAGAGAGAGAGAGAGAGAGAGAGAGAGAGAGAGAGAGAGAGAGAGAGAGAGAGAGAGAGAGAGAGAGAGAGAGAGAGAGAGAGAGAGAGAGAGAGAGAGAGAGAGAGAGAGAGAGAGAGAGAGAGAGAGAGAGAGAGAGAGAGAGAGAGAGAGAGAGAGAGAGAGAGAGAGAGAGAGAGAGTATACCTCATTATTGCTTTGTTCAACATACATCTTGTGTCGTTTTAATTTCTTGTATTTTCTCTTCAATTTCTGATGGTCCTGTGTCATCATCATATCTATTACTTGGTACTTCACCAGATGGCAACTAGGAATATGATGTATGCGTCAATAAATATAAACTAGTTAATATCTAAACTTAGATTATCAAGTGTAGATTTAATATACCATTACACTTATTTTCATTATGTACCTCGGGTGGGAGTGGTCTCTGTGCCGCAATTGTGCCCAATTCCATAACCCCCTGCTTTTCACTGTCACTCAAAGGTGCCAAAGACCCCTCCCATAGACTAAGACGATCCCTGATAGACTTAGATGTTAACTTATCCATCTTTTCAGCACACATGGTAAGGTGTGCGTTAAATAGAATACTATATTCTCGTTTTTAACCTTTTAGATTCTAATCTCTTCAAATTCTTGATCAGTGTAGTTTTAGCCAAGAAGCAGCAATCAAAATGAAGTGAGCAATTATTATCAATTAATTTACTTAATAGCACAATATCTGACTGTATCACAGAGAGATTAATGTATATGGCAGACCAATATACTGTATATTAGTGTTGATGGTAACTATTATCCTATGATATGAACATGTATGTACATATATGTTTTAGGTGTGCAATGTAAGTATTTTTTTACCAAAATGATATCTTGTTTCAATTCTACAGTAATATGAAATCCATTCATGACATTACTCAAGAAGAGTTAAAATTAGGTATTCAAGGTAGTGCTTCCTGGCATCATCAATACAGGAAGAGTGCATATGTATTTATAGGTTAGACTATGACAATGTATTATATATAGCAATTACATCATCACTTGTACTATAAATAGTAACATCCATTTATTCTCTTACATTAGGCGGTTTAGATTATAACTTGACGGAAGGTGATGTTTTATCTGTCTTCTCACAGTAAGTATTTTAATAATTATTATAATCCAGTACTCATAACTTTAAACCATTAAGGACTTTACCATTACTTCCTTTTGTTTTAAGATATGGTGAAATTGTCAATATTAATTTGGTAAGAGACAAGAAGACAGGCAAATCAAAAGGATTTTGTTTTATTGGTTATGAAGACCAGAGGAGCACTATTTTAGCTGTTGATAATTTTAATGGCATTAAGGTAAGCAAATCCATTAAAGGAATATAGTGTAGTCACAAAAAATACTATGGTGAAATTAATAGATAGTTAATAAGACTTTATTATATAGAGTATAGTTATTTTGAATGTTTCTGTAGATTCTGAAATAAAACTTGTTTTGTTTTAGTTATGTGGCCGAACAATACGTGTTGATCATGTACAACAGTATCGACGTCCAAAAGATGAACATGGAAATGAAATTATTGAGAAGGGTTGTGCTCCTAAAACACCAACACCTTCACCTGAACCTTTGAATGAATTAAAAGCAAAAAAAAAATCAAAGAAGACCAAAAAAGAGAAAAAGAAGAAGAAAAAGAAATCTAAAGAGCAACTACCAGATGATGAAGAACTCAAAGATAGTTCTAATGATGATGACAAACAAAACGAAAGCATTGAAGATGGAGACAGAAAGAGATCAGATGACCATCACCAACATGGTAAGGGAAAGGAGAAAGAGTAGTACTGACAGTGTGAAAATATTCTTCTTTATATTCTGTAGATCATCCATCCCACAGAAGACTGTTGTCTTCTAGTCCACCAAGTCAACAACATGACAAAAAATTACATGTAGCAAGAAGCAGAAGCAGAAGTCAAAGTCCTGTACCTGATAAGGAACAAAGTAACAAAAGAAAAACTAGAATCAGAAGTCCACTGCTTAGACAAAAGAGTAGTAGCCATAGCCCAGTACGAGAAAAGAGAAAGAGGAGTGTAGACGATAGTCCAGTAGAGGAGGGACATGAAAATTATAGTTCAATCAAGAGAGATAGTGGTCACAGCCCAGTAAGGAAAAGATATGGAGATTACAGCCAAGCCAAAAAAATGCATAGAGATCGAAGTCCAATCAAGGAAAGGCGTGGAGACAGAAGCCCAGTTAGAGAAAGAAGAAATGAGAAAAGAAGCAATAGAAGTAGAAGTCCAAGGAGAAGGGGAGAAAGGAGTCATAGCAGAGAGAGAAATCAAAGATAGCATTGTTTTTGCTGTACTATTATTGCTTTAAAAAATAACACTTTCATAATTACATTATAATACTGGTTTTCACTCAGATCAGTAGTAGCGCCTGTTATTTCTTTCCCTTTGGTCACGCTCAAAAAACATAAAATCCTATGAAATATATAAAGAAAATAGTACAATTCATTCATAATATTATACTTACAATAAGGAATGTAGCAGCCAAGAGGACAGCCTTCATTTTAACATCCAAATCCATTGGAACTACAGATCACAAGAATACATTATCTAATTATCATAAATACTAACATTGTACACCAAAATTATCTGCAGAAGTGAAGATCTCTTTTACTAAACCAGACCATCTTTTACTTATCTTTCCCACCACCTCATTTCCATCAGCTGATAAAACCTACATGTAATTGACAGTAATCATTTAGTGTATTTACATGTAAGTGCACTGTTTAGCTGTAGCATTTTTTCTTAATATACATGTATTACAATAATGACTGATTCATTTATTGACGGACCTTAAAATCAATGTTACCACACCATTGACAAGTAAAGAAAGGTCCCTTTATTTTAAGTACTGTTTCACCATCAGCATTTTTAAGAGAAAACCAAGGAAAGATGACACTACAGTCCTAGAGAATACATACAAGATGTCAAGGTCCCACCCATGATAGCATTGCTTGCCTCATACCCAATCCTTGCATGGGTAGAGGCTATCATACTCTTACTTGTTCAACATAACCAATGGTAGTACCAGGAGGTGATTGAACTTCCACTTTTTGAAGACAGCAGAAACAAAGACAACTGGTACAACGTAAAAATCGCTCTATGTGAATCACTTCTCTTTGGTTGTTGTCAATAATGGCCATAGAGAATGGGCGTGATGGACCACAATATTGACGAATACAACAGTTAGAATCTATAACAAATAACATAGTGAAATAAAGAGTAAATATCTTAACAATTGCCATCTCTCCCACCTTCTGCTGCAAAATAGACATCCTGTCCAAGAGAGTTGCGTATTTTGTACTTGTTCTGACCCTCCCATGAAGTAAGCACTTGTAGCATAGTGAAATGTGATCTTAGTACATGTCTAACTTACCTTGTAATAACTCAACCTGTTGGTTTATTAGAAGTTGGTCAACATGAAGAAGATACTCTAATCCAGGTGGATAACCAGAGGGTATTGGAGCTTGGGTTCCCAAAGGATGTCCTTGACCCGAACTAGGAGGAATTGGAGGATAAAATCCTGGAGCCTGAGCAGGGACTTGGGCTTCTGCATTTTGAGAAACTTGAGGTACTGGGTACTGAGGTTGTGCTGAAGGTACAGGAGCTACTGATCCTTGTGAAGTATCCTTGGGCTTTTCAGGGGCTAGAATAGTGTTAGATATATTCTCATCTGTTGTTTGTCATATTATACAATTACCTGCCATAATCCAGACTGTGCTGTGAGAAAGAAAGTAACTGTCAGTTACTGTCACATAAACAATTACTCTTGTCAAATTTCCTTTATAGAGCTATATAGGAAGTCACTCTGAATAAATTCAAACTACCAAAAGGATCATATATTGAGGTTTATTATAATTAAACTAATTTCTTCCCTTTGACCCAATTTATAGGTGTTTTCACCTGGAGCTTATCTCAATCCAAAATATTATAATGATCCTACAACATTCTCTCTAACTGCTGGGTTTGAGTTGAAATTTGGCTATGTTATTAGTCGAATACAATGTGACAATGTTCCTGCACAATCAAGAAAAAAATTTTTAAAAATCATTTTCTTATGTACGCAACTACAAAGTTCACACTTAATGAATTGTCAAGTCATGAAGACAAGAGGCCTAGGAGCACTATTTCAGTTAGTTGTTCTTTACAAATTAGTGATTAATAATGGCTAGTTCAAGAGCAAAGAAACAGAATAGCTTGAGTAAATACAATCAAAGAAGAAGAGAAAAATAGTGCTAGCAAAAGAGGTTATAAAAATAAAGTTTTACGAGTATATGCTTGTTTTCATTATTAGTATCTGTCATGTTGTGCTATATCGAAAAGGTTATATAAAGATAACTTCACTCAAATTAGAAGTTAATCAATTAATAAATTGACAGACATGCATGTCTTTTTAGACAGGATATATTTATGGAGGTCATGTTCTCACTGGATTTGCAATGATGAAACATATAGACGTAATTGCTAGACCAATGAACGATGTGTACAATACTTGGCCTACTTGTGGGCATAGTTGGCTACAGGACATATTAGTTTAGGGTTTATAATGCCACTATAAGAAAGCTCTGGTCTGATATATATTTAGTGAGTGAATTAAGTTCGTATGCTTGCAGAGATACCAAAGATACTTACCCACCATTTTCATAATTATTAAGTATACAAATATGTACACTAACTCATGATGCAGGCATAAGTGTTTGTACTGAAGTACTAACATTATATAAAGTGTTGTATTAAAATAAAATAACATAAGTCAGCCAGTGCACAAGTGAAAATAGTTGCAACTATGATTTATTAATACTCACATTGTTATGTTCCTCTCTTTTTCCTTGTTCTCACTTTTTGCACAATCTATTTCTTCATTGTTAACATTCACACAATCACAGAAATCAAACAGCATATTGTTATACTATATAACAAATATAATAATACTTGTTTAATAAGTAGACCAATTGTCTAACTAGAACAATGGTCATGTGACTACAGAGTATATAAGTGAACTACTTCCATATCCCAGTCATTAGCATGCTTGCAGAGATGTCTAGTTCTGAAGTAGAATGCAAGATACTTGATCACCAATCAAATTACTATGAAGAACGGATCAAAACTCCATGTCACCCTACAGGCATAAAAGTACCTATACTCCCTAAATTTGAGTTAAAGCCTGGCAAAGCTACTGGTAAGTGGATGTGAGCAGTCTGAACACATATGTGTATAGACTAATTAATTAAGTATATTTTAATTAAAGTCCGTCCTGTCAACATCAATACACACAAATATAGCCAAACTGTGTGTCAAGTAGTATTTCTCAAACCTTCTAAGTTGATAGGGATAAATAAATGTTAGGAATGAAATTAATAATCACATGTCTTGTATTTTTCACTTGTGTGGTGGGATTGTTAGCTCATAATTATGTCCAGCCACTTAAAATTGTGGTTATCTTGCAATTGACTTTCTATATTATATATGTAGTTAAGCATAAGTTACTGTAGGCAGTACCATGAGCACTTTGAAGTAGAAGAAGGAGCACTGAACTACTGCAAGTTGTTTACCATATTAGCAATAATAGTCTCAGCATCTACTTGTAGAAACCACATGACTTTGCAATATCCCAAATGCAAAAGGTTCTCCTTGATCTTGTGCCAAAGTATGAATCATCTTCTTTACTTTGTTGTTTGAAGACCAGGCGAAAACAAACTACATGTAACTAAATGGAAGTTTGATGTTCCTTATGCCTTCTCTATATGCTTTTGACAGCACCATTGTTATATTTCCTCCTTCTCATTCCTACTTCCCACTACATATATTCCTACTTCTCACCATGTTATTCCTCAATTGTTCCTCTTCTCTTTGTATTGTTTTCCCTATCTCACATTGTCATCGACCTAATTCAATTCCTTCCTTCTCAGCTCTCACATGATCAATTTCTTCTTCATAGTTTATTAATTTCCTCTTACTTAACATACTATATGATGGAATTGACAAATATATCCCTTACAATAGATATTATATAATATATATAAGTTCTAGATCAAAAGCAAGTAAAAACTGGCAAATATTTGCATTCATGATAATTGAAATTAATCTCTTATAGATGGGAAGTATTACTATGGTGTTCGTATTGTCACTGGATCACAGTTATCGTCTGGAGGCAGTTCCGATTACGTGTTTATTAAACTCAGTGGTGCCAATAAACAGTCTAAAAAGATTCATGTTAGAGACTATGATTGGTGGTTTTGTAGGCTTTTTAAGAGCTATTTTAGAAGGAGTTCATATGATGATTTACTCATTGAAAGCAGCGAAGAATTGGATGTGGAAGTTGTAACTGTTGGTTATCATCATTGGCTGTGGCCATTGCTGCAACTAACACATGATTGGCTTGTCAATTTTATACAGGTCTTTGATTTGCAAAAAGTACAAGATCCAAAAACATTTCCATGCTACCATTGGATAGGCAACCCTACTTTTGAAGCCTCTTGTACTGCATCAACAAGTAAGAACATGCATAGTAGACCTTATTATTATTGTGTTGTTTGTTTCTGCATAGCTCTTATGAAGGATGTAGCCTCTAACCCACTCTTAGTCGAGCATCGACAAGATCAAGTTTCTAAGAGAAAGGAGATATATAAATGGGCAAGCTATCCTATCACAGGATATCCCTCTTCAATTGATGATGTAAATGCTAAGCTACCGCCAGATCAAGAATTTGGAAGTGCAAAAGTAATGGATTTTTATGGAGATGCATTTGTGGGTTTGTATGTTTCTGCCAAAACCAGTTTTATTGGAAAATTATTACGATTGTGTGGTTTGAATGGTGGGTTGCCTGATGTTGATGACAAGTCATTGACTTCACTTGATAAATTTGAGGAGTTTGCACTTCGGCTAAGAGCAAAAGAGAAAGGAGAGAAGTATTCCCCAGTAGATAGTGATCTTGCTGTCTATGAGGGATATCGTTGGGTCTCAGATGAAGAATTTGGTCGCCAAATACTCAATGGTGTTAATCCTGTGTTGATTCGAAGGTGCACTGCTTTACCAGATAACTTTCCCGTCACAGAAAAAATGGTGGGGCATTTAATGACTAGAGGGCTAACATTTGCTAAAGAGATGGAGGTTAAATCTATTTATTTGAATAACACATTGTTAAACGTTCTTCACATAGGCTGGTCATATCTACATCTGTGATCTGAGTGATGTCTTTGATGGCTTGGAGTGCAGAGAAGGCCATTATTGTCCAGCTCCCTTCTGCCTTCTCTATGTTAACAGTGCCAACAAACTGGTACCAATTGCTATCCAACTTAAGAAAAAGCCAGGTCCAGATAATCCTATTTTTCTACCAACTGATTATTGGCTGGATTGGTTACTTGCTAAAATATATTATCGAAGCGCTGATAGTCAGGTTTGTTAAAGGAATTAGAAATTTCATTCTTTTGTTTCTTTAATTTTAGTTTCATGAACTAGCTACCCACTACCTATCAACACACTCTGTTATGGAAGGATATAATGTGGCAACAATGCGTACACTCCCTGATACTCATCCATTATACAAATTACTCCAGCGACATTTCCGTTACACTACATCTGTCAATTCAGCTGCAAGAAAATTGCTCATCAGTGAAAATGGAATTATAGCTACAGCTTTCTCTATAGGATTTAAAGGAATGACAGAGCTTGTTAAACGAGCCTGCAGCATACATCAAGTACAATGGACTCATATTAAGAAAAATGCCAAAGAACGTGGAGTGGATGATCCAGAAAAACTCCCCAACTATCACTATCGTGATGATGGTTTCAAAATTTGGGATGCAATTGAAGAATACGTTCAAAAAATCATTGATATTTTTTACAAGTCTGACACTGATGTCAAAGAAGACCCTGAACTGAAAGATTGGGTAACTGATGTTCACAAGGCTTTTCCAGCTTTCAATGGAAACCCAGAAGGTCGTGGGTTTCCTGCCAGTATTACGAGCAAAAAGGAACTGGTTGATTATTGCACACTCATCATATTCACTGGTACTGCTCAACACAGTTCCATTAACTTTGCTCAGTTTGATATATATGGATATGTCCCAAATGCTCCCTTTGCAGTGCGCCTCCCTCCTCCTAGTGAGAAAGGAAAAATTGACATGGCCACTATATTGAATGCTCTACCAAATGCTAAATCTACATTATTATCTGCTGCTATAGCTTATCAGTTGTCCTTGTTCAGTCCTGATGAGGTATGGTAAAGCTATTTTGATTCTTACTATCACTTAATTCTTAGATCTACCTTGGTGGTTTTCCAGAATACTGGTTTACAGAAATAGAAGCTCAAGATGCTGAGAGTCAGTTTATTGAGTCTTTGAAGACAATTGAAGAATATATTATTAAACGTAACAGGAGTCTAGATATTCGTTATGAGCACCTTCAACCAAGTCATATTCCAAATAGCATCGCTGTTTAATTTGGCATTGTAAACGTTTTGTTGTTATAAGAACAATGATTTTATTACCATTTAATTTGTCTATAATAATTACTGAGTGATTAATCACTGATTGGATTTACATGTGTCAACAAATTAAATCACAGGTGGTGGGTGTTAAAAATTGAAATTAATAGGAGATTCAGCTCAATTTGCCTGGTATATTATGATATAGTGTACATAATCAATAAATCTATGTTCAGGACATCACTAACATTTTTATAAGTCTAGTACTTGGACAAATAAAGCTCACACTCTTATGTTTTTAGCTTTCAATAGAGTCTTATAGACAATTACAGACTTCTCTTTGGTTGTTGTTAATGATGACCATAGAGAATGGTTGTGATAGACTGCAATATTGACAAATGCAACAGTTAGAATCTAGAAGAAATAACAGTGAAATAAAGTGTAAATATCTTAAGAATTGTTATCTCAATCCAAAATATTATAATGATCCTACAACATTCTCTCTAACTGCTGGGTTTGAGTTGAAATTCGGCTATGTTGTTAGTCGAATACAATGTGACAATGTTCCTGCACAATCAAGAAAAAAAATAAGAAATCACTTATGTGCGCAACTAGATTCACACTTAATGAATTGTCAAGTCATGAAGACAAGAGGCCTAGGAGCACTATTTCAGTTAGTTGTTCTTCACAAATTAGTGATTAATAAAGGCTAGTTCAAGAGCAAAGAAATAGAATAGCTTGAGTAAATACAACAAACAAAGAAGAAGAGAAAGATAGTGCTAGCAAAAGAAGCTATAAAAATATAGTTTTATGAGTATATGCTTGTTTTCATTATTAGTATCTGTCATGTTGTGCTACATCGAAAAGGTTATATAAAGATAACTTCACTCAAATTAGAAGTTAATTAATTAATAAAATGACAGACATGCATGCTTTTTTAGACAGAATGTATTAATGGAGGTCATGTTCTCACTGGATTTACAATCATGAAACATATAGACGTAATTGCTACCAGTGGGGTAGGAATGAAGTTTAAGTTGGGAGGGCTGACCTTATATTTAATTGCATTATATTATTAAACATCAAAAATGACCAAAAACATTTGTCGTTAAAGGAAATGAACTCTTTAGTTATTTCTAATAAGTTTATGTTATCAGTAGTATAACCACTTCAGTCTGGTTTGTACTCAAGACTATGTATACAATAACCTCTTAGAGGTTACTGTATACATAGTTTTGAGTACAAACCAGGGGGCTAAGCCCCTGATTTTGAAGTTGGGGGAGGGGCTTCAGCCCCCCTGCCTACCCTTTCCTACCCCTATAATTGCTAGACCAGTGAATGATGTGTACAATACTTGCTCTACTCGTGAGCATAGTTGGCTATAGGACATATTACTTTATGGATTATAATCCCACCATAAGAAAGCTCTGACCTGACATATATTTAGTAAGTGATTTAAGTTAGTATACTTGCATTATTATTAAGTGTATAAAACATGTAAACTAACTTAATTGTTTAATTAGTAGACCAATGATCTAACTAAAACAATGGTCATGTGACTACAGAGTATATAAGTGAACTACTTGCATATCCCAGTCATTAGCATGCTTGCAGAGATGTCTAGTTCTGAAGTAGAATGCAAGATACTTGATCACCAATCAAATTACTATGAAGAACGGATCAAAACTCCATGTCACCCTACAGGCATAAAGGTACCTATACTCCCTAAATTTGAGTTAAAGCCTGGTAAATCTACTGGTAAGTGGATGTGAGCAGTCTGAACACATATGTGTATAGACTAATTAATTAAATATATTTTAGTACCAGGAGCACTTTGAAGTAGAAGAAGGAGCATTGAACTAATGAAAGTTATTTACCATATTAGCAATAATAGTCTCGGCATCTACTTGTAGAAACCACATGACTTTGCAATATCCCAAATGCAAAAGGTTCTCCTTGATCTTGTGCCAAAGTATGAATCATCTTCTTTACTTTGTTGTTTGAAGATCAGGCTATACAGTTTCTACTTTCTCATGATCACTGCTTATTTTGTGATCATGTCAGATAAAATAATTAACCCAGAATATTTAGAGTCACTTAGCATCTTCCATATTATGGTCAAAGAAATAGAACATGGCTGAAAACAAACTATATGTAACTAAATGGAAGTTTGATGCTCCTTATTCCTTCTCTATATGCTCCTGACAGCACCATTGTTATATTTCCTCCTTCTCATTCCTACTTCCCACTACATATATTCCTACATCTCACCATGTTGTTCCTCAATTGTTCCTCTTCTCTTTGTATTGTTTTCCCTATCTCACATTGTCATCAACCTAACTTAATTCCTTCCTTCTCAGCTCTCACATGATCAATTTCTTCTTCATAGTTTATTAATTTCCTCTTACTTAACATACTATATGATGGAATTGACAAATATATCCCTTACAATAGATATTATATAATATGTATAAGTTCTAGATCAAAAGCAAGTAAAAACTGGCAAAAATTTGCATTCATGATAATTGAAATTAATCTCTTATAGATGGGAAGTATTACTATGGTGTTCGTATTGTCACTGGATCGGAGTTATCGTCTGGAGGCAGTTCCGATTACGTGTTTATTAAACTCAGTGGTGCCAATAAACACTCTAAAAAGATTCATGTTAAAGACTATGATTGGTGGTTTTGTAGGCTTTTTAAGAGCTATTTTAGAAGGAGTTCATATGATGATTTACTCATTGAAAGCAGCGAAGAATTGGATGTGGAAGTTGTAACTGTTGGTTATCATCATTGGCTGTGGCCATTCCTGCAACTAACACACGATTGGCTTGTCAATTTTATACAGGTCTTTGATTTGCAAAAAGTACAAGATCCAAAAACATTTCCATGCTACCATTGGATAGGCAACCCTACTTTTGAAGCCTCTTGTACTGCATCAACAAGTAAGAACATGCATGGTAAACTTCATTATTATTGTGTTGTTTGTTTCTGCATAGCTCTTATGAAAGATGTAGCCTCTAACCCACTCTTAGTCGAGCATCGACAAGATCAAGTTTCTAAGAGAAAGGAGATATATAAATGGGCAAGCTATCCTATCACAGGATATCCCTCTTCAATTGATGATGTAAATGCTAAGCTACCGCCAGATCAAGAATTTGGAAGTGCAAAAGTAATGGATTTTTATGGAGATGCATTTGTAGGTTTCTATGTTTCTGCCAAAACCAGTTTTATTGTAAAATTATTACGACTGTGTGGTTTGAATGGTGGGTTGCCTGATGTTGATGACAAGTCATTGACTTCACTTGATAAATTTGAGGAGTTTGCACTTCGGCTAAGAGCAAAAGAGAAAGGAGAGAAGTATTCCCCAGTAGATAGTGATCTTGCTGTCTATGAGGGATATCGTTGGGTCTCAGATGAAGAATTTGGTCGCCAAATACTTAATGGTGTTAATCCTGTGGTGATTCGAAGGTGCACTGCTTTACCAGCTAACTTTCCTGTCACAGAAAAAATGGTGGGGCATTTAATGACTAGAGGGCTAACATTTGCTAAAGAGATGGAGGTTAAATCTATTTATTTGAATAACACATTGTTAAACGTTCTTCACATAGGCTGGTCATATCTACATCTGTGATCTGAGTGATGTCTTTGATGGCTTGGAGTGCAGAGAAGGCCATTATTGTCCAGCTCCCTTCTGCCTTCTCTATGTTAACGGTGCCAACAAACTGGTACCAATTGCTATCCAACTTAAGAAAAAGCCAGGTCCAGATAATCCTATTTTTCTACCAACTGATTATTGGCTGGATTGGTTACTTGCTAAAATATATTATCGAAGCGCTGATAGTCAGGTTTGTTAAAGGAATTAGAAATTTCATTCTTTTGTTTCTTTAATTTTAGTTTCATGAACTAGCTACCCACTACCTATCAACACACTCTGTTATGGAAGGATATAATGTGGCAACAATGCGTACACTCCCTGATACTCACCCATTATACAAATTACTCCAGCGACATTTCCGTTACACTACAGCTATCAATTCAGGTGCAAGAAAATCGCTCATCAGTAAATATGGATTTATAGCTACAGCTTTCTCTATAGGATTTAAAGGAATGACAGAGCTTGTTAAACGAGTCTGCAGCATACATCAAGTACAATGGACTCATATTAAGAAAAATGCCAAAGAACGTGGAGTGGATGATCCAGAAAAACTCCCCAACTATCACTATCGTGATGATGGTTTCAAAATTTGGGATGCAATTGAAGAATACGTTCAAAAAATCATTGATATTTTTTACAAGTCTGACACTGATGTCAAAGAAGACCCTGAACTGAAAGATTGGGTAACTGATGTTCGCAAGGCTTTTCCAGCTTTCAATGGAAACCCAGAAGGTCGTGGGTTTCCTACCAGTATTACGACCAAGAAAGAACTGGTTGATTATTGCACACTCATCATATTCACTGGTACTGCTCAACACAGTTCCATTAACTTTGCTCAGTTTGATATATATGGATATGTCCCAAATGCTCCCTTTGCAATGCGCCTCCCTCCTCCTAGCGAGAAAGGAAAAATTGACATGGCCACTATATTGAATGCTCTACCAAATGCTACAATTACCTTGTTATCTGCTGCTGCAGTTTATCAGTTGTCCTTGTTCAGTCCTGATGAGGTATGGTAAAGCTATTTTGATTCTTACTATCATTTAAATTATTAGATCTACCTTGGTGGTTTTCCAGAATACTGGTTTACAGAGATAGCAGCTCAAAATGCTCAGAGTCAGTTTATTGAGTCTTTGAAGACAATTGAAGAAGATATTATTAATCGTAACAGGAGTCTAGATATTCGTTATGAGCACCTTCAACCAAGTCATATTCCAAATAGTATCGCTGTTTAATTTGGCATTGTAAACATTTTGTTGTTATAAGAACAATAATTTTATTACCATTTAATTTTTTATTTATAATAATTACTGAGTAACTATTTACTGGTTATGATAATAATGATTAATCATTGATTGGATTTACATGTGTCAACAAACTAAATCACAGGTGGTGGGTGTTAAAAATTGAAATTAATAGGCGAAATTCAGCTCAATTTACCTGATATATGATGATATAGTGTGCATAATCATGAAATGTATGTTCAGGGCATCACTAACATTGTTACAAGTCTAGTACTTGGACAATTGAAACTCACACTATATGTTTCAATAGAGTCTTATATACAAACACAGATTTTCCAGCCAAAGGTTCAGCTGATATCATTAACTTTGGTCAGTATAACATGGACGCAATTTCAAATTCATTTTAGATTGAAATTGTGTCTGCTGAATAAATGCCAGATATTCTGTATATCATCCAACTGGCAGTTTATGTACAAACATATTATGTTAGATGACTTAGATCTACTCAACTTTTAAATATAAATTTAGTCAATACAGTCTTAAAAGAATCATTGTGTTTATTTAAGGTAACAATATGGTATTGTACTAGGTCTAGGGCTGGCCCATATGATAGCTGGCCTATCCATCCAGCCTCTCCCACTTGAATCAATATGAGAACAAAAGTACTTTGTACTGCTGTCCATTCTTTTAACTTTAATAACCACTTTATAAGTCACAACATGCCAACAATAATAAATGAATGTAATCTTACAACTATATTATAGCCAGTCCCCACTTTGGGTTAAGTCTGGCCTGTGGGACTATCAATGAAGGATGGTTAAATACTGAGGTGTTACATAGTAGTGTTCCCATGTGGAACATGATCACATCCGTTTATCGTAATTAATAGAATAACAGCTTCACCGCAGTTGACCTTTGTTACCTTATATGGATTGGTAATAGCACAATTAAGATTACGTCATCTATGTTACTAAATTTAGAAACATTCTTGTCTCGTCGAACGTCTGAGGTGTGTTGCATCATCTGTTTGTGGCGTCTGAATTGCTGGTATAAAAGGAAAGCGAGTGACAAGTAAGCTCACTTAAGTTGCAAAATCATAAGATTTCAATTTACCTTATTATTCAAGAGTTCAAGCCTAGATTTACTGGAAAACACACCCAGCAATGTAAGCACCAACTGCGTGGGTGTACAAGTGCCATGCATGTACTGTGCTTTGCAAATGTCTATGTTAATCAGTAACCTTCCAGTCCATTGGCAATTGCTTAGATAGTATACCAATTAAGCATGCGTGGTGTAGGGTTCTCTTATTATAATAATTAATTAATTCATTCATTCATCAAATTTTTATTATGTGTTATGTATACTTCAATACAAAATTAATACATGTAGTTCTAATATGAATGGTTTAGGTTCTAGAGTGTAATATTAATTCCTATTGATGTGCAACACTCCATTTTTGGTAGAACGGCCATGTTATGACTTTGTTTCTTTAGTATAGTATCGAGATGAGTGACTCTGGAGACACTGAGTCAAAGGAAGCTATTCCATTGGAAGATATTGCATTAATAAATGAAGAAAGCCAAGAGAAAATACCTTCACTAAATGATGAAGACAAACCCACTAATGAAGTTACTAAGAAGGAAAAGAGGTCAAATTAATGTAGAAATGTTATTATTATTATAATTATATGTGTGGCATATTCTGGAACTTAATTGTAGGGACACCCCTGTACTATCTGTAAAACAATTATTAATTATTGTTTTATAAACTCTTGACCCTTTTCTGTACTACTTACTATTTTATTATTTATGAACTTTTGTTACTGACTCATGTCATGTTCGTTTAGATCTTGGTTCAAGAAGAAAGATGTCAAAGATGAAGATAAAGTTCGTTCAGCTTCTATCAGAGAAATTGTGAGTACTATCCAATGTGTATGCTGCAAATAATGGAATGAATTTTACTTACCTATTTGGGTTTGTATATGTTATCAAGTTATGAATAATAATTAGATTCATTATTACTTCATGTTGTATAGTGTATATGTAAACATGATAAAGCAATTTAGGAATAATAACTGATAGTACTATAATTACTGATTTAGTAGTACAACTTTAATCTGATATCACAGACACTTTTATCTCTTGTGAGTCATACTCACTGGCTTTGTTATAATCCACTGTTTTCATATGATATCCTTTATTTAGTCTTTTTTTTATTTTTAGTTTAGTTTTGCCACTCCATTTGATTGTGTCATTATGTTACTGGGTATTTTCTGTGCCATTGTTATCGGAACTGGTATGCCCTTAGCATTTCTAGTGTTTGGTGAGTTTATCAATGCCTTCATTAATGAACAGGTAAAACAAAACTACTAGAGAACATTAAAAAGGATGTCATTTTTTATTATAGGCAACAAGTGCTGTTATTGATCTTCTGACCGAACAAACTGTGTATACTAGTTATAATGGCTCATCTAATGTTATCTATTACAAGGCCACACCTGAATTGTTCAACTGTACTGATCTCGGTCCCATTGTGGATGAATACTACCAGACATCAGCTGATCTTGTGTGCCAATCAAATGCAGACTTCAATCCTTCAGGAGCAGTTACATCAAATTTCACGTTCTCCATTAATTCTATTAACTGTGGTGTATTAGAATCTGTCTCTTCACAGCTATATGGAGGGATAACAAGTTGTATAACTGAAGATAGTTTTTTTGGCACTGCTAATACATTTACTCTTTACTTTGTGGTCATTGCTGTCGTAGTTATTGCAATGGGATTTTTTATGGTTGCTGCCTTTCAAGTAGCAAGTGAACGACAAGTCTTTAAGATGAGATTAGCCTACTATCGAGCTGTTTTGAGACAGGATGTGGGGTGGTTTGATTTGAATCCTAGTGGAGAAGTGGCCAGTAGACTTGCTGAGTGAGCTAAATTATTTTTATACATGATATGTGTATGATATTAAAGTGTACTTGATATGTATAAACAGATATCGATATGTTGAGTGAACAAATTACTAAAAATATCAAAATGATTATTGGTTTCATTTTTAATTTTTCTGTTTCACTCTTTTTAATTATATTTTTTCCTATTACAGTGATTTGGACAAAGTACAGACTGGACTTGGAGAGAAACTGGTTGTTTTGTTTCAATTCGTCACTACCTTTTTCACTGCATTTATAGTAGGGTTTGTAAAAGATTGGAGACTCACCCTAGCTCTATTGTTCATTGCACCTTTCTTAATGATTGGTGGAGCTTTAATAGCAGTTGTAAGTAAAGTATTAGTGTGTGTGTGTGTGTGTGTGAACATGTGTGAGTGATACAAATGAACACTATAGTTCTATCCAAGAAATTTTAAAGCATTATTATAATGTGTCAGAGGTTACTACTAGAATAGCTGCTTAACTGCATCATTTTCTGATCTCAGGTTACCTCAAAATTAACAACTAAGGAACAGAAGAATTATGCCTCTGCTGGAGCTATCGCAGAAGAAGTCCTTTCATCTGTAAAAACTGTCCTAGCATTTGGAGGAGAATTCAAAGAATCACAAAGGTACAGAGGTTGTTGGTTGCTATTGAACAGTCTTGTTACAAATATTCATTGTAGATATGATAGTTGTCTTGTTGATGCCAGAAAATTTGGAGTCAAGAAAGGAATGGCTGTTGGTGGTGGTATTGGTTACATCTTTTTTGTTATGTTTGCTAGTTATTCACTGGCATTTTGGTAAGTTATCATCTTGTCAACAAATGGAAGAAACTACAGTACTATATCATAACAAATGGAAGGAAAGAGATATAATGCAGGTGTTATAAGTAATAAAATTATTGAAGTGATCATTACAATCTTATGGGATTCAATTCAAATTCAATGTTAATAGAAAGCACTCTTTCTGATAGAGTACTGTAGTTTCTCTAAATAGTATACCTCTTATTTAATACAAATACTTTTTACATTATTTATAGGTTTGGTGGATGGTTGATATCACAAGAACTAGCACAAGGTGGAGATGTACTTATAGTAAGTTCAGACATAATTTATATTTATTTATACTTTATGTTTCTTTGTTTCTTTATCTTTCCTTGTATGGTTCTTTTTAGGTATTCTTTTGTGTTTTAATTGGTGCTTTTTCAATTGGACAAGCTGGTCCCAACTTTGAGGCATTTTCCTCTGCATTAGGAGCAGCTGGAGCTATCTTTGAAGTCATCAAGAGGGTATGAATCTAAGAGAGACACATCCAGATTGTTTCCTTATCATCTTTTGTTACTACAGCAACCACCAATTGATTCTAACAGTAACGAGGGAGTTGTACCTGATAAAGATGATGTCACTTCAGTCCATTTTAAAGATGTTAACTTTACCTATCCAGCACGTCCTGATGTGCAGGTAGAAGACTTGTAAATATACAAGTTGTTTTTATATCATTGTTTCTCTATTTACAAAGGTTCTCAAATCATTCAATATGAATGTTGGTATGGGTCAGACAGTGGCTCTTGTGGGCCACAGTGGGTGTGGCAAAAGTACAGTTATTCAACTATTACAGCGATTCTATGATATGGACAGCGGAGAGGTAATGTCACCATCTCTCTTATCCACTAATGAATATACAATATATAACATAGCAATATAGCAGTGAACAAGTTAGAACATTGTAACTGTAGAGATGCCCTTAAAACAGAGTGAATGGATTGAATGAATGTAGGACTTGTCCTCAATACAAATAGCATCTATATTAGTTGTTCTTTGTGAGAGGTTCTATTGTAGTAAAGGACTGGTTAAAACAGAATTTACTTTATGCAGAAAGGCAGATATATAGAAAATATTACGATAATAAAATAACTGTACTCACTTAAGATGTTCCCAAGAATTCACTTGATCTCTTACAGATTCGCATTGGTTCTCACTCAATCAAAGATCTAAATTTGAAGTTTCTACGTAACATAATAGGAGTAGTTAGTCAAGAACCTGTCTTGTTTGATACGACAATTGCTGAGAATATCAGGTACGGACGAGAGGATGCTAGTCAGGAAGAAATCGAAGCTGCAGCATCTACTGCCAATGTTCATGATTTTATAATGGGATTACCTGATGGTCAGTGTGGGCATACAGACAAGGAAATAGATGAATGGATGGACAAGCTGACAAACAGATGAGAAGATTGAACTCTCCTCATATTTCATCTCTCACTCTCTTTCAGGATACAAAACACTAGTTGGAGAAAGGGGGACTCAGCTCAGTGGAGGACAAAAACAACGTGTTGCTATTGCTCGTGCACTTATTCGTAATCCCAAAATCCTTCTCCTCGATGAGGCTACATCAGCTCTAGACAGTGAGAGTGAATCATTAGTTCAAGCTGCTCTGGAAAAAGCTAGCCAAGGACGTACTACTATTGTGATAGCTCATCGGTAAAAAATCAAAGAAGTGTTCCTTATTGAAGAAATAATTTTCCCTCTTTTCTCTCTCTTTTAGTTTATCAACTATACAAAATGCTGATCACATAGTTTGTCTTAGTGAAGGTGAAGTTGTTGAGACAGGCACTCACAATGAACTAATGAAATTACAAGGACTCTATTATGATATGGTCACCGCACAGGTTGGTTGGACAAAACAACATATAACACTATTATAATTGTATTTTTTACCTATATAGACACATGGTGGAGTGGATGATGCATTTTTGACACTGCAGCCTTCTCTTGAGGAAATTTCTTCAAAAGAGAAACCTGCTGTTCTTCGCATGTACTCTCGGCAGACAAGTCATCAGTTTAGTCGTCAGATTTCAGAGAAAGGCAAAGGAGAAAAGACAAAGAGTGAAGTCAACAAGAAAAAGGCTAGGATTCAAATATTTATTTGTCCATCACTTAATGTATCCATCCATCTTTACCCTACCTTTCTATTCCATTCATTTGTTTATCTTTTATTATTTATAGCAAGAAGAATGGGACAAAGATTTAAAGGAAGTTTCACTTGGTCGTATTATTGCACTCAATGCTAAAGAATGGTGGATTATTGCAATTGGAGTACTGGCTGCTCTAATCAATGGCTCTATTTTTCCTCTTTTTGCCATCTTTTTTGGTGAACTTCTAAAAGTTAGCTTCATTTTATTGACTATATATATATTATTGTGTCCATTGATTAGGCATTTAGCGTTGAAACTAGCGAGGTTCTTAATGAAGTTCATCTTCCAGCTGGTCTTTTCCTTGCTCTAGCATTTGTTTCTGCAGCAAGTAATTTTATCAAGGTTTGGAAAGTTCAAAAAATATGAATTCTTTAATTTATTTTAATATATATTGTTTAACGACAGAATGTCAACATGGTTTCTAACTAATCTTCAATTTTTGTAGATCTTTTGTTTCAGTGTCTCTGGTGAATATTTAACAGCTAGAATAAGATCCAGAGCATTTAAAGCCATTTTACGTCAAGTCAGTAAATTTATTATTAATAAGTTATTAATATATTTCATTGTTTGTTGCTATATGTTTAATATGATATTTGACACCATCTTTTCTTTGTTTTGTAGGAGATGGCATGGTTTGATGAGGAGAGGAACTCAACTGGTGCACTTACAACAAGACTAGCAGAAGATGCTGCTCAAGTACAAGGGGTAAGACCCACGTCTTTATATAAATAGAATGTTATGGTGGAAAGATTGTAGAAAAAATAAGATTATCAGTAAACCAGCTTAATTAAAGATGGATGTCCTCTTTTAGAAATAATGGTAGAACTATTCACAAAGGATATTATTTTATAAAGTAACAGAATACTTACATATAATAGTATCCACAGATTCACTGTAATAAAATTACAATAATACTTTCTTTGCATTTTAGGCTACAGGCAGTCGTCTTGCTATACTTATTGAAACAATGTTCAGTTTATTGCTTGCATTGGTTATTGCATTTGTTTATTCATGGATCATGACAGTTGTGGTTTTGGGATTTTCTCCGTTCATGATAGTGACTGGAATTGCAAGAACCATTATGTTTCGAAGACATCTCCTGAAAAATAAAGCTGCACAATCAGAAGCTGGAAAGGTAAGTTATTTACACTATAAATATTAATAGCATTATTTTAATGTGTACTATAGCTGGCTGTGGATTCATTGGAGAATATTAGAACTGTGACTTCATTGAATCTTCAGAACAAATTTGGTCAGCTCTATGAGAATGAAATTCGTAAACCTTACAGGTAAATTGATGAAGCTATTTAATATTGATTATGCTCTCTCTCTCTCTCTCTCTCTCTCTCTCTCTCTCTCTCTCTCTCTCTCTCTCTCTCTCTCTCTCTCTCTCTCTCTCTCTCTCTCTCTCTCTCTCTCTCTCTCTCTCTCTCTCTCTCTCTCTCTCTCTCTCTCTCTCTCTCTCTCTCTCTCTCTCTCTCTCTCAACACACACATATACATATAGAACTGCTCTGGTATTTGATGCTATTGAAGGTCTAGCATATGGTATTTCTCAAGGAATGATGTTTTTTGGATATGCTATAACTTTCCGATTTGGAGCATTTTTAGTGACATTAGATGACAATCATGTCCTTCATACCGAGTTTTATGATTTGTTTAGAGCTCTCTTTGCAATTGTGTTTGGGGCCTTTGCTATTGGTCAAGCCAGTGCTTTTGCACCAGACTATACTAAAGCAAAACTATCAAGTAATCGTATATTTTCATTGCTGGATCGTGAACCAGTTATTGACAACTATAGCACCGAAGGACAAGAATTGGTAAGTAGTGCATATGATATGTATATGAAAGTTATAGTATTCACTTATCTTTCATTCAGGACTCTGTTGAAGGTTCTGTATCAGTGAAAAATGTCTCTTTCAATTACCCATCTCGTCCCAATGTCCCTGTCCTTCAAGACATCTCTCTCTCTGCTAATCCTGGACAAACCATAGCTTTTGTTGGACCTAGTGGGTGTGGCAAGAGTACAATCGTCTCATTAATTGAACGTTTCTACAATGTTTTGGAGGGTGGTATCCTTCTCGATGGGGTTGATGTTTGTGATTTAAATATACGCTGGTTGAGGTCTCAGATTGGTTTGGTGTCTCAGGAACCAGTCTTATTTGATATATCAATTGCTGACAATATTCGCTATGGTGCTAATGACAGATTGGTTAGTGATGAAGAGGTCATCGAAGCTGCCAAAGCTGCCAATATTCATGACTTTATTCAAGCTTTACCACACGTAAGTGTTCTATATAAATGTATTGAACAATTGATAATATTTAAAAGTGCATGGATTGTGCAATGACAGATTAGAACTGCAATTCGCTTAAAAGTTGTCTGTTATGTCACTTGTCTTAATACAGTCTGCTGTAATGCAATGTTTTACATGTTTATTTTCAGGGCTATAATACCAATGCTGGAGACAAAGGAACACAACTTAGTGGAGGACAAAAACAACGTATTGCTATTGCTCGTGCACTTATTCGTAATCCCAAGATCCTTCTCTTGGATGAGGCCACCTCAGCTCTAGACAGTGAGAGTGAACAAATTGTCCAAGAAGCTTTAGACAAAGCTCGGGAAGGACGTACTAGTATTGTTATAGCTCATCGCTTATCAACAGTTTATAATGCTGATTGTATCATAGTTATTACTCAAGGAAAAGTTGTAGAAAGTGGTACACATTCACAACTTATAGCCAGTGGTGGATTGTACTACCAACTCCATCAGCGACAAGAGCTTGCAAGTTGAGAAGTCAAGATGAACAATTAATCAATTAGTTTGTTTTTGATAACTACAATAGGACATTAATTTGCTACATTAATTAATTAATAATAGCATATTAACTCAGATAAATTAATAATAAGAAATTAATTCTGCTACTGTGTGAATGCATATATCTCCCTAAAATTTTTGTGAGTGTCTGTAATTTGATAAATTAGTCTTTTAAAAGTTTATCAGAACTGCACATAGTGATTTTTCTAATCTTTATACAAACTATATATATAACTTGATTTAATCTTGAAGTGCTATCAGAGCTTGTCTCATTTCATCATCTTCTTCGTCAGGTGGGATAACCACATGATCATAATCATGGCTTTTCTCTTTTCTGAACTTGCATTTACACTTTTCCCAACATCCACAAACTATAACACCAAAAAAAAGAATAGCAACAACATAATTATATGAAGCCATTATATAAGATAACCAGTAATACCTAACATCAAACACAATAGCTGACAGGATCTGGCATATTAACATTGCTATACAAAATGAGTCAATGTGGTTCAATCTTGAACTTCGAAATGGTTTGATAGATGTTTGAATGAGGCACAATATAATAACAGATGTTAGTTGCATAAACAGCATTAAATTAACATTGTATCCTCTAAAGACTGCCCACATCAAATAGATATATACAACAGTTATCATCCTCACTCCATACCAATAACCTTGTCCTTGTTTGTATGGGCCTTGAAAAGCCTCTAAAAATGGACGCAAGTACTTATTAAGACATCTCCATCTCATAAAATATCTACCCAAAGTAACAAATACTATGTAAGGTATAATGTACAACAACAAAGTTGTCACAGCTACAGTGAACAGAACAATATGTTGAGGACTGGAGAGATACTTAACATTACCATCACCATACCATACTATCACTGTTCCATCTTGTGCTGTATGAACAGGAACATAAGCTATGATGTCTATACAAGTTATGAGGACTTTGGAGAAGGAGAGATGAATGAGACTAGCCAAGACTTGAACAGAGTAACTTGCTGTTTTATTAGAGACTTGAGTTGAGTGTTGACTAAATATGATGAATCCAATTACTAAAATCCACAAGTATACTGGATAAACAAATTGTATACCAGTTTTAACAGTTGGTGTCATTCCATTGTACAAACACATTGGAAACCCTAGATTAAGGTTCATGAGAGAAACAAAGACTCTAGCAGTGTACACAAACCAATTGTTGTTATCCAAATAGTCAATAGTTGAAACAGAAGTGATATTCATAGCTATTATGATACCAGCTAATGGTCCTTCTGATATAGTCAGAGGTAATAAAAGCATTATTGCTACTAGTAGCAGACCAGATAGAGCATATCCCACTATTGTAATCAACCATAGATCAGAGCATGGTCTACATTCTGTACTACCAAATACAATACTCATATTATGTTGACATTGTCCACAGAGAACACCTGCCTTACTGGACTCACAAATAGAGAGTGGGTCTGTCACATTGACAAGTAGAGTATCAGTCTTACAGTTACCAGAAGGACAAACAGAGGCAAATCCTATATCACTTTTGTTATCAGATAATATATGACCCAACCATTGACCAGAAGATATAGAAATAGTGGTTGTAGTGATGTTACATATTGTTGTATGTGAAATATCAGTGATAAAACCATTACACACACACTCACCTCCATTTAATATGAACCCCATTGGACAAGGATACACATATATTTCAGCTGACCAAGATGGTGGATATCCTGGTGTTGCAATATTTAATACTCCATGTTTTAATTCATTTAGTTCATTGAGAACATTGTAATTGATTTGAGTACAGTTACTACCAGAGAGAGGTACAAGTGTTTGTCCTTGTTTTAAATATAAGATATTTGGAGACAGCTTTTCTTGTTTAAGATTATCATTTACAATAGAAGCTACAGCTGGGGAATAGACAATGTTACCAGAATTATCAACAGCACAAAGAGATATGACTATTGTTTTACCAGGGTAAGTGTCAATGATATGAGTAATATCTTGTAATATTGAGCAGTGTTCAGAGATTCTTTCATTTTTTGTAGGATCGAGGTGACAAGAACATATTTTGACTGGCTGAGAAGAGATTTGTTTTAGTTTATTGTTATGATTGTTTGGTGGATCTAAGTCTATGATTGATCTCCAGTTAAAGTGGATTACTTTAAAGTCATTTTGTGAGTAGAGGAAAGAACAATTGTAGAGAGGAGTGGCATAAATACTATTTCCTGCAAGCCCTGCTGTGTTCCCTTCAAATCCCAAAGTTATATTTAAATTGTGTAGATCTCTTTTGTTGGTATTGATTTGTATAGCACATCTACTGTGACCTGGTAGGATTACATTATCAGCATATATAGCTCCACCATATAACAAAGCACTGTTGTTAAGGAATGTAGCAATTAGTGGCTCTTGAAGAATGAGGAATGACGAATAAAGGGAAATAGCTGGTCCATTGGAGCCCGTGTTATTACTAAACATATGTTCTCCTGTTAAATATATATTGCTATTATAAGCTTCAATAACTGGAGAGTTGTTTTCATGAAAATTGCCATATCCTCTAATTGAAACATTGTTCAAATTTAGTAATGTCAAGCATGGAACGGTAGAATGCATTGCGTGAATGTGAGTAGCTAAATAATAGCTGAACTCTGCTTCAACATCTTCTAGTATTAAAGAAATGTTTTTTGAGTTATCATTTACAACAGCATAAAGACATGATCCTGACTTGCTTGCAATGCTTGAATAAAATAGAATAGTTTTGAACATAATCTCTATTGAATTTAAGTTGCAGTATTCAAAAATATTTAAGTAAAAGCTGCCACCGTATTGAAGAGGAGAGTTTTTAAACACAGAATATTCATAATCTCCACAGGCAACTAATGTTACATTATTAAGTATGATTGGTTTTAATAACAGTTTTAAGTTATTGAGACATTCTCCACATTTAGCAGAGATAACTGCAATGCCTGCACCATCTGTCTGATTAGTTGTAAAAATAAGATTTCCGGCTATTCCTTTACTGTCTTCCAGTAACAGTTGAGAATTCATCATGCCATTAAGAAATAACACAAAAGATATTCCTGCTATTGTTCCAGAGCAAGAAGTATAAGAAGTACCTTGATTTTTGCATGCAGCCACATATGACTGGTTATACAGTACAGTTAAACCACCAGCACCAACTATAGGAAGTGTACATATCTCGTGTCCTATCGGAGTCAATGATGGTACACCTAGTATAACATTATAGTTGAAGCTAAGCTGTGACTGTGACAAGACAACATTAACAGGTGTCATATTAGGAGAGGTATATTCAGTATCTTTAAATACTATAGCTATACCACTACCAGCACAAGCAAACATACCAGAATCATTACAGTGACTAGCACCAGTTCCATAGGTAATTAGAACATAATCTATTAATGATGAGCAAAGTGGATTTAGCATCAATACAGCATATCCAATGTAATTATTGATATTAACATGTTGTATTGTTATATTGTAGCAATGGTTAAATACCAGCAAAGCTTTCTGTTTATAACCTAAATGTGGATGAGTATCATTGAAGGATGTCACAGCTGGTTTTGTTATTGTTGCTCCACATCCAGTGAACTCCAAATTTTCTAAAGTAATACTTGATATATTGACAAACCCAAAACCAGTAGTTGAGGAGAAATTTCCATTTTTAAAACATTCAATTGATGATTTTCCATCAGTGAGTCCTGTTAATATAATATTACTGACATTTCCAATAAGACAAAAGGTCATATTGTACAGTACATAGTTCCTCTGTGTCAAATTAAGAACCAAGTTATTTTGTATTGATACATTACCACTACATAACCAGTACCACAGTTGATTACTTGTGTTAATGGGAACAATATGTGAAGAAAGTGGTTTAGCAGTAGTAAATGTTGAAATTACAATTACAAACAGTGCTGGACTAAATGACATCATTTTCCAGTAACTATATCAATCCTGCAGTGGCGATAAAGAATATATAAATCTATAATCTAATCATGTTTACCTTGTGGAAATGGAGTTGTGTGATATAAGTTAAGTTACCTTCACAGCAGATTGTTTCCAGATCTCCAGTATGCACACAATTGGGTTGAACTGATATAAAGTTCTGTAGCTATATATATCCTAAAAATATATGGCAGATTCTAGACCAAAAAAACTCTCAATATATATTGCTGAGGTGAATTGAAGGGGATATGTGCATGTATGCAGAAACAAATTTTATTAAAAGTCTTAATGTTTATATAGCTACGTACAATGAGCAAACTTTGAAGTGTATATGTGTGTGAGTGCCAAGACAAATTTTAAACAGGTATGTATGTGCCAAGACAAATATTAAATAGCATGCAGCAAAGTGTTTAAAGCCAAGATGAGTTAATACTTAAAGGGTGACAACACAAATTTAAAGTGTAGAAAAGTGTTTATAGCCGAGGTGAGGTGAGTAAACACAGAAGGAGAAATGTGTGTATATGCCAAGACAACTTACCGTCAATTTGTAATATAGACAAACTAGCTTTACTTTCACATAATTTAGTTTATATTTGAAGTATTTTAGCTGCTGTCCTGTTTCATTGTCACTGATTCCTTAATTCATTGAATACTTATAATCTACTGAAATATACTGACCATTGTGGAAATTCCACTGTATTCAGTATATTTCTAAGTGGAACATCGACATAAATCTATAATCTAGTCATGTTTACATTGTGATATATCAGGGTTCTGTGATTAGTTAAATCATGTTCACAGCAAATTGTTTCCGGATCTTCAGTACACACAATTGGGTTGAATTGATATAAGGTTCTGTAGCTATATATATCTTAAAAATATGTGCCAGACTCTAGACCAAAAACTCTCAATATATACTGTTGATGTGAATTGAAGGGGATATGTGCATATGTAGAAACAAATTTTATAAATTGTTAATTTATACAAAGTGTCTACAGGTCTGGTAGAAAAAAGCCATACTTTAATGTGAAATTAATACATTTAGGGTCTAGTGTTTAGGGTGTAGGGTCCAGGGTATAGTATTAATTTCACATTAAAGTATGGCATTTTTCTACCGGACCTGTAGACACTGCCTAATTTATATTATTTTAGCTAAGATGAGTAAACTTTGAAAGGGATATGTGTGTGCGTGTGTGTGTGTGCCAAGACAAATTTTAAACAGCGTGCAGGAAAGTGTTTATTTTCGAGATAAATAAATACAGAAGGAGTGCCAAGAAAAATTAAAAATGCAAAAGAGTTTATAGCTGAGGTCAAATAAGTAAACACAGAAGGGGATATGTGGATATGCCAAGACAACTTAGTGTCAATTTGTAATATAGAGAAACTAGCTTTACTTTTACATAATTTAGTTTATATTTGAAGTATTTAGCTGCTGTACTATTTTATTGTCACTGATTCCTTAATCCATTAAATACTTATGATCTACTGAAATATACTGAGCAGTGTGGAAATTCTACTATACTCAGTATATTTCTGTGGATCGTAAGTAGAATACCGACATACTCTAATTAATTATTATTATTAAATTATTAATAATAATAAATTGCTAATTAACTAGTCATGTGATTAATTGTACAACATGGCTACGAGAGAAATGCAGATTTTTGTCAAGACACTTAGTGGTCGATCATTGGTTGTAGATATCCAACCAACTAATACCATCTATCAACTCAAAGCCAAAATCTATGAGAAGGAGGCAATTCCTCCTGATCAACAGAAACTAGTTTACACTGGTGAGCTGGCCACACCCACTAGTTTCTTCATATCTATAGTTGTTATACATTATAAATTATTATTTATTGTCTTATAAATCAACCCGGACATCTGTCTTATAACCAGCTCCTCTTCCTTGTAGGAGGAGGGGCTGGCAAAGTGTGCACATGTAGTCTGATGATGTCGTATACATGTACCACACCCACTGATGATATTCCTATCTGGATTGGTATTCATTTGGTTTTGTTTATTTGTAGGTCAGGCACTAGATAACAGTGCAACAATACAGTCATATAATATCATAGGTGGTGGAACTGTTCATTTGATTGTTACTGAGGGTAAGAGAGGAGAAATGATGAGAATTTTTATTAAAACACTTACAGGTATAGTTGGTGATAAAGTATGAAGTAAACTGGTTACTCTCTCTCTCTCTCTCTCTCTCTCTCTCTCTCTCTCTCTCTCTCTCTCTCTCTCTCTCTCTCTCTCTCTCTCTCTCTCTCTCTCTCTCTCTCTCTCTCTCTCTCTCTCTCTCTCTCTCTCTCTCTCTCTCTCTCTCTCTCTCTCTCTCTCTCTCTCTCTCTCTCTCTCTAGGTCGTGCTATATCAATTGATGTGGATACATCATCAACAGTGGCAGCTGTCAAACAGAGAATCAAGGAAAAAGAAGGTGTTCCTTTGGAACAGCAACAGCTGATTTTTTCAGGAATGACGTTAGCTGATGATCGTCAACTATCTAGTTACAACATTCAACGTGAGTCAACTGTACACTTAGTCATTAAAGTTAATGCTGAAACAAGTTTATCCTCTAAACCCAAAGTCGATGCCCCAGTACATAAACAAGTAAATGTTAGTTATTCTGCGCCACATGGACCACCATCACAAAGTGTATCATCACAAACTAACATGAAAGATCCCCATGGAAAGCGTACTTGGATGGCTCCAACTGATCAACCCACAAGACAGCCTCCGTCTCAATTACAATTAACAATAAACACTCAAACTGGAAAACAACTTAAATTTAAGGTTGATTCTAATGAATCTGTTTACGGACTAAAACAATTAATAGCTGCTCAAGAAGAGATCCCATGTGATCAACAAGTTCTCATTTGTGCTGGCTCTCAACTTCAAGATGGCCGCTTGCTTTGTGATTATGGCATCACGTTTAATTGTACACTACAGCTCATATTCTCTGCTGCCTCACGAATGCATCTTTTTGTTAAGACATTGAATGGTCATACATTCATACTTTATCCATCCGTTTACCAAACTGTAGCTGATGTCAAAAATGAACTTCAATCGAAAGAGAACATTGATACATCTCATCATCGTATTGTCTTTCAAGGGAAACACTTAGACGATGGCAAGACACTTAAATCATACAATCTGCCCAGTCAATGTACAGTACATATGGTACAATTGGCTCAGATGCCTCCCAAAGTGTCTCCATCGCTATCTCGACAAATGTCCATGCCGATCTTAGTTCGTACATTAACTGGCAGCACCATCACTTTGCTGGCTACAAGCACTGATCGTGTCCGAGATATAAAAAAAAGGTTAGAAGAACGAGAGGGTTATCCTGTTGACGATATAAATCTAGTGTTTGGTGGAAAAGATCTTGATAACGATGCTTTGTTGAGCGAGTACCGGATCCAACAGGACTCGACCTTGCTGGTCACTTTCAAAGCAATGTCATCATCTATACATGTTATGGCCCTCAATATGTCCACAAATGAAGTAATAAAAATTGAAGGTCTGGGTACAAGTGATCAAGGTCGCATTTTGCAGGACAAATTAGAACAAGTTTTAAGGATAACAAGATCAAATCTGACACTAGTGTACAATGGTCAAGTAGTCAATCCAGAACTAAGTTTGTCTCAATATTCTATCAGAAATGGCAGCACAGTCCAAGTTTTTACTAAACAACCTTCTCTTGTGTCCGCTTCAGTCAGTACTATCACTGGAAGACATTGTCATTGTCAGCTGTATGACAATAGAAATGTTTCAGATATGAAGCTTGCTATATATCAGATACTAGAAATTCCACCAGAACATCAAGTCTTACTACACAATGCTCAGATATTAGAAGATTCAACTCTATTGAGTGATGTGATATCTAATGACAACGTCTCCATTCAATTGTTCACCAAAATAGGAATTCTTATTTCGGTCCTTGTCCAACTCCACACTGGAAAGACATTGAATCTACGAATGGAGAGTAATAATACAGTACAACAATTGAAGATGGCGATACAAGAGAGTGGAGACCGAGTGCCTGCGTCTCAACAGGTACTTCATTATAAGGGTGTGGTCTTAGAGAATCACTACTGTTTAGGTGATTACTTGGTGTATGATGGTGCAACCTTGTTGCTTACGATTGCTTCTGAAAGAGCTTTAACTGTGTTTGTTAAAACACCTTGTAAATTATTAACCCTTTCGGTTGAACCTTCAAACAGTGTAGAAGTGTTGAAATTAATGGTTGCTCAGGAAATAGGCGTGGCTTCAGAGAAACTTAACGTTTTCTTTTGTGGCGAAGTATTGTTGGATAATGATTCTATTGGCCGGTATGGACTGCCAAATCCTTGTACTTTAGTAGTTGAAAATAAATAGTTTGTATGTACTGATCACTTCCCTGTTTTAAGATACTAATGTACCAATGGCTTCTTACATAGTACCTCAACACATATAATTAATATTCTTTCTAAAATTATTTTTTTTTGATAATAATTTGAAATATATTTAAAGGATTATTGTTGATTCAATTGCACACCTAACTCAATAAACATTACTTATTACAATCTGTCTCAGTGTATTTCGTATCTGTTTTTGCTCGGATGAAGTTATAGATGTCCTTACGATTGATGTCTTGTAATGCATACAACAGACTATCAACAGTCCACCGTGGTTTCTCTCCCCATTTGAGAATCAATCTTTTAGCAGGTTCACTATGACCTTTGAGTAACTCTATGTACTCTGAGAGATTGAGGTGTTTTGCTAATTGTTTCCACCCCTACAATGACAAACATGTAACATGACTCGTGTTACAAACAATAAATACTGATAATGTAATGTCTCTTCCCATGAGATCGCGAGTAGTGTAGCCACTAGTCAACAATCTATGGGCGAGGCCCTTTCCAATTACATTACAAATTGGTGTACATTAACTGATGCATGCATCACATAATACATGTAACTAATACAAGCATCAGATATTTGTACATGTACATGTATATATGTAACTTACTGCTTGGTCCTTATCATCAGATAACAACATCTCCAACTTCTCAAATATTTCGTCATGTAAAAAGGTCACCTTTGCTCCTCGACCAGCACACTTCTTTTTCAACTTTTTGTCTCCCATATACATAAGATCATCGACAGACTCTGAACAGCTCGATGTGTTGTTCCACAGCACTTCACTCTGATGACTAGCTTCTATTATGTCAGTAACAGAATAGGCCTCTAGAGAAGGGGAGTGGTCTTGAAGGTTCCTTGCACTGAGGATACTCCATTGAAAAAAGACAGAGGGGCAGAGTTGTCGACTAAGTGTAGCCATTAAGCTCTGAATGTGGTCAATCATTTGGAGACAACTTGAGGCTGCATTGAGATCAGTGACTCTCCCGATGAAGTCAATAGATCGGTTGTCTCGGGATAATCTGACCTGACATTGGATTTTTGTAGCATCAATTATAAGACTGTTACGATAAAGATGGATCAGGTCTTTAGGTGAAGATAATGAACAAATTTGAATTTGTAGTCGAGGAAAGAAGCCAGGAGGAAAGAAATCTGTCTCGTCAGCACACGACAGTCGACGTCCTATATACGCTACAAAGGGAGGTCCTGCTTTCCATTTATCATCAGCTACATCCATTTCCTTAGTGATAAAGGAAGGAAATTGGTAAACACCATTGTTTCGAGTTTTGTGACACACTTCAAAATGGTGTAGAAGATCGAGCACTAAACCGGCAAAATAACGATCAGTACAGACCTCCAATTTTGATGTAATTTGGCTCTCTGTCAACATGTGACTTTGATAGCTTGTGAGAAGTGAGGATGGGTAGGTGGGTGGGGCTAGGGCTTGTCCCAATACATCTTGACAGAGCCAGGATGGATCAATAAAGACCCATTGATTGAGAGCACCATGTTCAATGTAAATAATCTAGAGATGATAAAATAAGTCTCACAGGCTAATAGTCTTATATAGTTGATTCATAACATTACATTTATATATACATGTACACACAGTCTTACCATTCCTATTTGAGACAGACACTTTAAAATATATGTAATTTGCCGATCAGAGACAAGTCGATTGATGTGAGTTTTTATTAGGCCACACATTTCATCAAATTTCATCACCTAAAGATTAGACTAATATATTTGAGTACAATTTTATGGTTTACTTTTGTATCTGGTGTTTGTAGTTTCAAAGACTCAATCTTTTTGATTACTTTCTCAAATATCCTAGGATACGAAAACTGGTTCTGTGGACAAAAGAAATGTCAAATTGTGATATATTATAATGTGTGTATCAACAATACCTCTAAATCTGTAGTTCGTACAGCAGTTATTTGTTCCTTAAGATGTTTAATCTCAGAGCTATTTGGTTTGTGACAATTGACTGGAAATAATTGAGCTATGATATCAACTGAAGAATGAAACTTGGTTGATAACTCATGAAGACAGTTCTCAAATTGACTTATAATTTCGCTCCGTTGTGAATCAACCAGGAGATCAAAATGGGACCCTACTACAAGTACTGGGACAGGACAGAGAGAGGACGAAGGTAACTCGGCACGGACTGGTGAAGATAGATGATGAGGACTCATATTAGTTAACTCAATTGGTGTACTATGAGATGCTATGCGCAATGGTCCTGTTGGTGGTGACACAGATTGACTAAATTTTGACAACGGTTTCAAAGTAGAACTTGCACTATAAATACGAGATCGAAGTGTTGACGGTACTGGAACAGAAACAGTCCGACTCCGACCTTCTGTAGCAGCTCTGGGTTGTACTTGAATTGACAATGGTAGACTATCGACTTTAGGTCTATGTTCATACGGAGGTGTCTGTCCCAAGTTATGCATTTTGATCAAACTTAGCCAATATGCAAGTTCAGAGCGTAATTCGGGCAAAGAGTGGCGAAGGTCAAGGACAATGATGTACATGGTGTGGTCAGTAGTAAGGAAATAGTGATATGTAGTAAAACTTTCAATGTCACCAGAGAAATCCCATATATGGAATGTATCGTGTCCAGAAATGTGAATGTCTTTTGTGTCAATGCTGTATGTATATTTCTTCTTTCCTTCTCCCTCTGTTGTCACATCTGGTTCCCAACCCAACAGAAGCTGCAGATTGCTTCGTTCTAGAGCGTCACTTAGACTGGTTTTTCCACTGTCGGGTGGACCACAGAGACAGAGTTTGACATGATTCAAGGGGGCGTGGTCATGAGATATATCATGTATCCACGACTCATATTGCTGAAAGGAAAAACAAGAAGTTTTATGATTTCTTGATAATGTTTATATTAATCTTTAACTTTCAGTTTCATTATGAAAGTATATGGGCTCATAATATATTGAATGATGAATTAATTTGATGGATATTGATGGGATACCTGACGATATGATAACAAATTTGCTTTTAATCCAGAATGACCTCGAGCAGCAGCTGTATCTTCTGCCAACTCCTCTACAGTAATCTAATGAGAGAAAAGTTAAACAGATTTACTTTATTTATTAGCCAGTCCATCTATCCATCCATCCATCCATTTGTGTGTCCAATTGTCCATCCATTCATCCATCCATCTACCTCTCCATTTTGATGTACTGCTCGTTGACATTTCACATTTGGTGGATACAATATGTGTTTAAGCCATTCAATAATTGGTTGATGATCATTGAGAGCAGCTGAGTGCAATAATGTCAGGACTGGTAGAGCAAAGCACTATGTGTAGAACACAAGACATGTCAGGATACAGATAAACATGGATACATAAAATACATGTACAAATACATCTAAAATACATGTACATGTACATCTAAAGCGTATGTACATGTACACACATACATCTAAAGTGCTGAACATGTACATTAAAGTGTATGTACATGTACATTAAAGTGCATGTACATGTACATTAAAGTGTATGTACACATACATCTAAAGTGTATGTACATGTACACACATACATCTAAACCATATGTACATGTACACACATACATCTAAAGTGCATGTACATGTACATTAAAGTGTATGTACACGTACATCTAAAGTGTATGTACATGTACACACATACATCTAAAGTGTATGTACATGTACATCTAAAATGTATGTACGCGTACATCTATAGTGTATGTACACGTACATCTAAATTGTATGTACATATTAACAACAAAACTAACAAAATTACAACATTTGTTTTAGAGTAAAACTGATCATCTATTCATTATTGATAAAATACCCTCAATAATATAGATTACATGAGTAAATACCTACTTACTCAACCCAATCTTTCTCCCTTTCCGAAAATTTGTTTACATTTTTGTAACAACTACATTTGTCTCATTATATAACAATTAGTTCAGCAACATTTACTCACTAACAATACAATCACATATATAGTAGAGTAACCATTCACACCATATATGATAGTGTAGTGTAATAACCAAATATGGTATTGTTATACCTCAGTTGGTGATGGTGTAATAGCAGACGACATAGATTCATAAAAGTGTTTGAGTATGTCAAGAAAACCATGTTGAGCAGCATAATGTAATGCTGTCTTACCAAGCTGATAATAAAAAGAAAATGTTTTATCACTCTTTTCAGGTATTAGTTGGTCTGTCCATCCATCCATCTATCCATCTTTCTTACTTCGTTTCTAATATCCAATTTAGCATAATGTTTAACTAGTAATTTACACAAATCTAAGTTTCCTACACGGGCAGCATGATGTAGAGGAGTCCAACCAAACTGTACAAACACAAAGAAAAAAAATCAACTATGTTAGTCATAGCTTAATAAACTGATAATGTTCTATTTCTTCATCTATAATTTACTTTGTCCTGAGTATTCACTTCTTTGGAGTTAAGTTTAGCTAGTAGATGTTGAGCTATTCGTAAGTTGTCATGGAAACATGCCATGTGAAGTGGTGTGTGACCGTAATGCTGAAATAGAAGTGTTGTTGGAATGTAATCAAGTATGATATAGTAAAATATTAGAGTCAACTAGTCTAAGTGTTATTAAACTAATCTAAACCTTATTAATAGGAGCTTTTCTAGATTACTAGGGTTGTAAACTTGTAATGTTATTACATCAGTACTACTTGCCACAGTGACCTAAGATAGTTACCATTAGTAAGCTCTAGACTAGTGAACATCAGTGCTTGCCACAGTGACCTAAGATAGTTACCATTAGTAAGCTCTAGACTAGTAAACATCAGTGCTTGCCACAGTGACCTAAGATAGTTACCATTAGTAAGCTCTAGACTAGTAAACATCAGTGCTTGCCACAGTGACCTAAGATAGTTACCATTAGTAAGCTCTAGACTAGTAAACATCAGTGCTTGCCACAGTGACCTAAGATAGTTACCATTGGTAAGCTCTAGACTAGTAAATGTCAGTACTTACCACAGTGACCTAAGATAGTTACCATTGGTAAGCTCTAGACTAGTAAATGTCAGTATTTACCACAGTGACCTAAGATAGTTACCATTAGTAAGCTCTAGACTAGTAAATGTCAGTATTTAACAAACAAGGACATTGAAATGTAAATTAATTTCTTACATTGTCTTGTGGAATAAGTTTACATTCAGGATTGTTCACTAAATAGATGACTATATCAGGTCTATCCTGAAGTACAGCATAATGAAGCAACGATATACCCTCCTAGATGATTAATCAATTAGATAACTAGATTACAAACAAAAGCAATTCTACTTAATTAGTTAACAAGATAGTAGCCATAATTAAATATGTTGTCTAATATTGTGACAGGATCAGGAAACTAGAGTTACTGGATTTATAGACAAGGAATTTAGACTAAGAATTTAAGGCAGGATGTAATGAGATTAAGTACACATCATCATGTACATATACATGTACATGATGACGTAACTAATAACAGTAAGTTATTGTATATAATGTATCATTATTTAAATGATAGGGAAAGAGAGAGCTCTATGTTTATTGTAGCCCTCACTTCTTCAGCAGCATTGACTGTGTGAGTTGGGTGTTTTTTTAACAGAGCAATCAACCGATTAAGTTCTCCTTTAGCTATACTAGCAAACAAATAGTCCTATATAAGAAACAAGGTTAACATGGACCAATTTTAGTCTGATTTACTTACTAAATGAGGCATACCGCTTGGCTTTCTTGAGGATGACTTTGCAGCCACACCTACTTGTGTGCTCTGTCAAAATTGTGTTGAGGCGGGGCTCGCCTGCTGCATTGCAAGAAGGGGTGGATCTCAGCTGTATATAGTTGATCATGTCCTTTCTCTATATAAGTCGTAAAACTAAAGGTTTCTACAGTGATATATCGTCTCGTCTCTTTCTCTGGTAAGTTGGTCTAGTAATCATCGAAATAATTTTTTGTTTAATCTAGGAATATTACATCATTGAAACAAAACTTTCAAATTGGATCACTATCTACTTGCAATCAGGGCTCCACTCTGTGCATAGTTCCCTACTTGCCTCAAAATGGACTGACCTTTCTTAATCTCACTACAAAAGAGCACAACTTATTTCCTACAAGAACCTCCCGGCATTCTTCTGTTGCAATCAACAATGATGCAGTTTTTGCTGTAGACAAAGCTGGTGTAACTAAATACAACAGAAATGGAGATGTAATATGTCAATTTGCTGAACATCTTAGCTCCATTAGCGACATATGTATTGGACCAGATGGTATGGTTTACATAGGAGCATATATCAGAAGATTCCATGGTGTGCTAGTTTACAATCCTGCTGGTCAGTTATCTCATGAACTAACTCGAAGCGTGCATCCTTCAAGCATGGCATTTGATCCAGATGGATATCTACATGTTTGTGACATTAAGAGAAACTTTGTCAAAGTGTACAATATCAATGGGAAATTTGTATTTACATATGGAAAAGACTTCCTAACAAATCCTACTAGTATTTGTATCCATCCAGATGGATTTGCTGTCGTTCTTGAATGTGTATCACTGGCAGTGTTTCGGAACAAGCAGTATCTTTACTCTATTGATGTTAGCAAGTCAGGTATCAGTGATATAGCTATCACTTATGATGGTGCACTGTGGATTGCTTCTAGTAATGAACTTATACAACTACCATCACTAGCAATTTATCAACCTCCTCCACCTCTCTCTCTTCTCTGTCAATCCACTATATTACTACATATGGCAGAGCTGCCTGTCTCTCTTCTACCTCCTAAGTATTCTAAACAGCTTCAAGAGTGGTCACAGGCTGTTGATATCAATATCAGTCTGGATCCAACACTGTTAGCTTCATTTGTAGACTCTCAAACATGTGAACAGCATAGGAATGAGACTATTTCAGTTCAGAATAGGTTACAACTAAAACCAGGAATCAACGAACCAGGTATCAGAATAATATTAGAGAAGAAATTAGGTGTATCATGTAAAGACTGCTTAATACTGAAGGAACAAGAAGACAAACTCCATTATGAGCTGTCAATAAAATAGAATAGTTGGTATTGTATATTGAAGTGTATAAGTGTCTTATATATTAATGTTCCACTTTCAATTGCTTGTCAATTTTATATGTAGCGGGATTTACAGTAGTCAAGTGCAGGTACCATCTTTATTCAGCACATTCTATTGTTAAAAAATAATCCTAAATGTTCTGCTATACACATCATAACTTGAATCATTGCCACTCATCTTTAATGCATGTGCATAACATTTGTGCATAAAGAAATATTTTTAAAGCACAATGAATGGAATATAATAAGAACGAGCTTCATGATATTATAATTGTGCAAATTAATTCTCAAAAACAAAAATAAAGAACTATTTTTAATTGCTAAAAACTGATATGGAAAATACAGAAAATTGACAATTGTAAGAGGGGGATGAACTCAACTAAAGAAACATCACTAAAACAAATAACCAACAATTGCAAGTATGATCATTCCACATAATAATTATCAGTATATCTAAGTATATGTAAATCACGCACTACAATGAGAAATATAGGCTGAATGATGAGACAATACATGATTAAACTAAGTCATAACAGTGAAGAAAGTATGCGAAATGATAGAATAAAAGGTGTGTAGTGTGAAGAAGATAGAAGGAGTGAGCATGGAGGAGATTCGGAGGAAGATCTAAGTTATACCCACGCACTGCTACTTCCAAACAGGTGATTGGTATGACCACCACCAAACTCACCTAACATATCATTACCAAAGTCCATTGGTGCTTGATGTTCTAATTCACCTGTACTCTGTAGGTGTTCCATCAGATTGTGATGGTTTGCTGGTCCCTGAAGGTTTTGATCTTGCCTCAGTCCTTGATTTGAGCCCATAGGTGCTATAGTGTGAAGGCCTCCTTCAAATCCTTCGTCAAATTCCATGATACCTTGATCACCTTGGTATGGATAACCCAGTCCAGAATCATGAGAGGCTTGTCGAGCGTGTTCACTGAGATAAGGGTCACTCTGAAGAGTTACTGGAACACTGGCTCCAGTATGATCCATCATTGCTAAATCATAAGAACGTTTGGGCTGCAGTTGAGGGTGAAGTCCCATATGACCATGACCAAAATGGCCACTCATGGAAGCTGGGTGACTTGCCATTGGTCGGTGCATTGAGGGTCCACCATAAGACTGGGAGTACTGGTGAGACATTAGTGGGTGGAGGTGACGATTGTCACTCTCTGATCCGGTCATGTCAAGAGATTGGTTATTAATATGACGCATTTGATGTGGGTGATAATGAGCCATTGGCTGATGACCCATGTGGGGATGGGGACCCAGTCCTCCCGGATTGTATGGAGGTTGTGAGAGATTATGAGGTGGCAAATGGCCAGAGTGTTCCACAGGACGAGGTGAGATTCCCATAATTTGAAGTCGAGGATCCTCCCATTGTGTACGACGTTCATTATGACTAGAAAGGAAAAAGATAATTTGAATAGACTGTAGTGAATTATTAATAAAAAGTCCACACCAGAACATCTGTGATTTTATAACATTTAAATAACAAATAGAGTTTATTTTAATTTGACATTCTATTGGTTGCATAAACAGGTTTAAGGAGACAGAACTAAATAGACTATACAAAGTTGCTATCATCAAAGACACACACCAGTACACAACACAATCAGGGTAAGTTCACCATCTTGAGGTTTCATAACTTAATATCACACGCAGACAAAACATCATTACATAATTAAACAGTTGATAGAGA
This sequence comes from Xestospongia muta, assembly GCA_963693285.1. Taxonomy (NCBI): domain Eukaryota; kingdom Metazoa; phylum Porifera; class Demospongiae; order Haplosclerida; family Petrosiidae; genus Xestospongia; species Xestospongia muta. Next base: position 1,122,195 of record OY848927.1, read on the forward strand.
TCACTACCCATGCATAACCACACTAATACCCCTACTTCATTTATCACTTCACAATGAAGGAAGGTGGGAACATTTAACTCAACTAACTTAGCCTCATGTTTACAGTGGGCATAATTAAGTATTCATTCCTAAGCAGAACTAGTAATAACCATAGCAACCATGTAGTGGTTAACAATAGCAAATATGTAATCATGGAATTAATTTAGAAACTGATTCTAACACTGAAGTCACTTATAACAGACACTAAGAAAATATTTTAAAATGATAATTGACACAAACTACTAATTGTCATATTTATTAATATAGTAGGTAATGCACTCTAGTACTTAGAAGGGTCATGACAACCGTGTCACTAAGTAAAGGTGACGACAAGGCTATGAACCACAACTCCTCCCAATTCAAACAATCAAGTTCCATTATCTCCTGCAAAAGCTACTCGAGAACAAAGTGATGCTGTCAGCTGACTGTTCTGACATACTCTACAAATGGATCAACATTGAGAAATACATGATAAAACAAGGCAACAACAAGGAACTAACATATAGGGGAGCAACAATCTATGATACACAAATGAAACATACAGTGCTAAGTGAATGATGCAATGTGTTTGTATAACAATGGTTAGGTGACAATTAGACTATGATTTAGATAAATTAAACGAGAGTTATTGCTATTATAAAATGTCAATTTGTAGAGAACAATTGCATAATAATAGGGGTAATGGGATTACAATTAGTGTAAAGTTATGAATATTATTACAGTTGTCATGGTGAAATTAGTTAATTTGCTCCAGGGGGTGAGAAAATTAATACTTTAATTTTTTCAAAATTGAGATTTTTAAACAAAGCAGATTCCTTAGTAAACAAATAAAGTAGAAAGGAGCATTGTGAGATCTATCGATACAAGTTTTGACAAAGACCAAGATTAAACATTTCTAAATTGTTACTTGGGAGTGTTCACAGGGATCAACTATGACCATCCATTATAGTATTGTAATGGAAACTCATTCCATTGACCTATTCAATAAGCCACTATGCACATAAATTACCAGTGGATTGTATAAAAACATTTACAACTTTGCTTCCCAAAAGAGACAAGATTTAACAAACCATAACTCTGTGTCTATATTACTCTAAAATAAACAGTAGACTAAGTTGATATGAACACTGAAACTAACTTAAAACATACACACACACAAGCACACAATTAATCTCTGTCATGTGGTGAGATATTTGTTTTACACCTGGGATTACAAGAGGAGAGCCTGTTAGCATTCTGTATGTTAACTACCACCTGAAACAACCTAGGAGGTACAAGCATACACAATAATAAATAACAAAGCATTGACCTAGTTGACCTATAGTAGGCTCAGCAATAACATGCTACTTGGCAATGAGCTGACATCCACAGATGGTGTCTGTAGCTTCAGATTCTTAAAAGTTACTTACACAAAGAATTGATAAACAGCGAACAGTGTAAGATGCTCTTTTTACATACAGTACTTTAAGTAATTATCATGCTTAATATGGAAGTCTTTCAAGACAAAGTAGATACTTTACTGTGAGGGTTGGTGGGGGGGATTACATTTCACTAAAGTGCTTGTGGTTGATCATCAAAGACACAAACACACACCGTGTAGCCAGACTCAATTATCCTCACACAACAAAGATATCGTCTCAATTTTAACCACATAAAAATATATTCTACACAACTCAAATGTTATAAGGATTCTGCTGACACGTTATTAGATAATATATCATTTGCTTATATTACACACGATTGGGATGTAGTTCTCGAGTATACGTTTACATTAGAACATGAGTACAATCATGCATACATATACTATCGAGTAAAGGAAATTTAATAGGAAATTAGCCTATTTAGATGACAACACTTTCTGGGAATGGTAAATGAAGTTGTCATCTTATTAACCCTTAGTACATTTATTAACTAAATAATGTTCAGGAAAGAGGTCAGTAAAAGAGCATAGTTGCTAGTATCAACATGTTTAGGGATATAGACAAGTTTACAATAGTCCCGATAACATGCTCTTTGATGTATTGTTAACACTTGATATGCCATGATAATTTTATAGTATTAATTACTTAACTGCAGTTATGGCAACAGACATCTCCTGATGTTAAGTTGATAGGATATTCACAACACAAAGAAATCCTCCATGTCTATACTATAAAGTAGTCTACTCTGTGGTTACTACAAGTACATTGTGGTGTTCTGAGAATGGGTGATATATGTTAGTAATATGACACATCATACCCTTTCAAAGCTCAAACAGTTAATATCATTTCCTGTTTATACTACTTATAGGCAGATATTCTCAAAGGAGCAATGGAAAAGAGCCAAACAAATTAGAACATAAACAAAAGATCATCAACCCCATAACAAAGTACAAGGTCAATAATTTGACATGTGATACAAATGTGTATACAGTATATCCAAACCACCTTCTTACTGTTTCACTGCACAATAGCTTATTGCATTACACAATCACTATACATGTACATGTACATGTACAAATTACCGAGTAAGTCCATACTATGATATTTAAAACTGTCACGTATGATTCTCGGTAGTATCCATTCGACTTACTCACTGTGTTCACTCCTACACTACAAACCAATACTATTAAGATAATAACCAACAGACCATGAGCAAAAACTGAAAATCCATGGCGCTAGTTTGTCAATTCTCAAATAATTACACTACAGTGTTTCTTCTAAACTCATAGTACAAAATAATAAACTACAAGAAGTACAGAAGGTTATTGGCCAAAACACTTAAACAGTTACAGGCTCTACCAAAAACGGTAATCAAATAATGATTAGGGCTCAGTCTATAGTCTTCTTTTTGAAGCTTGATGTGGTAATAGTTTAGTCAACACATTAGTACCTTGAAGCATTGATAACAAAATATGTACTCGTTAGCTAACAACCAGTTACATATCACTCACTTATCATGACCTGTTCACTATGAATATAACTAACCAAAAAAACAACATACGTGTGTTTGTGTGTAAGGAGACATGAATATAGTTATACTGTCAAATGAATTCTGACTGAACATCATAATCCATAAATAAACTTTGATTAAACTTAGAGGAAAAGGGAGAGATGACTTATCTATACTAAATACCTCCTCCACTTTAGTCAAATTACAAGCACAATATATCTACTCAACCTTACTATTCTAGCTTACTCTATTTCCTTGTACTCAAGCAATGTAGTGTGTTATAGTCACAATACTATAGGCACCCCTACACTCTAGTTGTTTGATACACTATATCATAACAACTTTAGAATACATACAATATAGTCTCTGTTGCTACAAAGGTTGGCACAACATATAAACTATCAACAATAGAAAGGATACATGTATGCTTGTTTAAAATTTGAATTAAAGGTTTAAAGCTTAATATTAAATAATCTCATGGAATGGCATAAAGCTTAAAATCACACGATTGCTCTACTCTTAAAGTAATATTAGTCTTGCACTGTTAGTAAACATTAGATTGGCTATAAGAGACAGCCAATCTTGGCTTTCCGTGTGTGAGCAAGCTAACAATGTTGTTTGTCAATTACATCACTCATAATTAGATAATCGTTGGGTCTTCTAAACCATACAAAGACACAAACAAACCCCACATAAAAAGAACTTAGCGGTCAACAGTTAAGGAATCGATTTTCGAGGAAGATCCCACATCATTTGATTATTAAAGAACCTCAGAGTGATTGTTTTGTGCCAGAAAAAACAATAGCTAATTAAAATCATATTAATAGTTGTTAATTGCTGGTATTACGCCATGACAAGGTTATGTTGCGAAACACTGAGATCACTTAATAGTAAAACCCTAATCAAAATCTTCTGACAATGGGGAACTCACTCTCTTACAAATGTATAAAGTCACAATATTGTAATTGAAGTAAAAGTATTTGAATACCATGAGACACAAAACAGAAGGACATCTTTGATCAGTTAACTGTTGTGTTTGATGGTTGCCAAGTAATCATTAGAGAGTAATGATGTATTCATTGGCTTTGTAAGCCAAACTTTTCAGGTTTCATCTAAACTTATGTTAGTACATGTGTTATAATACATTGACACTAGCCTAATGATGTCCAAATATTTTAGTAACTTTCAAATAACATAGAATTAGTGCCTCTAATCACAAAACTCCCAGATGTACTCTGAGATGTATTTAAAACTCAAGTAAGATTGGTTATCAATATAATATACATTAATGCTTGCAAATAAACAGAGCACATTAGGACAACTACAATCAATGGATGTACTTACATGAACATTGCCAAATAAACAAAATTAATGACTTACTTTATATAGTATGTATAGCCCTCAGCTGTCTTCCCAATCTCCCAGCCAGGTGGTAGTGGCATGCTTTGTAGGTCCATGCTTGAATGGTGAGAGCGAGGATAACGTTCCAGATCTGCGGGTAATGACATCCCTCTTAAATGACCACTAGATCTACCTGAATATTGACCAAGAGGAAGCTGCACAGAAGGTCCTAATGTTTTTTTCTGTTGCTCAGCTTTATCAGGCTCTTTGCAAAATGATAGTGGAAGGCCATCTGTCATACGCTTGGACTGTTGTTTGCCGTCGGCACTCAACACCTTGAAAAGTTCCTCTAGTTTGGCATCACTATCTTGAGAAACATTCAAGATGACATTCTTGGATTCTGATGGTGAGTCATTGGCTATATCAGACATGTTGATAATCTTACTGAGGTGGTGTCACTTACTCCTGCAAAAATACCTAACAAAGTCGTTTATTTATCACGGATAATCAAGAGGGCAATGTTGACAAAACCTGGCGATAATAAACGTTGTGTCTCTGGAGTTTCTCGGCCTTGAGTCGTCTCCTCGTGCTTAAGTCAAAGCCCCCTTGTTAGAATTCTCAAAGAGATTTTCTTTTGTTTGAAGCTGAGGGCGTTCCTTTCACCTGTCAAGTTTACAGTTGCACAGTTTAAATCGACAATATCTAGCCAACCAATGGTGAAAACCGCTATAGGGCTAAGTTTTTTGGAATGAGAGTTCGGATTATGAAACTTAGCAATTAACGCTCTTGGTTGGAGATGAAGTGACGATGACACAAAGGTTTCGAAAGATCTAAGAAAGAACTTGACTTTCGACTGGCAAAGTCACAGACACTTCAAGGCGAAGACTAACCTTCAAACAATTAGTATTTCAGGATTATTATAAGAACTGTAGATAAAACACTTGCAAAAATACACAGCTAGCACCAAAATAATAAATAAGCTGGTGGGCGTAACCGGAAGCTGTGGTTTATGCGAAATGTACATTATGACATCAAGTACATCTGAGGTACTTTTTACTGGTGTTGTTGAAGTTAATTAATATTATAATTAACATTGAGAAATATTACATTCATCATTTAGTATAGAGGCACTTTACAATGGTGTTTTACAAAGAGAAATTCATTTGAAGCAAACAAGCTAGATTGTACAGTTCATTTGCTTTGTAGAAGGAAACAAGAAAAGGCAACCATCACCTTTTAACTACTATACTGATAACACAACATTGTATCATGTACTGATTACATATAATACGGAGAGTTTATTATTCTGAGATAGACAGGTGAAAAACAAACACAGACTATAGTTTTCTAAACAAAGAAGATTTTCCTTTCCTAAGCTCAAATCAAAGCTACTTTAGAGCCATTGACAAGTAATCAAAGTAATTTAAACAGTAAATGATTAAAATGTTGATGCCATTAACCAAAGAACATTCTTAGAGGACATTTTGCTGCATGTTAAAAGTATATGAATTCAATGTACAAAGAGTGCTATGAACAGTGATTGAACTAATACAATTGTAATATGTCATATTCAATATATTATTATATGGGATACTTAAAGACAGAACAGGCTCAATCATTTGTTGATGTTATGTAACAAGAACAATAATTTTCATTAATTAAACAATCTCCACTAAAGTTATAAACTTTATTAATAAATTATTTTTCTTGTTAATAAGACATTAGCAACTGCCAGGCTGAGCCGGTCATACCAGTATTGTATAAAACAAATAGTGAGATTTACTTGTATGAGCAATACAGACTATATATACTGAGTACTGATGAATTTTAAAGTTAAATGATTCGAACAGTGGCTAACAAACAACCACAAGCACAATGACTATGTAGTCATTACAGCATGGTATTATATTCAAGCAGCAAACTTATTATAATTACTTTATTGATGTGACTAACTTCTGGAAAGAGAACATCAACTGATAATCAATGTATAAATAAGTTTTTCTTTTATCTTAAAGAAGTGCGGAGATTTGATTAGTTTGAAAGGCACTGAGCTAGCATGGTCTATGTGATTCAGGTAACTACATTCAAAGCGAAGATAGAATCTTCAATTAAAAGTAGTATTGATAAAAATTTTTCTATCCCCAAATAAGTTTTTAGCGCTTGTTTCCATAGAAAAATACGCGAATTAAATATCACGTGAGCACGCGCGTCCCGTTATAACGCAATTTTTTTGACGTGACTCCTTCTCACTGTAGAGTTCTCTGCAAATTCTGTTGCTGTTTCAAGTCAAATACATTTTTTCACTGCGAATTGATTCTAATATCCTTTATTAACAAAGGTCAAATACAATGTAACAACATTTCAATATTTTCTATGTTCTTTTGAGTTGATTGGCCTACTAATGTACTTTTAGCCCCATATTTAATTGAAACTATTGAAGAGCAAACAATTGACCCCCTAGTCAAAACTAAACAATAGTAATAAACAATAGTACTAATATCATTTGCTTGTTACGATCTTTGAAGATGCAATATAATTACACTGATTTCTATAACAATATAGGTGATACAATGGCATCAAGCAAATCAAAAAATGATTTAAATCAACAACTAACAAGAAGACCTCAAAGTAGCAAATCCTTTCGTCTTCCTCCTATTGCCAAATATCCTCAGTTGAGTGCTGTCCAAATGTTACCACCTAGACCCAAGACTGAATATTCTCATACAAAATCATGTGCTCGATCTAGCTCTGGCACCAATCTACTATCTGGGCGACCACTTACATCAAAACACTTCTCTAGTCATTTCAAAATAGACACAGACAAATTACTTCGAATTGAAGACTATTTCACCAAACCCAATGGTGATTGTTCTTTTTTCATCACGTTCGATTCTGTTCAATCTAACTCAGAGACAACTCTTCCACCAATAAACTCTGAAAATTCTCTACATAAAGTGCAATACTCTCGCCATCATCAACATGATTTTGGACAACAAATTCTAAATCTGAAACATAGTGCTGCTCAAAATAATGAAAGATATCCTTTTAATTCCGTTCGACCAAACTCTGGACGACCTCTTGATAATGTTCAACCTAAATCTGGACGACCTCTTAATAATGTTCGGCCAAAGTCTGGACAACCTCTCAGCATGGAGAGTCTTGTTGCTCGATTTAACTCTAGACAACTTCATAGTCATGTTTCTCGACCCACATCTGGAAGGCCTCTTAATGTTGCTCGACCTAATTCTGGACAACCTCTTGATAATGTTCGACCTAAACTTGGACGACCTCTTAATAATGTTCGGCCAAAGTCTGGACAACCTCTCAGCATGGAGAGTCTTGTTGCTCGATTTAACTCTAGACAACTTCATAGTCGTGTTTCTCGACCCACATATGGAAGGCCTCTTAATGTTGCTCGACCTAATTCTGGACAACCACTTCCTCCTCTTCCTATTGAGTATCAAGCTAAACCTCAACAATCTCACGACATTGCTCAACCTAACAATGAGGTACATCGACCTTCTCAAGCTAAATCTCAACAATCTCACGACATTACTCAACCTAACAATGAGGTACATCGACCTTCTCAAGCTAAACCTCAACAATCTCACGACATTGCTCAACCTAACAATGAGGTACATCAACCTTCTCAAGCTAAACCTCAACAATCTCACGACATTGCTCAACCTAACAATGAGGTACATCAACCTTCTCAAGCTAAACCTCAACAATCTCACGACATTGCTCAACCTAACAATGAGGTACATCAACCTTCTCAACCTAAACCTCAACAATCTCACGACATTGCTCAACCTAACAATGAAGTACATCAACCTTCTCAAGCTAAACCTCAACAATCTAACGACATTGCTCAACCTAAAAATGAGGTACATCAACCTTCTCAAGCTAAACCTCAACAATCTCACGACATTGCTCAACCTAACAATGAGGTACATCAACCTTCTCAACCTAAACCTCAACAATCTCACGACATTGCTCAACCTAACAATGAGGTACATCAACCTTCTCAACCTAAACCTCAACAATCTCACGACATTGCTCAACCTAACAATGAGGTACATCAACCTTCTCAACCTAAACCTCAACAATCTCACGACATTGCTCAACCTAACAATGAGGTACTGTATCGAGATTCTCAGCCTAGTTTTGAACAAACTCTTTGTAATGCTCCAATTAACTCAGAACAATCTAATTTTGAACAATCTCCTCAAGATGTTCAGCCAATTAGACAATGTCTTGATAATACGAATTCTAATTCTGAACAACCTCATGGTGATACTCAGTCCATACATATGTCTAGGCAGCATTTTGAGTCTAACTCTGGCCAGCCTCTCGATGTAGAGCACCATGCTTTTCAACCTACACATAACTCTCTTTATGATGCTCAGCCTGACTCTGGACAATCTTTTGATGTTACTCAGCCAAACGCTGAAAGCTCTCTTGATTATGTTCAAGAATCTGATGCACAAGATGACTACACTGAAGATTCTCTTCCTATGGAAAGTCATTCTATTCAATCTAATGAGGATTGTTTTGCTAGTGAGCAATCTCTTTCTATAGATCAACATAACCCACTAAAGTCTTGGCATTATGTTGCTCATCCTGATTTAGAACTATCTTATTATTTACAGTGCGATGCTTCTAGGCCAATTACTCTAAAGGAGTTTCATACTTTCCGTCTTACAAGTAATTTTGGAAGGCCTCTTCCATTACTCTCTGAAAGATTTCTTCCCCTTGAATATTTGCTAATCAATGGCATTGTAGATTATGTTCCTGCATATATGAGATTTCCTGTTCGACCTTATTATAGGCGCATCCAAACACTTCCAACTGCCACTTTAATTCCAATCCCTGAGTACTCATCTGTTGATTTCACATCAGAGACTTCTGATTCTTCTTCCACCAATGAGCAGTCAAGAATCGAAGAGCCCAAACAAATAGTACAAACAACTTCTTTTTCCAGAGTGGTATATTCAAAGTCTCATACTGAGGAGTCAAGATCTGAGGAGCTCAACCCCAAACCAATGATTCGAACAACGTCATTTTCAAGAGTGGATTACTCAAAAGTTCAATCTACTAAAGAAACTCAGTCCCTTCAGCCTTCTAATCCACCAACCAAGTCTCATACTGAGCAGTCAACATCTGAGGAGCTCAACCCCAAACCAATGATTCGAACAACGTCATTTTCAAGAGTGGATTACTCAAAAGTTCAATCTACTAAAGAAACTCAGTCACTTCAGCCTTCTAATCCACCAACCAATATGACATACAGTGGTGAGAGCAACAGGTGTAGTTCTGTCAGATCATACTTGAGGGTAAAAGAAGATACGCCTATTGCATGTCCCTTAGCAATCAGTTTTAGATGCTACATCAGTGCTGCTAATTACGAATATGATGACACTTCCTCAGAGAGTAGCCAAGAAAGTGTTAGTTATATAAGTAATTTAGGAGAGTTTGATGAAGGGATTTCTTCAATTCTGTCTGAAAACAGTAATCACAATGGCGTTAATATTGAAGATGTAACTGAATCAAACAAAAGCATAGAGAGTATTAATTATCAAGAAAAATGTAAACTGAAAAAGAAAAAGAACAAAAGAAGAAAATTATCATTTTTTAAAAGATTTAAAGCTAAACTAATTTCTTTATTAATATGTAAATAGTTTTACAGTAACTGTTCCAAGTAATATGCTACAAACAATTACACATACATAATTGCATACACTATTGTAATTTTACTGTTAATAATTTACTATTATTGTTTTTATTGTCAGAATGTAATTTGTCTTGTATTTTTGTTAATATTCAATTATTAAAATTAATTGGAAACGTATATGAAGGACATTACCAAATAAGACTGTAACAACAGAGGACACAGTTCTTGTAATGAGACCTATTAATGTCATGTTTAGACATGGAATTACTAGCCAGAACTAGATCAATGAGGACTGCACTTTGTTTAGGCATAGACAATATGGTCCTCAAGCTAAACAAACTAAACTCTTAAGTCAACAAATGCACTGGACCATAGATTCTACATGGTGGTCCAGTACACACACCTTATTTACCATCTATAGCTGGATAGTTGTCATAGAAGTATTCCTATTGTGTGATAGTATGTTTGACTTGTTTGTTTGTTATGGAAGCCCAGAAGGACCCTCCAAATTTGGGTACAAGTTGTATAATACTGATCTCTCTTACCCCCCAAACTGTAAATATTAAAGTATGCAGCCTGAGGTTTGGAATGCTCCACTGGGTCAGGTCCGAACTCAGACTGAATTTGGAATGTCTTTATGGGTTTCCATAGTTTGCTGACGTCTTGACTTTTGAGTGTTCTTGTAAATTTGAAAAGAAATTTGGTAACAAGTTGTGCACAAGATATCTTTGTCCATAAAAGAGAATGAAGAGCCTTGAATACAGAACCAGAGACCATTGAATTTTAAGAAATGGAACATCATATCATTTAATGGTATTTTAGAAGATACTCTGAAAGAATTGTTATCGCTACTGACACACTGAGTATCCTAGCTCAGACTTATGGATTCAGAGCTGATAACTGCACAAACATATTAAGTGATTGTAAATATAAGATCCTATTGTTGGGAGGAAAAACTCAATTTTGGACTGACTAAGAAGATCAAATCACAAGCAACAGTCTGCATTATTTGTGTATATTATACATAAGACAACACACAAACACATTACACATGGATTCATCCACATAAACTGTTTGATTTTTGATTAATTTTGTTAGGAAAAGTACACATCACAATGAAAAAACTAACTTCTAGACGTGGCAGTAACGTGGGCGAGTTTCCTGTCGGCCATATTGGTGTACATGCTTCCACGAGTGAGGTGCATGATGAGTTCGATGATGAGTACCAAGAACAGACCTTTTTTGCCGGCTATCTCCCTTCTTTGGAAAATGCCATTGCTAAAAAGCGGTACAAGGAAAAATTGGATATAATTGGTGGCCTTGATCCGTATGAGATCGTTAGAAGTGAACCTAATAATGAATTTTGTTTTAAGTCTTTTAATCAAAAAATCAGCAGAATTATTATTAAACATGTATATCAGTTAATCAATCAAAAGGTACAGCAGACTCACAAATATTAGTAAGAGCACAGCAAACATGAACAATTTTGTCTAGTGTTATAGCTTAATCATTAACAGACATCACGAAATCAATTGGTTAAGTAGCATTAAGTAAGGAATATTTTTTTCTCACATTTCCTATAACTCGTTCTACATGTATTCTAACATTTGCAATATTCCTGGTCTGTTCGATACTAATGGGATCTAGCTGTTTCTGGTTCTTGGGTGAAGGCAGGAATTTCCAATTGTGAGCACATGAGTCCAACAGAATCTTTTATGTTGAAACCTTAGTCTGCTAATACAGTGTCTCCAGGAATAAGATTATTCAGTAACGTAGAATGTTCTGTTAGATACTTGTCACTAGTTCTGCCTCCCCAACCCTCTGATATGAAGCTGATTGTTCCTTGGGGAGTAATTCCAATTAAACACATTACAGTATTACGATGCTTATATAAAGAGTAAGTTTGCGCTCTGGCAAGCAAATTGGTTGGGTGGTCCATGAGCAATCCCCATGTACTAAGACCCGTATAGTAAAATACTTTCTTGTTGTCATCTTTAAAATATTCCTCATTCATCGTTCACCCTTCCAGTTCTGATTCCAACTGATTGACAGCTTGCTTCAGAGTTTCATTCTCTCTCTTCAGCTCCTCTATCTCATGCTGGAAATTTTGTTCAATCATATCAAAAGAATTGTTAGTTTGAACAGCAATACTGTGATAATTGTCTGGTATAACAGTTGTCACGTCAATCTCTAAATCTAGCTCAATATCTTCATTTTCTAACTCCTCTTCCTCTGTAGCTGTCTTTTCCATCAACTCCTGCAAACACAATCTTCTTCTCTTTACAGCTGTCGTACCTTTCAGATATAGAAGTCAGACTTCTTTTACTAACTTTTTCATATACTAGCTTCAATAAAGGGGCCCAATCAGGGTTAGTTACATCATAAAGCTCTGAAGGAGTGCCACTTACAAAATGATCTGAACAGACTCGAATGTTTTAATATTGTTCAGGCAAAATATCTTCTCTTTTTATCTTGGCTAACCAAGCTTGCTGTCTTTCTCTGCTGAGAGATTCAGTTTGTGTTCCCTGATGTATTAGGATGCTGGGTAGTCTGTAGAAACTTTTTTCTTTATCTCTTTGAGTTCGACTTCTTAAAGATTGCACAAATCACCATCTTGTCATGTACACCAACATGGCCGACAGGAAACTCGCCCACGTTACTACCACGCCTATTGCAGAGGGTCTATTGCATGTCCCTTAGCAATCAGTTTTAGATGCTACATCAGTGCTGCTAAATATGAATACAATGACCCTTCCTCAGAGAGTAGCCAAGAGAGTATTAGTTATGTAAGTGATTTTGAAGAGTTTGATGAAGGGATTTCTTCAATTCTGTCTGAGAACAGTGATCATAATGGTCAACCTCTCATTAATAATAACGTAAGGACTTTAATTATAATAATGCTAAAGTAAATATTTAACTCTTTTTAGGACTCTACATTTGAAGAGTGCTATTGAAGAAACAAACATAAACAAGAAAAACAACAAAAGAAGAAAACCATCATTATTTACAAGATTTAAAGCTAGACTGATTTCTTTCTTAATATGTAAATAGTTTGTAAAAATGCCTAACAAAGTCATTTATTTATCACGGATAATCAAGAGGGCAATGTTGACAAAACCTGGCGATAATAAACGTTGTGTCTCTGGAGTTTCTCGGCCTTGAGTTGTCTTCTCGTGCTTAAGTCAAAGCCTCCTTGTTAGAATTCTCAAAGAGATTTTCTTTTGTTTGAAGCTGAGGATGTTCCTTTTACCTGTCAAGTTTACAGTTGCACAGTTTAAATTGGCAAACTAATGGTGAAAACTGCTATAGGGCTAAGTTTTTTGGAATGAGAGTTTGGATTATGAAACTTAGCAATTAACGCTCTTGATTGGAGCTGAAGTGACGATGACACAAAGGTTTCGAAAGATCTAAGAAAGAAGTTGATTTTCGACTGGCAAAGTTACAGACACTTCAAGGCGAAGACTAACCTTCGAACAATTAGTATTACAGGATTATTATAAGAAATGTAGATAAAACACTTGCAAAAATACACAGCCAGCACCAAAATAATAAATGTATTGACATATGATTAAAATGTTGATGCCATTAACCAAAGAACATTCTTAGAGGACATTTTGTGGCACGTTAAAAGTATATGAATTCAATGTACAAAGAGTGCTATGAACAGTGATTGAACTAATACAATTGTAATATGTCATATTCAATATATTATTATATGGGATACTTAAAGACAGGACAGGCTCAATCGTTTGTTGATGTTATGTAACAAGAACAATAATTTTCATTAATTAAACAATCTCCACTAAAGTTATAAACTTTATTAATAAATTATATTTCTTGTTAATAAGACATTAGCAACTGCCAGGCTGAGCCGGTCATACCAGTATTGTATAAAACAAATAGTGAGACTTAGTTGTATTAGCAATACAGACTATATATACTGAGTACTGATGAATTTTAAAGTTAAATGACTCGAACAGTGCCTAACAAACAACTGCAAGCACAATGACTATGTAGTCATTACAGCATGGTATTATATTCAAGCAGCAAACTTATTATAATTACTTTATTGATGTGACCAACTTCTGGAAAGAGAACATCAACTGCTAATCCATGTATAAATAAGTTTTTTTTTAAAGGCACTGAGCTAGCATGGTCTATGTGATTCAGGTAACTACATTCAAAGCGAAGATAGAATCTTCAATTAAAAGTAGTATTGATAAAATTTTTTCTATCCCCAAATAAGTTTTTAGCGCTTGTTTCCATAGAAAAATACGCGAATTAAATATCACGTGAGCACGCGCGTCCGTTATAACGCAATTTTTTTGACGTGACTCCTTCTCACTGTAGAGTTCTCTGCAAATTCTGTTGCTGTTTCAAGTCAAATACATTTTTCACTGCGAATTGATTCTAATATCCTTTATTAACAAAGGTCAAATACAATGTAACAACATTTCAATATTTTCTATGTTCTTTTGAGTTGATTGGCCTACTAATGTACTTTTAGCCCCATATTTAATTGAAACTATTGAAGAGCAAACAATTGACCCCCTAGTCAAAACTAAACAATAGTAATAAACAATAGTACTAATATCATTTGCTTGTTACGATCTTTGATGATGCAATATAATTACACTGATTTCTATAACAATATAGGTGATACAATGGCATCATGCAAATCAAAAAATGATTTAAATCAACAACTAACAAGAAGACCTCAAAGTAGCAAATCCTTTCGTCTTCCTCCTATTGCCAAATATCCTCAGTTGAGTGCTGTCCAAATGTTACCACCTAGACCCAAGACTGAATATTCTCATACAAAATCATGTGCTCGATCTAGCTCTGGCACCAATCTACTATCTGGGCAACCACTTACATCAAAACACTTCTCTAGTCATTTCAAAATAGACACAGACAAAATACTTCGAATTGAAGACTATTTCACCAAACCCAATGGTGATTGTTCTTTTTTCATCACGTTCGATTCTGTTCAATCTAACTCAGAGACAACTCTTCCACCAATAAACTCTGAAAATTCTCTACATAAAGTGCAATACTCTCGCCATCATCAACATGATTTTGGACAACAAATTCTAAATCTGAAACATAGTGCTGCTCAAAATAATGAAAGATATCCTTTTAATTCCGTTCGACCAAACTCTGGACGACCTCTTGATAATGTTCAACCTAAATCTGGACGACCTCTTAATAATGTTCGGCCAAAGTCTGGACAACCTCTCAGCATGGAGAGTCTTGTTGCTCGATTTAACTCTAGACAACTTCATAGTCGTGTTTCTCGACCCACATCTGGAAGGCCTCTTAATGTTGCTCGACCTAATTCTGGACAACCTCTTGATAATGTTCAACCTAAACTTGGACGACCTCTTAATAATGTTCGGCCAAAGTCTGGACAACCTCTCAGCATGGAGAGTCTTGTTGCTCGATTTAACTCTAGACAACTTCATAGTCGTGTTTCTCGACCCACACATGGAAGGCCTCTTAATGTTGCTCGACCTAATTCTGGACGACCACTTCCTCCTCTTCCTATTGAGTATCAACCTAAACCTCAACAATCTCACGACATTGCTCAACCTAAAAATGAGGTACATCAACCTTCTCAAGCTAAACCTCAACAATCTCACGATATTGCTCAACCTAACAATGAAGTACATCAACCTTCTCAAGCTAAACCTCAACAATCTCACGACATTGCTCAACCTAACAATGAAGTACATCAACCTTCTCAAGCTAAACCTCAACAATCTCACAACATTGCTCAACCTAAAAATGAGGTACATCAACCTTCTCAAGCTAAACCTCAACAATCTCACGACATTGCTCAACCTAACAATGAGGTACTGTATCGAGATTCTCAGCCTAGTTTTGAACAAACTCTTTGTAATGCTCCAATTAACTCAAAACAATCTAACTTTGGACAATCTCCTCAAGATGTTCAGCCAATTAGACAATGTCTTGATAATACGAATTCTAATTCTGAACAACCTCATGGTGATACTCAGTCCATACATATGTCTAGGCAGCATTTTGAGTCTAACTCTGGCCAGCCTCTCGATGTAGAGCACCATGCTTTTCAACCTACACATAACTCTCTTTATGATGCTCAGCCTGACTCTGGACAATCTTTTGATGTTACTCAGCCAAACGCTGAAAGCTCTCTTGATTATGTTCAAGAATCTGATGCACAAGATGACTACACTGAAGATTCTCTTCCTATGGAAAGTCATTCTATTCAATCTAATGAGGATTGTTTTGCTAGTGAGCAATCTCTTTCTATAGATCAACATAACCCACTAAAGTCTTGGCATTATGTTGCTCATCCTGATTTAGAACTATCTTATTATTTACAGTGCGATGCTTCTAGGCCAATTACTCTAAAGGAGTTTCATACTTTCCGTCTTACAAGTAATTTTGGAAGGCCTCTTCCATTACTCTCTGAAAGATTTCTTCCCCTTGAATATTTGCTAATCAATGGCATTGTAGATTATGTTCCTGCATATATGAGATTTCCTGTTCGACCTTATTATAGGCGCATCCAAACACTTCCAACTGCCACTTTGATTCCAATCCCTGAGTACTCATCTGTTGATTTCACATCAGAGACTTCTGATTCTTCTTCCACCAATGAGCAGTCAAGAATCGAAGAGCCCAAACAAATAGTACGAACAACTTCTTTTTCCAGAGTGGTATATTCAAAGTCTCATACTGAGCAGTCAAGATCTGAGGAGCTCAACCCCAAACCAATGATTCGAACAACGTCATTTTCAAGAGTGGATTACTCAAAAGTTCAATCTACTAAAGAAACTCAGTCCCTTCAGCCTTCTAATCCACCAACCAAGTCTCATACTGAGCAGTCAACATCTGAGGAGCTCAACCCCAAACCAATGATTCGAACAACGTCATTTTCAAGAGTGGATTACTCAAAAGTTCAATATACTAAAGAAACTCAGTCACTTCAGCCTTCTAATCCACCAACCAATATGACATACAGTGGTGAGAGCAACAGGTGTAGTTCTGTCAGATCATACTTGAGGGTAAAAGAAGATACGCCTATTGCATGTCCCTTAGCAATCAGTTTTAGATGCTACATCAGTGCCGCTAATTACGAATATGATGACACTTCCTCAGAGAGTGTTAGTTATATAAGTAATTTTGAAGAATTTGATGAAGGGATTTCTTCAATTCTGTCTGAGAACAGAAATCGCAATGGCGTTAATATTGAAGATGTAACTGAATCGAACAAAAGCAATGAAAACATAGAGAGTATTAATTATCAAGAAAAATGTAAACTGAAAAAGAAAAACAACAAAAGAAGAAAATTATCATTTTTTAAAAGATTTAAAGCTAAAATAATTTTTTTCTTAATATGTAAATAGTTTTACATTATTTGTATACATTATACATAAGACAACACACAAACACATTACACATGGATTCATCCACATAAACTGTTTCATTTTTGATTAATTTTGTTAGGAAAAGTACACCGATGACGATTGCAATAGGCGTGGCAGTAACGTGGGCGAGTTTCTTGTCGGCCATATTGGTGTACATGCTTCCACGAGTGAGGTGCATGATGAGCTCGATGATGAGTACCAAGAATAGACCTTTCTTGCCAGACTATCTCCCTTCTTTAGAAAATGCCGTTGCTAAAAAGCGGTACAAGGAAAAATTGGGCATAATTGGTGGCCTGGATCCGTATGAGATCGTTAGCAGTAAACCTAATAATGAATTTTGTTTAATTCTTTTAGGTGTAGTTCTGTCAGATCATACTTGAGTGTAAAAGAAGATACGCCTATTGCATGTCCCTTAGCAATCAGTTTTAGATGCTACATCAGTGCCGCTAATTACGAATATGATGACACTTCCTCAGAGAGTAGCCAAGAGAGTGTTAGTTATATAAGTAATTTTGGAGAATTTGATGAAGGGATTTCTTCAATTCTGTCTGAGAACAGTAATCACAATGGCATTAATATTGAAGATGTAACTGAATCAAACAAAAGCAATGAAAACATAGAGAGTATTAAAACAAACAAAAGAACAAAAGAAGAAAATTATCATTTTTTAAAAGATTTAAAGCTAAACTAATTTCTTTATTAATATGTAAATAGTTTTACAGTAACTGTTCCTAGTAATATGCTACAAACAATTACACATACATAATTGCATACACTATTGTAATTTTACTGTTAATAATTTACTATTATTGATTTTAGTGTCAGAATGTAATTTGTCTTGTATTTTTGTTAATATTCAATTATTAAAATTAATTGGAAATGTATATGAAGGACATTACCAATTAAGACTGTAACAACAGAGGACACAGTTCTTGTAATGAGACCTATTAATATCATGTACATGGAATTACTAGCCAGAACTAGATCAATGAGGGCTGCACTTTGTTTAGGCATAAACAATATGGTCCTCAAGCTAAACAAACTAAACTCTTAAGTCAACACATGCACTGGACCATAGATTCTACATGGTGGTCCAGTACACACACCTTATTTAGCATCTATAGCTGGATAGTTGTCATAGAAGTATTCCTATCATGTGATAGTATGTTTGACTTGTTTCTTTGCTATGGAAGCCCAGAAGGACCCTCCAAATTTGGGTACAAGTTGTATAATACTGATCTCTCTTACCCCCCAAACTGTAAATATTAAAGTATGCAGCCTGAGGTTTGGAATGCTCCACTGGGTCAGGTCCGAACTCAGACTGAATTTGGAATGTCTTTATGGGTTTCCATAGTTTGCTGACGTCTTGACTTTTGAGTGTTCTTGTAAATTTGAAAAGAAATTTGCTACAAGTTGTGCACAAGATATCTTTGTCCATAAAAGAGAATGAAGAGCCTCAAATACAGAACCAGATACCATTGAATTTTAAGAAATGGAACATCATATCATTTAATGGTATTTTAGAAGATACTCTGAAAGAATTGTTATCGCTACTGACACACTGAGTATCCTAGCTCAGACTTATGGATTCAGAGCTGATAACTGCACAAACATATTAAGTGATTGTAAATATAAGATCCTCTTGTTGGGAGGAAAAACTCAATTTTGGACTGACTAAGAAGATCAAATCGCAAGCAACAGTCTGCATTATTTGTGTATATTATACATAAGACAACACACAAACACATTACACATGGATTCATCCACATAAACTGTTTCATTTTTGATTAATTTTGTTAGGAAAAGTACACCGATGACGATTGCAATAGGCGTGGCAGTAACGTGGGCGAGTTTCTTGTCGGCCATATTGGTGTACATGCTTCCACGAGTGAGGTGCATGATGAGCTCGATGATGAGTACCAAGAATAGACCTTTCTTGCCAGACTATCTCCCTTCTTTAGAAAATGCCGTTGCTAAAAAGCGGTACAAGGAAAAATTGGGCATAATTGGTGGCCTGGATCCGTATGAGATCGTTAGCAGTAAACCTAATAATGAATTTTGTTTAATTCTTTTAGGTGTAGTTCTGTCAGATCATACTTGAGTGTAAAAGAAGATACGCCTATTGCATGTCCCTTAGCAATCAGTTTTAGATGCTACATCAGTGCCGCTAATTACGAATATGATGACACTTCCTCAGAGAGTGTTAGTTATATAAGTAATTTTGAAGAATTTGATGAAGGGATTTCTTCAATTCTGTCTGAGAACAGTAATCGCAATGGCATTAATATTGAAGATGTAACTGAATCAAACAAAAGCAATGAAAACATAGAGAGTATTAAAACAAACAAAAGAACAAAAGAAGAAAATTATCATTTTTTAAAAGATTTAAAGCTAAACTAATTTCTTTCTTAATATGTAAATAGTTTTACAGTAACTGTTCCTAGTAATATGCTACAAACAATTACACATACATAATTGCATACACTATTGTAATTTTACTGTTAATAATTTACTATTATTGATTTTAGTGTCAGAATGTAATTTGTCTTGTATTTTTGTTAATATTCAATTATTAAAATTAATTGGAAATGTATATGAAGGACATTACCAATTAAGACTGTAACAACAGAGGACACAGTTCTTGTAATGAGACCTATTAATATCATGTACATGGAATTACTAGCCAGAACTAGATCAATGAGGGCTGCACTTTGTTTAGGCATAAACAATATGGTCCTCAAGCTAAACAAACTAAACTCTTAAGTCAACACATGCACTGGACCATAGATTCTACATGGTGGTCCAGTACACACACCTTATTTAGCATCTATAGCTGGATAGTTGTCATAGAAGTATTCCTATTGTGTGATAGTATGTTTGACTTGTTTGTTTGCTATGGAAGCCCAGAAGGACCCTCCAAATTTGGGTACAAGTTGTATAATACTGATCTCTCTTACCCCCCAAACTGTAAATATTAAAGTATGCAGCCTGAGGTTTGAAATGCTCCACTGGGTCAGGTCCGAACTCAGACTGAATTTGGAATGTCTTTATGGGTTTCCATAGTTTGCTGACGTCTTGACTTTTGAGTGTTCTTGTAAATTTGAAAAGAAATTTGCTACAAGTTGTGCACAAGATATCTTTGTCCATAAAAGAGAATGAAGAGCCTCAAATACAGAACCAGATACCATTGAATTTTAAGAAATGGAACATCATATCATTTAATGGTATTTTAGAAGATACTCTGAAAGAATTGTTATCGCTACTGACACACTGAGTATCCTAGCTCAGACTTATGGATTCAGAGCTGATAACTGCACAAACATATTAAGTGATTGTAAATATAAGATCCTCTTGTTGGGAGGAAAAACTCAATTTTGGACTGACTAAGATCAAATTGCAAGCAACAGTCTGCATTATTTGTGTATATTATACATAAGACAACACACAAACACATTACACATGGATTCATCCACATAAACTGTTTGATTTTTGATTAATTTTGTTAGGAAAAGTACACATCACAATGTAAAAACAAACCGCTATCGATGACGATTGCAATAGGCGTGGCAGTAACGTGGGCGAGTTTCCTGTCGGCCATATTGGTGTACATGCTTCCACGAGTGAGGTGCATGATGAGCTCGATGATTAGTACCATGAACAGACCTTTCTTGCCAGGCTATCTCCCTTCTTTGGAAAATGCCGTTGCTAAAAAGCGGTACAAGGAAAAATTGGGCATAATTGGTGGCCTGGATCCGTATGAGATTGTTAGAAGTAAACCTAATAATGAATTTTGTTTAATTCTTTTAATCAAAAATCAGCAGAATTATTATCAGTGCCCCTAAATATATAAACAATGAGACTTTCTCAGAGAGTAGCCAAGAGAGTATAAGTTATATAAGTGATTTTGAAGAGTTTGATGAAGCGATTTCTTCAATTATGTCTGAGAACAGTGATCATAATGGTCAACCTCTCATTAATAATAACGTAAGGACTTTAATTATAATAATGCTAAAGTAAATATTTAACTCTTTTTAGGACTCTACATCTGAAGAAACAATCATGAACAAGAAAAACAACAAAAGAAAACCATCATTATTAACAAGATTGAAAGCTAAACTAATTTCTTTCCTAATATGTAAATAGTTCTACAGTAACTGTTCCTAGTAATGTGCTACAAACAATTACACATACATAATTGCATACACTATTGTAATTTTAATGTTAATAATTTACTATTATTGATTTTAGTGTCAGAATGTAATTTGTCTTGTATTTTTGTTAATATTCAATTATTAAAATTAATTGGAAATGTATATGAAGGACATTACCAATTAAGACTGTAACAACAGAGGACACAGTTCTTGTAATGAGACCTATTAATGTCATGTTTAGACATGGAATTACTAGCCAGAACAAGATCAATGAGGGCTGCACTTTGTTTAGGCATAGACAATATGGTCCTCAAGCTAAACAAACTAAACTCTTAAGTCAATACATGCACTGGACCATAGATTCTACATGGTGGTCCAGTACACACACCTTATTTAGCATCTATAGCTGGATAGTTGTCATAGAAGTATTCCTATCATGTGATAGTATGTTTGACTTGTTTGTTTGTTATGGAAGCCCAGAAGGACCCTCCAAATTTGGGTACAAGTTGTATAATACTGATCTCTCTTACCCCCCAAACTGTAAATATTAAAGTATGCAGCCTGAGGTTTGGAATGCTCCACTGGGTCAGGTCCGAACTCAGACTGAATTTGGAATGTCTTTATGGGTTTCCATAGTTTGCTGACGTCTTGACTTTTGAGTGTTCTTGCAAATTTGAAAAGAAATTTGCTACAAGTTGTGCACAAGATATCTTTGTCCATAAAAGAGAACGAAGAGCCTCGAATACAGAACCAGAGACCATTGAATTTTAAGAAATGGAACATCATATCATTTAATGGTATTATAGAAGATACTCTGAAAGAATTGTTATCGTTACTGACACACTGAGTATCCTAGCTCAGACTTATGGATTCAGAGCTGATAACTGCACAAACATATTAAGTGATTGTAAATATAAGATCCTCTTGTTGGGAGGAAAAACTCGATTTTGGACTGACTAAGAAGATCAAATCGCAAGCAACAGTCTGCATTATTTGTGTATATTATACATAAGACAACACACAAACACATTACACATGGATTCATCCACATAAACTGTTTGATTTTTGATATTAATTTTGTTAGGAAAAGTACACATCACAATGTAAAAACTAACCTCTATCAATGATGGTTGTAAGTTAGGTTCATACAAACACTAACCATTGCGTGATTTACTGGACTCTGGCCTATGTATGGAGTAGAAGTGGCAGTTTGCTTCATCCTAGAAAGAAAGTATATTATAACGAAACTTTATATCACCTTAACTTGGACATGTGAAAAATAAGTACCACAAACTAACTACTATGTAGATAAACTGACCTCTTCTAGTTCACTAAACATAATGTATATTCTAATAAACTTATAAATCTGTGTCATGCTAATTTAAAATTACTGACCTTAGATATTTTTCCCCTGTAAAACATAGACATCTGAGTTCTTTTCAGGTGTAGAATAAAAGCAGCTGGTCAGAAATCTTCAATCCTTCATTGGCCCCGAAGGGGGGGGCTTCGTAGATTTTGTCGCCCGCTAAAGTTTGGCTTGCCCGATTAAATCTACTACAAAAATTGTTCTAGAGTATACCATGAATTATCTAGTTTTTCAGGTTATGTTTGTCCCAGTCTATAAAACAATAGTAAAAAGTAGACTTGGCTATTGCAGTAGCTAGACCGAGGGCTATGGCATGCAAAGGCAAGTTGCAAATGCATGACGACTAACAGTCAATTTAGTCTCTAATCTCTAGAAAACGGGATCAGTTCGAAGCGTTTGCGTCTGAATTGGTTAATTACTCTTCTGGTTGGCGCTAATGGTGTTGCTGCTTACGCGATGGCTTTCTCCTCTATGCATAACTTTATGACTAACTCTAAAAATGAGTCCTGTGTAAGCTGGCTAAGTTAATATAAAAAGTCATATGTTGTACTATGTTTCTTTTTCTTCAGGGAAGCCCAGGTCTAGGAGAATCAGAAACAATGTATGCCATTGCATCTGGAATATACAATGGAGGTGGAATTGTAGGTGCATTAATAGCTCCAATACTTCTTCTCAATTTCAAATATCGAACTGTAATTGCAATTGCTCCAGTGATTCAAATTTTTGGAAGCACTCTATATGGTCTTAGCACTA
Organism: Xestospongia muta; assembly: GCA_963693285.1. Classification (NCBI taxonomy): domain Eukaryota; kingdom Metazoa; phylum Porifera; class Demospongiae; order Haplosclerida; family Petrosiidae; genus Xestospongia; species Xestospongia muta. The sequence continues at coordinate 1,145,865 of OY848927.1, forward strand.
ATGGATGGATGGTCATTGCAGGTCGATTTTTGCTAGGAACAAGTGATGCCTTGGTTATAACTTCAGTAATGTCCTACTACACAGCCAGTACCAGAAACCAACCAGATATTAGACTTAAGAAAAGGCTGATGATTGCCTATTCTGTAGTGATTTCTGTTTCATATGTACCATTCACTGGTAAGGAAGCACATAAAGTTACACATATAAATTGTATTGCATATTTCTTGATGCATAGGACCATTTATTGTGTGCTTTACACAAGCCTTATATATATATCTCCCTTTAGGATTGATACTTTTAGTATCTCAATTATTCCCATCACTGGACCAGTTTCGCTGGTTTTCATGGTATCAAGTTGTTCAAGGTTCTGTTTTGGAAATGTTAGTGATCTTCCTCTTCCAAAGTCATGATCCAGATAATTCACTTGAACATAAGACCAGCTGCACTAGGCTAAATAAACAAGAAAGAAAGCAATCAAAATCAGGTGGCATGAATTCCAATCAAGTTACTTGGACTTGTTCAACCGTTATAGTATCCTTGTTGAATTATCATTATCACAATTACAAGTATTGTATGTACAACAGACACTACCCACCGGTATCTAGTGATATAGATAAGTATATTTTTTAAATTCTATATTCCTTAACTAATTACACAGGTTGTAATATATTTATTAATAACTGGCTATGTGGTTGATTCAGGGCTGACAATTTTGGACACACTCATTAGTCCTATATTGGGTGATTATTTTGGATTCTCAATCGGAAACACTGCCTACTTCCTTACTGGATCTCTAATAATAATGCCACTATCCTCAATTATTATGTAAGCTATTTAATAATAGATATACATATGGTAATGATTTAATATCTGTAGGTTGTTTTTGGAGAGAATAAAAATAAGCAGTCGTGCAGTACTTATATTATCTCTGTTAATTGGAACAGGTGGATTGATCAGTTTAGGTGATTGGCAATCGATTTCAGAGAACCCTTGCAGTAATGTTTCAAACATATCTATCAAACCCTATAACGATCATTGTGTTTTAAATGACTGTGTACCTGTCAACAGTATTTTCAATAGTAGCATAACAATTTACTATTTACCTCTCAACTCTACTAATAAGACCTGTGCTTCATGCAATGACAAGATGGAAGAATTTAAATGTTTCTATGAAGACATGAATTATACTTTCTGCTTATCTACAAATGAATCAAATAGCACATTCTGCGAATCAATTGAAGAATTAATGTCATCAATGAATGATGACGAGATGTATAGTAATCAGGTGATGTGTGAGTCTTATGATGATTGCTATTGGAACAAGGACTCTATTATAACTGGTGACTATTGTGAAGACTGTTTATCCATCTGTCGTAGCAAGTCAGGATCACTGTCATTTGTTCAATGGTGCATAGGAGTGTCGTTGGTGTTATTGGCAACAGAAATTGGTCGGTATATACTTTATCCTATGATGACCAAAGTATCTCCTCCACGACATCAGGTAAGTCTTGTCTAACATTTTCCACAAAATTCATTCAATTGTAGTTAGTGTTCATTCACTATTAGTGGTGGATGCACAGCTGGATGTACAAATAAAAATTTATCTTAATACATTAGTAGGTGTTAGTATTACTCTATTTTCATGATTAGACAAGGCTTATGTAAACTGTTTTCATGCTTGCAAAGGATTCTTAATAATATTATGTTTAGTGTCAAACCTGCAATACAGGTTTTGTCATGTTTAATCTCGTTTGTCTTCTTTACACAGCCAGTAACAACTAGCATCCTGGTGCTGATTCAAGCTTTGTCAAGATTAGTTACACCACAATGGAGTAAGCTTTCGGCGCGCAATAGCGCGTTAACAATAATAATGATTGATACGTAACATTTTATATTTTCTTTCTGCAGCGGTTTCACTCTACATAGCATCTGGACATCGTACTTTCTCTTCAATGGCTGTTATGCTACTGTTTCAAATTCCACTGTACATTGGTTACTGCCTGTTCTGCAGTCAACTCAGTACAAAGAGTATCGATCATGTCTACACCCACGGCAGACCTTCCACTTCAAGTATAGCTCCATTGATAACAAAACTGGATACAAACGTAAATACTGAAGAAAAACAGAGTTGCTGTGATGACGCTATCACTGGTCAGGAAAAGGGGAAAGGTGTAGTTTTGTCATCATCTCGAATCTACATCCACGGCAGACCTTCCACTTCAAGTATAGTTCCATTGATAACAAAACTGGATACAAACGTGAATATTGAAGAAACATGTGATTATGCTATCACTGGTCAAGAAGAGAGAGGTGTAGTTTTGTCATCATCTCGTGTCTACACCCACGGCAGACCTTCTACTTCAAGTATAGTTCCATTGATAACAAAATTGGATACAAATATAAATACTGAAGAAACAAAGAGTTGTGATGACGCTATCACAGGTCAAGAAGAGGGAGACAGTGTAGTTATGCCATCGTTTCATATCCACACTAATGGCAGACCTTCTTTTTCAAGTGTAGTTGCATTTATAGCATCACTGGATACAAACACAAGTACCCAAGAAACACAGAGCTGTTGTGATGATGCCATCACAGGTCAGGAAGAGGGAGAAGGTATGATTTTTGTACCATTTCCAAGTGAGCAAGGATCATCTGATTATATACATGATGATGAGACAAGCAGCATTAATACTAACTGTCGTCTTAATTACCTACTAGAACAAAGTGTGGTCTGGTTTGTTTTTGAGTCCTCTGATAGTTTAGATGACGAGGTGTATTTTGAAACTCCAATTTAGGAAGAATGAATTACTGTGTTTCTTAATTATAATACAATTATCATTGGTGTAATTTTATACATCAATTAAGTTTTAGTAATATATTTAATTTGGTTTTAGTAATATATTTAATTTTGATTTTGTTCAATTTTTTGGACATTCTTTTTGTGTCAATGAAAGAAATTGGAGAACTATATTTATCTACCAATAAACTATCTTAAAATAAAACATGTAGCCAGAGATCAAAGAGCAAAATAATATCAAATTTGCGTTAGTACATTATACCCAATAAAAGAATGAATGAAAGGGCTACAGTTTTGATTACACAGTAGCAAGAATAGAGAGCGATTCATCACATAGTGATGTCATGTCCATCAATGTGATTTGTAATGGTACTTATAACTTACAAGCCACAAAATATTAATACCATTATTAGTAATTTACAAAATTGGAGAGAATTTAAATAAAGATGTGACCACAATATAACAAAACTTGAAAAAAGCTAACAGTTTCAAAATTATTACTAAATTAATACCACCCCCATGTATCATATGACCTCAAGTCACGTGACATAGTTATAGTAGCTCACGAATTTCCTTATGCAATTGACAGAGATAATCAATATAAGAAGACCCCTCCCATGGACCACTCCCCTTATCTTCCTTCAGCATACGTCGAAACATTACTTCAGATTTATCTCGTTGCTTAGCAACAATTAACTATTAAAGTATAAAGTTTATAATCAAGTCATGTTATTTAAATAATAGTTATTTTAAGAGAATTATATAATATGATCTGTAATATTGGCAATAAAAGACTTTTCAAGAGATTCTAAAGTTGGAGAATAGCAGCTGATGTTGTTTAGTTACAATACTGCACTATATTGGTGATTACAATTATGTTAAATTAAGATTATTGTAAATGCCACTCTAAGTAGTTGATTTTAATTTGAGATTTCAAACAATGTACAAAATGTAAAGTTAGCTTATGTGACAATTTCTTTTGCCATACTTTGATGACAGATATAATACATGTATAATGTCAATAGTACATGATATTTTCAGGAAGTACAGTATATTATCAGTATAATATCAGTAGATTGTCAATATATTATTAGTATATTATCAGTATATTGTCAATATATTATCAGTATATTATCAGTATATTGTCAGTATATTATCAGTATATTGTCAATATATTATCAGTATATTATCAGTATATTGTCAATATATTATCAGTATATTATCAGTGTTGTATCAAATTAGTGTCTTACCTTCATTTGATGTGGACCTTGGACTTTAGATAGACTAGCTCTCAATTTATACGATACCTCATTATCAAGAGCTGGTAATGCAGTCTAAGAAGAGGGCGGAATTTGATGGTTATGAACAATTAATTACTTACCATATTGCTATCGATCTGGGAATAGGAAGCAACTCCAAATATTTTAGTAATAAGCTCATTAGGAACCTGTTGTCCAATCCACAATGCCATATATAACCCATTTTCTAATAAATTGTAATAAAAAGGAGCTTACTCGCTATATTTCTTACCAACGAGATATATGCCATCATCTTTCATTTTCTGTCCAGTACATCTCATAATGAAAGACTCTGAGATCTCTGGTGGAATCTACAGGTACGTTTAAAAGAGATGTCACTTAACAGTTAAATATATATACTTAGTGTGTGTACTATACATCCTTTAATAGTATAAGAACATAGTATATTATCTTGTACTTAGGATGTTAACTAAATACTTTAGCCTCTAAATGGTATTAAAATCATTGCATAATTGTTCTCTAATATACTTTAAAGTTGCTCACCAGTGACATCATTCTAGGATAGAGATATATCACCGATTGTAGGAGGTTCATGCACAGAACATGATAGATCTGAAAACACTTTTCATCCATTGAGACAATAGGAGCTAATGAAAAGAGGTGTGGTTTTAGTCACTAAAATTTGTGAGTGTGGTTTACTTACGAGACAATAAAGCATCACTTTTTAATAGGCAGTTAGCATACATAGGCAGTAACTTGAGACTATCAGGTAATATTAATTGGCCAGCAGGACTTTGTTGACTACAATTTTTACGATAACAGGCTAATATGACAGCACATTGATTAGAGAAGTTCTCTCGAATTGTTTTATACGGCATTGTTAAAGAAGCGGAAGCAACTAAATGTGTGTGTGTTTATGAGAGTAGAGAGAGAGAGAGAGAGAGAGAGAGAGAGAGAGAGAGAGAGAGAGAGAGAGAGAGAGAGAGAGAGAGAGAGAGAGAGAGAGAGAGAGAGAGTCATTGTAACAATGACAATAAACTCACTGCTCTTTGAAAAGAAACACATTAAAGTGTCAAGTTCACAGCTGTGATAAATATCAGAGAATTTGCTTGAACAATTAAGAGCAAGGCTATGAATTCTAAGTCGGCGCTGTCCAGATATGGTAGTATACAACAATGCGACCTATAGAATATAACTTTTAACTAGATCCAATATAGCATTATTAATTAACCTGAATATAAGCAGGGGTATCCTCTTTCATTGTATCATCATGTTTGATTTCTACAGCAATAGCTTTCTCACTATCAACATTACCAAACTCAATATCAGTTGTATTACTCATATAAAACCCTCCATAAAAATTAACAGCACGTATACCTAACAACAGGACATCGTTACTTTATTCTAACATGCAATCATTAATACCTGCGCTACATCGAACTCGCATCACAGCATCAAATGCAGTAGGTCTTGATACAGATTTCTTTAAATCAGTAATCAACCTCTCACCATCAGTATGAGTCTGAATAACAATAGTACAATATAGTTACAGAGATGAACAATTGACATTAGACTTTTACATATCATAGACACTAATACACAGAACATCAGTCTTGTGCCAAGAAAATGACTTCATTTCTTTGTAGTAATCTCTCAATAATACTTGTATTTCATACCTGGAAATTAGGATAGTAGTGTATTTGTCCTCCTGTGTTAGTAGCTACGTGTCCTAGAGTAGCTACATCAGTGTAACTTATTGGAAAGAGAAACAGGTCAAGACCGACACCATATTTGACACACTCCTCTACTAATTTAGTGTAAGAGCCAACAGGATTGATTAGTGTCTATAAAAGTAAACAATTACTTGTACAACTGTACATGATATGGTCATATACTAGTTGAATAACATGTGATGTAGAATTACCTTCTCTTTGTCTGTTCCTAAAAGTTTAGAGTCCAGTCTGTTTTTAAGTTGACCTGGTGCTGGAGTAGTTGGTAAATTTGAATGAAACACAAACAATCTTCCATTGCACTTGGCAGCCTACCAATATGAAGGTAGAATCAATGATTAAATTTTTAATTGAAAGGATTGTACCTTTAAAGCTTCTAGTCCAGCTCTAATAGCAGGTTCAAGCATGACTTCAGATGTTCTGTTCTCAGAAAACATACCTGGGATTTGAGCCATCAAACTAATGACATATTATAATCAAATGAGTGGGTGTCGTAACTATACATTTACTTTTCAATAACACTTCGCGTTTCACTAGCATCTACTAAGAAACCGTCTACGAGTGGTACAAAGACATCAGATACATCTGATACAACCATCATTTGTGGTTGACCTAAATTCTCCTAAAATAAATACAACATTCTAATATCCTAAAATATCCTAATAATATCCTAAGATGAAGTCTATAGCAGTATTGTAGTACCTTGATGTTATAGAAGTGAAGGATGCGATCGTAAGTCACAAATCCTACTTTAACAGGTGAGACCTCATTAGACTCTCTGATGATCATTAAAAAATTAATAACAGGGACCTACTTATTACATTTACCTTGGTAAATTATCCAGTATGGATGGTATAGTCTGTGTCAGTAAATTAACTAGACCAGATTGTAGAGTAGCAACTGACACATCAATAATAAATATATAAGCCACTGGATTAGGTAGTATTCCCTCCTAAAAGAATATCCTGATAATAACCTAATAATAACCAAAAATATCCTGACTTTGCAATAATCTTTGGTAGCCGCATACTCCACTGTTCCATATAACAATTCCGGCCGTTGCATGATGTCCATTCTGCGACCAGTATGATCCATATGTGAAAAATACTCCTGAGGAACTGATAATAACAATTACTACTAATTACACTCTTAATGATAGAGTCTACCTCACCTTCATTACTACATTGACATATGGGACAGACATATTGACGGCCACCATCTACAAATCGGCAGTAAGGATTCATATATGCTTTGCATCGATTACATCGTATAGGACCATTAACACCATGATCAACAAGACAGAGAGAGTTCTATAGAGTAATTCCATAATTAAAATAAATTAATAAGTAATTACAGGGTTTACCTCAGTCAACGGTACATTAGCAAATGGCTGTATTATCAAACCTAGTGGTATACGACATTGGTTAAGGAGGTCTTTAGTACTGGGCACAGTGTATAATGTTGATCTCATATAACGAGGGCTACAGCTACCTGTGAGGTTAATTAATAGGGGTATTAAAGGAAATACTCTTTTACCATTATCTTGTACAGAGAAGGATGTTGTCACAAGAGGAGGGGGTGCAGCTTGAGATGTTAAGTAAACTTGGTTGCCAAACTTTTCTTGATTTTCTCTCTTTACTGCAATCTAAGAGGAGACATAGGGCATTAAATAGAACTAGTTCTTAATTTAAACTCACAGGATTGGGCATTATATCAGGATCAATTCTCTGAGGTGCCTGACGAACTGGCTGGGATTGAATGGGACCAGCAGACATACCACCAGGGGGTCCTGACATCATTCCTCCAGAACCAGGGTGTCTTATTCCGGGCCCAGGGGGTCCATGCATCATTCCTCCAGGTCCAGGAGCTCCTGATATTGTATGACTTGTTGGTGGGCCTGATGTCCCGTAGGGTCCAGCCATAGAATAAGGAGGTCCAGTCATCATTCCTTCTGACCTAGGAGGAGCTGACATTATTCCAGGATGTCCTCCAGATCTAGTAGGTGGTCCAGATGTCCCATCAGGTCCTACCATTGAACCATAAGGATTAGATGACATCATCATTCCACTAGATCCAGGGGGTCCTCCAGGTCTTGGTCCAGATGTACCACTTGGTCCTACCATAGATTCATATGGATTAGATGACATCATTGCAGTAGATCCAAGGGGTCCTCCAGGTCTTGTAGGTGGTCCAGATGTCCCATCAGGTCCTATCATAGAACCATAAGGATTAGATGAAGGAGGCGGTCCAGTCATCATTCCCTCTGATCTAGAAGGAGCTGACATCATTCCACTAGATCCAGGGGGTCCTCCAGGTCTTGTAGGCGGTCCATCAGGACCCATTGATCCATAAGATCTGGCCATCATAGAAGAAGGTCCAGTCATCATGCTGCTAGATGCAGGAGGGCCTCCCTGTCCAAAGTTAGGTGGACCAGCATTCTGTGTTAGTGCAGGTTGCATCATCGGATTGGATGAAGGAGGTCCAGTCATCATAGAATTAGCTGTAGGGGGTCCAGGCATCATATTATTTGACAAGGGAGGCATAGAGTTAGATGGTGGATGGCCTAAAATCATTGTATTAGAGCCGGGAGGTCTGTTTACCATAGAATTTGCTGCTGGGGGTCCTGGTGCCACTACATTAGATCCAGAGGGTCTTGGCACCATTGTATTTGAGCCAGGGGGTCCTGACATCATAGTATTATGAGATTCTGGTGACGGTCCAGTCATTATACCTCTGCTAGTCAGCTGGTTGGATGGTATCATCCCTCCAGTTTTAGAACTCGAAAGTGGCTGCATGTAGGTAGATGAAGGATCATATGAATTAGTGGACGGAGAATGGTGTAGTCCTGAGTGAGGTAGAGTTGATGCCCATTGCTCTATAAAAAAATATTGTAATTGTGACTATTTTGATAATAGGCAAATATCAAATGTGAGGAGTGATAAATACATAAATACATATGATTTTGAATATTTATCAGTCTACCAGTACTAACTTACGTGATGACACTCCACCTCCAGGCTGTTCATTTAAGGATAGAGAACCCATCTAAAAAGAATAGTTTTATTACTTAGACTGTGGCCACATGGTTACCATGTGAATGAATTATAACTTACCTGCTGGGTTGGCGGGAGCTGTCCGTACATTTCGAGCTGAAGTAGATATGTTTGTAGTTGGCAATGTCTTGCCTTCTAATAAAAATGATTTTTGTGATTGAGGGAAAACTAATAAAAGACAAAGGAGTCTTTGAATGACGTGTATTTTTTTCTAATAAAAGCGCAAGAATACAAAGGGTTAATTTATACATTAGCCACTCCTTGAACGAAAGGGAGGGGCTACTTCTCCGCAACTCAAGAAGGACAAGGACTGTGGCTCTTGTCCAAAACAGTGCGAATAAAATGTAAGCTTAAATCAAATTAGTTTAATACACATGCATTGTTTCTTACCATATCATTGTACATACAGTTCACAATGTCTGATAATATCGGTCTACCTACTCTTGATCTGCTTTGTGATGAATTGAGTCAAGTAGTTGAATGGGATCGAGTAGCTGTAAGTCTCAAGGTACCTTTTGTTGATATTAAAGATATTGAGACACGATACTCTGGATTAGAACAACGCAAAATGCATTCTTTACAAAAGTGGCTAGAACAAACCAGCACTGTACATTCATGGCGTACAGTAGCTGATGCAGTACAAAAAGTCAATCCCTTTGTTGCTGAACAAATTAGGAAAAAGTATGCTGCTATTCTAGATCAGGAATCGTCTCCTTTCCAACATGATAAACGTCCAGGTATCTCTAATTATGCATATTGTTTATCGATAAATTTTCCTGACAAAAGTCACAATTTAATTGACATAAATACACATACTATCACTGCACGGTATATAGGAAATGCTATTACTGCATTGCTTTTAATCTTTTCATAGCCCAACATGAACCTCCATCAGAATTATTTCGAAAGCAGATATCTGAGTTATCTGAAGCTATTAAAACAACGACAAATTTTGAAAGACTATTGAACAAATTTCAAAGCAAAGACATCATAACTGATACATTTGCTGATGATGTTAAGAGTGTAGAAGGTGACACTGCTTATCAAAAAGCTAGCAAATTGGTACATGAGCTACATAGGCAGATAAAAAGTCGTAAAGATGCTGAACAATATCTAATGAAAATTACTGATGTATTATTAACAGAAGAAGACAAAACACTGCGAGATATAGCTGAACAATTGAGATGAAATTTTTGTTAATTATTGTATTAAAGCAATGTTATAATTAACAATAGTTTGAAACAAATAATCTAATTAAATTATAATGAGAAAAACTACTGCGTGGCTCCTGTATTTTATACGCTATTTCTAATTTAGTCTCGTTTGATATGTTTGAGGATATCGCTCAACTAATGAGATGATTGTTAGACAAGAAACAATAAGGGGTACCATTGCGTAACACTCTGGTGAAATTAATTCAGCTGGTTATCATATGAAAGGATCATCGTACAGGTTGTGACTGAGTGAAGTTAATTTGTGACCAAATTATTCAGTATTAAAGCAAATATTATAATTAGGGAGGTATGTCATATAGCAAATTGTATCCATAAACAATGAATGCAGCAAGTGTAAAAAGAATACTTCTGTATTATACACTAAACCTAACTAACTAAGTGAACCTGACCATATAGTATAGATGCTAGCATATCAGTCTTTTTGATCTCATCACACTCCATCCACAGACATACATAGTGGTATGTCATTCACTTCTATAGCTGTTTTAAATTTTTATAAATAGTTGTGTGAAATATAATAATACATATAATATTTATAACCAAATTATATAGTCTTCCCAGTTGTTGGCAGCTTTACAATATGTATAGCTCATTTCTGTTTCTTATGAGACCATCACATTATAAAGATTAATCATCAAACAGTCGGTCATGATCAGTTGTTAGTAATATTACACATATGTGGACTGAGTGATAGTTCTTATTTTTATTCTTATATGTATCACAACAACAATCTAGTTGCTGTATAGATTATATACTTTTAAGTGTCATCAACCATTCTCTGTGCTATAATTCTACAGATGCTGATAAAGTCTGTAATCTAAAGTTTTGTTTAAATATACATACATTTTAAAAAGCTTGTCCATGGTTCTATTTAACCTTTATATTGTATGAATTAAAATTTTGTTGAAGTGAAAATATGCAAAATAAAACAAAAATACTACATACAATATATTAGAGTTCATGTATTGTAATATCATAATTTGAAGTGATCACAATAAAACTAAGATACAACAAAAATTAATACAGACACAAAAAATAAATTATATATAATACATAATATTTATTTTTTCTTTTTTTGTCGTTTTCTCTCAGTTGGTGAGTTAGTAATTTTACTGAAACTACCACTACTACTATCATGTCTTGGTTTTGGAGTTAATTGTAGACTTCCGGTAATACTATCAGTAGCCCAATCTATACAATAATACAATAATCCTTTATATAACTATAATTCAGATAAACGAACATTAGAATTAATCATAAAACTTCTAATATGTAAATACCTTCTTAAAATAATACAAATAGTCAACTTTAAAATTAGAGAAGTGGGGAATTTGTTCTACCACTAAAATATATGTATTTTAATTGTTTACCATGATTTTTCTTTGGGTTTTGTTTTTTTCCAATCGGTTCACTACTGGCATTAAACAAAGCAATAGCTGCTCTCTTCATTTTAGGTGTAATAACAAAACCTAAGGAATGATGATAATAACATTGATCATCACATTGCTGATGATATATAGATAATAAAACAATAATGTCGTGTACAGTACTGGTGTGGTACATAAGAGTATCTGATTGGTATTTTATAAAGGTAACTACTAACCACTGGTTTCATCATCTTGAACACGTTGTCTTTCTCTTTTGAAAGCATCCATCCACTCTTGTTTAGCTCGAGGTGTCTTTGCAAATAGTGTATACCACTTGTCTTTGTCTACATTGCTAACTTTCCATGCATTTTTAACAGCACTACCTCCATGCGATACTATAAGACATAACAGTCACATGATATTTCACGTGGCAATCACATGACTTACATTCTCCATCTTGTAGATCGATAATTTCACATTTATCTAAATCTATACGCCCCTTATAAGAGAGCTTACCACCAATGGTATCCTATGACATCATATTACATCACATTAGATCACATGACACATACAATATACCTTTCTGCAATATATCAGTTGATGATCAAACAGAAAGAAGTGACGTTCTTGAGAATGACCCTTGGAGATTTTATGGAGCTCACTACAGTGAATTTGTTCTGTACTTCTGTCTAACACGTCACCTCCCTAGAATGAACAATACACATTGTTTTAATGCAATCATATTTTTAGAAAAGTATATTGCATTTAGAAAAGGATTTAAACATGATATTCAATCGGTTTATTGTGCCTTACCTTCCAATTTTCTACAGAGTCTTGCCAATTTTTAATTCTTCCTAGATCTTCTATTCTTCTCTTTCGTTCATTAATCAAAACAGCTACTTGTGTCATGGCATCTTGAGCCGCTAAAACATATGGATAATCAGGATGGGTCTCAGGGGTATGTTTCACTAGCTCCTGTAATTAAAATATTAATTATACACAGAACAGTTCTATGTGAGTAACTCACAGAAAGTTGTAAAGGATAACGACAAATTCTTTGAACTGGAGTTAATAGAAAGCCTTCCAGTGATATCCTAGTCATGTTACGTAATAATCTACAACCCTATAAAATTAAGAATTAATTACAATGATAGATGCATGTACAATGGCATAAGTGTTATAGAAATTTTTATTTATTTAATTTTGTTATTAATAATTGTTACAGTGTACTTTGTTGATTACTTAATACTTAACGACAGGGGTTACCTCAAAAAACAAGGAATACTGTTGATCTTGATGTAATAGATTCATTTCATTCACAGCATGAGGATGGTTATTACAATACTCAGAGTACATTGAAAACTTGTCCCTCTAAACAAACAAACAAAAGATCATACAATAATACATATACAAAAAATGTCTGTGGATACATGTGTGTGTTATTAATTATAGCAATTAGTTCAATACATGTTATGTTTTGTTCTTAGTAATACACAGACGTATGAAGTCTAAACAACAAAAACGAAATAAAACAAACAATACTGTCTAATATAATACTTATAATATTGACAACTAGTAATTAGGCAGTTAATGGATGAAATGTATTGGCCAAAGGGACAAATCATATTATAAACAACCACTAAATGGATTGGTTATAAAATTACAACTTGACTTGCTTACCATTGTAACAAAAAGTTCACCAATTAGTGAGTCCTGGAGATGATCTTTCTTAATTCTTGCCTTTAATGCTGCTAAAAATTCTTGTTGAAATCTGTGCAAAAATAGTCAAGTCACATGACCATCACACAATAATACTAACTTGTAAATATCCTCAATATTACAGAAAATAGTCTCCACACACTCTTCGCTAAATAATTGATGATGTTGTTGACATGGATACAAGAAACCCTATGAGAACTCAATCATGATGGGTTATTACAGGGGACATACTCATTCTTTACCTCCACAATATCTTTTAAATGTTGAACATAATCAATCTCTGTATGCAGTATTTCTTCAATACATTTAGCTCTTATCTCCTCAGGAGTTAAACACCGAGGAAGATCACCAGAGTCTCTCTTACGAATTGTCTTTCTTCGACTAACAGTACTGGCAGTACTAACAGTACTAACTCTACGTACTACAATATTTATATCAATAATATCATTTTTAGTACAAGGGATATAATGTACCTCGTTCTGTATGGGTCTTTTGTGGCAGCAACTCAGGGAGTACATCATCTTCTATTTGTTCCATTGTATTTTGGGGTGTTTCTGGAAATGACGTTGATTTTGGAATACTTGTTGGTGATGTGTTATTTGGTTCTAATATTAAATCAATGTCTAAGTCAAGTGATGAAGAGTCCCCAATATCTTGATCAATACGTAACTATAGAAACAAGATAGTATCTATTTAAATCTACGCAGTAATCTAGGATAACTATCTTTAGATTATAGTACACATCAAGTGCTTATCCTAGGATAGTTACCATTAGTAAGCTCTAGACTAGTAAACATCAGTACTTGCTTACCACAGTGACCTGGGGTACCTACCATTAGTAAGCTCTAAACTCGTAAACATCAGTACTTACCACAGTGACCTAGGATAGCTACCATTAGTAAGCTCTACATTACTAAACATCATTACTTAGCAAAGTACTTACTCGAACCCAAGAAGCAGGAAACCATCCAATTCTGTCATCTACAATTCCTTGCCACCAATCATCATCTCTCATATCTAATACTGCAATAACATCATTGACTCTAAAACTGAGTTCATCATGTTCACGACTAGTACAGTCCATTAAGGCATCAGCATAGACTAAAGGGACTTCAATGACTCCCTCTGTCTATTGAGAGAGAGAGAGAGAGAGAGAGAGAGAGAGAGAGGTAAATAAACCATACTCTAAATACTTCTATAACTACCTCAAAACACTTTAAAGACATCTTAATCATTCTTTGTAGATACTACTTGTCACAAATTATGAGGTAGCTAATGTTTATTACACAAGTAAAACTATTCATAGTTACAGATTCAATATGCTATGAACAGTATTAAATAACATTTTATACTCACTTTTACTGTTTATGCACGAATAGCTAAGGCAGTTACTGACTCCAGACTGACTCATAAACAATGCTCACACTGATCAATATCGTTTAGCTTAGCAAAGTTATTTTTAGTAACACACTATGTCTAGATGACTAACTCTCTCACTTTTATCTCTTTCAGTTAGACAGCCAGTCAGCCAGTACTGTTTTCTATTGTCAGTCATAACATTTGCTCCAGTGCAAATTATATAAAATTTTAAATATTCTATTCAAATATGTATGGTAAATCAGGAAGTGAAGCATTTCCTGTTTTTTTACTATCAACAGTACCAATTATTCCATCCTTCATATAAAATTAAGTAGTACTAGTAGCTAACTGTTCATATCAATCTCTTACATTTCTTTCAAACAATAGATTAATTATTATTGTACATATTTTGTGCTTTATAAGATCACTGTTATCATAACTCCACTTCATACAATTCAATAATGCGAGTTGCTATAGTAACATACCTCAGCTGAACCAGGTAAACTGCCTCGCCTTCTTTTCCTTTGAGCTAACACCAATTGTGCTTTTTGCTGTGCTCCTCTTCTAATAACAGAATAACGATCATGGGAAGCATCACTTCGGACTCTTTTCCTCATGGCCGGAGAACGTTTAAATTCATTTCCACGATTAGAAAGAAGGCTACATACAGATGGAGTACTGTTGGTATCTCCATCACTAATTATACTGTCTAGATCACCATGGTTTAGACTTGGAGAAGGGCTAGGAGAAATAGTTATAGACCCTCTGATGCGTGGATATATATTTTGTACCTGCAATAGTGAATTATGTAACGAAGGGTCACTGTTACTGATACGAAGACCATAACGAGAAGGGGTTGAAGATGACACTGATAATTTAGTTACAAGGGGAGGAGTAATTGGATCATTGCTATAGCGATGATTGGATTGAGTTTCTGAAAAAAATTCTGAGTCAGGTGTATAGGTGAGATAACCACGTTGATACTCTGAGTCTTTCCAACGAACTTTTGACGGAGATTGTGACCCAATACTGAATCTTTGATCGTAATCTTGAAGTTCCTCGTCTTCACTTTCAGATGTGTTAACAGATTCTATGAGGTCTCCATGGCTCCCAATGTTATTGTAACTATGGGATTGTTGCATAATAGCAGCATTGGTTGTATGACTTCGCCCTCTTCCTACGTTCATGTACATGGTCATGTGAGCAGGCTGATCTGATGTAGTCATTTCTTCACAGTCCATTAATTCGTGCACTGACCTTCTTTCAGGAAGTGTTAAAGCACCCGATGAACCACTAGGCTCAACTTTACTGCTTCTTCCAGAAAAAAAGGTAAACTTTCTCTTCACACCCATTCGTCTCTCCTCTTTCCTTGATGCAACTCGACGTTCTTGTTTGGGAGAACCAGTCACATTTGTTTCAGTGGCTTTGTGCTCTGGTGTCTTCTTTTTTGGGCTTCTCTTGGGACTCTTTTTCTTCTTTTTAAGTGATTTTGTAGGAGTGTCATGGTCATTGTAAGACTCTGCTTCATAAGCTTCAGTGTCTTCAAATACGGGTCCTCCAGTATCTTCATAGCCCTCGAGATGGTTTAGAAATGAGGGTGATACGTTTTCTTCATTATTATCTTGAAGAAGTTTGAGTAGGAAGCCTGGTCTTGGAGGTAGTTCCGGTGGTTCTTCATCATCATTTTGTCTGTTGTTATGAAATATTATATAATTTGAGACTTTACGGCCATATTCTTCAAGAGTCTCATAAATACGATAGTGAGGCTGGTCAGTGAGGTCTGAGGCTGAAGCATTACGTACCATTTGGTCCATCACTTCTGTCAGATGTTTAGTGACTCTCTCATTTAATCCTGTGTCATCATTTTCAATACCAATTTTAGATTTAATGGATTCTAATATTTCGTCATAAAATGTGTTGCTAATAAGAGACAAACGCCGGACCAACTCATTCTCACTATCTGAACTGCTCTGTTTATCAAGTCTGTCACTATATTGACCACTCTCATCATCCTCGTCGATGCTTTGAGGTAAAGGAGAGACCGAAGGTATTGAAACGGCAATTTCCGGAATGACTTCCAAAGGTTTTATAGGTTCTGATGGTAGACTGGATGTTGATAAGGAATTATTACGACCTTTTCTCATTAATGTGTATTCACGATATGAATATATAGATGATGAAGGTATGACATCATCATAAATGTCATCATCTGGTTTGCTATCAGTCTTTGTAAAGACAATGTCATCATATTCTGATTCTGAGTTCTCTCTATTGAGAGCCTTGTCAGTATCAACAAAGGGTGTGGCTTGCTGAAATGACGAAGAACCAAACATGTTGACATCAATTGTCATTTCATTTTCGTCTTTCACTGAAGATATTTTTAATCCAGTATTGGCAAATTTTGCCTCATCCTCACTGTCATCGTCAGGAGACAGGCCAGGTTCCTTGGTAACCTTGGCAACAACAGGAGTTGAGGCAATGGGCCTAGAAGGTTTTGGTGGTATAGTAGGTGCTATTTTTATTGCAGGCTTTAGTGAAGTTTTGACATCAGCTTTATCTGCTTGACCTTGGAATAGAGCTATTTTTGATTTGACACTTGTTGGTGGAGAATGGGTCAACTTTTTTGTGGATTTAGGTGAATTAGATGAATTAATGTGTCGTCTACTAATTCCAGGAGACCCTGCAGGTGACCATGATGACCTCGTACCACATCTAATAGATCCAATTTTTTGTTGAGAGTCTGACAGACTATATTCTTGTTTAGAGGAATTTTGAGGTTCTACTTGTGTTTTGTCTTGCCAGGTACTCTTTGCGATTCTTGAAGGACTAGCTTTTGGTTGTAAATTTTTTCTCTGGATAGTCTTTGGAGATGAAACGGGACTATTCCTTGGAGACCTTACCATAGTGTTACCTTCTTTTAAAGATCTGTTTGCAGTTGTCTTGGGAGATCCGCCTGGACTCTTGTCCCGTTTCAAGGATGATTCTTTGGAACCCATATTTGGAGATCCATCTGGACTCTTGTCTTTCAAGGATTCTTCTTTGGGACTCATCTTTGGAGATGTGTCTGGACTTTTATCTTGTTTTACGGATCCTTCTTTGGGACTCATCTTTAGAGATCTGTCTGGACTTCTGTCTTGTTTCATTGATCCTTCTTTAGGACTCATTTTTAGAGATCTGTCTGGACTTCTGTCTCGTTTTATGGATCCTTCTTTAGGACTCATCTTTAGAGATCTGTCTGGACTTCTGTCTCGTTTTATGGATCCTTCTTTAGGACTCATCTTTAGAGATCTGTCTGGACTTCTGTCTTGTTTCATGGATCCTTCTTTAGGACTCATCTTTAGAGATCTGTCTGGACTTCTCTCTCGTTTCAAGGATCCTTCATTGGGGCTCATCTTTAGAGAGCTGTGTGGACTTATGTTGGATATAATGGGAGATTTCCTTTGTCTTACAGGATTAGTCTTTTGAGGATTTACTTTAGGAGCATCAATTTGAGACATAGCATGTTCTACTATATTGTCTTTTTGTCCACTAGATGGTACTTGGTTAGAATCAGGTTTAACTGGTTTATGAGTGGAAGGAGGTTTAAGGATAGAGCTAGCATGTGTAACTGGATGATGAACAGGAGGTGGAGTAGAACCTACTGGTCTAACAGGTTTACGAGCAGGAGAGGGAGGAATCTTTTTTGTTAATGAAGGAGAATGAGAGGTTTCACCAATACTTTGATTACCTGTTTTAGCAGGCTCTTTTACTGTGGTTGTCTTGGTAGATGAAACAGATGTTCTAGTTTCAACTGGACAAGTTGAAACAGATGTATTATCAGCTGATCTGCTATCAACTACAACAGTTGGAGTATGTGTCACATTAACTGTAGTAATTGAAGAAGTTATACAGGTAGTGGGTGGTGTAGATTTTGGCCTGGTACTTACAGACATTCTATTAGTAGTAGCATTTTGTTTAGAAGTGTCTGTGATTAAAATAGGCTTAGAACCTTCACTTAGAGCACTTTGGGGATCAGTATGATCAGATGGTGTCATGTGATCATCTCCATTAAAGTCCAAGACCAAAGAAGATCTATGTTGTGGTTTGCGATTAGTTTTTCTTACAGGTACATCAATTTGAGTTGTGAAGGATTGACTTCGTTTCATGGTAGCTTTTTCTTTATTGTTAGGTTCTATCTTGTCCCAAGTCTGGACAGTAGGTATTTTAAGCGAAGATGAAGCAGTTGATGTAGAACTTGAAAACCAGGTACCACCAGGCTGTTTGATGGCCCGAGATTGATGTAAAGGAGAAGATTGTTGAGATGTACTTGTGGTATCCACTTTAATATTGTCTTGCACTGAAGCAGGTCTCTCGATGGAGGTGTGATTAGAGCCAGCTGATATCTCACGATTATCTTGCACTGAAGCAGGTCTCTTGATGGAGGTGTGATTAGACCTAGTTGGTATCTCAAGATTATCTTGCACTGAAGCAGGTCTCTTGGTGGGGGTGTGATTAGACCTAGTTGGTATCTCAAGATTATCTTGCACTGAAGCAGGTCTCTTGGTGGGGGTGTGATTAGAACCAGTTGGTATCTCAATGCTTGTTTTATAGTATACTCCACCATGATGTTTCTCAGCGACAACAGACTTGGTAATTGGAGTACTTGCAGTTGTCATATCCCCTGTGGTTTGCTGGGGTGTTTTACTGGAGGATGCATTTAAGGATGATAATATACTATTGTGTGAAACACTTCTTGGCATTGTATTATTTCTAATAGTAATTGGTGTTGATAGTTTTTTTGAGGGACTACCATATACTGGTCCTTGAAAAACCATGGTTTTAATAGTGGGTTCCGAACTGAGGGGTTTACTATTAACAGCTCGTCCTCCTCTAAAATAGTCCATAGTTCTTGCACATCGAGGATCTTTTTGATCAACTACTTTTCCTGACTCTGTAACATTAATCAGTTTGATATATGAGCTCCTAGGTAATGTATTAGCTTCAGTAGTGGGTGGAGTTGATGGGTGAAGACTTGTTTCCTCTGACAGTTTAGAACTTTTGTCCTCTTTCTTTTTAAACCGTGGACCGGTTGTTTTGTCTTCATCTTTACTAAATACCGATATCATATCGGCCACTTTACGAGGTTGATTGGCTCTGGTATCCATTACTAACAATTACAACATGTATAATACACTATAGAAAAAGAAAACGAAAATTGTAGAGTTACTATACTAGTCACATGACAATCACATGATTATCATTCACAAATCTTCCTTACGTAAGGACTAGTACAATAAGTCAAAGGGCATGATGCAATGAAGTGTAATAAATGCAAGGGATCATTTGAGAGAGCTTTATTCTTTCTCAAGAATAATAAACTATACTTATATAAGGACGTATGAACCTATCATATATCAGTTTGTCATAGTTGAGCAATTATGTTTCTGGTATGTGTAAAGATATTAACATTTATTACTGAAGCATAATAATGTCTGAGAACAATCTGTGGGGGAAGCTTTAGTGAATTAGGCCACATTTAAGACACTACTATCATGTTACAGTCAACATTGTCTATATCACTAATGAATTGTGTTGTCAAATGTGATTATGTCACTTCAATCAACATCTAAACCAACAATTGTGTACATGTATTGTGTACATGTATTGTGTACATGTACACTGTGTACATGTACAAGTACTAAAACAGCAGTGAAATAGAGATCAATTTTTGATGATGGATGTGGGATGATGATTTAGGAACTAAGGGGAAATACTATTAAGATACCAGAATGATTACTGTACATAAATAGCACATATATTATGATTAAACAATTGACTGGAATCAGTAAACAGTCCATATCCATCAAATAGTACAAAATTAAAGCAGGGTACGTTATCATTAAACAGTTGATTGGTGCTAAGATATATGTTAGCTAATAGTACTTCTTGATCTCTGTTGAACTATTATTAGTATGTGGTATGTATATGCTTGGTTTGTGATGTATTAAGGAAACATAAAGGAAGTGTAAATGAACTCCATTAAGACAAAGTAGCAAAGTATAATTAACATTATAATGCACAGGGGTATCCTCTTTTAATATAACCATAGGAGGCCTGTAAGAAATAATCAACTACAGAAAAATCGAAGTTATCAAGTATAAAAGTGTAAATAACATTATTATTGCCCGGGGGAGTATCCTTTTTTAAACAAAACTATAAGAGTTCCTGTAAGAAACATCAACTATATCAAAATCACAGTTATGAAGATTGTACTGATATCAGTGGTGGTCACCTTTTAAAACTGAATTAAGTAATATGTATCTGAGTCAATGATAAATTATATCCTATTATTCAATGCTATATAAACAGGGCAATTTTTACTCCCACAGCCTGAGATGCCAGTGATGCCACATTATAAAATTTATTGCAAAATGGCAAGGAAATAAATCTAAGTCAGTTTATTTTATAACTACAACACCAGGTCTTCAATTGTCTGTACACTATGTTAAGAATGAGTGCTATGTACTCACTCCTGCCAAAAACACAGACCATTTTGTTATGTGTACTATCAGTTAGTGCACTATACCTCCATATAAAATCCTACCACACACACATACATGCATAAATGAAATTACTCCCAATGCAATATAACAGTGACCGACAGACTGGATCAGACAATGTAAGCTGTCAAAACAGCCATACTCACTAAGCATATAAACAACGTCATACTCTTTAGTAGTGCAGTATAGGGAGTATCCACATTATAACTGGTAATACTGACCTATACTACAGCACATAGTTAAGTTTAAATATTGTAATCAACTTAATGACTAGTGAATGACAAAATGTTTGATGAAGTCAAAGGACATTAGTGTAAGAACACATAAAGTTTGAATTCAATTAAGAATTTTCTCATAGTATTGTTTAGCTAATATGATGTATCGATATAGTCTTGTTTCAATATTAGAGTATAGTTATCTAAATATCTTCTTAAAGAAACAAGACAGCTGGCACTTGGCAGGCTCTTGAGAATTCCAAATAAACCGCTGATAAGCTTTACATCTCAAAAACATCTGTACAATATTAAACTTTCTGTTTGTACGACAAATAAATCATATTAATATTGTAATCTCACGTATCAAATTCAATATCATTTCTACTTTGTTGATTTCAATCCACCTCACAAGAATATAAACACATTAAAAAGTTTATGCTAACAGTTTTGGCTCAGTTGTCACAAATCTGTTCCATACTTCTCCCAATAGAAATATATTCTGAGAGAGTTTGTTTTAAAGGAATAACACATGAGATTACCTCAACTTAAGTGATAAAGGCTTTCTCTACACCAATATAAACTACAACTTGAACTAACCTTTAACCTTTTACAATAATGTAGTTGTATCTACTCCTAAAATAGGACATAAAATTAATAGTATTTCTCATAAGCTTGTGAGTACTTTGTCTAGTGATGAACTACTATCAGTGATATCCTTTGTAAAGCCATAAGGAAGAATAGGTATTGTGAGCAAATATTCCCTAGTATTCAATGTGGATGTTGTCTAACAATATCAATTGAGGAATAAGTTATTTCTCTTAAAAGTGTAAAGTACTTTCTGTTAATGAATGTTATAAATATGTTTTCTGTATTTACACAAAACTTAATAACATATAAATATAACCCTTGACAAAGCAAATTCACATCCATATTTGAACTTTCAATAAATACCACACCTTAATAATCATCGCTAATAATGTCATTTAAGTTATAGAGACAAATACACAATTGGTTTCTGTGTAGACTTGTTACATAAAATGTTAAAGCAGTCACCGGCACTTAGTTTTCCGACATGTTTACTAGAGGTAAATAGCATTTTATTCCGACCTCAACTTTCACAGGTTGTTATAGAACTAGCTGTTAATTCCAATAAACACTTTAATGTATGCCTCATTTAAAAGAAGGTGTTAGGAGAAAACCATAGAAATGAATGACATGATTATTCTATGTTATTACAATACTCTTTATGAAATGGATTGAACATTGTCCTTTGAAACTCTCTTCTCCTTACATGTCAATATAAAGAAGTTAATGACATTTTGATGACAGACATTGACTATTGGAATTCTCATAAACAATATTTTAAAACACTATTCAGGGAATGGAGGGTATTGTTGAATATAAACAACAAGTTTTGTAACTGAATAATTAACAAAAGCACAAGTGAATGGATTAATGAACTAAGTACTAGCGTAAACGACGCAGTTATTACTACAAGATCTCGTTTTAACTCACCAATTTTGATGGCAGATAATGGTTAAAATGCGACGATTTCCTAAGTAGTTCTTCGATCTGATTGTTCGCTTGCTGCTACTCGTTTGGCACCGCACACACTCAACACTGCACTGCATGTATTATTAGTGAATTCTCCCACTTATAAACCACGCCTTATAGCTTACATAAACATGACCACGTGGTGACTTTGAACATGGATTCTTCAAGTCTCTCTCAACTTAGGAACAGTCATCGTCATTTCAACCAAGCCCTTATGATTCGACGTGTACTTACGAAACGAGATGCAGAAATGTTAGTCAAAGATGTCCAAAGACTATATGAAGGTATTACTCACTTTGTTTTACGTAGCCATAAATGTATCCCACAATATCTATTCCCAAAACGTCTAGACACATAATGTCTAATACCACAATGTCTCATCTCTCACTAAATGTTATATTAACAAGTATTTTTAGGCAATTAAGACAAAAGTAATAAAGTAAGTCAATTTTTAGTGCTAGGAAAACAGAAATTTAGTAAGTTAACTGTGTAATACTTTGAGCTGTCATATGGGATTATATTAACTGCTCATATAAATAATTGAGCATCCGTTTGTATACAAGTAGGCAATTTTTTTGGTTCAGTCGCTTTGTTATAGTTCAGTTTTATGCTACAAAAATGGAATGTCTTACAACTCAAGAGATGGAACTGTGCTTTATGAAGCATATTGATATGTGCTGAACCAAACTATTGATGGTAAAAGGATGTACTTGATGCGTGCTAAGAGTCAGTGTTTAAGGATGGCTTGTTCTATAGAATGATGCTTTGCTGTAGTAGTATGGAGACCATAACCACTCCCTCCTTAGCTAGCTAATGTATGGTCTGTATGTTAGCATGATATGGAATGTGAAGGAGTCACTATAAATGTACAGAATTTATTAGATATTGTGTGTAGTGATGATTCTTGCTTTCACCCACACTTGTAATAATTGTTCTGACTCTTCAGTTTAGATATGTCAACATTCCCATTATTTATGTACAGAATTTATTAGATATTGTGTGTAGTGATGAGGAATTGTATCATTTAATTGGTGGGATTGACTAACGATTCTTGCTTTCACCCACACTTGTAATAATTGTTCTGACTCTTTAGATAATTTATGTCAACATTCCCATGTATATCTTTATTGGTATATATGCTTCATTTAATTTTAGAGTTATAGACCCTTCACATTATGCTATTGAATTATACCATTATGTGTCACCACTAGTATTACTCTATTTTAGAGGAGGTTGTTCCTTTTCATGAGTTTGTGGGTGTGGTCAATGAGGCATTAGATTCACTTGGAATCAAGGTCGCTATGGGTCGTATGGAAAAGGACGGCTCGGAATGGGTGGGGCTGGTCAATACAGTGAGTGATGCTGCTGCTAAGAAAGCCACATTGATGAGCTTACCAAGTTTGGAATACTTTAGGAATTGTGTAAGCGAATTATACATTATATTGTATTTCTAGGAATGGATACATGTCAAAATATGATGAATTGATTATAGAAATCAATCTTGTCATGACAGTTTGATATGATAGAAATTTTCTGTACAGTTTTGAATTGCTACAGCTCTTATAATTAGAATAGCATTCATGATATGATAGAAATTTCTATGCAGTTTTGAATTGCTATAGTTCTTACAATTAGAATAGCATTCATGATATGATAGAAATTTCTATGCAGTTTTGAATTGCTATAGTTCTTACAATTAGAATACCATTCATGATATGATAGAAATTTTTTGCACAGTTTTGAATTGCTAAAGTTCTTACAATTAGAATAGCATTCATGATATGATAGAAATTTCTGTACAGTTTTGAATTGCTTGTGATATTTGGTAACTAATGGTATCTTGTAATTGTGAGGGGGATCATGAATTATAAAATGGCACCTACATTTTTGTCTTTTAGTAACAAACTGTTTCCTTGTTGTATTAATTAGTTTAGTGACTTTAGTGATAACCCATAGTAGATTTTCCTCTCTTTGATATACCACATTGGATATTATATGATTGGAATCTACCCATTCAGCTTGTCTGTGTAAACAATATGTATCCTGTCACAGCAATAATTTCTCAAAGTTGAACACCTAAAAGTTCGATATTTATAGTATTACTATAACAACCACTGCAAGTGTTCTGTTTTGATA
Source organism: Xestospongia muta (assembly GCA_963693285.1). Classification (NCBI taxonomy): domain Eukaryota; kingdom Metazoa; phylum Porifera; class Demospongiae; order Haplosclerida; family Petrosiidae; genus Xestospongia; species Xestospongia muta. The sequence continues at coordinate 1,170,828 of OY848927.1, forward strand.
AACCTCTTACTGTTATGAACATGGTAGTGGATATAAACAATAGTTAGTACTATGTATACAAACGTAATGGAGGAAATGGATAATTGTATTTTCTTTACTATTGTACATCTATAGTTTATTGATGGGAAACGTTTGCTGTTGATATTCTCTGTGTACATTACAATTACTGACATGAAATCTTTGAAAATGCATTATTTAATGTAGTTGATATACCATAAAACTTTTCTATGCTTTTGACATGTTCAAACTATCAAATAATTTATGTCCTTGGAGAGTTGATCAATTATTATACTGCATTTATTTTCTCCTTTTAGTTACAGCTCATCACGCAAGAAGATACTGGGACTATATCTAGTAGTACCTTATTACGCTCTGTTGATAGTCTTCAACGTAAGATGACAAAGAAAGCAGCCCAAGATTTTTTGGAATCACTAGTTAGTGACAAATGGCTTAATAAGGTATGTCATATGGTAGGTGTATAGAAATATGGTGGAATATAGGAGATAAAGTCATGATTTACTATCAATAAAACGTCTTTGTTATGGTCAGTGATATTGAATTAGGCTGTTAAATGTAAGTTGAGGTTTGATAAAGTAGCCAAAATGAGTAAAGTTGCTAAATGATTGCACTAAATCATAGAATAACAGATAACACACCATTTGTGGCAGCATTATATACAACTTAGTACAATATATCAGCACTTTATAATAGCAAACAGCCAAACACTAGTAAAATAGTCATATCAGTGTTGCTAGACAACTACTCAAAGAACAAGCAGATATTAATATTCAGAAAAAAGATTGATTGAGTGCCCCAATACTAGCTCAAATGGTCATATTAGGTTGATATTACCTATACTAACATCAAATGGTTCCTCGTATTTAATCCATGTAACTTAAGTAATAGCTATTATTTTCCAGTTATTAGAACAATTACACAGAAATAAGATGCTATGTATCATGTGTAAGATAGTAGTAGAGTAAAATGTAGTATGAGTTACACGTAATAGCATATGAGAATTTCTGTACATTTCTATTGAAGAATGTGAATTACAAATATTCACGAAGTTAATTATATTTATTGCTCTCTGGAGTAAGTAAATGTATTATTTTGTAACATATCTACAACCAGGAAACAATAATGATATGTCAGATAATAGATGTACCATTAAAATATGAGTAAGTTACTAGGAATGATACATTGGGAATAAATATCATCTTTACAAAGTTGATTGTGACGTCACTTGGCAATCAACTCTAGTGTTGATTTTGTTTGTTGTATAAGACATCTGGACAGACTTTGAGATCTAAATTGCATTTGTTATTAAGTCTAGCCTATCATTGCCTGAAGCAACCCTGCATATCCACATGATCCTAGTATTGTGATGTCTAAGTGACTGTTTTGATGTCAATTGGAACTGTCATATTTAGGCAAAATATGTGAATGATACCAAACTTAGTAAAATAAATGTATATTTTCTCAAGAAACGTATAGTGCGTATTCCAGATATGTGTAGTAGGATGTAATAATGGAATTATAACAGGAACTTAACAGACATTAACTTGATATTATAGTATATAATAGTATTAACTTCATTTAATATAGCAATGTGTATTTGATATCACTTCATGTGATCAAGTATCCAAGTGATGTAACAATGGAAATGTGAAATGTTATCTAATGCTAAATATTCTTGGTCAGAATTAAACTAGGATATTAGAGAAAGATGTCACTTTGTCCTTTTGTACTTTATGTTATTGATAACAAACATCATATTCTATTTCCTATGAATTAAGTTAAGTATGAAAATAATTCTTATTAAGATGTAGAACTACATGAAGTGTCCTCTTGTACTATAATTTATTAATAACAAACAAGTCACTTGCTTTTCCAGTGAAATTAAGTTAAGCATAACAATAATGTAGGGGGCTGATTCAAGACAAGCTACAGGACAACTTAATAGTATAAAATATTACAATAATTTGGGAGTGCATGTACATGTAAATAATTACATATATGACGTTCATGTTAAATTTAGAAATGTAATAATGTTGTTTGTGATATTTATTTATTTTATTAGTCTCATGGTTACTTCTCATTGGGTCCACGTTGTATTCTGGAACTCTTTCCCTTTCTGCCTGAGATAACTGGACAACCAGTTGATGAATGTCACTTGTGTTCTAACTATGTTGTTATGGTAACATAATCACACCTATTTAATTATCATTAGTCACTAATTAGGGTCAACGTTGTCTTAATTGTCAGGAAAAATTACATCTATATTGTCTGGCAAGACTAGCTGAAACAAGGTAGGATTTTATGATTGGTACTAATTATGCTTTGATTATAGGGACCAAGTAAAATGTCCCCAATGTCATTCGGAATGGGAGCAAGACATTCCTGATTTAGTAACAGATGATAACTAATTAAATATAATTATGTAACAATGTATCACATGACAACTGCTTCACATGACTATTAATTTTGTACTATTATGGTCTATTATTAGTATAATTGACAATAATTAATTTATAATTATATTTAATTAGTACGTAGTTTTTGTTGCATTCTCTTGTATCATTTTCCATAGCAACCTATAGAGAGCAGTGATGTTATCATGTACAGCTCTTATATGATGGGATGTTAGTAACTTACTTGATGTCATGTTGTGATGATTTCAAGTATTCAAAATAATAGTGTAATTCCTTTTCTAATTCCTACATTATGTCATAATGATGTCATGTAAACTTACTATTGTGCTTACTCGTACACTAGTACACAAAGTTGAGTTTTGTTTCTTTAGTTGTTGAATATGTAACTATGTTAAAATGGAGATATAGTTGCTCAAGTGGGTTTTATGTATCCATTTAGTTGAGCATACCTCTGTAGATCTAATGCATTGTTCTAAATTCTGACAGACAGAAAGTGGTACATGTCCAGAACGTTGAGAAACAGATGCTTGAGCTTTCATTTGTTGGTCATAAATCTGTTATAGTATTATAATTAGTAGAGACATTTAATGATATTCATGACCTGTTGTTGTAGGTGGGTCACATGATCACTGTAGTCTACAATACCAACAATTGAGTCTGACCCTATCAATAATAAATTTTAATTAAATATTGGTTTGTTGTCTTTCTTATCTATTCAATCTAATCATGATAATGTAGCTACTGTTGTATAGTTAACCTACTATTAGTGGGTGTGTCTATAGGTGACTCAGCCCTAGTATCTTCCATTTCTCTTGCCAGAACTTCTTGTAATCTATAAACTATGAACATCATTATATCCAATATCTCCTTGACCTACTTATCATTTTCTTTTATTAGTTCCATAGCTGCTACTTCTAATGCTTTGACTTGTCGAATGACATCTCTTTTATCAGATGATGTGTCATTTGACTGTCTGGTTTTTGTATCCAATTGTTCTTGTTCGACAGATCTCAATATTCTCTCTAAATAGCTGTCATATCCTCTCTATATAAAATTCCCATTTAATATATCACAGATGAAACCTGCCCTATAGCCAAATGGGTCTAATGGCATATATAAGTACTACAAGTAGTCTTATATAGATGTCAGTAGACCTGTGTGGCTACAAGGCAGGCTAGGTCTTCTTATCTACTGGTTTGTAATCTATCAAACTACATAATGGCTACTACTAGTGGTCTATAAGACTCTTGTCATGATCAGAATACAATTATCTCTAATCTTGGTAAGCTGACAAAAGCTATTGAGTGTACATTTTCTTGCAGAGGTGCTCTTGATACAACTGACAATGTTCTCATCTCCTACAAGAAGTCCAATGGAGAATGGTCATCTAAACCACTAGTACTACCTGGTTTAACTCAAGATGATATAGCTGAACTAATGGAAGCATGCTCTGTAGCTAGTTTTGGTATTGGAGGAGAGACTGTCATTGACAAGACCTATTGTGATGCTCTCAATTTGAATCAGATTGTCTTACACCATCATTTTGCAAAACTTCTATTCCCAATGAAGTCACAGTGATGTCTTCAATGTTCTTTCTACTCCTCATTTCAAAGTTCATGTTGATACTTCTCCTTCTATGTACATGTTTGGTAGTCTAGTTGTGTGCCACTGAATTCTCTGGAGGAGAACTAATTACTCATCATCAAGGATGTCAAATGACATTTGACTGGCAGTTCAGTAGTATTCAACTTCCAACCATTCACTGGGCTGCATTTTTCAGTAATGTAGAACATGAGGTGCTTCCTGTTATCAGCGGTTATCGAATTACTTGTAACCTTTACAGGTCCAGTCTTTTGTATATATCTAGTTATTCTTTGACAATTGATGTCACAAGTAATCCTCCTTATCAGGAAATACTGGCTGCCCTACTTCATGAGAGAAGAGAGTATACTTGGTTTTACTGTCACCACAAGTATGTGAGCGATATAATATAAATTAAAATGTCTTTAAAAGTCTTCATACTGTTAGTATTTTAAAGATCCATCTTGTATCAAATTGTTCAATTACTGGAGCTGTCTATAGATTTAAAACCAACTGTAATATTTGAATGGGTAAATTTAGATCTCATTTGTTTTTATTAATAATTTTAAGAATTTGTTACAGGGTGATGAAACCGATGGCCAAACCAAAGGGGGGACCCTTTGTGACGAAACCTATGGCCAAACCAAAGGGGGGATCCTTTGTGACAAAAAGGGGGGACCCTTTGTGACAAAACCTATGGCCAAACCAAAGGGGGGACCCTTTGTGATGAAAATGACGGCCAAACCAAAGGGGGGACCCTTTGTCACGAAAAAAATGGCCAAACCAAAGAGGTGAAAATGACGGCCAAACCAAAGGGGGGACCCTTTGTGACGAAACCGATGGCCAAACCAAAGGGAGGACCCTTTGTAAGCTAAGTCACCAGCTGGGTCTACCTTACGCTATGTGAAATTACCTGCTACCTAGCTGCAGCCTTGTTAATTGTAGTTCCAAAATGAAGATTGAAAAGAGCAGAAGTTGGATCTATCACAGTAACCATTGTACAAGACAGTCAAGAAAAAGCAAGAAGACAATGTCCAGTAGCCCAGAAAATTAAACAGTAGATAGATGAGATACTCTTTCCAGAATGAAGAGTATATTGATAGGATAAAGGTTTGTGTTGCTATAGTAATTGATGTTTTTCCAAAAGAACAATCATTACCATTTGTGTTGAGTTCATCTTAATTTATTTTTAAGTTGTGTTATTTTAACTAATTAATTATTACTTTCTGTTACAATATCAATTTGCTATATAATGACAGACATTTATAAGTCTTGTATATAAGGTAAACATATCATATCTACTGTGATGTATTAACTTACCTTAATGTCTGAAAGAATATGACTATATTTGGGACAATTTCGAATGATGAGAGAAAACGTTTTTGAGCAACATTTGAGTCGCTCTATTTGACAAGTATCTAATGTTAGTAATGTGGATCTCTTGCCAACTAGCTCATTAATTTCCTAATAAGAGAATGAACACAGACTAACATAATGACATGTATTAGGGGTGAATTTTACTCAAATCTAGGCTTTTTGGAATTAACCTTCACATCAAGGTGTAACAATTTGATTTGTGAAGAGAAGTATATAATCCTGTTGAACATTGGGTCATTTTATACGTTAAACAGTTAACTACATCAATACTACATGCAACGTCTTTTTCTCTTACTTGACTGAAGTGACCAATTGTTCTATTAACAGTAGGTGTTGTTTTAAGAGCGCGACGACAATACGTGTTCACGTCAGTTAGTTTTGATACCTTCATGTTATGCAACGCTTTGTATTGCTCTCTTTTAGTCGACAAAGACGACAAAGGAGGTAAAACAATAGAATGCCTTTCACTTCTAGCGGCCATGTTATGTTTAGTTACCATGGCAACAAACACCCCCAATTACTTGATTAAAATTAAAAATTACAGATGATGATGACTACTGTAGCCAAATACAGTGATATTATTATGCTATTATACAAAACTATCAGACTTATTATTTTTGAAGTGATTAAATAAAATTATGTCTTAGTGATCCATAGGTGGGCGTGGTGTATGAACATCTACAGCTGGTAGAGTTGAAATACGTTGCTGAGATGTAGCCTCTATTGGATCTTGAAACTCATCAGAACTAACCACAATACCAGGTACACTGCCAGATGCAGCTAGAATTTCATGACGTTCTCCTAGAGAGGAAATATAAAAATTGATGGACTGTCAGAAGAAGTAATGAATGGTAAACATCCATCTCCATGAATTGAAATCACAGCAAATCATGCGTTATTTCAGCCCTTGGAGTCTTTCGAGAGTTATATTGTAAAGATACTAAACAACTATGAACACAATTAATATTTTATTCAATTTAATTATACATTTATCCAATCCACATTCGCAAATCTGATCACATGAATATCATAGAGGATTTCAAATGAGATCTCACATGATCGTGAGCAACCTTGACATCATGTAAGATCTCTCCAGATCATAATATATATCATTGACTAAGAATTACTTCAAAAATCACAATGATTTTGAATTACACGTGCCATGCCATGCAAGAAAGATCATGTCAAGAGTGTATATGATCTCAGATGATTATACGATATCATGTAAGGTAACACAAGTATTATAAGATCATGCTTCATCCACAGTGACCTTGAGACTTGATGTAGATCATAGACTTTGACAGAAAACATATCACATGAGGTCTTATAACATCTGTGTGATCTTGTCCATGATAATATTAACTAAGATTTAACAATCTATCTTGTTAATCACTGACAAGAAGACTTACAAATCTTACAGGATCATGCTGGGATTTTTCAGTAGAGTTATTACCTGAGTTTCTTAGTTGTGATAGAGCAGCCAACAAGTTGTAGTCAATTAATGGAGATTGTTCCTCAAGAGGTTCCCAACCTACAGGAGGTGAGGCTGGAGGAGATATTAGAAACTGTTTGGTTCGTTCAGGAAGACTTAATTTTCTCTCCCCAATTGTTACAGGCTAAATAAATAAATAAAAATAACAATTAAATTTTCCTTTAATGCTATTTATTTTTGTTTACAAGATTTTTATACTACTAAGGAAAGCATAGTGAACCATTACTCTATTTAAAAACCTTAGGGATTAAATCATCAAGAATGTACTCACAAAATAGACACTGCAAATAATCTCCTTGTTATTGCACTCACAAATACTCTAGCAGTTGTGCACAGCCAGGTGTTAAGAATTCATTGTTTATTATCCTCGATAATGCACATATAATTGTATATATATGTAGGAGTAATGTTACTACAAAAACATATACTTTATTGAATAACTTGAGGACATTAACAATGTCTATAGAATTTAATCTTGGCTCACTGATCATGTACATGTATACATGTATAATGGCCCAATAATATGACATCATAGAATAAGCATTGATATCTAGTAATGTTGTAAGTTGTAAGAGGATATGACATGTATATACAGCTATATTGGAAGTAGCTGACGTCACTACCTTTGAACTTATTTAAGCTGACATTGTCATCCAGGGTTTATACCATATATATATATAACTATCTGTTATAACGTTGACTTCCTTAGACATTGTCATCCTGGGTTTATACCATATATATAATCATTTGTTATAACATTGACTTCCATATTTAGACAGCTCATTGTTGATTAGAATGCCTTATCTCTAATGGCCCAACAATATGACGTTATAGAATAAAGCATTGATACCTAGTAATGTTGTAAGTTGTAAGAGGACATGACATGTATATACAGCTATATTGGAAGTAGCTGACGTTACTACCTTTGAACTTATTTAAACTGACATTGTCATCCAGGGTTTATACCATATATATATAATCATTTGTTATAACATTGACTTCCTTAGACATTGTCATCCTGGGTTTATACCATATATATAATCATTTGTTATAACATTGACTTCCATATTTAGGCAGCTCATTGTTGATTAGAATGCCTTATCTCTACAATTTGTTTGCAATTCTTTCTATTTTAGTTTCAATTGTAACTATAATAGCTCCCAAAGTCATTTGATTAATATAATTTGGTACCAGTAGGTGCTCTTATGTACAGATAACCTTACTACTTATATTAAATGAGTCAATTATCATTGCCTGTATTATTTACCTTGACTGGATGAACTTTTAAATTGACACCTTGAAATTCTGTATTCTTGAGGCTATGAAGAGCTCGTTGACATGACTCTTCATCTGGATATGTGACAAGAACTCGACTTAATGGCTTGATATAACTGAACTGAACTTCTTCATGAAATGTACGAAATGATGACTCAAATTCCCCCTATCAAAACAACAGCCATTTAAAATTATTAAAAGCATTGTTCTACCAGTCAGATACATGAGTCTGTCCTTGGAAGTAACCAATTTATATGAACAGCTAAATTATTTTCAGGCATATTACTAACACTATAATAGATATTAAAACGATATCTTATATATATATAAACAGAAGATATTGTTTTAATCTCTATTGTTATAATAATAACAACAACGATAAACACATTTGATTATTCAAGATTACTAGTTAGTAAACAGACGATCATAGCTTTTTAAAAGCAAGAATATCGCCATGACAGTACATCTCATATTTATACTTTCTCACCTTTATACTCAACATTGGATCGTCTGAAAAGACAGGAGCTGGGACTCCAACAACCCAAAACTTATCGACCTGTTCCTTTCCTACTGCCATATTTATTATTCTAAAAAAAGGGTCTGGAAATTGATTTAAAACTTGAGCCAGTTACTGGACCCAGAATTTAAACATTATTCATACTATAACAAAAATCGAAATACATGTACATAATTTCATATTATTTATGAGGGAAAAGTTTGTGCTATAGGTGCCCCAGCTTCCATTTTTTCGATTTTTTCAAAGTGTTTTCGTGCATTTCTGACATTAACAAGAGTAGCGGCAGAAGCTAATAATGATAAAGACAAACAAAAAATGGATGAACAATATGATGAATAGGTAACTTACGAATTGTTGGATCTGACATAATGACCATGACGTAAGTATTAGGAGTAAATACATCAATAAAAGCAGCAAATTGAGAATTACGTACTTCCATACTTTGAAACTGAGCCTGGAGTTTACTAATTTTGAGAAGTGAAAGTTAACAATATTTATCTTAATCTCTTTGATCAATCCATCCATCCATTTATCTGTCCATTCATCCATTTATCTGTCCATTCATCCATCTATCAAATACCTGCAGCTCAGTTTAAATTGTTTGACAATGTTACTGATTTTCTCAAAACGATGTATATCACTGTGCTCTCTTTTTACAGAATGGGCAATAACCTAAAATATATGACATCATAATTACATCATATACTTAATAACGTACTAAAAAGGTTGCCCTCTCAAATAATAGCACTTCATCAGCATCTAAGACACTGGCAAAACTGGCCAAGTGAACTTCTAATGTATTGACATTTGGAATAAGCAGATGAACAATTTGTGACCACGCCTATTACAAAGTGATAAGTCATGTGACTATCATATGACATGACATACTTTATATAGTGTCTCATCCCATATTGATGTCTTGAAACATTTACAGTCTAATGGTAAAGAACGTTTTTGTAACTCTGCCTCACGTTTATCAAAGATCTAAGACAAATAAATAACTCTAAACCAAACCTTAATCAATACAACATTAACTAGAGTATAATATTAATAACAGTTTGGGATATGGGATTAAGTTAACTAATAATATCATTCTATAGCTACAATAATACAAAATAAAGTGAAAGTAAGTTATATGTATACTAGAGGTTAATGATGGCCAATAAACCATATATAAAACAAACATATCAATCATTTGTACCATTTGTCTCTGATCTTCTGGTAATAGATCCATCTTGTGGATCAGACAAAAGACTTTGGCATCCGGTGAGTTTTGTAAAATAGCCTCCAAACAAGATTGATAGTAATGCATATCTTTCTCTACTTCTCTACTCTCTACGTCGAATACATAAATTAAAACTTCAACATTACGAAAGACGTTGTCACGTTGTGTTGTAAAATAAGTTTCCATAAAAGCCTCTTGTCTGAAGAAGAAGGAAGACAGCAGAAACAACATAATACTTGAAGAGATATCATTAAAAAGTCTACACTATATTAAACTATAGCTTGTATAATAATAGCATCATAAAACTACATTATATATTTTAGATTTTATACATACTTCAGTCAAACAAGCAGTACTTGGTAGCTTATTAAACACTTGTTTATTAAGCTTACACTACATTTATAACAGCATTAACTACTTATTTATAGTAAAGTATAATTTATCATATTGCCTGAATTACAAACACTAATTGATACAACACTCTCATTTTATCTTACCCGCCACAATCCCATAAATTAAGGACTAGGTTGCCAAGGAAACGGACATGAGAATGTTCGACATCAACTGCAAATTGTCAATTAATATTTAAAATAGAGGGAGGGATTATGATTGACTTACTGGTAGCTCCTAGTCTTCTTGTATCACGTGCAATATAGTTAGCAAATATAATAGATCTCATACTGGTCTTACCAGAACCACTTTTACCCATCAAAAGAACCTGTGGATAAAAGCAACCTAATTTGATGTAATTGGAACGCCATTGGCTTACCTTCTTCTTCATTTTACCGCCTCGTCGAAGTAAAAGCTGATGCAATGAGAGACAGAGTAGCAATATAACTGATGTAATCTTATTTATTAATAATTGTTTTGTTGGGCTCAAAGCATGGCGAGACGACTCCTGAATCTCGTGACCAATGGGTGTGGTACGTACACCCACGCAAACTAATATGATTGAAAAAACAATTATTACTAATTATCATGAATACAATCAAAGTACTTAAGTAATTAAGGTGTATTATCAGTCATCTTCTAAAGGAGGCATTTCATCTGTTCCTTCTAGTACAATATCTTCCAATGGTGGCATGCTATACTGAGATAAATGGGATGTCCCTTCATTATCTGACACTAAAGGTGTTTGACAAGCCACACACTTTTCATTAGTGGACTCATTCTTGACGTAGCAAGTAGAACAGGTCCATGTATCAGAATAAGCCTCCTCTTTATCAACAAAAGGCACAGCTGCAGGAGATTTTTCTGTCAGTTTAGCAGATTCTTCAACTCCTTTCTCAAAAAGCTCTTTAAATTTCATTGCAGTTTCTACAAGTTTAAACCTGATAACAAATTGATCAGGTTGGTCTACTTCCTCAGAGTAATCAGCTTTAGTGAACCATTTGTAAGCTTTTGGATTGTTCATATGAGTCTCTATTTTCATCTCTGAAGTGAGGTAGTGATTACAACATAACTTGAGAATTTGGTCTCGTCGCATTATCAAACGAGTTTGACCTGTTTCAGAATATCGTATAATTTTCATGTTACCAATGCCTCTTTCTTTCCATTGCTTTACAGTACCATCATAACGAAACAACTTTCCTTTCTCATTAAATAAAATTTCTCCATTTTCTTCACCAGACTTATATTCATATGTCTCTGGTAATGTAACTATCGGTTTAAAATGGATACTTGCTTCTTCCTCAGGATTATCTCCACCCTCCTCCTCATCAGGTGCTGTGGTATGTGACGAAAACAATAGACGACCAGCACCAGCAAATTTAAAGTCAGAATCAGTTTTAAAACTGTTATCAAAACTATCGTCTCTTTTTGCTAAATCAGCAAAAGACTGGAGGCTAAATGCAGCCGTGGAAAAATAGCCACCTGTGGGTGTAGCATCGAAATTAGAAGGTCTGACTTGTGAGATAGAAGGTATTTGGATGGGCAATTCTGGCTTCTCATCTTTGGTTGGAATATCTGTAGTGGGTGTGGTCAAAGGAGGTGGAACATCTGTTTTGACAATTTCTGATTGATCTTGGTGAATTGGGAAATTAAAGTCATCTCTGCATCCTAAACAACCTGGACAGTCTGGTTTTGTGAGATAGTTGTAGAACGTTTTTGGTAGCTGGAGTTCCGTTGCTTTCTCCATCAGTTCAAAGGATGGTAGCTCTTCGTGAAGAAAAACAATGTCCTCTTCTTCCTCTGCTTCTACTGACAGGTCTGTGACAAGAACAGGTTGCTTCTGCTCATATGAGACCACTTTCCGCAAACCATGCCCACTTAGAAAGGCTTGGTGGAATCTTTCTGCATCTAAAATTGTAGGAAAAACACCAGAAAACCATTCCACTTGTTTACTACCACTAGAATAGTCAGCAGTGGTTGACCACACCCGGGACCGTTCGTGCTCTTCTTGATCAAGTCTATCAGAGGAACTGTCAGATCTCTTTCTTAAAGAAGATAACGAATCAATGATATGACTACACAATATATCACCAGTATCTTCAGCAGTCATATGTACACGAAGTTCTCCAGTGACTTTGTGCTTGAGTATTTCTATAGTACCATGACCTTTCTCTTTGACACAATTTGTCTCACGATCTGTTGTATGAAGAGTAGCATAGCCAGAGAACAGGACATCATCCTGATCATCTTTAACTTCTTCCTCATTTTCTTCAACTTGATCTGTTAATGGAGGAATTAGCTCAGTTTTTGCATCTTTCACTTTGACTTCTTCCTCAGCTTCTTCTTCAACTTGATCCTTTAATGGAGGAATTAGCTCAGTTTTTGCATCTTTCACTTTGACTTCTTCCTCAGCTTCTTCTTCAACTTGATCCGTTAATGGAGGAATTAGCTCAGTTTTTGCATCTTTCATTTTGACTTCTTCCTCAGCTTCTTCTTCAACTTGATCCGTTAATGGAGGAATTAGCTCAGTTTTTGCATCTTTCATTTTGACCTCTTCCTCAGCTTCTTCTTCAACTTGATCCGTTAATGGAGGAATTAGCTCAGTTTTTGCATCTTTCACTTTGACTTCTTCCTCAGCTTCTTCTTCAACTTGATCCATTAATGGAGGAATTAGCTCAGTTTTTGCATCTTTCATTTTGACCTCTTCCTCAGCTTCTTCTTCAACTTGATCCGTTAATGGAGGAATTTGTTCAGTTTTTGCATCTTTCATTTTGACCTCTTCCTCAGCTTCTTCTTCAACTTGATCCGTTAATGGAGGAATTAGTTCAGTTTTTGCATCTTTCATTTTGACCTCTTCCTCAGCTTCTTCTTCAACTTGATCCGTTAATGGAGGAATTAGCCTGGCTTCTGTATCATATGCATCAGTTTCTTCTAGTTTCATATCTTCAGGTTTTAGAGTTTCATTGATATTCTCTTGTTCATCTTTATTTTCACTTTCAGACTCTGTACTCTTCTCTTCGGCTCCTCCAATTTTCTTCATATCATTATTTTCCTCTCCTTTGCAACCACTTTCAAATGCTGACTTGAATTCAAGAGCAATTTCTGGAGTCTTAAAACGAATGGCAAGTTTTTCTGGTATCAGGTCTATCCCTTCTGTCCCAGATGTAGTGTCTTCATCAGCAAAGTCACAAGCACACCACATCCATGTTTTCTTACTACCAGGGTAAGGAGACAGCACCATTTCTGGAGAAAGATAATGATTACAACATAGTTTAAGAATTTGGTCACGTCTCATAACACAACGATATCTGTTGGTTGTCTTGTTCTTAAGAATCTTCATTTCTCCTATTCCTCTCTCTTTCCATTGGTTGTTATCAAAACGAAACAGTTTGGCATGTTGACAAAATATAGTTTCATCATTTTCTTCTCCTGTGCTGACATTTTCTAGTTTAGGGAGAGAGACTAGTGGTTTGAAGTGTAATTCTCTTTCTTTCTCTGGATCATCCTCGTCGACGCCATCCTCACCTGTTTTTCTTGGACTGACTGGTTTTAATACTGGCTCTGTTACTGAAGGTCGATCAAAATTAAAACCACCTTGTGTAGATGCTAGTTGACTGAAAGAGAAGGCTGCTATCTCCTTTGGTTTGTCAACTGCTGACTCTTCTACTGCTTTCTCTCCTTCATTTTCTCCTTCTCCTTCACTTCCTTCACTCTCTTCCTCTTCCTCCTCCTCTTCCTCTTCCTCCTCCTCCTCCTTCTCCTCCTCTTCTTCTTTGCTATTTACTTTTTCTTCTTTAGTCAAGTCCTCCTTTTGGGGTGATTTTGGAATACCAACAGTACTTAATAAGTTAATTTTACCAGAAACTGGGGGACAAGTAGCCCCTGGCTGAGATGGAAAACTTGGAAATTGAGACAGAAAACTGGAGATAGGAGGTGTTATTGCTGTAGGACCAGTTGAGAATCCTTTAAATCCTCCAGTTGTGGGTTGAGATAGAACACTGGACGCAGCAGGTGTTGTTATTGGAGGACCAGTTGAGAAACCTTTAAATCCTCCAGTTGTGGGTTGAGATAGAACACTGGATGCAGCAGGTGTTGTTATTGGAGGACCAGTTGAGAATCCTTTAAATCCTTCTAGTTTAAATCCTCCAGTTGTGGGCTGAGATAGAACACTGGAAACAGCAGGTGTTGTTATTGGAGGACCAGTTGAGAAACCCTTAAATCCTCCAGTTGTGGGTTGAAACAAAGAACTAGAGACAGTAGATGTTGTTGCTGTAGGACCCAAGAATCCTTCTAGTTTAAATCCTCCAGTTGTGGATTGAGATGGAGTACTAGAGACAGTGGAAAAATTTGAGAGTGAAAATCCTTTAGAAGGATCTAATTTAAACCCACCAAAACCACTATTGACAGACAGTGGTTCAACTGAAGCTCCAAGTGATGGGAAGGAAGGGACATTTGTACTGCCTCCATCTTTCAAAGTACCACAAGCAATACATTTAGCATCAGTGACTTTATTTGATACATAACATGCATTACATTCCCAATCATTTGAGGGTTTAGTAGAAGGAAGAGGAGATTCTGGTGTCACATCCTTTACTAAGCTTGAATTGACAGGGTGAGTTTCATCATTATCTTGAAGCTTCTTAACACAATCATCAAATTGTGTTTTAAAAGTGTTAGCAGTACTGATTAGTTTAAATCGTATGACAAACTTCTCTGGTTTAGCTGTTTCGTCAGCAAAATCACTAGGTGTAAACCACACCCAAGATTTTTGAGTGTTACCAAAAGGTTTAAGTGACATATCTTTAGTGATGTAATGATTGCAAGATATCTTTAAAATCTGATCTCGTCTCATCAGTAATCTTATTTTGAGTTTCTGGGAATGTTTTAAGATCTTAATGTTGCCTGTTCCACGTTCTTTCCATTGCTTTGTGCTCTCATCAAACCGATACAACTTACATCGCTCAGAAAACAAAATGTCTTCATTTTCTTCACCTGTGGGTATCTCATCTAACTCTGGTAATGTAACCAGAGGAGTGAATTCTATACTTGTATCAGGAGAACCTACAGAAAATGATGGAGATTGTTGTGGTTCATCTTCTGTATTTGACAATGATGCAGAAGGTGGAGTTGTTAGCAAGGACGTCAATAATGGCGTTGCTTTACTTTGAGAAGGAAGTGATGAAATTGGTTTGAATTGTGTAGGAGGTAATGTAGTACCAGATGAACTAGTTAGAAATTGAAATGGTTTAACCAAAGAAGGAGGTTGTTCTATTTTATTTGATGAGGGTGGAGCTATAGGTGGTACATACGATTTTGATGATGGAAAACCAGACTGATCAATGGGTGGAGTAGTAGGTCCTCTGAATTGTCCTAACTGAGAATGGGATGGACCAACTGGTGCTCCTAACATAGCAGATTGAGTGAAAGATGACACACCTCCCAATTGAGAATGAAGTGTAGTTAGTGTACCAGTAGATGGAGTTAATATCGGCACACCTCCTAATTGAATATGATGAGGTGAAGTCCCTGACGCAGTGCCTGGAGTATGTGATGTCAATCCTCCTAATTGTGGACGAGGTTGACCAGTTGGAGTTCCTGATGAAAAAAGTGATGGTACACCTCCTGATTGAAAATGAAGTGGAGCTCCTGAACTAGTAGGTGGATTGAGCAGTGAAACACCTCCTGATTGAGGAGGAGCTCCTGAACCAGTAGGTGGAATAAACAGTGGAACACTTCCTGATTGAAGATGAAGTGGAACTCCTGAACTAGTAGATGGATTGAGCACTGAAACACCTCCTGATTGAGGAGGAGCTCCTGAACCAGTAGGTGGCACAAACAGTGGCACACTTCCTGATTGAGGACGAAGTGGAGCTCCTGAACTAGTAGGTGGATTGAGCAGTGAAACACCTCCTGATTGAGGAGGAGCTCCTGAACCAGTAGATGGAATAAACAGTGGAACACTTCCTGATTGAGGCTGAAAAGGGGCTCCCAAGCTAGTAGGCAGATTGAACAGTGGCACACCTCCTGACTGAGGCTGAAAAGGGGCTCTCAGTACAGTAGGTGCTGGCACACTTCCTAAATGAGAGAGAGGCTGACTAGTTCCAGATGGCACTTCTCCCAATTGAGGAACACCAGACAATGGTTTAATGGTAGCTGATCCCATTGAAAACCCAGGAGTGGTAAACCTCTGGAAATTACCAGGTAATTTAGCAACAGAGGTATGAGTAGTAGCAACACTTTTGTCAAGAGTAAACCCCTGGTAATTTTCATCATTAGTTGGTGAAAACAAAGCAGATGGAGCTTGTTTTCTCAAAGGCGGTCCATCATCTGGTGATAATGGGCTAGATACTGGAGGCATGCTAAAAGAGACTTGAGGTCTCACTTCATATGGAGTTCTAATAGGTTGTTGTGCAAAAGTAAATGATGTAGGCGGATGATATGAAGTACCAAATTGGAATGGTTGAACAGTGGATGAAGTTAGATTAAAAGTTGGGTGAGTATATGGAGCTAAACTGGTTATTGGATAAGTGGGTGGAGTTACTTGGAATATTGGATGTGAGGGTGGAGTTTGTCTTGGTGCATGTGGAGTTAATGTCATAACTTGTGCATTACCACTTGGGAACATGTGGCTTAATGGGCGTGGCTGAAATGGCTGGACAGGGATGGAGCTTTGAGGTGAAGGAAACAGTGGTTTTCTAATATATCTTTCAGACATATTGAATTGAGGAGGACTCCTGAACTGATTACCTAATTAATTAATTAATTAATATAATTGCATGTAGTACTTTGCTATTAACCTGAAGGTGAGCTCCATGTTTGTGACCTTCGATCCTGTGGAGATGATCCCTGATTCTGCGTAGCCTGCAAGTGCTTCAATTCCATCACTTGTTCCTGAAAAATCAGTTATGTAAACAAGTTAAACAAATTATAACAAGTTTACTGTTAAATATTTCATCTTTTTTTCCATGGAGGCAATTTTTTCTTTGTCACTTGTTTCAGGAGAGAGAATATCCTAGAAACATCAACTACGTTTACATGCAATGTTAAAAAATAAAACCTACTCTTTTGGTGGGTGTGGTTTCTTTCACGTTACCTGCTACAGGTGTTGATGTCTCAGGATGACTCATTAACGAGAGCGATGTCATAGTGGGTGTGTCTTTTTGCAAAGGTGTGGACTTAATGGCTGAATCAAATAGTGCTTGAATCCTATTACGTTCTTTATATATCTTTTGTTTTAAGACCTATAATAAAATAAAGAACAGTACATGTGATCTCCCTTTGTCTGACTCTTCAACTATTTATCCACTTATTACCTCGTCATCTGAGTCAGCAGATCTCTTTACAGCACTCTTAATGGCAGCTAAAGCCTTCTCTAACAACAACACTTTCATATTAGCATCGTCGTTATCAGATTGAGATAACATTACATATATCTATTGCACAAGATATAACACATCAAGTCTTTAGTAATGGATCCTCATTTAAGAGACATTTTTAACATAGAGAGATTTCATTACCTGAGATTGATTCCATGATGATTGTGCAGTAGATACTTGTTGGTAGTATGCCAAAGCTTGTTGAGTGTCATGTTGATAAAGTGCTGCATTAGCTAATGCCATAAGTGCTTCCTCTTTGTCCTCGTCACTTGGAAAAACACGACTTACTACAAAACAAATATTAAATTTTGATTAAAAAATGGTAGTTTTCAATGGAATATATTAGAAATATTGCTACAATTAAAAATATAAGTCACACTACATTATTTTATGTCTAGTTGTCTACTAAAATTGATACCACAATATCTTAAAGCTATGTTTAAATAAATACCTTCAGCTAAAAAGTAGCTATTTTACAATTATATGTTGTCACTGTTATGTGTCTAAATTTTTTTCCTCAGAAAAACATGTGTAGATAGTTTAATAGCTCAAATATAAATTGATTGCAGTGTTGTCTTCAAGCTCACCATTTTTGGTATATTGAGGAGAGAATAGTCCCAATGGTGTCTCTTGTTTACGTGGGGGTGTATGAGACACACCCCTTAATGGAGTACGAGAACGAGAACGAGAACGTGACCGTACAGGAGTGAGTGACAGACGCTGAGGGGATCTAGAACATTCATTTAACAATAACGACCAATAATTTGCACTCCAGTCCAAAAATACCTGCATACAAGTACATATAATATATAAAATATATTTTGTATGAATATATATATATATGTATATATATATATAGGTATATATATTACAGACAGACACACACACACACACACACATACATTGACAGTTTCTCTATTAGCAAAGGCAGTTTCCTCAGAATCAGAAGCTACAATGACTTCAGCCTGGAAGAAACAAAACAGTCTAATAAATGACCATTAGTAGTTTAAATAATAATAACAATCCAATTAAATCCATCCCTACATGTGCCCATGTATTAAAATATTATGTATTTCATGTTGTCATGGTCTTACTCTCTGTTTGAAGTGTCTAGCTAATACTTGGATCTGTTGATAGTTTAATTTCAATGGAGCATGTCCTCTGACTTCTGACAAAAACAGTGAGACATTTTTCTTTGCCAACAATGCTTCAGTCAAACTAACAAAGAAATAGTGATAAGTGAAGACAAAAGAACCATACATACATAATAGTTAGGTTATTCACTAAAGCTATCACTTCTTTCATTTACAAGTATAAGACAAGTATAGTAAACAAAGTTTGATGTATTTTAAAGATACATTTATCACAGCCTATAATAGCAGTAATAGAGATGTTCAGTCAAATACACATTAAATGACCATGTTATCATGTATACATATATTAATAAGACAGTCTACTTCTTTGGGTTCAGTTATAAAATATATTATAATTATAATAGTATTAAATTTTAACAACACTTTACCTTAAGTTAGAAGACATCAATCTCCTCACATCACCATATAAGGTAATAAGGTGTTGAGGTAATGTCACCATTGGCCATGAAAATCCTTCATTTGTTAAGTGAACTGCCAACTCTTGATTACATGATTGTGTGTAATAATTCATTGCTAATACTAGAAAAGCCTAAAGTAGAAATAAAACTATAAACCACACCCACTCGCTCCATTTATTCACCTCTATATCACACAAGCATAAAGTATCAGTGTCACCTCTCATTATGAGGGGTGTGGTCTGAGGTAGTGATGGAAATAGAAGGACAACCCAATCATCATCTTTAGTAATAAAAAACATAGTAAGAAAATTGCACAGTACTATTTCAATTATAATGACACGCCTCCAATAAGTCAAGTACATGCACAGGTATTCGATTAAGTAACATTTTTATTTCTCCTTACAAGGTACTTTGTTATAGAGAGCCTTATGTACAAGACAAAACCAAACAATAGCTGGTAACACATCAATATATTGTTGAACATATTCTAAAGAGAAGACATTATTGACTCCTAAACATAGCATTTAACGATTACCAGAATTAAAGTCACTCGTTTCTTTTATGTACTGAGATACAATGGCAGGTGTGATTTGTAACAAGGTCGTATCTAAAGCCATAAATGATGTCTTCAAATCATATCCTCTGTTACCAAACTAATAAAATAAAAAAATAATGTGTCAGTAACATATCATGTGATAGTCACCTGATTATCAATGAACAAGACTCGAGTTGCTAATAAACGTCCAGCATCAGAGGAAAACTCATGAACACACTTAAAAATTTCATCTTCTCCTTTTAACTTTACAACGAGTTGTAATTGGTGAACTAAATTATTCATAGTTATAAAATGGATGTATACCTATTGCAATAGACATACCACAAACAGAGATACGTGTCCAATTTCTCTGTCGCCATGGTTCCATGTCTGCCAAATCTGTTTGAGGTAAATGGTTGAAGGAAGACAAATTAATAGGCGGGACAAAAAGTGATGCTACAAGACAAGCCACTCCCACCTGCCAATATTGTAACTGAAAAGAAAAGTAATTGGCTAGTTGTTCTAGAGGCCACTCCCACTTGATTACCTTCTCTGAAGCTTTTCCCATTAGATATTGAGATGCTAAGAAATAAAACTGTCCTTTAAGTTCAGACAAGAAGGTTTGAATTCTTTCAGATGATGGTGCATACATACCATAGGATAGTGCAGTGTATAAAACACTGTCAAATCTTGAGTGAGTGAGAAAGAGAGAGAGAAAAGTAGAGTACATCAAATTCTAGCTATATACTAACTTGATCAATAAATTTAATAAAATCAAAACTACTGATCGTGTTTCTATCACTTGTCTCATCTCAAGCTCAAAAAGATCACACATTATTTCCAAAAGTGAAATCATTGTCAACAAAACTCTCGTGATATCACCACCACCTAGGAACCAAATACATACTGTTATATATCAGAGTACAATAGCTTACTTGTTGACTTGATATAAGTCAGATATCTCTATAAGACACATCATTACAGTAATATAATTATTTGCTGTAATTACCTCATGCACATCAAGGGTCTTCCTCATCCAATTAATATTATGACGATAGTGACCCAAATATTGGACACGACGACAATAAACATAGGCTTCATCCAAATTATCTGCATCAAATTAAATAAATAATATTTAAATATTGTGTCATCACCTTGTGTGAGATATCTGTTTATTAAGTTAATGAGTAAAGATGGATCTTCAGAAAGACTAGCCTAGAGAGAGATAGAGAGAGAGAGAAAATAAAAACACACACACTTTTCAACCTAACCGTATCTGATATCATTTCTTCTGCCAATGAAGTATCAAAAACGTTATTGCTGAGGAAAACCCTTCCCTAGGATATAGTAATAAGTCATTAGTCAACTAACTACATGTACAAACCTTTAACTTAGACAATATTGGATGATTTGAGTCAACTTCAGATACAGTTTCCATCCAATCCTATTACAAATGAAATGATGTCACTATGATGTCATCACAATAGCGTCACTCACTTTCAATTCATCTTTCGATACTTCAGGTAAGGAGCAATACAACTCACCAACTATTAATTAAGTCACATAATTAAAGGTCCTTCTTCTAACTTACCAGCAATAATGACATCAGATTGATCTTTCTTAAAATACAGGGACCTATAACAGAAATCAACACTAAGTCAATAGTCACATGACTATCACATGACTTTACCTTTTATAAGCAGCCAATGCTTTACCAGGCTCATCGTGTTCTTTGTAAACTTCAGCTAACAGTTTGTGTGCTTTGTAATCGTCTCCTCTGAGGGTTAAATATTGTGTCAAATACCTAATAGAAAGACAGTATTACACCAAATGGCAAAGTTAATGAGCCACGGGTGGTCAAGTCAAGCCATGTGTCTTCTTTTTCTGAACTCACCAGATAGCCTCACTATATAACTGTGCTTTCTTACATAGCTTGGCTAATGTGTAGCCTTGTAGCTTGCGCTGTATATGAAAGTAAAATAGACCAAATAGTGACCACACCCACCTCCTCATGGCTTGCAGCTTTCGATTCAATAGCTGCTATGTGACGAGTGACAACTTCTTTTGACCAACTCATAATAGATATAGTGACGTATCTACCTTTTCAAAGCTATAAATTATCGTCCCTTAAAATGAAAGGCATAGGAAGGTCTTTTAGTCAAAATCCAGTTCAAAGCAGCGTGAACTCCGTGTACGTAGTCCGTGTTATGTCCGTATACTCGATGAATAATAAGTAATCAATAAAAGTTGGTATATACAAAGGACAAAACCAACTTCATTCATTACAATACACTATGTTAGTTTCACACTTAAACAGAAGTACTGTTCACAGCATGCAATCCATATCTAGTAATAGTATTGTCTTTGAACATTTACCACAATGGGATAGATATAGTAACATTGCTGTCTTCTAGAAATGCTCCGGTCACCTTTACTCTTCCAAAACTTGGTGTGGTTGGCTGTGTGTCTCTTATTGATATTAGCCCCAAGTTCATATTTATTTGGTATATTTTCATGTCAGTGTATTGATGAACAGCTCATTAGTACAAAACAGATCAAACTTCATTCTGGAAAACTTCATCCTTCTGGTTAGTTTAAAAATTAGTACTGATTTAAACTAACTATCTACTAATATTTTTTCACTGTTTATTTTATTTTATTTTAAATTGTGCTTATATCAATTCAGCACTGTACATGTAACTTGTAAGAAAGAAACAAACATATTGCTATAACAGTTACATTAGTTCTAGCTAGTACTAGTATTTTAGCTGGTGTTATGTGCTACTTAATAATCTTTCAGATGTAATGTCAATTTCAATGACTCAATATCTCCAATATCATTAGCCTAGGAATTTGTGGAAACCATTAACTATACAAATGTCTACAATATTGGTGACTGTATAAAGTATGCAGTTAGAATATTGACACAAATATAAATAAATATTTAATTACATATTTCTTAATTATAGATGACTACAACATCTATATACGTTCAGTATCTGAAATTGAGAGTAAACTTAGACGTTGTTTTCATTCTCTCAGTATTGATGATATGCCACATAATAGAACATTCTGGATCAAAGCAAAAGCAGGTGTTGAAAATGCTATCAACATGCTACAGTCAGTTATACCAAATAAGTTGGAACAAGGACACAAGAGTGTTTGTTGGAACACTACCTTCCTAGCAATCTTAGGAAGTGATGGTATCCTTAGTGGCAGTATAGGTGACCAATCATTCTACATTGATGTCAGTTCCAGCACAGATTTCTTAGATCCTAGGCACTACTATCTTCGAATGCTAAAAGAAGAGACAGGTATTATGAATAGTGAAGGGTTATATTCAACAAGAATATGTATTCCAAGAGTCTTTTTAGCTGGGTTTCCAAAGTCCGGATCGACAGCATTAGATAATACTCTTACAGTACATCCAAACATTCATCACGGACTATCTAAAGAACCAAGATGGTGGACTCCTCCATTTATTCATCCAAATAGATATCCGTTCAAAGCTAATATAAATTATTTTGTTAAATATCTTCTACAATATAACTACAGGACAATGCAAGCACATCCTCATGATGATATTCTCCTATTGGATTCAAGTCCTAATCTACTTGCAAGATGGTCTAACATTGGTTATGAGGAAGACTATGAAGACGTGTGTCTAATACCAACAGTACTTTCTATTACTATTCCAAAACCACAGTTCATTATTATACTTCGCAATCCAATCGAGTTTCTGTACTCCACATTTTGGTTTCGTTGTTCCAGTAAAGTCTATAGAGACTACAACTTAACAGAAGTACAAGCTCGTCGTGGCCCTTATGTCTTTCATGCCATAGTTTTAGACAGAGTGGCTGATTTTCGCAAATGCTCTCAGACAAATCCCACTGAAAAATGTGTCCTAGAACAAGCACTAGTCCAAGTTAAGCATCCTAACAGTTTTCCTTGTGGCCATGTGCCCTTGGGTTTTGCTGTGTATTATGTTCATATAATGAAATGGTTTAGTCTGTTCCCTCGTAGAAGCTTCTTTTTTGTTACATCTGAAGAGTTTTTCCAAGCTCCATTTCGGACTACTCAAAAGATATGGGATTTCTTGGATCTACCTCAACCCAAACTAAACTATACCTTTTTGAGCAAGAGACTACAAAGGAGTCGAAATACACAGACTCATTTTGACTACCGTCATGACCGTGAACTCCAAATGCTCCCTCAGACTCGAATTCTGTTGCGAGAATTTTTTAAGCCATTTAATGCTATCCTGTCAAGTCTATTAAACAGTGATAAATACTTGTGGAAAGCATAGCACCATTGAATAAATAGCACTATTGTATAACTAGCACCATTGTATAACTAGCACTATTGTACAACTAGCACCATTGAATAAATAGTACCATTGAATAACTAGCACCATAATAATAATAACTAAATTATCACTATTATCACTGGATAGAAAATTAAAAGTTATTGAATTAATTACTTTAATTAATGAACAGGGACATCCTCAGAGGTATTATGTTGTGTCTGAGGACTGCCAATAGATTTTCTTCCCGTTACTTAACATCAACTCGTTCTCTGTCACAGACGACTCCCAGAAAGTTTTCCAGCCAACTTTGGCGACCAGTAGCCTTTACTTTATTTGTGAGAGCACTCAATACTTATTGTATTTTTCACTGCATTATTTTGTAATAGGTTGGATGTGGTTCTTATACTGTTAGTATCTTTATATATGACAGCAGAAAACATAAAGTAATACAGAAAAATCTTGACAGTTTGTCTGAACCTAGTGACCGAAGCACTTGGATTAAGAAGGTAACCCTTTTACTATATAGTCTCACATGCCTCAGAATGGGTGTGGTTTACAAGACTAGCCTTCTGTAGAGATCTAAACAATATTAATTATATAATTTCCTCTCAATTAGATCAAACAATGGTGGCAATATCAGTATTATCAAGACAAATTTTTCTATAGTTAGTTAGTTATCATAGTTTATAGTATGAGATACTCACACTAGCTCTACTAGCATTAAATACATGTGTATTCTTAACATGGAGAGTCAGACGTCTTCATTCTGTTATGTTGCGTTATTTTCTCTCATCACCCACTAACAGTTAGTGTTCTAAATTGATATAATGAATAATGATTCATTATATCAGGTGCTACATCTTCCTTATTGCTCTGTTCATTCAGTCACATGGAGGTGTGGCATTTTTTAATCAACATGTTTGTTTTATGGAGTTTTATACCACCATTCATTGGTAAGAAGCCACGCCCATCTCATTAACTCTTGTCAATTCATTTATTTAGCTATTGTTGGACGAGAAGTTAGTTGGCCATTTTACTTAACAGCTGGTATATGAGTATATGTATATGTATATATTGTGTATTTTATTAGGTACATTTGCTGCTATGGTTGGTCATTATAGTAAATTAATGAGAGGGTTTTCCTCATTGCCATCACTAGGGGCAGTAAGTTCAATGTAATATTAATAGTTTATTGAGATTAAAACAACCTTTTTAAATCAAATTATCTAATTAACTATATTTGAGCCACTTATAAATACCACCCTCTGTATTTTCTTGCTAATTAAATCTTTAGATCACTAAGTAACAATAATAACTGTCTTATATTGAAGGTTTCAGTGAATTTGATCTCGCCAGAATTAATTTCATAATTAAAGGGTTCTCCTCCTTTTATTGTAGTCTGGTGCTCTGTTAGCTATTGCTAGTCTAGTTGTGTTACATCATCCTGAAGCAACTCTCTATATCATTTTCCTTCCTTTTATACCTATACCGGCATACATGGTATGAATAGCTTGTCCCTCAATTAACATAATTATATCAACAATTAATAGGGTCTGTCATCTATTATCGCACTGGATGTAATAGGGTTAATACGAGGATGGAAGATCTTTGATCATGCAGCTCATTTAGGAGGTGTGGTCTTTGGCTTGTAAGTTCGAGAGTTTGATGGACATAATATCTGAAGTAAATGTTTTGAAAATAATTTTGAAATCGAGGTTAATTAGCTGGATTATTAGGTCGTTCTGTTGTATTTCCAGAAATAATTATTTACTCTAAAGAAACTAAAGTTTTCAAAACATAAACATTCTCCACTAAATCTTTTTGACTTATTCTTTTCTCATCTTGTAATAGATCCTATTATCAGTGGGGTCATGACTTTTTAATAAGATGTCGGCCACAAATACTACAACTTATTAGAAATATCACAAAATCTTTCAGATAATAATAATATGTATGTACTACAAACATTTATATAATAATTCTATTTGTAAATGTAATAAAAACATCATAATTTGGATAAATAAAGCAGTACATCATTAGACTGGACATTGTGGTTACTAGATATGTTTATTATTTTTTTTGTTCTAGAACTTGAAATTCATCCTAGAGAGAGAGAAAGAGAGAGAGAGAGAAGAGCAAAGATATTCCAGTGTGTATTAACTAAGTATACTCCTCACCTAATATTGCTAAAATATATAGTACACACACTTAATAAGCACAATATAACTCTACATAACTATAATAACTGCACAATACTTACATCACTGGACTCTACATAACTATAATAACTGCACATGTACTTACATCACTGGACTCTGCATAACTATAATAACTGCACGTGTACTTACATCACTGGACTCTGCATAACTATAATAACTGCACGTGTACTTACATCACTGGACTGTGCATAACTATAATAACTGCACATGTACTTACATCACTGGACTGTGCATAACTATAATAACTGCACAATACTTATATCACTTGACTCTACATATGTATAATAACTGCACATGTACTTACATCACTGTATTCTTGTATGTTGTGAGGTGAGCTCTGACTTGACGATAATAGTCTGAAACATTCATCACAGACTCGTACTGGCTCTAAATAACCCAGTGATGGAAGTACAGCTTTTTTTTGAGAACAATCAGCACAAAATATGTGACCACAATTCCTACATTAAAGAACATCAATTCAGACAGCAAAGAGAGAGATATATACTTACCTACAATGATGCTACACATATAGAGAAAGTGAGGTAGTACACAATGAGATTAAGAAGTACATTTTGACTTACTTTTCTTCTGTGTATGGCAAACTTTTGATGACATAATAAACACACTTTAGCTTTGTTATCAGATACCCAGACTACAGTCTCACCACTGTCATGATCTGGAACCTAATGAGAAATGAACTGTTAACACAATGTGTTACTGTGTTAAGAACAAATGAATTAAAATATTAACAATATATCTACAGTGGAGTCTCCGTTGTGATACTATCTGTATTAGGATACTTCTTGTCCTATACTAATACTTTAATAACTTCATTTTGAGGACATCCCCATACTAATACTTTAATAACTTCATGTTGAGGACATCCCCATACTAATATTTTAATAACTTCATGTTGAGGACATCCCCATACTAAGGTTTCACTAATATAAGCTGATTTACAAGCACTATTCTATTATTGCAGTACATATGGTAAAATCATATTTACTTGACTAAATGCAATGTTTCCTTCAGGATTTGTTGTGGGTCCACCAATGTCAAATTCCATTGGAGTGACTTGTGCAATGGATGTACCATCCCATGCCAAAAAGTATTCCTCCCAAAGTCTTAACCGACGAATAGTCCAAGATGGTGTCAACAGCTAAGAAAGACTCTGACATAATAATAGCTTGATGTCATCTGGCTTACTTCTTTGGTCTCCTTGTACCTGTGGTTGAGGTAGTTATCTTTCATAGCAGTGATATGAGCTGATATTGGTAATGTCTCAGTAAAAATACTGTTGTCAATTCTTTCAAGATGACAGTTGTAGAGAAAGGTACCAAACCTAATAGTATAAACATAATCTCATTTTGGTATGTTCATTAGTTCCTACCATGCAGTGTTCAGCTGTTCTGCTATGAACAGAAGTAAGGACATTTTAAATTCAAAGGCATTTGGATATTGGTTCATTATCTAGAGAGTAAGAGTTAGTTAGATATGTAGGGGATAAGTGTAACCTGATGAACACAGTCAAGGAATTGAAAAAATATTGGAGAACGTTCATTTGGATGAAGTGGTTCTCCCAGTCTCTCATGAAACTTGTGTCCATAAGCTAACCATTCTTTATGAATGAGGGTCTTAGAGAGAGAAAGAGAGTATAATTTCATCAGTGAATGCCTTATCTCCTACCATAAAACCATCAATAGTTCTATAGTGAGGATCCATCATAAGTTGTGCTAGTGAGGTAAGTTGAGCAGTACGATCCCATCCATCACTGCAGTGAACCAAAGCATTACCACTCTGCAGTTTAATATATCGTGCTATAATAGAACTACCCTGTAATAATGAAAGCAAACAAAAAATAGACAGTATTTGGTAATGTGATAACTGATTGCTATCAAAAACAGCAACTAATAAATATCATAGAAACTAATAACAAAAAGAAGGAAATAAAAATAGCTTAACGTACTACCTACAGAAGTCTTAAACAAATAAAAACATAATATCAACTATAGATGGAACATACATTATGTCATTTCATTGAGTTTAGGTGGGCATTACTATCTTACTCTCAATATTAAGCTAATATACTCCAGCCATTGTGTGTTTTCAAGAGTTGAGAGCCATTTTGAGCTATTGGTGGATAGAGCTAATGCTTTAACTCCATCATAGCTATCTCTGACTGTATGTATATTAGGAATGTCTAAATACATTAGTTTGCATCCATTATAACGTGAGACATCCTCTGTTCCTTTACCCTAAAGAATGGACACATACAAAGGATCAGTGGATGCATGGAAGACTTATGGACACATGATTGAACTTAATAACATTGAAATTAAGAAATTATGATTAAGTTAGAATTGATGACGGATACATAAATGACAATAAAATGAGAGATAGAACTATTGATAAAGAATGTAATGAGAGAAATAGAACTATTGATAAAGGATATAATGAGAGAAATAGAACTATTGATAAAGAATGTAATGAGAGAAATAGAACTATTGATAAAGGATATAATGAGAGAAATAGAACTATTGATAAAGGATATAATGAGAGAAATAGAACTATTGATAAGAGATATAATGAGAGAGATAGAACTATTGATAAGAGATATAATGAGAGAAATAGAACTATTGATAAAGGATATAATGAGAGAAATAGAACTATTGATAAAGGAAATAATGAGAAATAGAACTATTGATAAAGGATATAATGAGAGAAATAGAACTATTGATAAAGGATATATTGAGAGAAATAGAACTATTGATAAAGGATATAATGAGAGAGATAGAACTATTGATAAGAGATATAATGAGAGAAATAGAACTATTGATAAAGGATATAATGAGAGAAATAGAACTATTGATAAAGGATATAATGAGAGAGATAGAACTATTGATAAAGGATATAATGGAGAAATAGAACTATTGATAAACAATATAATGAGAGAGATAGAACTATTGATAAAGGATATAATGAGAGAGATAGAACTATTGATAAAAGATATACATTAACAAACCATTATTCGGTTCCCAGTAGCAGCTGATGAAGAACGTGCATCAAATATTGTCAGACCACTTTCACTGGGACATGTAACCATAGCATATTTTATAAGTGCTTCATCTTCATTTGAATGCTACAAAATTGTATGATTGATTTATTTTAATATAATTTCATACTTTATCAGCTAAGCCTGGAAGTGGTTGAGCACTCCTCAGTAAAAATGTACCAGCAATACTGTCCATCCAAACCAAAGATGGTATTCTACCCTAAAAGAGATAGAGAGAATCATGACAAAACAGTAAAATTTATTGTCTACAGACTTTGCTTCTAAATTTGGCTACTTCTGTTATCAACTCATCCTACAAGAGAGAAGAGGGAAAGAGATGAGACAAAGACACACATATAACTAACTAACTACTTACACTTGCATCAGCTGGTACATAGAGGTAAGGAGGATACGAAGGACAGATACTATAGTCATCAGCATTTAATTTACATTCTCTCCATTTCTCATTCTAGAGAACAGATTATTACAAAACTAAATTAAATCTTCAGAGTTACCATCAATCTGCACATATCTTTGTGAACTAACTTCTCCACATTCCAGTCATTGATTGGTTGTAAGTCAGATCTTGAGAGAGAAGATCACAATGACTATCATTTCTCTCTCTCTCTCTCTCTCTCTCTCACACACACACACACACACACACATACACACACACCTTGCAATATTAGAAGCAGGAGGATGGTTGACTATATTATTAACCAAATTATCAAGTCTTGACAATAAACCAGATACAAGAGCTTTTGTTGGTGTTGGTAAAGTAAGACCTTGGTAAGCAGCTTCAAGAGCCTGTAGAGGAAGTCATTATCCATTATCTGTGTGTACTAACAAGTCTAACATACTGATATATCTGGTTTCTTGAATTGGTCCAATGGTATCTCTGTATCATCATCCTCTTCCTCATCACAAACTACTGCTAGACATTCAACTATAAATAATATGAGATGTTATGGCAATAATTCTAGACTTGTGAAAGCATTAAATGACCTAGAATAGCTACCATTAGTAAGCTCTAGACTAGTGAACATTAGTACTTTTACCAGTGACCTAGAATAGCTACCATTGATTCATACCTTGACTAAGTGGTATTAAAATTTCTTCATCTGCTAAGTCAGTCAAATCATCATCACTATTAGATATATGTGCACCAAGTTTAGAGGAAGACTAGAGACAAAGATATTAAGAACATAATATAATGGTGAGATGTTATACCATTATGGCATCAGGCTCAATGTCTATAAATTCATCCACTAGATTATAAGTCTCATTAGCAGGATCCTTATCAACACAAAATGCATCACTACGACGACGACTGTCAAACGAATTGACTTTGTCCTTGATACAATATAATTAGATAATTTAGATAATTTTGGTATGTAAATAGTTACTTTCTTGTCTTTTGCCTTCTTTGGTAAAACACGTTTTAATTTCATCAAATTCTTCTTCAATTTTACTTGTCTTTCAATATGTGAGGCCTGTTCAGAAACTCGCTAAAAAGAGTGTGTGTGTGTGTGTGTGTGTGTGTGAGAGAGAGAGAGAGGTCCTCTACTTACTATACATAACATTAGTGACCAACTTTAAGCAATTTCTTTGGCAGTATAGGTTTATTCTCTCCAGGTCTCAACATAGTAACACCACTCTGATCTGAATCAATGACAAAAACCAGTCGAACTTCACGACAATCATAACAATAAATAGTTATAGAATAGCTGTCAACATTCTCAGCTGCTCCAGATGTCTGTCGACGAACCACCTGGATAAAATGAAAGGAAAACCATTGATTAATACATACAGAAAAAGACCAAATGTACAAGTCACTGGGGAGCACTTACTGTATTTCCAGTACCATGTTCAACACGTTCAATGTTATTTAATGCAATCCACATACTGAGGTCCTACAAACAGAAACATAAGAGTTACTTACTGTACTCAATGTATTAAAGATAACAATCCCTACTTACTGTACTTATGTTGGCAGATGCTAGTGGTGATGTTGATAAGAAATGTATCCTTGTACCTTTCAAGTCACCCACAGAGAGTATAATTAACCTGTCATTTGATTGTCATGTTAGAGGTGGGGTAGTTAGAGTTGTTACCTGTAGTTTGTGAGAAGGACCAATGCTTCTGAACGATAATTACTAAGTTCAATGTATACTTTGGAGAAGGCTATCTCCACAACTTCAGTACTGCCTATAGTAAAGACATCTGACTCTTTGTCTATGACTGTCCATCCAATCATTTAAACTGTCTGTTTATTTATAAGTTTGTTTGTCCACCCATCTCTCTGTCCATTCATCCATCACCCTGTTTGTCTGTCCATCCTTCTATTTCATACCAGGATAGTCTATTATCTGTGAATTGCCTAGCTGAACAGGGACTTGAAAACCTAAGCATTTAGTCACAGTTACAAGATCTTTATTTACATCCATATTTGCTAGTGTCTAGGATAACAAGAGGAAATATTGTCAATTTGTCTATTACATGTGAACTAACTATATTGTCCTCAATAGCTTCCAGCTGTATCTTAAGTTGAAGGTCACCTTTCACCTCCTCTTTAGAATTTTGACGAGACAATGAATACCACACCTCCTCTGATGTCTCTACCATCTATAAATTTTCAAAATTATTAAGATGTCATCACAGAGTTCCATGTTCTGGGGTTTATCATTATATAAATTACTATAATGATACAGGTATTGGTATTATAGGTAACATAACCTGTAGGATACTATGAGGATTACATTGATTGATACTGGTACACTGAATACTGGATACTGTTACATAAGATATAGGTACATAGGATATTGGATACCGGTACATACGATATTGGATACTAGTACAAAGGATATTGGATACTGGTATACAGAATATTGGATACTGGTACATAAGATATAGGTACATAGGATATTGGATACTGGTACATAGGATATTGGATACTGGTACACAGAATATAGGATACTGGTATATAAGATATAGGTACATAGGATATTGGATACTGGTACATAGGATATTGGATACTGGTACACAGAATATTGGATACTGGTACATAAGATATAGGTACATAGGATATTGGATACTGGCACATAGGATATTGGATACTGGTACACAGAATACTGGATACTGTACTAAGATTTCGGCACATAGGATAGTGGATACTAGTACATAAGATATAGGCACATGGATAACAGATACTGGTATATCGGATACTGAATACTAGTACATTAGATAGTGGCCCATTTATCAAAGCAATTGCTTCAATAAAGTATTTAAACCTAGTTCAAACATGTTATCTTTATGTTGGCAAGTGTTACGAATAAAAACAGCTATTATTAATCCATTCAATTTAATGTCATAACATTACTTATATATTGATATTGAAAAGTAATAACAATAACTGGTTATCTTACGTAGGATGGACATAGAGGGAATGAAGATAATGGTAGAACCACTTTACCCAAGAAATCATGAGGTTTAGCAATATCATGATCCCATACTTCAACCACAATATAACCAAATAAAAGAATACGAAATTTGGTGTCATTACAAGTCTCTAGAAGAAAGAAGAGAGAAGACTACAAGTATGAAAGAAAGGAAAAAGACTGAAAAAGTAAAATAGTATTTTGTTTGCATTTAGCAGTCTCATTCTTAGTGTCAGTACCAGACGTTTCACTTTTCCTCCCCTAGCAAATATCTGGTACCGAGACTATCTCGATCCCAGAAGGAAAGTAAATATGGGAATAGAACTGATGACATAATCAATAAGTCATACCTTGTACTAATGCAAATGGTTCTAGATTTTGACTGAAGAAGACCATAGATTGCATCCATTCAGGATTGAGTGAAGAAGGTTGTACACTGGTACGAGTACTAGTTTGGCCTACAGTTACTATACAGTAGGGGTCAGAGCGTCCATTAGTATCAGCTGCTACAAGGTTCCGAGCTCGCAGCACTAAAGAATAGAATAAATAAAAGTATGGATTTACAAGATGAATAATAAAGTAACTTTATATCTATACATAACCTCAGCTAATTCACTGACCTTCAACTCTTAGTTTTAAAGGAAGAATGGTGATATCCATACTCATTTAAAGTCTTTTCTCTTTGCAAAGTTACTCTACAAGTCAAAAAAGAGATTAACTCAGCATGGCATTAAACTATTG
Organism: Xestospongia muta; assembly: GCA_963693285.1. Classification (NCBI taxonomy): domain Eukaryota; kingdom Metazoa; phylum Porifera; class Demospongiae; order Haplosclerida; family Petrosiidae; genus Xestospongia; species Xestospongia muta. The sequence continues at coordinate 1,204,335 of OY848927.1, forward strand.
TGATGTGGGTGCGGCATTCTAGTAAGTAGTAATAATTATGAGGTAATATCGATCAATGAATAATGCTAGCGACAACCGCGTACAAAAGAGAATACGCCCTTCTATAACTATTTTGCTCGAATCATTGGAAAGGCTTGAAGTTCAGAATGTCTGACGGAGGAGGTGGTGAATCCAGCGGCGGAGGTGGAATTTCTAAAAATCCTGTTATAGTAATAATGACACCTCATCCGTCACTGGGAATTGTTAAGTTTTGGCAGGGTATCGTTGAAGTGATAGCTCGGGGGATTGTATTGGTAAGTTATAATAAAACCCTTGTGTTTGTGATAGAATAGATTCAAGAATAAAATGTCTGTATTTAGTCTGGTTATAGATATTTATACTGTAACTCCCGTAGCCATCTCCTCTAGACCTTTAGGGAGGGTGGGGCTGGTTATGCGAGATTTATGCCTCGCACAATATAACCAACACTAGCCTCTGTTAAAAGTAACGTAGTGAAGTGATCTGACATCATCATCTGATTAAAACAAAAATATGTTGTTGAATGCTAGCTTAAGTGAGGTGGGGCTTCAGTTCTCAACACATTTACAATTCCTACATATAATATCTATGGTTGATTCAGTCTAATGTAGCATTATATGTGATGTTTGAGTATATTAGTCTATTCTCTTATCATGTTAAGAAGTTGGAAACTACTAGTTGGCATAAACCATCTTAATGTTACATTACAACATTTATATTGAATAATTATTAAACAATATTCAACATGTATAATCTCAAAAGCAATATGGATATAGCTATTCAACTTGTTTGTGTGTCTCTATGTAGATTCTCCTAGTGGTAATGTTCATAGCTTCATCAGTGGCTGAAGATGAGGCTGCTAATGTCAGTGATGTTCCAAAGGTTTCTAATGCTAAGGCTGCTGCTGGTTGGACTATTTTCCTTGGTGTTGTTGCTTTTATCTATGAAGTTATATTTATTGTATGTCGGTTCCTGAACTTTGGATTCAGTATTAATTATCGCCAAATTTATCTCATAGTGGTAAGTGTAATGGATAGTTGCATATACTCTCTATCATCAGACCATTTTTGTCTCCATGTTCATATTAGGACATTGTTTTCAATGCAGTAGTCGCTCTAGGACTCTTTGCTGGGGCCATCAGTCTTGCTGTTGGTGCTGAATATGTTAGGCAGTTCATTGGTACTGGAACTGGATTTGATGACTTTTTAAGAACAGTTACTAATGCCTTAGGAGCTGCAGCTGTAAGTGTGTTTTGTATATGAACTATTGAAACTCAGCTCTCTCTCTCTCTCTCTCTCTCTCTCTCTCTCTCTCTCTCTCTCTCTCTCTCTCTCTTTCTCTCTCTCTCTCTAGTTCTTTAGCTTTGCATCCATGTTTGGTTTTATTTTCCTGATTGTTTGGATGATCCTATACCTTGTCTTTAGTTGGGATTTAAAAGTTGGCACTTCTGAGCAAAAGGCATAAACTTTACTACTGCTACTTGTAATTGTATTAGTAAGAATGATTATTATAATTATTATTTTTCAGCCTCGCTAATTAATTTTTTTAGTTTTAATTAGTAATAATATGGTATCCTACTACCAAAATCCCTTTTGCTCATCTTTGCTAAAACAAAACAATGACTCAGTGAAAATCATGCAAGTTTTACAGATGGACTTGCTATCTGGAAGTCCATTATATACTATATAGTTTGATGTCTTTATAATAGATAGTATTTTATATATGTTAAGGGCCAAAATTTGCAATTGGATCTTAACATTATTTTATGTATGATTTTTGCCCTTTCTTCAGGATTGTTTTAATAATACTTAAATAACAAATGATCTTGCAATTGAAAGTTGAAAGAGAGACTTGTCAAGTTTCTTATATAGTTAATTATAACTAGACCAAAGCAGTTGAATATTTATGTATTAAAACTTGATGATTAGTGATTGTTACTAAACTATCTCTTTAAAAATAAAATAAAAATAAAATACGCATGTTTTGCAAATAATACATTGAAATTAACAATAATTTTCGATATCGCCAGTAACGGTCGCCATACTATACAAAATTAATACGACCTTAATTAATTAAAAGGAGTGTCAAGCGGAGGCGTGTAGTGACGTCACGCGTGTTAATATTAATAGTTATTAAATTTTAGATCAATAATTATTAGCTTCTAACTGTTTTGCTCAAATTATTGGAAAGGCTTGAAGTTCAGAATGTCTGAGAAAGGAGGTGGTGAATCCAGCGGCGGAGATGGAATTTCTAGTAATACTGTTATAGTAATAATAACGCCTCATCCATCACTGGCAATTGTTAGGTTTTGGCAAGGTATCGTTGAAATTATAGCTCGTGGGATTGTATTGGTAAGTTATAATAATAACGCTTGTGTTTATGATAGAATAGATGTAAGAATAAAGTGTCTATATTTAATCTTGTTATAGATATTTATGCTATAATAACTTGTGTAACCAACTCCTCGAGACCTTTAAGGAAGTTGAGGCTGGTTACGCGAGATCTATGGCTTCGCATAATTACTAACCTCTGTTAAAAGTAATGTAGTGAAGTGATCTGACATCATCATCTGGTTAGAACAAAAATTTGTTGTTGAATCCTAGCTTAAGTGAGGTGGGGCTTCAGTTCTCAACACATTTACAATTCCTACATATAATATCTATGGTTGATTCAGTCTAAATGTAGCATTATATGTGATGTTTCTCTTATCATAGAAGTTGAAAACTAGTTTGCATAAACCGTCTTAATATTTGCATTACAACATTTAATTGGGTAATTATTAAACAACATTCAATATGTATTTCTCAAAAAAATTATGGATATAACTATTCAAATGTTACTTGTTTATTGTGTGTTACACTATGTAGATTCTTCTAATGATAATGTTCATAGCTTCATCAGTGGCTGAAGATGAGGCTGCTAGTATCACTAATGTTCCAAAGGTTTCTAATGCTAAGGCTGCTGCTGGCTGGACCATTTTTATCGGTGTGGTTGCTTTTGTCTATGAAGTTTGGTTTATTATAGGTCGGTTCCTGAACTTTGGATTCAGTATTACTTATCGCCTAATTTATCTCATAGTGGTAAGTGTAATGGATAGTTACATATACTATCTATCATCAGACCATTTTTGTCTCCATGTTCATATTAGGACATTGTTTTCAATGCAGTAGTTGCTCTAGGACTCTTTGCTGGGGCTATTAGTCTTGCTGTTGGTGCTGAATATGTTAGGCAGTTCATTGGTAGTAACGATGGTGCATTAGATGATTTTATAAGAACAGTTGCTAATGCCTTAGGAGCTGCAGCTGTAAGTGTGTTTTGTATGAGCTATTGAAACTCTCTCTCTCTCTCTCTCTCTCTCTCTCTCTCTCTCTCTCTCTCTCTCTCTCTCTCTCTCTCTCTCTCTCTCTCTCTCTAGTTCTTTAGCTTTGCATCCATGTTTAGCTTTATTTTCCTGATTGTTTGGATGATCCTATACCTTGTCTTTAGTTGGGATTTAAAAGGTGCCAGTTCTGAGCAAAAGGCATAAAGTTTACTACTGCTACTTGTTATTGAATGATTATTGTAATTATTTTTTAGCCTTGCTAATTAATATTTTAGTTTTAATTAGTAATAATATGGTATTCTACTATCAAAAGTCCTTTTGCTCATCTTTTTCTAAAAAAACGATGACTCAATGAAAATCATGCAAATTTTACAAATGGACTTGCTATCTGGAAGTCCATTATATACTATATATATAGTTTGATGTCTTTATAACAGATACCATTTTATGTTAAGGACCAAAATTTGCAATTGGATCTTAACATTATTTTATGTATAAATTTGGCCTTTGTTCAGGATTGTTTTTATAATATTTAAATAACAAATGATCTTGAAAGTTGAGACAGAGACATTTCAAGTTTCTTAGTTAATTATAACTAGACCAAAGCAGTTGAATATTTATGTATTAAAACTTGATGATTAGTGATAAGACACTGTTACTAAACCATTTCTTTAATAAAATAAATAAAAAATAAAATACCCATGTTTTGCAAATAATATATTGAAAGTAATGATAATTATCGATATCGCCAGTAACGGTCGCCATACTATACAAAATTAATACGACCTTAATTAATTAAAGGAGTGTCAAGAGGAGGCGTGCAGTGACGTCACCAAGTTAATATAAATGGTTATTAAATTTTTAGATCAATTAGTTTTCTCTTCTGACTAGATTTGATTTGAACTTCGAAAAGACGATAGATTCAGAATGTCTGATGGAGAAAAAGGTGGATCTGGCGGCGCAACTCGTGCTGTTGGTATTGTAGCACAATTCATACCTCATCCATCATTAGGATGTGTTAGATTTTGGCAGGGTATTGTTGAAATCATTGCTCGAGCGGTTGTCTTGGTAAGTATATATATATATATATAATATATATGTATGTATATATAGATCATCTAACAAAGTAAATAGGTGATTTGATTGCTTGAATAACATAGTATTAATTTTTGCTATGTGTACATTGATGTTCAGTTTAGGGGTTGGGTCAGTATGTGTTGACAGTCATGCCCAAATTATGTACTGCTTTGACTTAACTATTGCTATAAAAGTGCTACCAAGTACTAGTAGGAACATTTCTACTTCTTTATTATGTCATGTACATGTGATTGCTTCCTCAATCACCTCATCATGGAGAGTGAGTGGGTGGATATGTGTCAGCATTATTACTCCATAATGTACACTATCCTATGTTTTTAGTCTCGCTAACAAATTAATTATAGTTTTGTAGATATTAATATGCTAATATACTCAATCATTGACTTGACCCATTTGTTTAATATATATCTCATTTGACAATTTTCCCTTCGAATTCACTATACTCTGTCCGAGTTGAGTTAAGCTACCCAGACATGTAAATAACTTTGCTGTTTTACGTGCTATCTGCATGGAACTTGCACCAATCCGTTCAGCTTGCAAATGTGCTATATATATATATATATAATTTGGCTCTGTAGTGCTACGAGAAAGTAGCAAACTATAAACTCCATACATTTTCAATGGCATACTTTCGTTATACCTCAAATTCCACACCTTCGAATAACACTTCACCTTGAGAAGTCAACTGTGTGTCATGTGGTAATTCAAAATTACAGTTTTAATTATATGAACAGATGTTCTATTATAATAATTATTACTATTGAAATAATAATCAGATTTTGTCTTTTGCGATTTAAGGTAGCTATAAATCCACCGTGGTTCTAAAAAAGAACCTTTTAACAAACAGACATTCACAACAACCTACTTTGTTTGTGACCTCAGTCTTTTCTCTTTGCATCTTAACGAACACGTGGTGTTTTTGTATGACATTCACTTGAAAAAGTAATGAATAATATTAAAATGTACTTCAGTGCGAAGTGGATAAAGTAGGTAATAAAATACCTCACCTTACATTCCATGCATGCATAACACATCTTTTTTAATGAAGGGCTCAACTCAACTCAGATAGAGTATAGTTCTTTGTTTGTTTATATCACTATTTAGGTCCTCATTTTAATAATGTTCATAGCTTCATCAGTGGCTGAAGATGAGGCTGGTAATATCACTAATATTACAAAGGTTTCTAATGCTAAAGCTGCTGCTGGTTGGACCATTTTTGTTGGTGTGGTTTCTTTTGTATATGAAGTTGTGTTTATTCTATGTCGGTTCCTAAATTTTGTGTTCATGACTTCTTATCGCCAAATTGTTCTCATTGTGGTAAGTGTAATCTATAATTATACCACCTTGTATGGCCATTGTTACATTTATTAGGACATTGTTGTGAGTGCTTTAGTTGCTGTGGGACTCTTTGCTGGAGCTGTTAGTATGGCTGTTGGTGCTGAACATTTGAGGCAGTTCATTGGTCAAGGAACTGGATTAGATGACTTTTTAAGGACAGTTACTGATGCCCTTGCAGCTGGAGCTGTAAGTATTTTCTATAAGGTATTGAAACTTCTCTCTCTCTCTCTCTCTCTCTCTCTCTCTCTCTCTCTCTCTCTCTCTCTCTCTCTCTCTCTCTCTCTCTCTCTCTCTCTCTCTCTCTCTCTCTCTCTAGTTTTTTAGCTTTGTAACCATGTTTGGTTTTATCTTCCTGATTATTTGGATGGTCCTATTCTTAGTTTTTAGTTGGGATATACAAAGTCCACATTCTACCAGCTCTACAGAAAAGGACTAGCTTTTCAATCACCACTTTTCAGCTTTTTATTATGACATAATTGCAATAATCAATTTTTTCTTTTGCTGTGTGTGAATCATTAAATTTTTATCATGAGTTATTATTATTTACAAATTAGAGGAGTGGTTAATTGTTACGCCCACGCATGAAAAGTAAAGGCGAGAACGGTGAGTTTTTGTTCTGTAATCCACTTGTTGACGACTTAGTAGACATCACTACTATTGTATTGAATTCGTATACTACTGTATTCAATTACGTTGGTGGTAAAGACAATGAAGGACAGAGGAACCTTGAATCTTTGCATACAATAAATACATAAATTTATATAATATTATGTATAAACAATGTCCTAAAATACTGATATTACATGTTAAACTTGTTCTCTCTTTTGCACACGTACAGACACTCTCTTTCAAATAGTTCTAACAAGCAATGGATTCACCATCTTCACGAAAGACACCTCTTATTCGATTAAGTTCAGATCCTGTTCATGCTAATTCTAGTACTCGTCGTGACACCCAAGAAATGACAGATGTTGCCAGTGATCACCGTGATGATTCAGGAGGGACAGTAAAAAAATTAGATACTTATGAAATCATTGAAGACACTCCCTCCGGCCATCAACAAAAAAATGTAAATAAACCACGAAGAACCACATGGACAGGTAGAGACCATTGTATTATGTCACATGATAGTCACATGATCTAGGTACAAACAGGGGTCCACGTAGTCAAGCCAATCGACCACATTCAGTAGCTCCTTTACGTCTATCATCCTTGGATAAAACAACCTATCGTGCCGTAGAAAGGGAGAACCCTTCCACTAGTAAGCCTAATGATTTGTAACTATAATAATAATATTCTATTACTAGGTGAATTACAAGCTCACTATGAACAAGAAGGTTTTAATATGATTTTAGAGGCTCCAGACAATCATTCTGAGAATATCATTGATGGCCGTTTCTCAATGTCTATAATAGGAGAGGATGAAGAAGGATTTGTCTCTGTTGAGGTTGGTGCGACTCCAAGGGTTGGTTCAGGGGATCAGATGAGTGGTTAGCCCCTGTCCTTCATTATATGTACCAATACATTATCATTGAAATTATTTTGATACTATACTAACTCATTACATAGCAGTTTATGGTAATAAGTACATGTAGAATTTCTGGCATATGCTATAACTCAATAGCCAAAATGATTTGCTAAACAAATGTTGAGATTTTGTAAACACACTGCCATTGTCAACTTATAGTATTTCCTGTACTGTGAAGTGCTCTAGGTCAGTAACTCATATTATCATGTTAGTTGTTAGTAGTTGTACAGTTTGTTTTGTATTGGGTTAAAATAATACACTTTTGTTCATGTTTACATTGCAGGCTCTTGGCAATAGTAGTGATATGTCGACAGCAAAAGCATTAACAATGTGTACTAAGTATGTGCTAAAACCATATAATGCCTTTTTGAAAGTGGTATGTTATCTGTCCTTTCATCCTTTAACTTATCTTTCCATTCATTAATTCATCCATCCATTCATTAATCGTCTATTTATCCATCGATTCATTTATTTATCCATTGACTCTAGATTGGTTGGCGTAGTTTCCGGTCCCAACATGTTGATGATACTCCTTGTTATAAAAGAGTTTGTAATGTCATTTATCCTACATTTATCTTCTTAATGTTGGTGTTTACATCAATAAGTCAGATTGTCTCTTGTTTTTCAAGAACTCAAGTATGATGAATTTTTAACCCATCACCTCCATTCATTTCCATAAACACAGGCCACACCTCCACAGTCTTTTGATAATGGTTCATATTATGTCTTGTCATGTCAAGACAATGTAATAACTGGTACTGTTTTGGCCGATCTCTTAATACTTGCCTCTTATCTTTGGGCTTTTTATATATTCCGTTTTAGTGAAAAGGAACATCTATCAAGACTTATGCAAACAGTTAGTCTTTGTATCTTCAGTACTGTTAGTGATAGAGGGATGTTATTGTCACTGCAATTTCTTTAGGTTTTCCTTAGCTATAATTCAAAGCTTGTACGAAACTCACAGAAACATTTAGTTCTAGTTCTCTTGTAAGTATATCTATTTTATTAGCAAACAAACTCAATGTTTTTATTAAACAGAACATTCTTGACAATGGGTGTGGTGTGGGTAGGCTTCTCAAATGTGACAAGTGTCTTCCGAATATTTGCATTAAGACTTCAGAAAAATAATACTTACATCGGATGGTTCTTGAGAGATGATGATGACCCTTCATCTATTGTCACGTAAGTACTGAAGTAGCAAGCAGTTAATGAATATATATTAAATCCAATGGATGTGATGTTATTGTGTATCAAGATTATGTGTCTACTTGTGTAAAAACTGACTACTTCATGTTCTCTCTGACTATCTTTCTATTGGTGTTGTGTTAGTAGTCATGTGATCTCACATGTACAAATAATATTGTTATTTTGCCAAAGACCTTATAAATTATTCAATAGTATCTCAAATGTGATTTTTTCCACTAAAGTGCTGTAGCAATTTAAACACAACTATAAACTTTTTTACCTGCTTATTAAAAATACCAAAAACATTATTAAATAAAATAACTGGATTATGTAGTAGTGTATTACCACCTACTTTATACAAAACTACTGGTAAATTATAATAATGTTACTTTCTATTCTCTCTTTTATAGCGGATCAAATGAACGTTATAGGCATCTCCATGATTGTCTAGTTGTTTTATCTTTCTTTGGTTTCTTGTTCTTTGATTTGCTCTATATTGCTGTAGTTATCAACTACGTCACTCAATGTCAGCTTCTACATTTTTTTATCAGAAATCTCAAGGAAAAAGTTCGTACTAAAGCTTTCTTGCTGGGCTATGCAGTGAAGGTATGATCCATCATATCATCTGAATCTATTCCTTTTTATTTATTTTACTTCTTTCCTCATTATAGGAGATTTTTCATGTCAACGAATACCTAAGAGTTCTCAATGGTAAACTGGCCAATGTGACTAGTCTTATCTTGTTTGTTTTCATTCAGGGTGTTATCTTATGTGAGTGAAAGTAGCTTTATAATCTTATAACTTACTTTCTATCCAGCTTATCGAGATCTTATGAATGTGAAACCTGATGACCATTTTGGTATTGCTGTTGGTATACTTAATATAATACAATGGCTATCAGCAACATTGTTTTTGTTCATACAAGTCAGTGGTGTCTAACTAGTTGTTATAATTACATTTTATATAATTCTTTAGTCAACAAGATTAACAGCTGAATGTAACGGGTTAAGAAAACTTGGCCTTGAAATTGGAGCTCGTCCTTTTGTCTACTCAGACACGCCCCAAATTGTTCTCGACTCCTTTGTTCTGTATGCTAGTTCAACCAATTATAAGGTAGACAGCAATACTGCTGGACTCATTGCAAAGCATTAGTACTGGCCTTGCCTTGATACAAATAGTGAATATGATATAGGACAGCCTGCCAATAATGTTAAGTATTTGTTTACTTTTGATTTGCTTGAATACACAGCTAGCTATACTATAAACATTGTATGTGGTTTTTTCCAGTTGTTATGTGTGTCAGTCTTAGCACAAACTTTTAGTTTATTTAGCATATTGTAGTTGATTACTTATGTTTTCTCCATTAGACTAAGTTGGGGTTCATTCCAATGTATCCTTCATTAGTGTTTGGATTTTTGTTTATATTGGGTCTAATATTGACACTTGATGTTGGATTGACACGATTTGAATTTGCTTCTTGGATATGATGCGAACTACTGGTAAATCTACTTATCTGGATGAATTTTGCATATTACTACAAAAATCACATCAAAAGTTTTGTAGTTTGTATAAAGTGTTGTTTGTGTTGATGGATTTTAGTATCTACATTATATACAGTTTTTATATATTAAGATTATGTGTATTTTTTAAAGAAGGTACAAGAGTAAAGAAAACCAATATGTCATAGATAAAGATAACTTCATTCAATATTCATGACCACGATGTCTTCCTCGGCCATCATCTCTATAAAACACAAACAAATAAATGTTGCACTATAAAACAGTAGCCTGAAAACTTCACTCAGACTTGTGGATGACAAGCATACTTATACACATGGCTAAGCCATTATGACAAAGTATCTATCCAATTTCTAGGGATCTTTATTAGTATACATAACCCATTCCTAAGACTATGAACCAACCATCCTAATATACCCACAACATACCTATAACCTGGACTACGTCGCTCATCATAGTATGGACTCCTGTCTCTATAGTAGTATTAATTGTTAACAAACCAAAAATACACTCACTTACCTCCTATAACCTGGACTACGTCGCTCATCATAGTATGGGCTCCTGTCTCTATAGTAGTATTAATTGTTAACAAAACCATAAATATACTCACCTCCTATAACCTGGGCTACGTCGCTCATCATATGGACTCCTATCTCTATTTTATAAACAATTAATAAAATTCAGTAATAATATCTACTTACCTATAACCTGGACTATGTCGCTCATCATAGCGAGGACTTTTATCTCTATAAAAAATATCACAACAATACAAAGAGTCCATCTACTTACCTGTATCCAGGACTACGTCGCTCTGGACTTCTGCCTCTAAATAAAAATAGAATATTAAGATAAAACTAAATTACATTCACCTTACCTGTCATCATGATAATCTCGATAATCCCTGTTATTTCTACTTCTTCCACCTCGACCATGACCTGGGGACATGTCATATGATGCAAGAAAAATGTCACATGACTCACCATAATCTCGTCCACCATCTCGATCTCTTCTAGGCTACAGGGATAAAAAAGAGCTATTTTAAAAAGACGAGTGTGTCCATTTCAGGAGACGAGCAGATATATGGTGATGATAATCATGCCACATTATTTTGTTTTCTCACCTTCTCTTTATTGCCATGAGACCATTCTACAATAATACGTGATCCTAATATCTCCGTCCCATGTTCATTCTGCAATGCATCCTTTGAAGATAAAGACATGTTAACATCAGATGTCTAAATACTTTATCAAGCTATGCCAATCAACTAAATTTGAAACAATATATATTTGACCTGTGGCATATAAATCTTAGCACAAACTTTATAGATGTTATGAATTCCATACGAACGTTGATTTGTACATTTGTATAACCTACTAACCTATACTATTACAAGTACCAAGTTAACAATATTGACTGGTTACAATATAATCAATACTTAATAGTTTCTACATACTGTTGGTTAGTGAGTATCACTTATCATGTGTAGGGCAATAAAAGTGGGTGTGGTTTAGGCTAATGGAAGCATGGTAGTCGAGTGGCAACATCTGGAGGTAGCAGTGGAAGAGGTAGCACTCATGTCTGGTCAAACTGGTTAAACCAGTTTCATATGACAAAACATTTACAAGTTAGATGAACTGGTTGTATCACAGAATAAGGATATGGAATAGGAAGGGTAAGTAGTGGGTGGGGCTTAGAGTGCAAAGCCAGTACTTAGTGGTAGCTTCCCTTTAAGTATCAATGAACAAATGGACATATAACAGTGGTGAATGGACAAATAAAATGATATACCTCAGCATCACGTTTGTCTTCATACTCAATAAACCCATAAGCTGCAATGGAATAATATCTAATTGAGGAGCTCTAACAGACTTACCCATTTTCATTCCTTTGGAGAAACAATAGCAAAATTTGAAAAGAACATAAGAGCACGTGACACACAAAAGTGAATTACCTTGTTTCACATCACAGCGATTCATCTTCCCATACCGATAAAAAATATCTTCCAAGTCTTTAGAACGACAACCAAGAGGTAAACGACCAATAAAAAGTTGGTGAGCGCTGGACATACTCTTTCACAAGGTGTGGAATCAGTTAACGGCCATAAACGGAAACCCGTAATCTCCTCTAACACGTTGAAAACAGTTAATTTTTATTATAAACTATATAGTTATTTTAACGTTAGAAAAAACGTTCACACTGTATAAAAGTTAGTGCAACAACAATTGTAAACAGAACAAATGTCACTAGAGATGCATGTATCAACTACTTAACTGTCTAATATATAATTAAGAAGCCACTTTCCAGGCTCACTAATATACCCTAGAATTCCTTTCACAAAGGAAATAGATTTTTTACTGGCATTGGTGGCACTTTCTGCCATTTTTTCCAATATTTCTTTCACACGGTTATGAGTCAAAGGAATCTTCTCTTCAGAAAGATTTACTGGAGCAGATTTAATTTGTGGTTTACTAGCACCTACTTCGATGACTTCTTCAACTTCCATACTATTTTTGCTCTCCACGCTGGTACCACCTTTGTCATTATCTCTTTTGCTTTTAGTGCCATTTTCTTTACCCATTGCACCATTATTGATCTCATCACCTTCTGTGTCATTTCTTGGTGGTAGAGAAGGAGTGGTCTCTTCCTCAAATGGTAGTAGCAGACGTGATGTTGAACTATTACCAGGTTCTTCCTAACAACATAGACAAATAAAGACAATCCTAATAATTTAGATGTCATTGTTTACTTTTAAATTATGGTTTATAACAATAATAGTATTATTGTTTATAGCCTGAACAAACAGCATGACATACTATGTCAAATGGGCAAGTGTAAAATGTATTATGAAAATCCCTACATAGTGAGTAGTTTTACACCAATGTATTAAACCACTATTATTGCTACACTGTCATTGTATCATGACAATTTATCAATCACCCTTCATTTTGAGGCTATTATGTAGGGATTGTCATTGATGCTGTTCCTACTTTGGTCTACTTAAGATGCTTTGTTCTGGTTGCCACATCTCATGATTATTTTGTATGAATATCCTTTGTGTGGTATGTGTAAACAATATTATAACTAAAAAATTACTTTTATCTTACCTGTGTCTTATCATTAACTGGTACCATACGATTATAGTTAACCTGAAGAAATAAATTTGTCTCCTTTACTCTTGAACAAGAGGCATCCCAAAACTCCAAAAACCAATTGTCTCGATCAGGAAGGCTCAAAGGATGGGGATTCATGTGAGTTTTTTTGTAGTCTCCAGTAGGTACCACAGGGATTCCTTCAGCAATATTCGGACTTACACGTATGACATCTACTAGGAACTGTTTTAGTTCCTCCTTCCTTATCTCCACTCGATGTTCAAATCTCTGTTTGAGCACTGTTACGTCATGCTCACCCAAATCAGAGGCAGTGTCAATATCTCTGTCATCTTTCCTAAAACAATCTTCCTTGTTAGCAAAAGTAAGAACAAACACTGCATAATTCCAGAACTCTTCTCCAAATGCCTTTGTGAGCTTTTCCATTGCATTCTTATCATCATCAGTAAGACGAGGATTGGTCATTTTAGTACAGTAAAGAACTAAACTGAGACGTTTACACTTATCTGTCATGTATTTAATGTATTCTTCCTCATTTACATTCCTATCTTGAAGACCAGGAGAGTCAAACACTGTTACCAGAACACCTTGAATAGTCACAGAATGTTCTGTAACTTCTGCAGTACGTCGTGTGGCACGGGCTCCTTCAGCAGCAACTTGAGCTCCAAGGATACCGTTAATAAGTGTAGATTTTCCCTGGCCTGTTTTTCCGGTAACAAGTATTCTAAGCTCTTGCTGACATGACCAGGTTTTAAGTAGCATATGTTCAAAGGTCTTAATTGCATCTTGTGTAAGCTCCTGAAGTGTTTTCTTTTTAAGAATTTTAGTTACAACACCACTGGAAGGCAGGTATGCAGCCATTTGGCTTAGAATGCGAATGTTAAGGCTAGGGTCTTCAGAGATCAATTCTCTTAGCTCTTTCTCAACACAGTTGATTGTCTCCTGCTCAAGGCCATAAATTCTGAAAGTGACTTCTTTTTTCTTCAAAGGCACTTTTCGTGGAAGGATGGTAAGCATTTCTGAACGAGATGGTTGCTTTATCTTTTTCTTAAATTCATTGCAAAAAACTTTGAAGTCACTATCTTGGTCAACAACAAAATGAAAACGTGTAATGACATCTGAATTATTGACATGAAATGACGCTAATTCATCAAAGACAACTGGAGTAGTCTCACGTGTTGGGTAACCAAGGTTACCAGCACCAAGACGGGGGATAGCGATAGATTGAAGTCCCTTAGCTTTGGCCTTTTGAAGAATGTTCTGAATGGCTTTTTTAAAATGCTATAAAAGAAAGAAATCAAATCAAAGGAACCCTTACATTATGTATCAGTATAATATGGTAAAAGGAACACAAATGAGATATCACTGGTCCAGAGGTATACATGTTTATTTTGAGGTTGACACTTAATTCATGTGTTATACTCAGGCTATGAATAATCTAGAAAGCCTAAGAATGGTTTACACCATTCAATAAGTCTTGCAACTTCTAAAAATTTAATATTAAAATGGTTAGAGTGCTATCTATTGAGGTTTATTATAAACCATGCCATTAAAGTAGGTTGATGACGTTATTCATATGTCAGCATTATTGAAATCCCTCAAAACTGTCATCAAATTTAAATCAGACAGAGTATAGAATTGTATAGAAAAAATTTCATTTATTGGTTAGTTTAACTGTACCATGCAGTAAGTCGGTAATTTCTATGAAACTGGTCAACAAATATACTATGTACATAAGTTTACTTATTTCCACTTACTCTCATGGAATCTACATCATCATAATAGGGTAGAGCTACATGATAAATAGCTTTAGCTTTAGTATTATCAGCAGATGTTACTACTATTTGACCAGGTTTGAGCTTTCCTGAAGTGCTAATGTGTGTTTGAGCTTCATCTAATAGCTTTTGGCCACAAATCTTTGTTAATTGAGGAGATAGATCAAAGGTTAGGGTGGTAGAATTGACAATAACATCGACCTAAAAGGTAAAAAAGACATTGATAAATTGTAAGAGTGCACTTTACTATACATTTGAAAGATATTGTTCAATATATCAAAAGGAATCTTAGCATGTATATACTAAAACATATTAGTATACACATACTATACATCACAATTCAGATCTCTATATGCATTACTGGTATACAGTCTGTCATGATCAACAAAGAAACTCAAGTTGTAAAAGATATCAACTCCCAATAAGAACATAGGAATGATGGCAAAAGCATGTCAAACAAGACCACAGAGGAAAAATAGTCTTCAAGGTCTTATTGTTTGTGCAATCCCAACTTGTTTACATATCCATAACAACCATATAAATCTATGTACAAGTATAATCATGCTATATAGTTCATTTACAGTCCTTTTTCTTTATTCTATTATCTATGAACAAACATAAACTAATTGGATATGATTCATACATTAAAATTTTCTTTGAAAATGGAAGCAATGTAGAGATGGTTTAGTATAACTCTATACAAAGATATGAGACAACCTGTTTAATTTTGGGTAAATATTCAGTGCTCTTTGAAAATCTATTTAATTGGACAACCCAAACCATTCCTAAATAGGCAGTCCTGCCCAATACTAGCTGTGGTGAAATGTCACAGAGAATATAGTACTGAATATATCCTCTTTACTCATAATACATGTACAATTACATAATCATCACGTAAATGTATTGGTACATTTACAATAACACGTACCTCTACATCTAAAATATTTCCCTTATAGATTTGGACAACCTCCTTTAGACTACTAGTACTTCCACGTTTTTGTAAAGGTTGAGTTGTGTTGACAAGAGTGGTTGGGTCACTGAAAAAACTATAGCCTAACTCTTTCATCTTCTCTACAAAGATATGCTCATGTTTGGTATCTTTAATAAAGATCATGACAGAAAGATCATTATGCACAAACGGTCTTGCCAATACATTCAGAACAGCTTGAGCAAAATCAGTAACTGGATAGTTAACTGGAGGAGGAGCAACAATGATTTCTTTATTATCATTAGAGACGACATGATCAAAGAACTCTTCTAGAGCCTTTGTCAAAACATCAAGTGGTCTTAAAGCATCTGTTAAATGAGGCAACACAACATGGCAATATGCCTGATTACCATTAGAGTGAATGACTGTTGTGATACCAGTGTGTACTTCATGCTCATAGCCAGTTTGTTGTGCCATTGTGATCTCGTTATCAGGGATAAAAATTACAGGAGCATCAAAGTCGTTCTTGTTAAAGTCTCCACTGTAGACAGTGACACGCAATCCATCACGAGATGTTGCTTCGATAAGACAACACGGAACATTTGAGTAATTTTTTGATCTTTGAGGGTTGCCCCAAGTGGTTGCGTTTGCCTCCACAAACTTGTACTTTATAGTCACTTTGTGTGTGGACTCCAATTCTTGACATTTTGCATCAATGCTTTCCTTGACGATTTGATGCTGACCAGGGTCAGGTAGTAGTGAGACCGTCTTCATGAAAACCTCATCAAACAACGTTTCTACCCTTCCTTTAATGTAGTCAAGTGATCTAACTTCACCTTTAAGAGTAATGACAACTTTGTCACTATAAGGATCTTTCATTGTTTTTTTCAACATCACTTTCTTTTCAAGTGCTAATTGTTGGAGTTTTTCAAACTTGCTATGTTGTTGTTTCATTATTACCTGCCATTTTCCATCTTCTACTTGAAATTTCTCCTCAACTTCATTAGGATGAGCTAAAAAAGGAAAGGATATAAAAGGTAAAGAGAGGTTTTGCATCCAAATCTTGCTAAGATTGCTCTGAACCATGCATGTGGTATGTTCATCAATTTATGCTGCACATATGGAAAAAATATGTGCAATAATTTCTCATTTATCACATCTGAAAATACTATATACAACTAAACTATATACTACATGGACTAGTACTGTTTTCAAGTGTCATGGCAGATAAAATGATGGATGTCATCGTAGAAGCTATGTAGAATGACATAAAATTCAATGCATGTTTCATGCCATTGTTGCCATCTTGGAAGGCAACAAATCTGCAAATAATTAAGCTTCACTTTAAAGATTATTACACTCAGCATTACTAACTACATATTATAACAAACATTTTATTCAGCAACTTAAAGAACAATCTAGTACTATTCACTGTGTAGAAACAAACAATTCCTCTATAGAATCTACTCATTACCACACCCTTAGCTTGTCAATTGTCCTCCAATTGGCAACAGGTGGGCGTGTTTTTAATAATATTCATTGAAGTATGGAGTGACTGCAATAAATATGGTTTTACGTAACCATCTGTGCAATGCTTACATTCTGTGTCATAACATTGTATTATTATACAGCATTCAATGTTGTAACACAGAGACATGTTATCATAGTCTCATCCTCAAATCTACACACAACTGAAAAGGTCTGGTAACTTGATTTGTGTCCCAGCTTAGCCCAGCTAAGGAATGTTGCCCAGGTGTCATATGTAATTATGGGAGGTGTTGTAAAATAACATTTTTAGTATAGTTTGAAAATGGCTTTCCTTTGGTGAGACACAAAAGTCTACCAGGCCTACCTTTCACTTGTGTATAGATCTAGGGACAAGACTAATCATCGTAATGATGTATTGAAATACTCTATCTACTTAGTCCTTACAGTATGTTCTGGGAAGAGTTTGAAAGGCAGGTACATCAGTTATTCGTACTGGTATACATACAATAGGAAGTCCCAAGAGATGAGATGGTGGCTGATTCATTACATTTGTCACTCCTAGATATTATAAATACCAATAATTAAAAAACCCTGATTAAATAATATAAAAAATATAAGTAATAAGAAACAAACAAGGTAGCCATAGATGTTAGCAATGGCATGTTCATTTATTTTAAATAGGATTTCTAAGAATTTGATTAGTTAGATATCTAATTCAGAGATTATACTTATCAAGATTGTAAACTATGTTATAATGTCAATAAATAAAACTAAAGCACTATGGTTAATATCATTATGTCAAGAAAGTGACTTCTAATCCTACTTTATGTTATAGTTCACCAAAATTAGAGTATTATTACAAAAATTTATAATAATATTTTAATTTTGGTGAATTCTCTAATTTTGATATTTAATAATAACGTTGGTAAATTTATAGAGGTATTTTATGGATATTACTTTGAAAAAATTATTTAGTATAGAAATTAGAACTCCAAATTTTCAGAAATATTATGGTATACATAAATGTAATAAAGAGTAAACTAACCTTGTTTATCTGTAAAGGTCAAATAGGCAGTGTCCCCTTCCACCTCACACTGATTAATTTGTAAATCATAAGGTTTTCGACTAAAACAAGTCCTTAGAGCATTCTCAGTTGTTACTTTATTTAGGCGTATTCCAGTAATCTTCAAAGCATCTTCAGTCCCAAGAGAGATTGGTTCAATATTTTCATTACCCTCTGTGCATGAATAAATGTTCACTGAATCTGAGGGACTAGAGATCAAGTCTGAAGTGGGTCTTTCTGCAGTGAAGGCAACAGGTTGGCCTCTTATAGTATGAGTCTTTGTCACCAAATATGGAAGATCTATATAACAGAAACAGTTATGACTATAATAAGATTTGATCCCATTGTAAAGTTATTTCAACCAATCAATATGGAAATTTTAAAGTTATCAAGGCTCTTCACATAAGAAGTTGTACTATACCTATCATCATAGCTAAGCTAGTGAGTAGAGAATCACAAAATTTTATTACTATAAACAATTTGAGAATGGACAAGATCTTTAACATCAATTTTGTTTGCCTTCAGACAACCAATAATCTTATACAAAACACAGATAGATACATACATATACAATCACACAAATTAAAGCAAATTTAATAGTCAGGATGGTTATGTTTAGGCACATTATTTACCTGCAGAATCATCCAATTCCACAGTGATAGTACTTCCTTCGTCATCTTCATTGATTGCATTTATCTTTATTTCTCTGCCATCCAAATATCCTTCTACTCTTTCTTTTCCCAAACCATGGGGTGGATTGTGTACAACAACAAAACAGGGTGTGTTCAAACTATTGCACCACTCATTGGTACAGTTTACATTGTAGTCATCAATAGTGAGGGGAAATTGATTTTTAAGTCTTTGCAGACCTAAAATAAAGTGAATCTATTATTAGATTCAATGGTTCAAAAATGGAGTTCTGACAATGAAATTATGTAAATCAATACATACATTTAGAGTACATGATATAAAATAGTGTTTTACCATATATAATAGTAATAACATTACCCAGACAATAAAGGCACAAAGTATCATATAATTACATGCTAAAATACAGTGGAAGCACAATATTTTATCTAGTACCCAGCTGTTATTATATATATACTCACTCTCATCACTAGCTTTTATAGTTACTAAAATGGGGCCCCTCGAGCTCGGCGAATCTTCTAAATGGCTTGTTCGTTCGACTTCTACGCCATACACTTTAAGAGCTTGTTTAATATCTTTTCCTGGTGGAACTCCTTCAAGTTGAAGTGTGCACCTCACTGTTGGCGTAGTACAAGCAAGGTTAATAGCCATAATCTATGGCGTGCCCGTTTGTTTCAAATTTTGATCCTAAATCTGGACAACTTTCTCAATTAGTATACGGAGTTGTACAATCGATATTGATCGATCGATCAATGCCGCCGCGATCAGTTGATTGTAAAACTCCGTATATTAATTAAGATAGTTGTCAGGATTTAGGATCAAAATTTTGAAACAAACGGCACACCATAATAATCAGCTACTGTTGGCAAGCAGAAACAACATTGATTGGTTAACTTGATTGTACAGATATTAGTTTCGTGCCCAATCTCCCATTCCTAAAAGCGAGTGGAGGACCTCTGGAAACGAGAATATAATTATAATCTTACATACACGCAGTCTGACGTCAAGTCAGTGCACAAATATATTCACTATCACAATGTAAATTTAACAATTTTTATGTACTTCCAGTTGTCAAAAGTTAACAAATGACCTACAAAATAAGCGAGGTTCTTCAGAAGGTAGACTGTTAGATTTTACTTATTATAAGTAAATTCTATAATAGGAATATAAGTCTTACAGTAATATTCCCATGACTAGGAAATTATAACAACCATTTTGGTGAGACAAGCCTGAATGAACATGTTATTTAATTATTATATGGTAGTGGTGTGTTCAGTAATCCTTTCATATTGTGTTAACATTGAATGTTAATAATAAACAAAAAACCATAAATTGATGCATGTTGGAATAAAGGAGTATTTATAATTTTGAGATAAATGATGACTTTTAAAATAATTATTCAAGTTATTGTGGTTATTATAATTGTGAAAAACAAATTCAAAACCTAATACATCAAGAGTAAGCAAAAAGAAAATCAGCTATATGTTAATCATATATTCAAAGAAATAAGCTGACAAAGTTAAAGCACTCATTATAGATGAATACAAATATAAAATACAAAGTAAGCAAAACAATGAAAAGATAAACAAAACTTCAAAGCAGAAGAAAATTATTAATAAAAAGCTTTGGGGGAGAACCTTCTATACTTTCTATATTACCTACATTTACACAAAGAGCAAAAATTATTTTACAATGATGAATTCAATAAGGATACTTATTTGTGTATATAGCAAAGCCTCTTGTAGTTCCTCTATGTTCACAATGTCTAATTTTCTTTATTATTATAGAGTGTACTCAGGATATACTATACAACAATACTATATATAATTTGTAATGATTGATGTGATTATATCAAAGTAAAAAAATGAGAGGTTACTTTCAAGGTCTATAGAATCACTACTTTATTCATTAAAGTGCTTGAAATAAGACTTTTAAACCAGATACCTCATGCGAAGTCATAAGTTTCTGTATAAAAGTAATCTTTAAAAGCCTTCTAGTTTTAGTTATTGTAGTGTTAACAGAAATAATAACCCTGCATTATTATGGTCAATCAATAGTTTGAAAAAGATGTGAAACAATTACAAACAGCTCAGTTTAGTTACAAACAAATATAGCCAAAAAGAGAAAAAGACAATGCAAGTAACTATGTAATGTAATATACTACTTTATGAAAGAAGTTCAAATAAGCTAGCTTTATAATAATACATTATGCGATAAATTAAACAATGCAAGTTTTTTAAAATGATCCTCTAGCGTCTCCCTCCTAAACCACGTGGGCCAGCCCCTGATTGTTTTTTGTTTATATTAGCTAGTACAAGAGAGATGTAGGAAGTTAAAAGATCATCCATTTTGTAACCCTAAAGTAAAAAGGAAACTCATTATTTCTGCAAGAAAATTCTTTCTTTCTCCATTTATATAATAAAATTGTTCTTTTATTGTACTTACCAGTGTGGTTTCACAAAGGAGACGACTTCCTCGTAACAGATTTCCAATAGTCATATGGAAATAATTGGATCCACAGCTCCAGTTGGAGATCATTGTGAAAGGATGAGTGGCAAGGATTTCCTAATAAGGTAATAAAAAGAAATACATAAAAATCACATATAGTTATTGTGATATACCTTGTTGGCTGGATCAATGAGCATCACACCATTCTTATTGAGACCAATCAATAATACATCTGGTAATCGTGGCTCTGTTGATTGCTAAAAAAAAGTAGAAAGAATAATAAAGTCTTGTGGTCTCTTTTCTCTTGCATAGTATCTTGATCATTGTCATATCATCATTCTAAACTTACTCGGACTTCAAAGAAAGCAGATCCAAATGTTTCCCATCGACTGACATATTTTAAGAAGCTTATCTTAGCCTCTTCTGAGCCTTTGGCATGATGTCGTGAGAAATTAGCAACAATTGCCTAAAGTAAGAATGAGTTAGATTTACTGCAAATTTGTATGTACCCTTTTCCAGTCTTCAGGATGAAACTCTCGTAGCATATCATGTGGTACTAACTCCCTCAGCATTTGTCTGTAAGAAATGTAGATATAAATATGGTGTACTGAGATAATAATCATGCCACATTATTTTATGTTTTCTCACCTTCTCTTTATTGCCATGAGACCATTCTACAATAATACGTGATCCTAATATCTTCGTCCCATGTTCATTCTGCAATGCATCCTTTAAAAATAAAGACATGTTAATATCAGATGTCTAAACACTTTATCAAGCTATGACAATCAACTAAATTTGAAACAATATATACTTGACCTGTGGCATATAAATCTTAGCACAAACTTTATAGATGTTATGAATTCCATATGAACGTTGATTTGTACATTTGTATAACCTACTAACTATACTATTACAAGTACCAAGTTAACAATATTGACTGGTTACAATATAATCAATACTTAATAGTTTCTACATACTGTTGGTTAGTGAGTATCACTTATCATGTGTAGGGCAATAAAAGTGGGTGTGGTTTAGGCTAATGGAAGCATGGTAGTCGAGTGGCAACATCTGGAGGTAGCAGTGGAAGAGGTAGCACTCATGTCTGGTCAAACTGGTTAAACCAGTTTCATATGACAAAACATTTACAAGTTAGATGAACTGGTTGTATCACAGAATAAGGATATGGAATAGGAAGGGTAAGTAGTGGGTGGGGCTTAGAGTGCAAAGCCAGTACTTAGTGGTAGCTTCCCTTTAAGTATCAATGAACAAATGGACATATAACAGTGGTGAATGGACAAATAAAATGATATACCTCAGCATCACGTTTGTCTTCATACTCAATAAAGCCATAAGCTGCAATAGAATAATATCTAATTGAGGAGCTCTAACAGACTTACCCATTTTCATTCCTTTGGAGAAACAATAGCAAAATTTGAAAAGAACATAAGATAAGAGCACGTGACACACAAAAGTGAATTACCTTGTTTCACATCACAGCGATTCATCTTCCCATACCGATAAAAAATATCTTCCAAGTCTTTAGAACGACAACCAAGAGGTAAACGACCAATAAAAAGTTGGTGAGCGCTGGACATACTCTTTCACAAGGTATGGAATCAGTTAACGGACATAAACGGAAACCCGTAATCGACTCTAACCACGTTGAAAAATCAGTTAACTTTTATAGTTATTTTTGAAAGTTAGAAAAAAATGCTCACACTTTGTAAAAGTTACTGCAACAACAATTGTAAACAAAGTAAATGTCACTAGAGATGTATGTATCAACTACTCCAACTGTATTATATAATTAACAATGTATCATTCACTTCTTCTTTATCAGTGTAAGAAACCACCTTCCAGGTTCCCCAATATATCTTATAACCCCTTCCACATAAGAAGCAGCTTTTTTACCGATAATTCTTCCAAGCATTCTTCCCAATATCGTTCTCAGACGGTCATTATTCAAAGGAATCTCCTGATTAGAAGGATGTTCTTGACCATGTTCAGAAGGCATTTCTTCATGTTCATTATTCTCCTGATTACAACGATGCTCTTGCTCAGGTTCAGAAGACATTTCTTCAGATTCTGTATTTTCTATCTGAGTAGGTCCAATAGGAACATCATGGCCAAGTGTCTCCCTGGTAAATTCTTGAGCTGTGGGTATCTTCTCATTGGTTTGTTCCTCATGTATACTTGGTCGTGGTTTGGTTTCTGAAGTACTATTTTCTTTATCTGACTCCTGCAATGGTAAATCTTTTGATGCATCTTCCATTTGTGGTTTACTAGCAACTACTTTGATTACTTGTTCAACTTTCATACTATCTTTGTTCTCCACACTGGTACTTTCTTTGTCCGTTGCACCATTATTGATCTCATCGCCTTTTGTGTCATTTATTGGTGATAAAGAAAGAGTGGGTTCTTCTAACTCCAATGGTGGTAGCAGAGGTGATGTTGAACTATTACCAGGCTCTTCCTAACAACATAGACAAATAAAGAGAATCCTAATAATTTAGATGTCATTGTTTATTTTTAAATTATGGTTTGTAACAATAATAGTCTGAACAAACATCATGACATACTATGTCAAAGTGGTAGGTGTAAAATGCAGTATAAAAATCTCTACATAGTGGTTTTACTTCAAGATATTAAACCAATATTGGTATACTGTCATTGTTACTAATTTAATATCATGACAATTTATCAATCGCCCTTCATTTTGAAGCTACTATGTAGAGATTGTCATTGATGCCATTCCTACTTTGGTCTACTTAAGATGCTTTTGTTCCAGTTGCCACATCTCATATTATTATGCATAAATATCCTCTGTATGGTAGAATAAATAATGTAACTGTCACTATGTGTAATCATGCTTCAAAGCTTCTAGCTCTCTTCATCAAGTGCCTTCTAACATTTTATATTTGCTCAAAACCTTATATCAATTTTCCAATCTTAAATGCATCAGTGTTTTACTGTGACATCAGCATCTTTAACACAACTATTATTTCTATATTTATTATTGTACAATGCATAAGGACTGGAAAATATAGCTATTAGAAACGAGGTTTTGTTATTGTGCTATTAAGTTCTATAATAAAAAATTATTGGCCAAACCTGTGTTGTTGGTGTAGGTTCTTCAATTCCATACAAGTTCTAAATATTAAAGAGAAAAACAATATTATAAT
Source organism: Xestospongia muta (assembly GCA_963693285.1). Classification (NCBI taxonomy): domain Eukaryota; kingdom Metazoa; phylum Porifera; class Demospongiae; order Haplosclerida; family Petrosiidae; genus Xestospongia; species Xestospongia muta. The sequence continues at coordinate 1,228,983 of OY848927.1, forward strand.
CCAAAAATTACTTTTGTGTCACCTGTGTTTTATCTTTAACTGGTACCATACGATTATAGTTAACCTGAAGAAATAACTTGGTGTCCTTTACTCTTAAACAACAGGCATCCCAAAACCTGATAAACCAATTGTCTCGATCAGGAAGGCTCAAAGGATGGAGATTCATGGCAGTTTTTTTGTAGTCTCCAGTAGGTACCACAGGGATTCCTTCAGCAATACTCGGACTTACACCTATGACATCTACTAGGAACTGTTTTAGTTCCTCCTTCCATAATTTCAGTCGATGTTCAAATCTCTGTTTGAGCACTGTTTTGTCATGCTTATCCAAATCAGAGGCAGTGTCAATATCTCTGTCATCTTTCCTAAAACAATCTTCCTTGTTAGCAAAGGTAAGAACAAACACTGCATAATTCCAGAACTCTCCTCCAAATGCCTTTGTGAGCTTTTTCATTGCATTCTTATCATCATCAGTAAGACGAGGATTAGTCATTTTAGTACAGTAAAGAACTAAACTGAGACGTTTACACTTATCTGTCATGTTTTCAATGTATTTCTCCTCGTTTACATTCCTATCTTGAAGACCAGGAGAGTCAAACACTGTTACAGGAACATCTTGAATAGTCACAGAATATTCTGTAACTTCTGCAGTACATCTTGTGGCACGGGCTCCTTCAGCAGCAACTTGAGCTCCAAGGATACCATTAATAAGTGTAGATTTCCCCTGGCCTGTTTTTCCAGTAACTAGTATTCTAAGCTCTTGCTGACATGACCAGGTTTTAAGTAGCATAAGTTCAATGGCCTTAACTGCATCTTGTGTAAGCTCCTGAAATGTTTTCTTTTTAAGAATTTTAGTTACAACACCACTGGAAGGTAGGTATGCAGCCATTTGGCTTAGAATGCGAATGTTAAGACTAGGCTCTTCAGAGATCAATTCTCTTAGCTCTTTCTCAACACAGTCGATTGTCTCCTGCTCGAGGCCATAAATTCTGAAAGTGACTTCATTTTTCTTCAAAGGCACTTTTCGTGGAAGGATGGTAAGCATTTCTGAACGAGATGGTTGCTTTATTGTTTTCCTAAATTCATTGCAAAAAACTTTGAAGTCACTATCTTGGTCAACAACAAAATGAAAACGTGTAATGACATCTGGATTATTGACATGAAATGACGCTACTTCATCAAAGACAACTGGAGTAGTCTCACGTGTTGGGTAACCAAGGTTACCAGCACCAAGACGGGGGATAGCGATAGATTGAAGTCCCTTAGCTTTGGCCTTTTGAAGAATGTTCTGAATGGCTTTTTTAAAATGCTATAAAAGAAAGAAATCAAATCAAAGGAACCCTTACATTATGTATCAGTATAATATGGTAAAAGGAACACAAATGAGATATCACTGGTCCAGAGGTATACATGTTTATTTTGAGGTTGACACTTAATTCATGTGTTATAACTCAGGCTATGAATAATCTAGAAAGCCTAAGAATGGTTTATACCATTCAATAAGTCTTGCAACTCCTAAAAATTTAATATTAAAATGTCTAGAGTCTAGCTATTGATGTTTATTATAAACCATGCCATTAAAGTAGGTTGATGACATTATTCAAATGTCAGCATTATTGAAATTCCTCAAAACTGTCATCAAATTTAAATCAGACAGAGTATAGATTTGTATAGAAAAAATTTCATTTATTGGTTAGTTTAACTGTATCATGCAGTAAGTTCCTTGAAACTGGTCAACAAATATACTATGTACATAAATTTACTCATTTCCACTTACTTTCATGGAATCTCCATCATCATAAGAGGGTAGAGCTACATGATAAATAGCTTTAGCTTTAGTGTTATCAGCGGCTGTTACTACTATTTGACCAGGTTTGAGCTTTCCTGAAGTGCTAATGTATGTTTGAGCTTCATATAGTAGCTTTTGGCCACAAATCTTTGTTAATTGAGGAGATAGATCAAAGGTTAGGGTGGTAGAATTGACAATAACATCAACCTAAAAGATAAAAAAGACATTGATAAAATTGTAAGAATGAACTTTACTATACATTTGTAAGATATTGTTCAATATATCAGAAGGAATCTTAGCATGTATATACTAAAACATATTAGTATATACTAAAACAGACTAGTATATACTAAAACATATTAGTATATACACATACTATACATCACAATTCAGATCTCTATATGCATTACTGGTATACAGTCTGTCATGATCAACAAAGAAACTCAAGTTGTAAAAGATATCAACTCCCAATAAGAACATAGGAATGACGGCAAAAGCATTTCAAACAAGATCACAGAGGAAATAGTCTTCAAGGTCTTATTGTTTGTGCAATCCCAACTTGTTTACATGTCCATAACAACCATATAAATCTATGTACAAGTATAATCATGCTATATAGTTCATTTACAGTCCTTTTTCTTTATTCTATTATCTATGAACAAACATTTGTAGGTAATATGATGCATAAACTAATTGGATATGATTCATACATTAAAATTTTCTCTGAAAATGGAAGTAATGTAGAGATGGCTTAGTATAACTCTATACAAAGATATGAGAGAACCTGTTTAGTTTTGGGTAAATATTCAGTGCTCTTTGAAAATCTATTTAATTGAACAATCTAAACTATTCCTAAATAGGCAGTCCTGCCCAATACTAGCTGTGGTAAAATGTCACAGAAAATATAGTACTGAATATATCCTCTTTACTCATAATACATGTACAATTACATAATGTGTTGGTGGTTTTGCAATATCACATACCTCTACATCTAAAATATTTCCCTTATAGATTTGGACAACCTCCTTTAGACTACTAGTACTTCCATGTTTTTGTAAAGGTTGAGTTGTGTTGACAAGAGTGGTTGGCTCACTGAAAAAACTATAGCCTGACTCTTTCATCTTCTCTACAAAGACATGCTCATGTTTGGTATCTTTAATGAAGATCATGACAGAAAGATCGTTATGCACAAATGGATTTGCCAATACATTCAGAACAGCTTGAGCAAAATCAGTGACTGGATAGTTAACTGGAGGAGGAGCAACAATGATTTCTTTATTATCGTTACAGACGACATGATTAAAGAACTCTTCTAGAGCCCTTGTCAAAACATCAAGTGGTCTTAAAGCATCTGTTAAATAAGGCAACACAACATTGTAATATGTCTGATTATCATTAGAGTGAATGAATGTTTTGATATCAGAGTGTACTTCATGCTCACAGCCAGTTTGCTCCGTCATTGTGATCTCGTTATCAGGGATAAAAATTACAGGAGCATCACATTCGTTCTTGTTAAAGTCTCCACTGTATACAGTGACATACAATCCATCACCAGATGTTGCTTCAATAAGACAACACGGAACATTTGAGTAATGTTTTGATCTTTGAGGGTTGCCCCAAGTGGTTGCATTTACCTCCACAAATTTGTACTTTATAGTCACTTTGTGAGTGGACTCCAATTCTTGACATTTTGCATCAATGCTTTCCTTGACGATTTGATATTGACCAGGGTCAGGTATTAGTGAGATCTCATTCACTAAAACTTCATTAAATAACATTTCTAAGCTTCCTTTAATGTTGTCAAGTGATCTAACTTCACCTTTAAGAGTAATGACAACTTTGTCACTATAAGGATCTTTCATTGGCTCTTTCAATATCACTTTCTTTTTGCATGCTATTTGTTGGAGATTTTCAAACTTGCTATGTTGTTGTTTCATTATTACCTGCCATTTTCCATCTTCTATTTGAAATTTCTCCTCGAGTTCATTAGAGTGAGCTAAAAGAAGAAAGGATATATAGTAAGTAAAAGGTAAAGAGAGGTTTGTATGCAAATCTTGCTAAGATTGTTCTGGACCATGCATGCGGTATGTCCATCAATTTATACTGCACACATGGAACAAATATGTGCAATAATTTCTCATTTATCACATCAGCAAATACTATATACAACTAAAATATATACCACATGGACTAGTACTATATACTACATGGACTAGTACTATATACTACATGGACTAGTACTATATACTACATGGACTAGTACTATATACTACATGGACTACACTATATACTACATGGACTAGTACTATATACTACATGGACTAGTACTATATACTACATGGACTACACGGACTACACTATATACTACATGGACTAGTACTATATACTACATGGACTACACGGACTACACAATATACTACATGGATTAGTACTATATACTACATGGACTACACAGACTACACTATATACTACATGGACTAGTACTATATACTACATGGACTAGTACTATATATTACACGGATTAGTACTATATACTACATGGACTAGTACTATATACTACATGGACTACACTATTTACTACATGGACTAGTACTATATACTACATGGACTAGTACTATATACTACATGGACTAGTACTATATACTATATGGACTAGTACTATATACTACATGGACTAGTACTATATACTACATGGACTACACTATATACTACATGGACTAGTACTATATACTACATGGACTAGTACTATTTACAAGTGTCATGGCAGCTAAAATGATGGATGTCATAGTTGAAGCTATGTGGAGTGACATAAAATTCAATGCATGTTTCATGCCATGGTTGTCATCTTGGAAGGCAACAAATCTGTAAACAATTAAGCTTCACTTTAAAGATTATTACACTCACGATTATTGACTACATATTAACAAACATTTTATTCAATAACTTGAAGAATAATCTAGTACTATTCACTGTCTAGAAATAAACAATTCCTCTATAGAATCTACTCATTACTACACCCTTAAATTGTCAATTGTCCTCCAATTGGCAACAGGTAGACGTGTTTTAATAATATTCATTGAAGTATGGAGTGGCTGCAATAACTGTGGTTTTACATAACCAATAACTACCCCCTGCAATGCTTGCATTCTGTGTCATAACATTGTATTATTATATAACATTCAATGTTGTGACACAGGAGACATGTTTATCATAGTCTCGTTCCCAAATCTACACACAACTGAAAAAGGTCTGGTAACTTGATTTATGTCCCAGCTAAAGAGTGTTGCTCACATGTCATTATGTAATTATGGGAGGTGTTATAAATGAACAATTTTAGTATAGTTTGAAAATAGCGTTCCTTCACTGGGACACAAAAGTCTACCAGACCTACTTTTTACTTGTGTATATGTCTGAGGACAAGACTAGCCATTGTAATGATGTATTGAAATACTCTATCTACTTAGTCCTTACAGTATGTTCTGGAAGGAGTTTGGAAGGCAGGTATATCAGTTATTCGTACTGGTGTACATACAATAGGAAGTCCCAAGAGATGAGATGGTGGCTGATTCATTACATTTGTCACTCCTAGATATTATAAATACCAATAATTAAAAAAAAGATAAATAATATAAAAATATAAGTAATAAGAAACAAACAAGGTAGCCATAGATGTTAGCAATGGCATGATCATTTATTTTAAATAGAATTTCTAAAAAATTGATTAATTAGATATCTAATTCAGAGATGATACTTATCAAGACTGTAAACTATGTTATAATGTCAAAAATGAAACTAAAGCACTATTATTATTATTATCATTATACCAAGGAAGTGGCCTCTAATCCTATTTAAGTTATGGGTCACTTCAATAATTGACATGGCAAGTTATATACTGTAAAACTTCTAAAAAATTGGCAAATTAGACTCTCTTATAGTAATTTTAAGGTTATAAATAAATTAGAATATTCATTATTCAAAATAATTAATTTCAATTAAATTAGAAGGTATAACCACTTCAAAAAACTGATTGGATGTTTCAGATCTGAGACAAATTAACCTCAATAAATTTGAAAACAATTTCTAATAAGACTAGCTCATATCCTAAAGCTTGCATTTACTGTTGGAGGCTTACTTGCTAAAATTAGAGGAGTTCACCAAAATTAGAATATTATTACAAAAAATTTATAATAATATTTAAATTTTAGTGAATTTCTCTTATTTTGATATTTAAATAGTAACATTGGCAAATTTATAGAGGTCTTTTATGGACATTACTTTGAAAAAAATTATTTATTATAGAAATTAGAACACCAAATATTTATAAATATTATGGTATACATAAATACGATAAAGAGTAAACTAACCTTGTTCATCTGTAAAGGTCAAATAGGCAGTGTCACCTTCCACCTCACAATGATTAATTTGTAAATCATAAGGTTTTCGACTAAAACAAGTCCTTAGAGCATTCTCAGTTGTTACTTTATTTAGCCGTATTCCAGTAATCTTCAAAGCATCTTCAGTCCCAAGAGAGATTGGTTCAATATTTTCATTATCCTCTGTGGATGAATAAATGTTCACTGAATCTGAGGGACTAGACATCAAGTCTGAAGTGGATCTTTTTGGAGTGAAGGCAAAAGGTTGGCGTTTTATAGTATGAGTCTTTGTCACCAAATATGGAAGATCTATTTAACAGAAACAGTTATGACTATAATAAGATTTGATCCCATTGTAAAGTTATTTTAACCAATCAATATGGAAATTTTAAAATTATCAAGGCTCTTCACATAAGAAGTTATACTACACCTATCATTGCTAAACTAGAGAATAGAGAATCACAAAATTTATTTCTATAAACAATTTGAAAATGAACAAGATCCTTATCATCCATTCATTTGCCCTCAGACAACCAATAATCTTTACAAAACAGATACATACATGCATGTACAATCACACAAAACAAATTTAATAGTCAGGATGGTTATGTTTAAGCACATTATTTACCTGCAGGGTCATCCAACTCCACAGTGATAGCACTTCCTTCATCATCTTCATCGATTGCTTTTGTGTTTATTTCTTTGCCTTCCAAATACACTTCTACTATATCTTTTCCCAAACCATAAGGTAGATTGTGTAAAACAACAAAACAGGGTGTGTTCAAACTATGATACCACTCATTGGTACAGTTTACATTGCACTCATCAATAGTGAGGGGAAATTGACTTTTAAGTCTTTGAAGACCTAAAATAAAGTGGATCTATTATTAGATTTAAAGGTTCAAAAATGGAGTTCTGACAATGAAATTATGTAAATCAATACATGCATTTAGAGTACATAATATAAAACAGTGTTTTACCATATATAGTAACCTTGCAAAAATCCGGACTATGGCTAAATTCGGACTACTATATTGACTTGTGTTATCCAGCAAGTTTAGTCTGAAATTACAAACGCGACAGCACTGCCTAAAACCGCTCATTGTTCGCATATCTTACCAGCTACATCCACAAGACTCAGACCAGTGTATAGCTCAGAAATCAGGCTTTCCATTGATATATAATATAACAGGATTATTCTCACAAACACGTGGAATATTATTAATAAAATTAACGCGTGGATTCACAGACATCTAATTTACAGCAAACACAGAGAGGTAAGGCTATACTTTACAGTGGCTACATTTTACCAATATTATCAACAAGAGAGAAAAAATGTTAAATACAGAGAAGAGTAGAAAGAGACATGGATGGACTAAAGAGGCAATGAAAGAGGCTATAGATAAAATTAGAAAAGGAGAAATGACAGCTTATCATGCTCAAAAAGTTTACAGCATTCCTAAACAAAGTTTAAGTGATAGACTGACTGGAAAAGTAGAGCTCAATGCTAAATTGGGAAGACCAACAGCTTTAACAACAACTGAAGAAAATGAAATAGTTGAGAGGTGCATTTTAACAGCCAGCAAAAGAAACATTGAATCAGTTGTTATCAATACACCAGAAAACAATCCATCTACTTGTGCTTTAGCTGAAGGAACTGTATCTACATCGTCTGGTAGTACCCCAGGATCTCTAAGAGATTTTTTGGGAAGCTATTTCAAACACAGACACCCAGAAGAGTTACACAACAGTTTAGGAAACGTCTTACTGGATTTGGGGAGTCTTACAGGTGAGGAAGTGCTAGAAAGAGCTCGAAAAGAAGAAGATAGGAAACAAAAAGAACTAGAAAAAGAGGAAAGGAAAAAATTAAGAGAAAAGAAAAAAATGAACAAGATGAAAAGAAGAAAGAAAACAAAAAAAGAAAAAAGATAAAGAAACAATGAAAAGAAAATGTGAATCACAGAAAGTGGCACGAAAGTCTAAACGACGAAAGGCAAACAAGGCTGAGAAAGATGGATAGTTAGAATGCGGACAAGTCTCTGATGATGATGAACAATGGATTCAATGTGAATCTTGCCGTGGATGGGTTCATCAGATTTGTGGTGGTCACCCTGGTTTAACTTGTGATCAACTTCAAGGACTTGTTTTTCTCTGCAAAACATGTGATGCAGAGGAATTAGTAACCCATTAACAGTTCATAAGTAGTAAGATTTACCTTTAGTTAGGCTTGCTTTTCTTCTTTGTTTTGTTTAAAGCTAAGTATACACCATCAATCCTTGTAGAGCAATATTCATATACGTCCAGAAACATCCATTAAATAATCAGTATACTCATAGTCCGGATATATAATAACTAGTCCGAAATAAAAATTTTCAAGGACTCATTCAAAAAGAGTTATACTACTAAAATGGTGAGATTTATGATCATAATTTTACATCAAGCAACAATTTTGAGTATTTTTTTAAAAATTTTTACATGATGTTCTGTCTCAAACTTATGAGGAAAAAGGTGTTGACGCTTAGTGCAAAGTAAAAAATAGTCCGGAATTTGGCTACTTTACTATATAATAGTAATAACATTTCCTACACCCAGACACTAAAGGCACAAAGCATCATATAATTACATGCTAAAATACAGTAGGAGCACAATATTTTATCTAGTGCACAGCTATTATCATAATTATATATACTCACTCTCATCACTAGCTTTTATAGTTACAAAAATGGTGCCCCTTGAGCTCCGTGAATCTTCTAAATGTCTTGTTCGTTCGACTTCTACGCCATACACTTCAAGAACTTGTTTGATATCATTTCCTGGTGGAACTCCTTCAAGTTGAAGTGTGCACCTCACTGTTGGCGTAGTACAAGCAAGATTAATGGCCATAATCAGTCAGTGTTGGTAAGCGGAAACGAGTTTGATTGGCTAACCTGATTGCACGAGGAGATCTAGTTCTGGTCTCGTGCCCAAACTCCCATTCGCGGTGGGCCTTTGGGAACGAGAATATAATTATAATGAAAATCTATTGCTTACACACAATCTGACGTCAAGTCAGTATACAAATATATTTTATTCATTATCAAAATCTAAATTTAACAATTTGTTTATGTACTTCCAGTTGTCAAAAGTTAACAAATGATCTACAAAATAAGCAAGGTTCTTCAGAAGGTAGACTGTTCGATTTTACTTATTATAAGTAACTTCTATAATAGGAATATAAGTTTTACAGTAACATTCCCATTACTAGGAATTATAACAACCATTTTGGTGAGGCAAGCCCAAGTGACCATGTTATTTAATTATTCTATAGGTGACAGGTGTGTTCAACAATCTTTTCATATTGTGTTAATGTTGAACGTTAATTATGAACCAAAAACCATAAATTTGATCCATATTGGAATGAAGAAGGAGTATTTATAACATTGAGATAAATGATGAATTTTTAATTATTAAAGTTATTGCTAAGTTATTATAATTATGAAAAAGTAAATTCAAAACTTTATACACCAAGAGTAAGCAAAAAGAAAAGCAGTTATGTGTTAGTCTTATATTCAAAGAAATAAGCTAACAAAGTTAAAGCACTCATTATAGATGAATACAACTATAAAATAAAAAGTAAGCAAACAATGAAAAGATAAACAAAACTTCAAAACTGAAGAAAATTATCAATAAAAAGCTTTGGGGGAGAACCTTTTACACTTTCTATATTACCTACATTTACACAAAAAGCAAAAATTATTTTACAATGATGAATTCAAAGGGATACTTATTTGTGTATATAGCAAAGCCTCTTGTAGTTCCTCTATGTTCACAATGTCTAATTTTCTTTATTATTATATATAGAGTCTACTCATGATATACTTATACAACAATACTATATATAATTTGTAATGATTGATGTGATTATATCAAAGTAAAAAAATGAGAGGTTACTTTCAAGGTCTATAGAATCATTATTTTATTCATTAAAGTGCTTGAAATAAAACTTTTAAACCAGATACCTCATCCAAAGTCATAAGTTTCTGTATAAAAGTAATCTTTAAAAGCCTTCTAGTTTTAGTTATTGTAGTGTTAACAGAAATAATAACCCTGCATTATTATGGTCAATCAATAGTTTGAAAAAGATGTGAAACAATTACAAACAGCTCAGTTTAGTTACAAACAAATATAGCCAAAAAGAGAAAAAGACAATGCAAGTAACTATGTAATGTAATATACTACTTTATGAAAGAAGTTCAAATAAGCTAGCTTTATAATAATACATTATGCGATAAATTAAACAATGCAAGTTTTTTAAAATGATCCTCTAGCGTCTCCCTCCTAAACCACGTGGGCCAGCCCCTGATTGTTTTTTGTTTATATTAGCTAGTACAAGAGAGATGTAGGAAGTTAAAAGATCATCCATTTTGTAACCCTAAAGTAAAAAGGAAACTCATTATTTCTGCAAGAAAATTCTTTCTTTCTCCATTTATATAATAAAATTGTTCTTCTATTGTACTTACCAGTGTGGTTTCACAAAGCAGACGACTTCCTCGTAACAGATTTCCAATAGTCATATGGAAATAATTGGATCCACAGCTCCAGTTGGAGATCATTGTGAAAGGATGAGTGGCAAGGATTTCCTAATAAGGTAATAAAAAGAAATACATAAAAATCACATATAGTTATTGTGATATACCTTATTGGCTGGATCAATGAGCATCACACCATTCTTATTGAGACCAATAAGTAATACATCTGGTAATCGTGGCTCTGTTGATTGCTAAAAAAAGTAGAAAGAATAATAAAGTCTTGTGGTCTCTTTTCTCTTGCATAGTATCTTGATCATTGTCATATCATCATTCTAAACTTACTCGGACTTCAAAGAAAGCAGATCCAAATGTTTCCCATCGACCGACATATTTTAAGAAGCTTATCTTAGCCTCTTCTGAGCTTTTGGCATGATGTCGTGAGAAATTAGCAACAATTGCCTAAAGTAAGAATGAGTTAGATTTACTGCAAATTTGTATGTACCCTTTTCCAGTCTTCAGGATGAAACTCTCGTAGCATATCATGTGGCACTAAATCCCTCAGCATTTGTCTGTAAGAAATGTAGATATAAATGTGTTGTACTGAGAGAGAGAGAGAGAGAGAGAGAGAGAGAGAGAGAGAGAGAGAGAGAGAGAGAGAGAGAGAGAGAGAGAGAGAGAGAGAGAGAGAGAGAGAGAGAATCTCACGGAATCTCTCCAAAGTGAGATCTTGTATCACCAAATTTGACACGGTAAATATAAGAAGCTAACAAAGCTGCATCATCACGAGTACAATTATGATATCCCCTAAGATATTTTGGTAACTCCTGTAGTTAAGATATTTAATAATAACACTAATTAGTAAGACAGCATACCTGGTGGTAATGGAAGATAACATCGGCCTTTTTGTCTTTTCCAATGGCAGTATTAACCCAAAGTTTCTTCATAAAGAAAACTTTATAACTCAAATTAGCACCAACTATAGAAAAGAATAAATAAGTCATCAGTATAGAAAACAGATAAGATGGATGATTGATAGCACTGACTGTCTTTGCTTTGGCGAGCTCTCTTCAACCATTCTGTAAGGTGACGAACAAAATCAAAGAAAAAATCTGCTTCAGGAACACTGATAACTTTATCTCCAATTTTCACAAACAAACTAAAACCCTCTTTAAATTTCAGACCCAAACGTTCTGCTATTGTACCACAGAAATCACGTGACCTTGTACTGGAATCGACCTCAAAGGCCTAAAAAAGTGTGTTGTGAAATATAAGGAAAGCACAATAATCTTACTTGGCTAGAGTCATCGGGGAAGAAGACTTTGTGGAATATTTGAGTGGTCTTATTTTGAATAGCATCTACTTCAACTAAATGAGGTGGATAACGTCGAGCCCCAGAACTGATAATAAATAACCAATGAAAGAGTTGATGAATGACGTGACACTACTTACTGTGTAGATTTATACAATCGTTGTAGAACATCTGTAGCAATGGGCCATCGTTGAGCACGTGATCTCAGAAACTGATTCACCTCTTTCTGTAGCATTTGACTGCAAGGGAACAGGCCTGTTGTTAGCCACAACAATTCCCATCCACGTTCCTCACTTTCCCTAAGAGAATATGCTCAAAATAAAGACAATACAATCACAGCTTGTACTGTCACACAGTCAATGAAAACCCTAAATGTTTTGTTCCTCATAACAGTAGCATACCTTTGCTTATTGAAGGTAAGTTGCTTAATAATTTGACAGTAGATCTCATCCCTCAAAGTTTCCTATGAATAATAGCTAATTAATGCATTATGCAAGTAAACAATAACTAACTCACATTGCTAAGTGCATGTTCAAAGACTTGGTCAGTTAATTCTGTACTCAGACGCTGTTTTCTAGATGGGTAGTCACCCATATACTTAAGAATAGGTGAATAGAAGTCAAGGACAATAACATAGTACAAATTATTATGAGTGTGCATGTTAGAATGTACTATATGATTGGATATCAAGAAAAGACTGACATGCTTTTTGCTGCATTTCTTCTGATTGCCCTCCAAGTCTTTTCAATAAAGGTTTTTTGATTGGATCTCGTGAAAATGACCATAAGTTATTGGGAGATTTCTTGCGTAGGGTTCCTCGTATTGATCCAGAGAGAGTACGGGACTTAGGGACTCGGAAGTGATCTAAAGAAAATTCCTCTAGGGTATATGGAGGACCACTTTGACTATTATCATCATTGTTTAGTGCCGACTGAGTAGTAGCAATAATACGATCTACTTCTTGTTGTGATTGTCGAACAAATAGAGCCTATTAAAGAGAGAGAAAGAGGGTAAAATCACAATGGAGCTATCTAACACTTTGTAACTACACAATTCCATTCATGCTTTGTAGATAATACATTTATGCATAATACTAATTTTAGTGAATTTAGTGAGTACTGTAATAATGATATATAACATATGCACAATGTAATATTAGAAAAAAATTGTATTAAGTAGAGTCTTGCTGTCAGGAGACAAGACTTGTAGTTTTAATGGACTACCTTTGTTTCACTTACCAAGACTTCCTGAGGTGGTTTGGTGAGTGTTGGCAAGACATAAACACATTCTGCTGGGAAGTCACCTTCTTTTCCAGTCCTCTGGCAGACACCATAGCACCAACCAGAGTGCATAATATCTTCACCTTCATCAGTCATCAGTACGATAAGATCACCTTTCTTGAAACTCAAGAACTGACTGCCCTCACCTGAGAAATAAAAGTATTACAATAAAGAAAAGTAAGATAAGATTTAGGTCCATATGCTGTACTGTACAGATACAAATATTCACTGACCTGGGCTCTGGTAGTCCATCATTGCAATGACATATTTGGATCTCTTACGCAATCCATCTAAGAAGTAGTTGACCAACTGACAAATCTCTTCTCCATTAACAGAAGTAAATGTGTACTCTTCACTTTTGACTGTAGTAATAGTAAAACTCTGTCCAGTTGCAGTTCTATTAAGCAAATACATCAATATGATCACTACAATAGAACAGTTTCTACAGTTAAAGGTTCTACTATTATCATGTCTTTACATTGAGTTAAGTTACTATCTATTTTTCTCTCTGTAAATTACAATGTCTAAGACTCATTCTATAGACTGCCTGGGAATGAGTCCATAGACAAGATTCCAAAGTTTACCTGCTTGAAGTGACATTTGTAATTTCAGGGAAGGATGTTTCAAGTAGTACATGTTCTTGATCATCCACAAAATATACTCCAGTCCAATTAACAGCAATAATTACATCATTCTGAGGTAATGTGGGTCCAGAAAAACGATAGGCTTCAAAGAATTTGGAGAATAGAAGTGGCCACTTATATTTAGAAAACATAACCAGACCTTCCTTGACTTTGTTACGATCAATTTGGCTACGAACATAAGGTGCCTAACAAAAAATAGAAGTGATATTTATAATCATTTCTTTGCCTTTGTGTCTTTGTATGAACTAACTTCTTTGAATGCTTTAACAATCATGCTTAGCCAACGTTCTTTCATTCCACTACCAGCAAGACAAGAGTCTGGTATATATTGAGGTAACAGTCCACTGAGCCGTTCAGTACTAAGATCTGTACCAAACTCAATATAATATTGCTGAGCAGCTAAAGAGGCCAGGTCTTCATTCTATAAAAGAAACAATGATATAACTAACTGTATTAAAAATTGACATCATTTTGACTCAATTTTAAATCATTAAAAAGAACAGTTTGATATGGTCACCCTGATTAGGGTTTACAATATATTGAACTTCAAAACTGGCATTTACCTTTTCACAGCGATACTCTCCAAACTTTATTCCTCGTATAATTTGTTGATAAATGAGGTTTGTTCCCACAGGATCCTCAGTTGGGTCATGCCATGGAGAGAATATTTCTTTACGGAAGAACAACCTCCATGGGGCACTCCTCTCCTGAGCTCCCATTTCTTTAGCATATTGTTCACATTGTGAAATAGCATCCATAATGTGGTCACCTTCACTACCTAAACTAGAGACCTAAACAAAAAGATAGATATATCCACTAAATTATCTACTAATCCATTAAGCCATCAATGCATCTATATCCATCTGCACACATTCAATATCCATTCAATATCTGCTATATAACTTATCAGTAATTCAACACATACCTTATCAAACAAGGCAATGTATAAAGAGAATCCAAATGGATCTTTCATGCCGATTCTTTGAGCAAGTTGTGAACATAATTCTTTAGCTGTAGTAGCGCTGTCAGCAAGAAGAGCCTTGGTACTACCATCCATAAAAGTAATAGGTAACATCAGTGGCTTCTTGGATTTGGTAGCCTATAAAAAATGAAAGGTAAATAGATTCGTGTTAATGGATGAATTGATGGAAAGATAAATCAGTACTTTAAATGGCTTTATACAAGGACTATTTACCTGTAGTTCTAGCCATGATGGAGGTTGTTGACGGGGTCCATTCTTTAGTGTTCTACGTAGTCTATCTTCACAATATGGAGCATAACCAGGAGGTCCCTCACTAATAAAGCATCGTAGATACTTAATGAGCTAATTAAAAGAAACTCAGAGTGAATGCAAGTTTTAAGAGGTTCATAGTTTGTCTTACTCTGCTACTCGGAGCAAAACATCCAACACAAAGAGACAGCAGGACCCAGCCTCGAGCATGAGAGGACTTGTGTGGATTTTGAGTGAGCTGTTTACATATTTGACAATAAATTTCATCTCTTAGTTCTGGACGTAGAATACCAAACCCAATAATAAAATGCAGTTTTTCAAGATTAGTTGTTGGACGAAGCAGAGCTTTCGAGGACTCTAGAACAGCATTGCCTTCTTGACTCATGTTCACAACTTCTTGTGGCACTTTAGTGATTTTTTTCAAAGTCATGGAGACTAGACGTCGACGGAGACTTTCTTTACGCCTCTCATCTCCACGACTCTAATAATTTGAACAAGAATGACACCAGTTAAAAATCTATTCATTTACCTGTCCATGTTCATCATCATCTTCTTCACCATCTACAGTTTCTTGAAATTCTTTCTCAAGTTTGTTTATACCAGCTTTTGATTTACGACCAAATGTACCACTTAGTTTCTTGCGAAGGCCAGTTGGTGCCGCTTCTTTTGGCTCCTCTTGTGGTACTGGATCACGTTGGTCACCCATAAATCTTAGTATCATGATCCAAATATCCAAAGCAAGCTAGAAAATAAAATTATAATATCATGAACAAAACTAGTTTATTTGCAATTCATTACATAAGGGAAACATAGTAGTATGAATTTAACATTGACTTACTAATTGATCAATCTCATGTTTCAATCCCAGTAATGGATGTTTAATCTTCTTCTTCAACCAGGATGGAGTAGCATTGCCTTGAAAGTAAGTAGCAGCAAACTTGGCAAATTTGTACTCAGAAATGTCCTCATCCTCTTCATCTGGTAGAGTAAACTCTCCTCCTATAAATTCGGCATTTTCCATGCTATATACAAAATAGGTAAAATGACAATAAAACTGTAGTTTTGTCAATAAAATTTGTAGTGTTAATGGTTTACAATTTGATCATGATATGCTATAATTACAAAAAAAATTTACTGTTTTGAAGATTTATCAGTGTCTTTGTCTCCAAGGAAATCAAAAATCTCATCAACTACTTCTGAATCTTCCAATGGCCTGCCTACTCTGTTTTTGGCCTCTTCTTCTTTTCGTTTAGCCTCCTTTATTTTCTCTTGAGTCTCAAGGCGTTTTCTTTCTTCTTCCTCGCGCTCTTCCTTCTCCATTTGTGCTAGACGTTCCTAATATAACCAACATAGAATATTACCCCTGTCATTTTGGTTAGTTATTGATCATACTCTGTGACGTATCTCCGCTTGTTTTCGTGCTTCTTCTTCTTCCATTTCTTTTTTTAACCTCTCTTCTTCCTCTCTACGAATACGCTCTGCTTCTTCTCGACGTTTTTTCTATGACACAATACATAGTGTGTTAAGAATGCAACAAGTATATAAAGTTACTGTAGCTACTATGTAGCTGTTCATTACCTCAATTCTTTTTTTGGTTGCAATGTTTTTGGCCAAGATCATTCTGAACAAAGATTGAAGTTTAATAATGTTGTTAAGACGTCTGTGATAATTATATCTGACTACCCAGCCTTTGCAACGCCTCTAAATTAGGGACTAATGATTGACCATTTGACAATAGGGTTCACCTCTTACCTGAAATCCAACAATCCTTCGATATGTTTTGATATACCACTTCCAAACTTTTCTTCCACGAAAGGCTGCTTGAAGTCGTATGAAACCTCGTCTCATTTTGCGATACTCACGAGACGTTTGTAGGCGACGCCAGTTTTTCTGAACTAAGAGAGCTGCTTTCTTTAACATTTTGAACTCCTTTCGAACACGGTAACCCCTAGTGAATTAAATAACAGGAAAGTATGATATAGATATAGTAAGTAAATTATTAATGGAATCAAATGTTAGATACATGGTAATGTCTTTTACCTAAAGGTCTTTTGTATAATGATGACACGACGAGTGAGTTGAAATTCACGAACTTCTTCAAGTTTTTGATCATCTTGGTCCTGTGTGAGATACATGAAACTAAGATAGATAGATATGTCATAGTCTTTACCTTCAAGAAGATTTTAGTCAGTCCAATCTGGTAATCAGAGGTCTCTCCAAGGACCCTTTTGCAAACAACTTTGCAAGCCGTTTTCAAATCAGGATAATTAGCCAGCAATTGTGGTATCAGATACTGATAACGATCTATAAAATGCTGCAGGAAAGAAAACCAATCACACCAATGAATGAGACAGAGAGAGAGAGAGTATTTACATGGAAAAGATGACGAATGGGGTATCCAGCTCTTCTGATGCGAATTGTCTCCATCATGCCAGAGTATCGTAACTGGCGAACACACAATTCTCGTTCTATTGTCAAGGGACTTTTAGATTCATTAGGCTTGATGCAACGAACAAAGAATGGCTGACAAGCTTCTAAAGTTTTCATCAGAGCATCAAGAGATTGTTTAAACTGGAGGCCAAGTGTTGGGGCCTTTTTTCGAGTCTCAGTTGACTAACAAACACAATGAAATGAATTATTTAAAACATTAATGTAAGACTTACCATAGCTCTTTCACCAGAAAATAGCTCGAATAAAAATTTAGATTTGCTAAGGTGTAGCAGATCAAAAAGGTCAGCTGAAAATGTGTCTCTGTTCTTCTCCAGAAAACCATCGGCAGCATATAAGACAATACCAGCAAAATGAACTATACCAAATTCTCGTGCAGCTTGAGATTTTGGCTTGATATAATGATGATGCTTAGCATGTTGTTTGTTCAATTTGTCCAACATACTTAAATCTGTACCCTACATTGAAGAAAGATACATTGTTTGTTCTGTGTGCTGAAAAAGAATACATTACATACCTTAGGGAATCTACTCTCTTCATCAATAAGTGATATAATATTAAGAGGCTTTTGTCCAATGAGGTCCAAAATTTCTTGGTTATCTTTAAACTCAATTCGAGACCTAATAAAGACAAACAAAGGAACGTCAATATTTATAAATTATAAAATTATTAAATTTATTAAATTTATTTGATTTTAAGTAGAGCTTCACTTAGAAATGCTGTTATTTGATGTTTCTTACCAGTTGATTCTTTCCTTGTCATATTCAAGTTGTTCCAGTTTGAAGATGTGTCTGACAAAAAACTGTTGGAGATTCTCGTTGCAATAATTAATACACATTTGCTCAAAACTGTTCTTTCCAAATGCTTCAAAACCAAAAATGTCCAATACACCAATAGAAATATGCCTGCGAGATCTGCTCTCCTATTTCAGTATAAAATAATGGTGTGGTACATTCTCAGCATATCATATAACTTACTGACTCCTTATAAATCGCTTTGTTGATTTTCTTCACAATCCAGATGAACATACGACCATATATACCTTTAACAAAAGCATCTCGTACATTGCAAGCAACATTAGCAGCTATAGGACTGATAATACTTTCTCCATGTGTTATAGTAGAACGAGTACAAAGGGCCTTCTCTAGCTTGTCAGCAGGGACCTACATAAATGTTGTGATATGGGTTAATAATCATCTAATTCTCATTCTGGTATTTGCTGGTATGAGAATGAGACTAATGTCCTATATACCTTCAATGCCTCAGCTACACTTCTGCATACATCTTTATTCCCTATATAAGATACAGGAAGATTCTGTTTCTCAGTCTCTTGGAAGTCAATGTTTCCCAAGTTCATGACAGTTGCAACGATTTCCCAAATTTGCCACTGTTCAGCTTCTGAAAACAGACAGACTGTCATTGCTCCTCGAGTAATTCTAAACTCTTCTTCATCAACCATATCAGAGACACCAATGTCTACTGTATTGCCCTGAGGAGAGAGTGTGTGTTTATTTACAAGTTTCTGGTCCACTAACAGTTTAGTAAAAATACCTTTGTCAAATAATTGTAATGCCAAGGGTCCTTGACAAGGCCAAGTTTTGTAAGATCTGATTCTTTCATTCCAGCAAGGAGACGATAAAAGATATGATAGTTCCTCTCTCCTTGTAACTACAACAATAATGAGAAAAAATTTTACACATAAAGAGTATTTGTATTTCTTGTTTCTTTGCAACATGACAAATGTATTCAATTAAGAATCTTTACCTGATTAACGATACGAGACTTCTCCAATAGGTATTGCTGGATTTTTGCTCCTTGGATGTGGCCATTTTTATCAAAATGAACATCAATATATTTACCAAAACGACTGGAATTGTCATTACGTCCAGTACGAGCATTACCAAATGCTAGAGAGAGAGAGAGAATGATAATCACATCAGTTACAGCTGACATACTTTCTAAAATAGGATTAGTATCCAAAATTTGCTGTTCAATCCAAGAATGCTGTCCGCTCACATGAGCTAAGAATTGAAGAATCAATTTGGTTGACTCGGTTTTACCTGCTCCACTTTCACCACTAAATAGAAGGCTAATAATACCAGCAAAGAATTATATGGAACTCACGTGATTACTATACACTGGTCGTGGGCTTCTCGTACCATAAAGTGATAGGCATTGTCTGCAATGGCAAAGATATGAGGTGACTCTTCACCAATTCGTTTGTTAGTATAACGAAGAATGTGTTCCTGATCATAGATTGGAAGGACTTTGTAAGGATTAATGGCAACCAAAATTGATCCAGTGTAGGTCTATTGGGTAAGAAAAGTAGGAGTGACTAGATTAATCCATTGGGAATTAATAATCAGATATTATCATTTACTGAAGAATGAAAGCATTGCGTTATGCAATGAATACATAACTAAAGAGATATGTGTACATGTACATTTGCATGTACATGTACATGTATATGTAATCACAAAATAGAGTCGTGCAGGAATGACTTACATAGATCTTTTTATCATTGTATCTCATCTGAACGTTATGCATGATGCCTGATTCGGTGAGATCACCTAACTGTATCATATCTTCAACACCTTCAACACTTGTCTGATGCATAACTTTGATACGATCCTTATCACGTCTGGGATCAATCCAATGTTCCTAAAAAGAAAGTACAAAAGTCATTAATCTTCATCCTATAATTAACTTGATTAGGGATTGACCCTCTAATTAGCAATGTAGTTTACAGCTTAAGGAAATGTTAACCTTGTGATTTAGGTAAGTACATAATGTTTCTATCTCAAATATGGATTAATTTACATCCAATATAGATCAAAAAAAATTTTAATATTATTCAGGAGATGCAACACACACAATGGTCATGAATATTGTCAGTAAGGTCAACCAACACAGCTGAGCTGTACACAGCCTCACCCTTATGGGAGTTATCTAGGAACTAAGTTAATGGAACTAGTATCTGTAAACAATCACATATTACTGATAATAACTAATGCTATGACTAGAAGGACAAGTTAAGTTGATTATACAGATTAAGGAGTGCAGTGGCATAGGTCAGCTCTGTAGTACTACCTTTTTAATTGCACAATTAATTGATTAATTTATTTTGGGGATATAGATTGATTTCCAGCCCTAACAAATAATCAGTTATTAGTATTTACTAATGAAGGGTTGTTTATTTTGTGCTGAATACAATGACTAATAACACATTAAATAAAGTACAGTGCAGTTGCTGGTAATTGCTCTATTTTGCTAGCTACTATAGTGCATGCTTTTAGCACAAATTCTTCACTCTTAGTTGCTAATAACTACACCATCAATTCCTTTAGCATTATTTAGTTGTTATACATACTTCTCCTTCGTCATCAATTAATTTGATCTGACCCCCATCTGAGAATTCTACTACAGCACCAATGGGCACTTCAAATTCTCCACCTTTTGTGTTGTCCAGCCATACTCGATCACCCTGTAACAGAGAGATCACAAATGATACATTACTTGTAGTATGGATACTGCTAATAGTGCAGTAGAGTGGTATCATTCATTATACCCTCCATTCTATTGTATAGAATAACCTAAAACTAAGGGATAATAATTACAGTAAATTTTTTGGGTGGGGCACAGAGCAATATCTTTATTTGTTATAAAATTCACTGCAGCTTTTATTTTCATTAGCTTGCACACTGTTGTACTTACTTTCTGTAACAACATAATGACGAATTAATGGAGCTAGAGTAAGACGTGTACAGTAGAAACAGCTTTCTTTATTTCTCTGCAGGCTTCACGCCCTTTTTGTATTAAAATGGGGTTCCCATCACCAGATAATAACAACGATATTCATAGTCAACTTTGACGCGCCCACTTATAATGAAGTCAACTACCCACGTGGTGGAATTTCACAATGGCCATGTGTAGGCTGAGATACTATGCCGGAAGGTCAGTTAATGATTGGTAGCTTGTTATCATTATTTATATCAAATATCTAGGTTTGGTATAAAGGAACTTAATTCTGTGTCATGGATACGCAAGTTAACCCTTTCTTCATCTTCTCCTCATCTTGAGATTACTGACGATGATATTAAGGAATTACCTCAATTAAAGTTTCCTGGTACTATATGCATAATACGTGGGACCCAAGATGAAGAGAAATATCAGAAAGAAATTGATGAAATTTGTCAAGCTGGTCAGTAAATAGATGAATTAGTACCAGTATGTTAACTCCCAAAATATCAATGAATCAAAGATCATCAAGTGTGTCTTAATCCATTTATTTGTATAGTCTTGGCGCAACCAAACTTGGTCTTTAACCAACTGACTGTGACATTTTCATGTACATCAGCATACTCCAATAAGTTATAGTCTTGGCTGACCAAACTTGGTTCTTTAACCAACTGACTGTAACATTTACATGTACATCAACATACTCCAATAAGTTGTAGTCTTGGCTGGTCAAACTTGGTTTCTCAGTTAACTAAATGTAACAATTAGATCAGTATATTTTTGATGTTCTAGTAAAGTCAGGGTTGGACTAGATTAGTAGATTCTGGTAATGTTACTAATTATATTAGGTGTAGGTACTGCTTACCCAAAGTCTAATGATCTTTCAATGAAACTTGGAATGTAATATATATATCATAATATGTGCTCAAGACTAATGATCTATCTTTCTAGTGATTTCTGTTATAGTGAATTCAGTAACTTAGTATTAGACTCAGTCTACACTAACCCTCCTCTATCTCTTTTATAATATACATTCATTAAACAAACATTAGTTACGCAATCAATGCTCATTAAATTAGGTTCCAGTACTCCCACTGTGCTATGCATTGACATGTTGATATCAAGACATAATGGGAGTTGACATTATTGAAATAGATATGATGGGAGTTGACATTATGGAGTAAATCCAAATAGATACACTCTTAATTATCTTACAATTTTTAAACCCTTGTAATTTGGATGCATCTGTGTGTAAATTATCTCTAATTAATGTCTATATGGATATGGTTACAGACTATGTACGTGACAAATGTAATTATTATATAATGATATATATTACCATTATGTGGACCTAGTCTATTATCAATGTACAATATTATTTAGTCCTGTTAATATCATATGATAATTTGATTTTTTGTAGACTTTTCATCCGTTGGTATATGGACATCATCAATAATTAGGAGTTTATTTTCTATACAACCATTAGTGGAATTTTGTTAACTATGTCATAACAATGGAAACTTAATAATATTGTGGAAACAAACTATGTCATGACCAATTGTGTTAAGAATTTCCTTCTCAGTGTTAATTTCTATATGTACTTACATACACTGCTAATTGAATGTTTACCCTCAATATACTACCAGTATGTCATAATATCACAGTTATTGGGAATAACAAACTGTCTTATAAATTATAACAAATATATAACAAAACAATAATGTTGTCTAATTTTTGTATAGATACTGATAATTGAATATCAAATTTGTTAATTAGCAGAATTTGCGATATTTTTGAAAATTAGTATCTTGACATGTTAAAGGTTGTTATATGCTCTTCTAATAAACACTAAACAATGTTCATGGACCACAGGTTCATGGAAACGATACCAGATTATAAGAGAAATTGTTATTATATTCAGTATTATTTTATTGCAGTCTAATGTATTCTTTATACTGTAATGTAGCATTACAAGTTTCTATTATTTCATTCTAGATGTTTTAGGTTTTGATACTGAGACTCAGCCTGATCATAATCCCAATTTTCATCAACCTCCATGTCTTATACAGTT
Source organism: Xestospongia muta (assembly GCA_963693285.1). Classification (NCBI taxonomy): domain Eukaryota; kingdom Metazoa; phylum Porifera; class Demospongiae; order Haplosclerida; family Petrosiidae; genus Xestospongia; species Xestospongia muta. The sequence goes on from OY848927.1 coordinate 1,252,371, forward strand.
AGCTACAGAGAATGTGTGTGTGCTTTGGAGAATAAGAAAATGGAATATGGGTGGAAGACGAACAACATGGCTGTCCTCAACTTTGACTAATATTTTAATGTCACCTAGTATACTGAAAGTAAGATGAAAGAGAGAGAGAGAGAGAGAGAGATCATGTTTTTCTCATTTATAGGTTGGTCATGCATCTACCAATGACGCCATACAACTCTTAAAACATTATCTCTTAGAAACTTACAATATTCAAGATACATTTCTGTTAGCTACTCAACTAGGCCTACAGCAACTTAGTCTCCGTGGCCTTGTTGGAATGTTTCTAGGTCATCGACTCTCGAAAAGACAATGTAACAGTAACTGGGAGAGTGCTCAATTAAAGGAGGCTCAAATTTCATATGCGTGTGCAGATGCTTGGGCTTCGTTTAAAGTCTATCAGGCATTAATTAAGTGAGTGGGTGGACAAACCTTATGTACGTGTAGTAGCTTTTGTAGTATGTCCCATTATTATTTGCACACAATTGTATTATGACTACTACAACAAATTTGTAATGTACAAAATGTAATTGTTTGTTTTAGGACAAACATCTCGGAAATGTTTACAGTGTAACTGTATGCTAGGAAGTGGTTGTGATGTATAGTCCACTATATTGGTCATGTACTGTTGATATTTTGAATAATGGAAAGTGGTCTGTTAGTTAACTATATTAATTTAAAATAATATGGACATACAACAACAATAGATTTTTTACTCTACTATATTCTAAGTTATTAGATGAGTATAAGTAAAGTGTAGGAATACTACAGGATAATCTGACAGTGAGTCATCCATATGTACAAATTAACTATTGAAATGATAGCTTCCATTTATAAAACTATTTCAATTATTTGAACTTTTAAATTATATTTTGGAGTGAGTATGCAGGAAATATTGACAGTTAATTAGTTTGAAATGTGTATAGTAACAGATTTGTGTAAAGTGATGACATGTATATCTTTAATGTATATGTTGTCTTGTAAGAATACACAATACAATATTATAGGATTTTATTGTTAGTAGCGTCACAACTATTTTTTGTATTACTACTATGTATACATTTTGTAGAAATGAAAGTTTATACAAAAATGTCACACTGTTTATTTTAGTAAAGCAAGTAGAAAACTGTCATACAGTAAAACACACTTCATGAGATAGTTTGTAGCTCTTTAATATACTCACAAAATATATAAAATTATTTTAACACGGGATGATCCAGAAAACATTGGAGGGAGTTGATAAGTTGGCGAAAACATTGGAGGGAGTTGATAAGTTGGCATTTTTAATGGTACATTATTGGCATTGCTATCAATTAATAGTACATGTTAGGGTTACCCACCCTATCCCCTTCCTTTAATAATTCCAGTTACTAAATATTTAATTAGTAATGTCATTTTTATTGATTGTTGATTTTGTTAATTTGTCCCTGTTATTATTGCTATTAATTAGGTATATGGAGGAGACTGAAAAGACCAAACCACACGCAGTTGACAGAGCATGGAACCTTCTTAAACCCAATGACCAAAGAGTGATTATGAATGTAAGTTGTGGTCACTATGATCAGTTGCTATGGTAACAGCAACACCATGTACAATTAAGTAGATTGATTTTATTTGGAACTGCTTGATTTTGTGTGAAATAGTTATACAAATCAAGCTAATCTTACTATATCTACTACTACTGTTGCATGTGTTATGAATGTACATTGTGGTCACTATGATCAGTTGCTATGGTAACAGCAACATCACATTGCACAATTAAGTAGATCGAGTTTACTTGGAACTGCTTGATTTTGTGTGAAATAGTTATACAAGTGAACTAATCTTACTATAGCTAATGCTATTGTGTGTACAATGTTATATTTTGACATACCTACTCACTCAAAACCCTATATCAAATTACTGTGGTTAGTCTGATAGTAGTAATTGAGTTCCCGGAATTACCCTTTGATGTCTGACTGTTTGCCTGGAGACATTGTACTGCGAGTTTTGTCACATTTTACTAAAGACTATGTTTTTTTATGTAATGGTATCTACATTGTCATACTTGTAATGGAAATTTGAAGTGCAATACATATATAATCTGAGTTGAAGTGATAATAGTGTAAGAATTTGAAAGTCAAGAGGTTGTGAGGTGATATCAAATATTAAATAATTTGTTTTTATTATCACTAGATCTCTGAAAAATATATAATGTGTCAGAAAATGTAGAGGGTTTAAAGATACTGTGTGTTGGACTGCATTCTTCTAGAATTTCTTAGCTTCCTTAGTTGACATTGCGATGATGTCATTATGATGCAATGCACTCAATTCTTAGCTTTAATACAATTGCAGACCTATGGCTCCAGCTATTAGAAACCTAGCAATTTTAACAGTAAACCAAACTATTCATTACAAACACAACAGAAACCCAGTCAAAGCATTCCTGGAAGTTTTGTGTACTAATTATTGGAACTACCTATAATTAAGTAAAGTACTTCATATAATATATCATGTAAAATTAGTAGTAGTAATATATGTATTTAATAGTCTATTAGGAGAGTATGTTGTACAGTTGGCAATTTTTGGTCCAAGTTGTAGTAACTGGACTGTGTCATTTATATTTAATGTTTGTAGACTATTAGTGAACAAATTTAGCGGTCATAGCCAATCAAATTAATTTACTAGTATAATGATGAGGGCATGACTGATTTTACATTTAGCATAATTTCACTGTTTGCTATTCATACAGATGTATCACATATTGAGCCACTTTAAATTATTTGAAATTTTAAATAAATTGGTGGAAATGTGAGTTATTGGAGTTATGTGATGTATTTTATGAGTGAAGTTACTGAAGTGGTAGAGTATGTAAACAAAGTAATGGATCTTTTATCTTGGCTTAAATTATTACAGAAACCACAACAGATTGATATTAGCAGACGTGTTAGTCTAATTTGTAAGGGAAGATTAATCACTGAGCACTAAGTTTCTGACCAACCGTTTAAAATGTGTCAAGTACATGTACGACATAATGGCTCATTATAAATGCTAGCTAATTATGTAATACAGCTCAGTTTTAAGATTGTGAGGTAATAACAACTTTAGTAATAACATGTGCTTCAATTATAATCCAATTTATCTTAAATACGAGTCCCTTTCTTTACGTGAGTGGGTGTGGCACCCTAAGCATGTTACATAATTATCCTAAAAAAGATTGTACTAACTATAATGATTATATGACTTCATTGTTTACAGATAATTTTATTAATGTCTAGAATCATGACAGGATATTGAATACAAAAGAGATTAACTTTAAACATTTCCTTCTAGTGAAGAACTGTTGTTGGCTAATGTCTCTTTTGATGTGGTAGTTCTTACTGAACTTAGAATGATGCTTTTATTAGCATATTTTACATTTTTGAACTTTGCTTAATAATGCTAATGATACTTTAGAAGGTAGATACAGTTTAACATAATGATATGTTACTATCATATGTGGTACACACGTGTACCATTTTAAGTGATATATTCTGTTATAAACGTACCATTTAAGGGTGAAGTAATATATTCTCTGTCTTTTATACACATACCATTTAAGAGTTCTCTGTCACACACGTACCATTTAAGAGTTCTCTGTCACACACGTACCATTTAAATTGTGAGCAATATAATCACTATTGTTATTCAGTATATAAAGATTTTGACAATTAAACACCTCATGTTATGTCTGACGACATATAGAAGTGATGTACCACCTGGAGGATATAACCTATAGTACTACCGAACAACAAGGCCCTTTAAATTTAGCTAATTCCTCACACACTACTCATCTCCTAGCTGTACTAATAAATCTTCAAATCATGAACACTTCTAATTATAAAATACTATTACATAACAATAATATAATTTATAGTGTCTTAATTTTTAGAAACTTTCTGAAAGAGAAGGAGAAGGCTCATTTGGTCATCGTCGTCATTTTTTTCCTCAAAATACAAATCAGTTAAGTGCTCAAAACACTGACTCATTTATCCCTCAGTACAGACGAGGGTCGCTGGTATACTATAGTGAACAAACCACCATCAACAAAGTAGCTAATTACTCTCAGCCTCATTATATGACTAATAATCAAGGGGTGCGAGGGAGATCTGGTGTACCAATGTACGAGAGAGAAGAATATGAACGTAAAGTGACACGAAAGTGGACTCGAGGGCACCACAATCAAAATCGCTGGAGTCGAAATGCTAATCTTGATGATAACAATACTTCAAGGGGTGAGAATAAAAGTAATGACAATGTCAATAATGAAAATGCTCAAACTAGTTATTAAAATTATATATATAATTTGTGTATTTTTCATTAACTTGCTTGAGAAATGCTATTTAATTATTACGTTTTAAATTTTGAATTATAATTGAGTGTTTGGGATACCTGTGGCAAGCAATAAAACGTAAACACGAGCCCTGCCCGGCACTCAGTCAGTAAAGAAGCTATGGCAGAAGAATCCCGTGAACGTGCTGAGAGCGAAAGCGAGAAGGAATGGGTCAAAGTCCAGAAAAGCACATTTACAAACTGGTGTAATGATCGCCTAAAGGATACTGGTGCGAAAGTTGAAGACCTCTATACGACGTTCGATGATGGAGTCACGTTGAGCAAGTTGTTGGAAGTGTTAGCGCATCACAACAGAGACAAATTAAAGTAAGTCTTTATGTCAACAATTGAGCTCTCATTTTTTTTCTGACTGTAGTACTATAATTGCTCTTCTATTGGTAATTTTCTAGGTACAAAAAGAACCCTAGACTGCAGGTTCAAAAAACGGAGAATTTGGCTAGAGCATTCGATTTTATGAAGAATGTTGAAAAGATTGAGCTTGTCAATATTGGTAAGAAAAACATTTTCTTAAGATAGATTTTGATGCATTATATTTGAAAAATGGCAACTAAAATTAATCATGGCATTCCAAGTATAACGAACACCATCACTTTATGCCAAGCAATGGCAAAATACAATATGTATAACACCTTGTTCTAAACCCTGCGAATTAAGGAAGCGATTGTGTCATCAAAAGTACTGGAACATCATATTATATTGTGTGTGTACAAAGTGAAAATATCATCAGCAACTCTTGTGCTATACATATTTGAAGGCATTACATGAAAAGTAGATGGCTTCTAAAATATGCTGCCATTAATAGGTGAATAAGTTCACAAATAACTACTTCTGTTAGCAGTTGCTGGAGTGGGGGATGCTTTGTTCTATAAATAGCTGTTACTAAAAATACTAAATAGTTTGCTGGGCAACTAAAATATATTGGTATACATTGTATTATTGTGTAATTAGGAGTAGACTTACATTCCTACATTTGTCTGGGTTTGTGGTTTGACTATACTAGCGTTAAAGTATTTCATATTTCATGCTAATACCTACAGTTTGAATAATTGGCTAAAGAATGTTGTGGGGAGATTCCTAGTAATTAGGCTTATATTATCACTTTGTTTGCATGATGGTAACTGGACACATTCTTTGCTGACCACAACTGTGATAAATCTAAGTATTCTGATTCTATATCAACATCACTTGTTTTTGTCTGACATTCTGACAGAATGCTATAATTAAGCTTTGACAGCTTTAACATGGTAATGTAATGGAATGTGAGAAGCTACATACCTCAGATAAGGGTTACTATATAGTATATTCTATTAGTATTACTTGTTGAAGGTATTGTAATCTATAGTATTACTATTACCACATCGAAGACCACATTGAATATGCTTCTCCGCCCACCTTCATTTTTGTTTTCTCTGTCTTCTCAGGTCCAGGAGATGTTGTTGAACATAATGGAAAGCTAATGCTTGGTCTTATTTGGACCCTTATCCAACGATATCAATTGGGTATTGGGGTTCCTGTTGAGGAGGAGCCAGCACCCACAGACGGAGCATCAGCTGCTCCATTGGAAAGAAAGAAAACTAAGAAGAAGCAGGCTTCACAATCAGCTAAGAAGCTACTGTTAGGATGGATACAGGCCACTTTGCCTGATATAGGAGCTTCTAACTTCACTACAGATTGGAATGATGGTCGTAGAGTATCAGCACTTGTAGACAAAATGAAACCAGGTCTTATTCCCAACTATGCTACCTTGGATCCTGCAGATCGTCTGGAAAATACCAGAAATGCTATGAACCTTGCTGAAGAGCATTTTGGAATCCCACAGGTAAGTTACTGTTTATTTTCATCAGTAAATACTTGTCTATTGCGTGTTATTTGTGTTTATTTTTTTTCTACTCTACTCTAGATTATTCAACCAGAAAATCTTTGTGTTGATAAACCAGACGAGTTATCAGTTATCACGTATGTCGGCTACTATTGCAATCAAGAATCTGTTGGAAAGAACGCCCTTTTGGAGTGGATACAATCAAAGATCCCTTCATACAACATCACCAACTTCACGTCCAATTGGAAAGATGGTATGGCATTGGGTTGTCTCACAGATGTAGTTTCTGGTGGACAGTTTCCTGACTATGAAGAAATGACTCCAGATGACCCTCTGGGCAATGCTGAAAAAAGTATGGATCACGCTGAACGTCTTGGAGTACCCAAAATTATTACTCCAGAGCAGTTTGTTGATCCCACTCTTGATCCACTTACAATGATGACTTACTTAACTTATTTCCAACACGTAGCTCCATCCACTGATACCAATATATTGGCTGGAATAACAGCTGCAGGACCAGGCATAAAAGGAGATAAAGCATTCAAGGAGACCAATTTTGTTATACGTGGTCGTATTCCTGACTGGGCACCACTTGATATTAACATTACTGCTCCAGATGGTTCTAAAGTTAACTACCAAAAGAACGATCCTGTTGCTAACAGCACTGCCGTGCGGTACACTCCTCAGAAACCAGGTACCTATACAGTTGAAATCTTAGTGAACAAAGAGCACATTCGAGGTTCTCCATTTACTTTACATCACATTGAGCCTTCAAATTCAGCCGGATGCTTTGCCAGTGGTCAAGGAATAGACAAATGTATTGTGGGAGAGAAAGCTGAGTTCACAGTCAATTGCGTTAATGGTGGAGCTGGTCATCTACAATTAGAAATACGAGGTCCAACTGGTAACATTGGTACTGAGATTTCAGAAACAAGTGATCATATCTATGAAGTCAAATATACTCCCATTGAAGCTGGTCCTCATACAATCGCAGCATTATGGGGAGGTAACCATATCAACAACAGTCCTTTTACTGCACGTGTCATTGATCCTAAGAAGTGTGTTGCAACTGGATCTGGTTTGACTGGCGCCACTATCGACCAGCCAGCCACATTCCGGATTAAAACCCACAACGCTGGTCAGAGCACCCTGTCTGTAAACATCATAGGCCCTAATGGTGCAGTACCTGTTCAGATTCATGAGGATACTGTTAATGAGTATGTCTGTTCTTACACTCCTACGGATAAAGGTGATCACACTATTGAAGTAAAATGGGAAAATACACCTATCACTGGTAGTCCATTTCACGTGTCTCCTATTGTTCCTGCTGATGCCAGCAAATGCCGAGCTAGAGATCTACCAATTGGTTATCTTAGAGCGTCTAAAGAAGCCAGTTTCATCGTTGATACTCATGGTGCAGGTGATGGGGAGTTGAAAACTTCTGGTCATGGTCCATCCTTGCCTCAAAAAGTCGCATTGCAGTCACTCGATTCAAATAGTTATGGTCTATCATTCTCTCCTTTTGAAGTTGGTGTCCTGTCTATTGATGTTCTCTTTGCAGACAAACCTATCCATGATTCTCCATTCAAATTCTTAGTCAACGATCCTACTAAATGCCATGTAAATGCAGCTGCTATTAAAGAAGGTAGCTACACTATTAACCAACCTGTTAGTTTTAGAGTGTCAGCTCAATTTGCTGGCGAAGGTGAAGTTACTGCAAAGCTCCACGGACCTAAAGGACAAAAAAATGTTGACATCAAAGATCAAGGTGATGGTACTTACTTAATACATTTCGTACCAGAAGAACCTGGATCACATGCAATTGATATTTACTTTGATGGAGAAGAGATTCCAAATGCTCCAGTTCAGTTGTTTGTCGGAGCTGGCAGTGGTGCCGACGATGTGATAGTCTCTGAACCAGTTCCTGGTAGACTTGGTGTTTTTGTTGTTGATACACCTCAAAAATATGTGATAAATGCAGCTGGTGCCAATGAAGGTGATTTAACAGCAACCTGCATTGGTGTTTACACTGGCCACAAGCCTGGTGTCGAGATCGAAGACCATGGTGGTAGGCACTACATTGTGGCGGTAAATACTGCTATACCTGACGAGTACAAAGTTAATATTCTTTGGGGTGGTGACCCTGTACCTGGTTCTTCTTTCAATATCAACATTGTTGATAAACCTCGTCCTGAAAACGTCATCATAAAGGGTCCTATGTACGAAGTGGGACAACTTCCTGTCAGCCTCACTGCTGATGTGAATGATGCAGGTGCTGGTGAGCTCTTAGCCTCTTGTCATGGACGACGCATTGGTAATGTGCCTGTAAAAATTTCCGAAAAAGAACCTAAACTCTATGATCTCAATTTAGAAGCTCCTCAGCCTGACCTTTTAACTATTAGTGTTTTTTGGTCTGATGAACATGTTCCTGGCTCTCCATTTAAAGTCAACATCATTCCACCAGATGCTTCAAAGATCATTGTCACCAAACCAGATAGTTTTGCAACTTCAGTCAGAGCAATTTTCCGTGTTGATGCTACTGAAGCTGGTGTGGGCCATCTTAAATCTTACTGCCGAGCAGAGAACTCTGCAAATCTTCCTGTGGAGTTAGACAAGCCAGATCCAGATGTAGAAAAGTATAGATGTATAATAACACCTATTCGTGAAGACGTTTATCATCTATCTTTACTCTGGAGTGATAAAGATGTTCCCGGTTCTCCATTCAAAATTGATTTAGTCCCAAAAATTCATGCCGATCGTGTCATTGTCGATGATCCTGTTTATTCAATGGCTGAACAACCTGTCGATACAATGGTAGACTGCTCCCATGCTGGACCTGGTAAACTTGATGCAAATTGTACTGGTGAGTCAACAGGACCTGTACCAGTATCGATCACAGAGGTTGACCAAGCTAAGTACAAATTGACTTTTATTCCTTCAAATGAAGACAACTACAAGCTGTCTATTTCCTTTGAGGGACAATCTGTCCCTCGTTCTCCTCTTACTATTCCTGTTCACCCTATCAGAGAAGTTGCTGATATGGTGCTGCTACCAAATGTTGAGGCTGGACTAGAATTTCCATCAGACTGGGAAGACGTTACACCTCAGGAATCATCACCTACAGAAATGTATATGCTGATTGGTAATCCATTAGATATTGACTTTGAAGACCCTACTCCTGAAAACATCCCTGAAGCTGAACCAAAAGTTGATGACAGAGAAGAAAAGGAATTCAAAGCCACTGCTGTCGGTGATAAGAATGGCCCAGCTCATATTAGTGTAACTAAGAAAGGCAAAGGTGATTATGGTATCTACTTCAACCCAACCAAACCAGATCGCTATGTCCTGTCATTGGAATATGGTGACAAACCAGCTCCTAATTCGCCTATCATTGTTCACTACTCTGTTCCAGTTGATGCCTCTAAATGTATCATTTTTGGCCTTGAACAACTCTCCTTTTATCCCATCATTGACAAACCGTTAAATTTTGGTGTTGATGCTATAGCTGCTGGAAAAGGAACCCTAAATGTGACAACATCTGGACCAAGTGGGGACAAGCCTTCAAATGTTGAAGTCACCGAAGACGAGAAACAACCTGGTATTTACCATATCTCATACACACCCACGGGACCTGGAGAACATCGTGTTAATCTCCATTGGGGCAGTGATCTCATACCTGGTTGTCCACTTGTATTTAATGTTGTTAGTGGTTCTGCTATTACTGGTAAAAAAGTATATCCTTACAACAATCCTGTGCATCTGAAGTTGACAGCTGACTGTAAACCTAAAGACCTTGAAGCTTATGCTATATTTGATGGCACCAACCAAAGAACAAAAGTTAAGATTGCTAAAGATGGTAAAGGACAATTCAGGTTGACTTTCCAGCCATCCCAACCAGGCTTTTATGATGTTCATGTACATCTTCGTGGAACTGATGTCGCCGGTAGTCCATACCGTCTACGATATGCTAATCCACCAGATCCCAGTAAAGTCAAAGTAGATATCGACCCATCTGACGTTGCTTTTGTTCATTATCCCATTAACTTTTCTATTAATACTGTTGATGCTGGTGAAGCTGAGTTAGTTCTTAAAGCTAATGTTCGTAAGAAAGGCAAAGATAAACCCGACTTTAAAATTATGGATAACGGAGATAGCACTTATACTGGTGAATACATTCCCATAAGTGCAGCAGTTCATACTTTTGATGTCCTCTTTGATGGTCGACCTGTTCCAGGTAGCCCCTTTAAAATTAATGTTGTAGAGAAACCACCCGAGATTAGTCACACTCTTGCCTCCAATCTCAATCTTCTTGAAGTCTCTAAATCAGTTAATGTTTACTTTAAGTTAACACCTGGTTCTTCAATTTCATCTATCACAGCTAGTGCTACTGGACGTAATATTTATAATGCAGACTTTAAATTGCAAAGGCTAGATGAAGAAGGTCTCTATCGTGCTCATTTTGCACCTTCTTTCCCCGATGACTACCAACTGGAAGTCCTTCACAAAGGCGACCCTATTGCTGGTTCTCCTTTCCCTGTCAAAGTTGTTGGTTTAGGAGGTTTTGAGCCTAGCAAATCACCTAGTCAGATTGAGAATCCTGCCATTATTGATGCTAAACGACCATTTACTCTTCTGCTTCCAACTGATCTAGATGATGTTTCACCCGATGATCTTAAAGTAGATGTTGATGGCCCTTCTGACGCAGCATCAGTCGAACCAAGCGTTAATGGTGATAAGTTCGGTGCCTTCTCAGTCTCATTTACCCCTGATGTTCCAGGAGACTACCTCATTCATGTTAGCAAAGATGAAAATCCACTTCCCGGTAGTCCATTCCGAGTCACAGTCAAAGAGTACAAGTCTGATCCTTCAAAATGTTTTGTTGTCCTTGAAGACAAACCTCTGTTTGAAAAGCCCCAACGTTTTGGAAAGCCATGCCAATTTCGAATATCTACCCTCGATGCTGGTCCTGGCACCCTGAACATCACAGCTCGAGGTCCAGGTAAAGCTGATGTCAAAATTTTTGATAACAATGATGGAACCTATACCTGTGAGTTCTCACCATCTGTTCCTGGTCAATATCACGTTGACATTCTCTGGGATGACCAAGCTATTGATGAGAGTCCTTATACACTAACGTTCAAGCAGAGGAAGAAGAAAATCATAACTGGTCTTGATTTGGATTTGGATAACTTCAGAGTTGGTGTCCCACATCGATTTAAGCTCCACTGTAATGAAATAGGGGAGGGTGAACTTGAGGTTAATATCAGACCTTTAAGTGCTGCTCATATCAAAGTATCCAATCTTGGTAACGAGGCATATCAAGTTGAGATCTTACCACAAGAACAAGGAAACCACGAATTATCTGTGTTGTATGGTGGTAATCATATCATGGACAGCCCCTTTAATGTTACTTTTAATGAGAGAGGAGATGCTTCCAAGTGTTATATGATCAGTAATGATGTTGAGCAATCTGATGAAGGCCTAGATCATGTTGTGTTTTTGATATCCACAGAAAATGCTGGCAAGGGAAAGCTCACAGCTCATGTCGACAATCCAAATTCAGGCGAGCGCCAATCTGTTGTTATTGATGAACTAGAAGAGCATAAGTTCAAAGTTCATTTTGATCTGGGAGAGGGTTCTGAATACCAGTTGACTATCAAATATGATGGCAACCACATTGATGGCTCTCCATTTAAACTCCTCTTTGCTGATCAAACAGATGCTGCAGTCTGTCGAGCTGAAGGAGAAGGATTGACACTCTCACAAGTTGACAAAGAAGGAAAATTCTCTGTTTTCACTGAAGGAGCTGGTGATGGAGAACTGGTGATAAAAATTGCCTCTGATGATGGAACAGAAATTGTGGCCCACACCTCAGATCTTGGTCATGGAGAACATGAAGTCACCTATATACCCACAAGATCTGGCAATTACAAGGTTTCAATTAAGTGGAGCAATGAAGAGATCCCAGAGAGTCCATTTAGTATGAAATGTTATGTACCTCTTCATGCTACCAATTTGAAAGTAGTTGACCCACCCACCGAGGCCTTCCTTGAAACACCAATTACATTTAAAGTTATAACAATTGAAGATATGAATGAGGAAGGCGATATAGCAGTATCAGCTAAATCTCGTCAATCCAGTATTACTGGTACTGTGGAGAAAGAATACGATGGATCTTATACATGTACTCTAGAACCTACCACTCCCGGCAAGTATCTTGTCAAGGTAACTCTCAATGGAGATAATATCAATGAGTCCCCATTTAAGATCAAAGTATCAGAACCACCTAGACCTTACAATGTGAAGGCATACGGTCCTGGTCTTGAAGATGGTTACGTTGGACAGGAAGGGAACTTTACAGTGGAAACTGCCAACGGTGGTACTGGTACTCTGTCAGTACGAGTTCATGGACCAAAGGGAGCATTTAGGATTAACATGAGACGTCATCCCGATGATGACCGTATCATCCTGGTTCGTTATGATCCTAAATATGCAGGAAAATACTCCATTGATATAACGTGGTCAGAAGAACACATTCCAGGTAGTCCTTTCAAAGTCGAGATCCATAAGCAAACAGATGATATAGACGAGAAAGAGGAAGATGAAAACGAAGCAGCAGATTTGACTAATGGTATTCATGACAAAGAGAAACCTGAAGGCGAATCAAGTTCAGAAATACTGATTTCCTAAATCAAGTAAGCCACTCTATATTGAATATTCTCACTGTCAATAAATAGAGTGTATAAGATGTAGTGAAGTCAAATGTCTATTTAATAATTACCACATTTCATGCTTTTTTCTTTTTCTACTGCAGATTCTCCTATTACAATGAATTCTATCTATTGACTAGTTTTAAAGTTAATAAACAAGTCAAATTATAACTGTTAGATTTACCGATATTAATTTAAAATGTAGAATGTTATAACAATTTATCAGTCCCCCTTTGCTTTTACTTTTAATAAATCATCAGAAATTACAAATATTTCATTTCATTTCAATTTTTACCATTACATCTTTGAAAATTAAAAAAAGAATTAAAATACAAACAATTTGTTTGACATTAAATTATAATATATATATAATTTATATAGGGGCATATATATGTCTATCATGTATTGGATATACACAATTACTGTCATACAGTAATAATTATATATCATATAAAATTTAATTGGAAGTTTTATGTGCACCAATTATGCATCAATCAAATAATATAGCTAAAGAAGTCGGTGTATCAACAGTTTTGCAGAAACCTCTTTCTCTTTTTCAAACGTTCCAGTAAAACTGTTTCATATTTTAACATATAAGGATCGTATGTTAGTGTGCGGTTCTTACAATCAGCAGTAAGTTTTTTCCTGTAATGATATAGCAGTCCTATAGAAGAAGGTACAACAATACTTGGACCATTGTTAACAAAACTTGGCACAGCGTGGATATCCAAGTTATTCACTCTTGTTGGTTCTACAATAACTTTGGCCCGCCTTGTGGTAAACGAGCATTCTGCACGATGTAACCTGGAAAGTTGGATTGGCCTGTATATACCATTATTGCATTCTTGTTGTTTGTTTATACTGATATAGAATTTGTTACTGAAAACGTATGCATGTACATCGGGATGTTTTATTGACAGCATCATGTCACTCCAGGAAGAATTAGCTTGAGGGACAATTGCCTCATCTAAATCAAAAAATGCTAAATATTCCACACGATGCATATTACGATAAAGGCAATCGTGAATACTGAGTATTTCTCCATAGTAATGTAATGGATAGGTCGCTTGAAATTTCTCATTCCAAGGTACTACTTCTAGGATATTGTCAGCCTGATATTCTTGGAAAACAGTCTGTAAATAAGAACTTTTTACCATATCATAAACAGTAAATAGTTCTACTCCAAAAATACGATGTAACTCAATAAATTCAATCAAAGATCTGGTCACTTTTGCTATATTTTTTCCATATAAAGGTGTCTGTACACATACACCAAATTTCTTTTTCCTTTGTGGCTTGAAGACATAAATTTGAATTTCAGGAGACAATTGTAAGCATGATCTCTGATTACCCAGTGCTATAGTAATTGGTGGATTATTGCTGTCAAAATGTCGCAGTTTAAATATATGATTGACTGTTTCAAACTTTGAATAGTGGATATAACGATTACAGTGATAACTACAAGGCATCTCAACCTCTGATAATCCTAAGCATTTTTTAGTACCATCAAAAAAAGTGATCTGGCCATAGAGTGGATCGCTCCACTTTTGTTTAGTTTGATATCCTAATACATAGACTGCTGGTCCATGAAAATAAGGTCTGTCATCTAAATATGCTGAAAATAAAAATGATTTTGTGAAAGGTACCTTGACAAATTTGGTTGTATAGTTTGGTAACTTGTAATTGTCTGCGTTGTCTGGTTTTTGTAGGTTGACTTCAACTGAATCAAGAGAAGGTTTTGTGTAGGATGGTCTTATGAAGTTGTTTGTGATTATATGCTCAGGGTTTTTCGATACAGATGTTATCATAGAGTTACTGTTGTACGAAGCTACTGGAACCATGAGTGTTTCTAAGAAAATAAAAGTTATAACAATTATAGTACTTTGCATATCACGTAAAGTTGACTTATATAGGAAATGTTTTATGTGTTACACACTAACTACAGTATTATACTCAATGTAAAATATGAATGAAATTCTCTTTTCGTAATAGTATTATTGATTATACCACAGAAGTAAACATCAAGCCAGTGCAATAGAGCAAGACAATGTCTAGAGTACCAGTAACAAATCGGTATCTATAAACAATTAACGAAGTACACTAGACCCTAATCTTAAATTTGTGTATTAATTTTGCATAAACGTATGGCATTCTATTACCCACCACCACTCTATATATAGACACTACCATAAAGTAATACACACAAAGGCACAGGCATCAATTTCAGTCCATATACATGTACATGACTTGACTTGAAAATGAAAAGACTTATTGTTCCTGGCTCTATTATAATTAGGCTACCATTGTTAATCACTATTTATTTATAATGTAACAATTATGGTATCATAAACATTTTATCTTAGATAAAATGGGACTTATTTATCTATAATTATATACAATATCATGCAATCAGTAAAAATAACATCTCATGTTCACATGATAGGTGTTATAATATGTTTGTTCACACCTACTACTCACCTCTAAAAATCCCACGTTGTGAAACAATTGTCCGTAACGTATACATATATTCCTTATCTATTACGACAATCACCAGTATGGAGAGAGACAAGGTCATCAGTAAATAAACACAAGCTCTCCTACGAGGAATCATGTTGATTAAGAATTCCTCTAATTAATGCACCCGGCGGATTTGCCGCCCCCAGACGCCCACGTAAACAAATTATTTTTAATAAACAAAATAAAATTAATTTCTTATTGTATGGTGTCATCTTCCAATTTTGACATATCTACAAACAATGTACTGCTTGTTTTGGTGACATTTACATCACTTTTTGTTGTCTCAATTTCTGTTGTACTGCCATCACTTTTTGTTTCAAAAGGAATTTCATTTTGAGTCATGTTATCGTGAACATTAATTGCGCTAGACTCCCTCTCTATAAATTCCTCATTTTCTTGACTTGTCTCCGACAGTGAAGTTAAGGATTTCTTAAGAATATCTCTGGCTAATTCTTGAGCCTCTGCTGATACATGTAACTGTTCATTGTAAAGCTTTTCTTCTGCCTCCTCTTCAGCTATGCTTTGTGTTACAGGCTCAGAAGGTTCCTTCTCATTATCTAATTTAATGGCTGCCAAATGGACAGGTGTGTTAGTAGGTACATGATCCAGATTCCCAGGGCTAACATCATTCCATGAAGCAATAGGTGGAGGAACTACAACACCTACTCTTCTTGTTTTGTTGCTGCTATCATTCCATTCTGAAATGTTTGGAGGGGCAAACACACCCACCTTTCTATAAGGTGGAATATTGTCTCTTGGTTCATCATTGTCTATTGCATTTTCTAAACTTGTGTTACTAAAGGACATCTGGTCATATTTCTGTTCCAACAAGAAGGTTAATGGCACACTAGTAACTGAAGTTACAGTGGGTGTAACTACACTTCCTCTTTGCATACGTCCTGTGGAAATGAAGATATCTTGTACAGGATAGCAATGAAATTAACTGACCTCGTTTCATGTGACTTGATGGTAATATACCCGCTGGATTAATAAATGATTTGCCTACATTATGTCGTGGAACATATACACCAAGACGATGTAGAGATTGAGAATCAATATGGCGGGCACTAGAATAAAAAGAAATCATCATTGTTACTAGGACACTGTTACCAATTATAACGAGAGCCAGTAAGAAACTCATGTACAGTTTGATCTTGTGGTAAACTATCAGTCCTATAGAAACATATGTACAATTGGCAATAGGAATTTTGCTTACATTATAGGTATAGCTGAATGACTCCTGCAGTGACGATCTAAAGATAGGTGTTAATATGATTAATGAGGAACAGATTTATTGTACCAAAGTTCTTCTTTTGTCTTGCAAGCAAAACATAATCTGTTTCAGCTTTTCGTTCTGGTATTATTTCATTACGTAGTAAACTAAGAAAAGAATAGACTTTATACCAATCTCTAAGTGTGTAGTTTTGTACCTGGTTTTATTATGTCTTATGTACATTTGGCCATCACTAACTGTGTGTGATGTTATTGCTGCTGTTTGTGGTCTTCTTGATGGAGCAACCAATTTTACCTGAGGCACAGGTGATAGAGGACGGTCTGCTTCTGATAATGTCAGCCAACGACGATATCTGGAAAGAAAGCAAATAAAAGAATAGTTAGTGTCTTTTTATAGTCTTTCTCACCTCATTTCTGCTTCACTAATGATAATACCTTGATCTCTCATACTCGTTATCATCTGGTGCATTATTACACTACGTGCAGCAGGACGAGAGAGAAGAGATATTGGAGCACGATCTAAGCTGATCCTTGCTCCAGCTGAATAAGTTCTTATTCTTTTCTCTCGACTTGATCCCATCTTGATTGTTGTCTCACCTATCTACTAGCAATTGAGCTCCACCCAATTATTAAAGAGGGCGTTAACGATACGATATCAATGAATAAATTTACTTTATTATTATAAAGATGATGGGAAGAAAAGGTGGTAGTGATGACGAAAAGACTAGACATAGAAGAAGAAAACGAAGAGAACAAAGGTGATAAAATAAAATCGTATATTTGTTACTTTTCAATCAATTTTTATTACTAGATCAGGTGAGATATAAGTGATCATATTATAGTGAATGACATATTGTATTAGATGGTCGTTCTAGATCACGTTCACGTTCTGCATCGCCTGAAAGGAGAAGGGACCACAAAGAGACAAAGTCCAGATCGTCACATTCTGTTGATAAGAGGTGTGGTCAATATTAATTAATATAATACATATTTCTTAACAGTTCAATGAGTCAACAAATATCAGGTTATGAAAGCATGGTTAGTTATTTAATATACATCCACCCACTCTTAATTTTCTCAGTAGTCACCTGCCGAACGACTTAGAGCAAAGATGAAATTGATGCTTGAAAAGACAGCAGCTTCTGAAGCCACACCCACTGATGATGTCATCAGACCTGATCCAATTGAGGTGTCGGAACTGGAGAATGACGAGTTTATACCACAATCATTTGTCTCAAAACGAACAGAAAAATTTACAAAGGTTATCAATAAAATTTCTTTGTCCATATTTGGGCATAATACATCAATAAGAAATTAATGTACAATATGTACTATATAATTTACTTTAACCTAAACCTTAGTCATTCTAACTTTTAAACAATAAACCAAAAACTCTAGTTAATTATAATTATTGGTATTATATTATAGGGTGATACTGATACAGCCACACCCACTCCTACAACCCACGATGACGCCATATTTGGTAAAAATTCTTCCGCTGCTATTACTTTTCCTCAAGAGATACACTACAAACCTAAATTTAGTGAAGAGGTAACTTTACATTTGTGACTAGTGTGTAATAATCGCATTGTATTGTGTAATGCTCATAGCTATACTGTAAACATGTACTATGCAATGAAAGACCATGCCACACCCACAAGTAATGTATTATTTTAATGTCATATAAATCAACATTTTTAACCCTTAACCCTCCAACATTATTTTGAAGCAATGTTTGTTGTCTCACTATTTGTTAGTAACAAGAATATTTTTCACATAGGTTATCGACTTAACCACACCCACTAATCAATCAGAAGACAGATCTTTGAAATGGGTTCAAAAACTGGTTGCTCTTCGTGAAAAATATGCAAGCACTTTAAAATGATTGACATGATTTATAATTGTATGAAAGTAATTTCATATTTAATATAGCTACAAATAAATAAGAAATATGATTGTGTTTGGGACAGTTTAAGATTAGTCTACTTGTGGATACTTTTCTAAGAGAGCGTGATTTGGGACATAACATGATCCTGTGTATGCTTGGAAATATTTTCCAACCTCCCAGTGTCTTATTGGACTCAATTCACCTACTGGACAATGGAATAGATTTTCTGAGGAGAGAAAGGCAGGCTTAAAACAGTTACACAACACAAATACAGTCAATTTCATTTATATATATATATATATATATAGATAGATATAGATAGATAGATAGATAGATAGATAGATAGATAGATAGATAGATATAGATAGATAGATAGATAGATAGATAGATAGATAGATATAGATAGATAGATAGATAGATAGATAGATAGATAGATAGATATAGATAGATAGATAGATAGATAGATAGATAGATAGATATAGATAGATAGATAGATAGATAGATAGATAGATATAGATAGATAGATAGATAGATATAGATAGATAGATGGATGGATGGATGGATGGATAGATAGATAGATGGATAGATAGATAGATAGATAGATAGATAGATAGATAGATAGATAGATATAGATAGATAGATAGATAGATAGATAGATAGATAGATAGATATAGATAGATAGATAGATAGATAGATAGATAGATATAGATAGATAGATAGATAGATAGATAGATAGATAGACAGATATAGATATACACACCTTGAGCAGCATATCTGTTTGTACCATCTTCTACTAACACATTATAGAAGGGTTGATCAGGACCCAGTGGTAAGTTCCGAACTCCCATTTGTTCAATCCACGACTCGTTCATCTCACACTGCATATCCCATCCATATATAACACAATGATAATTGTATCTATAATAGTCTAATGATAGTATGAAGAACACAATATCTGACCTTCTATGCTTCATTATCATTCCTATTGTAAACCACACCTTCTGAGGATCACGCTCCTTGACCTGTATGTTAAAAATTTGGTTACTTTACATTTTAGTTGGATATAAATTATTTATACAGTAGACATTATTTACTCTCGTGGGTTCTCCAAGAGTTCTTTTCTTTCTTTCTGCACTAGTTTGTGCCCTTTGTAGATTGGTTAGGACATTAAGAGAACTACCTTCTACTAACATGTCTGACATTACCCATATAACCTGAGAGAGAGAGAGAGAGAGAGAGAGAGAGAGAGAGAGAGAGAGAGAGAGAGAGAGAGAGAGAGAGAGAGAGAGAGAGAGAGAGAGAGAGAGAGAGAGAGAGAGAGAGAGAGAGAGAGAGAGAGAGAGAGAGAGAGAGAGAGAGAGAGAGAGAGAGAGAGAGAGAGAGAGAGAGAGAGAGAGAGAGAGAGAGAGAGAGAGAGAGAGAGAGAGAGAGAAGGTTAGGGAGGTCAGAGAGAGAAAGGAACAAAATTAATAGGAATAAAATATCTATACCTGTTTAGTATTAAATCTTAGATCTAATGCAATATTTGCTGCATCAGAAGCCACTTGTCTAGTAAAGTCACTAGTTGGTGAGAGCCAACACAGAGTAAGTTGTAGAGCTAGTGCTGCCGGTAGTACCAATGGACCCCTTGTATCATAACATCATAATTATATATATTGTACATGTCTTACCAGCATTGTTTGTCCTCTTTCCATTGTCGCGCTATGTCAAAACTAATTCCAAACACCTGTTGTCCACGTGTATAGATGTTAGCTACCATTCTAATCATAGCCTGTTGTAATAATTATAATTATTAATTAGCAAACAGTATTAAGGGACACCTTATGTGGCTCAACAGCATTAAACATGTCAGGATGTGGTGCTGTTAGGAAGGGAACTAGATTTAAACATTGTTGCTGATTGAGTAACTGTCCTTTACTATAAGCATCTACAAATACTTCACTCTCCCTACTGTGTGTGTGTGTGTGGGTGTGAAAGCGAGAGAGAGAGAGAGAGAGAGAGAGAGAGAGAGAGAGAGAGAGAGAGAGAGAGAGAGAGAGAGAGAGAGAGAGAGAGAGAGAGAGAGAGAGAGAGAGAGAGAGAGAGAGAGAGAGAGAGAGAGAGAGAGATAAGATAACACTCACATTTACACTATCCTACCTTTGTAAATCTTGTGGAGCTTTCAATAGAAAATGTGCAGGAAAATTAACAGGCAATAGTGTCACTCCTAATCTACTAGCTACTGCTTGATAAATAGCACTCAAAGTGATTGGAATGCCTTTTTTATGTTGTAAAACCTGCCACAAAAATAGCATTAAAAGAGAGAACAGAGACAACCCACTAACATGATTGATAAGTGAGTTCTCTACTTGGTAATAGTCCTCGGTAGAAGCCTTAAAACCAAGTTGTGTGAATAAAACTTTATTAATACCCTAAAGATTACAATTGATACGTCATCAATTACTTAATAAGCCCATATTAAATCTAATATAACAGGGACAGACCTCTAGAATGGCTTGTCGAGATATTGATAAACTACGAACAGCAGCTATAGTAGTTTCTTTGTCATATTTGGGACATTTAGATTCACTGATATCTTGTTTAAGAACGACTTTAGCAACCTGTGAAAGTTAGGTAAACACAAGGTCAACATTCTATTGTATACAAATCACATCGCTTAATGCATTGCATTTATTAAATATATAATATTTGTTATTATTGTCTTACTTCACTGGCTATATTATCTAATTCATTGTTAATATTTTCTTCAGATATATCACTAACAGGATCAATCCATTGAGCTATTAAAATAGCAGCTAATAAAAGAAAATGAGAGAGCAACATCATCTAATCTTTTAATTAATTCGTAAATTTGTATTTATGAAATGACATTACAATCTTTGTTGGTAGATGTATGCACATGTATATGATGTTGGATAAATAAAGTTACCTTGAATTAATAGTTGGTCAGATGGTGGTTGATCAAGGAGTGCCCGCCATTTCTCCTTTAGTTGTTCTCGTTGTAAGTACTCATATAAACCCAAACAATAATACTGATGACTTAAATTAGCCTTCCTTGGAATAGAAAGTAAAAGACTATTCATTTTCTAATTTTTGTATGATATTCTGTTAATATTTTAGTTTATTCAGCTCGATTTGTTCATCAAATAGAGTGGGTGTGGTTAAGATGAGAACTAGACTTTTATAATATTATATTATATTAGTATAAATCATAAAAAATTATTTCTCAACTACCACTAAATTAGAAAATTACGGTACTCTATTATTCAATTGCTTACTTACTTAATAGGTTTATTTAATATTTCTTTCAAGACACAATCCATGACTTCCTTAGATGTACATCTATCCTTTCCAATTAATTTCTTATAATCTTCCATATCATCGTCATCAACAAGATATAGTCTGACCTAATGTAAGAATCCCAGTTAATATAACTGTCAGACAGTGAATTATAGTTCATTTCTTAATGAGATAAAGTGTATTATTAATGAACTAAGAACCACAATACTAAAGATATAGTTAAATATAATGTTGACCTAAGGTTTTGGTGAATTAAGAAACGTAAGACACTTTGTATCCAGATTTCTTGAATATAAGAAAAAATGCTAACACACATGAGTGAGACATCACTTTTAGGCACTAGTCATTGTGTCCATTAAATTGTTTATCAGTGCATTTTATCTGGTACATATCCATAAGCTATTTATGTTCAACATAATACTCACTCCTTTCTTGATGGTCACCTGGAGAAGGCTGTCAAGTTTTGACTCACACATATGTCTTTGTCGACACAATGTGTACCACTCCTCATTAGATTTCCCAGTACAACCTTCCCACCAACTCCATCTGGAAAAAGAAAAAATATTCTTCCCGTTCAATAACAAATTGTACCTAGCATTGGCGATCAAAGACCACGAATTACTGATTAATCTATGCAGACGTCCACAAGTCAGAGATATACGGCACACATCTTGAAGTGAGAGACAAGGATGAGTAACAATTTGTTCCAATATCTCTGTAGGGAGACCAAGTAAAGACGGTACATCCATCTCCACTTGCGATTTTGACCACACCCACGAATTACTAATTATACGTCTAAAACAATAAAGTAAGCTAGGCCCTGTCATGACTACTTTAGTTTGGTTCCCTGACTCTTAATTCATTACTGAATGTAATAGTAGACTCTAATGACATTTGTTTAGAGTGTTGTTGTGATTACTGCAGTGCTGGCTGATCGTGAAGTTCCTGAAATGGCTATTTTAGATTCTGCCCAAGATGGTCTGGAAGGACATTGTTCTTTGTTAAGAATATGATGCGCGATTTTCATAATTGTAGAACTCTGTGTCTCTATATAGTTTATTAAGTAGACTAGTTCTTTAACTTGATCATATATGAAGGATTGGTCTGATTACCAAACAATCAAATCTATTATATACCTGCTCAGTTCAATGATCAAAGACAATGGATTACTGTTCAATATATGTACTGAGACATTGACAAGTTAGAAACATGCATCTTGATGAGTAGCTCTGTCCAATAGTTCAGAAGGAAAGACTAACAGTGAACACACAGCTGCAGGGAAATCTCACTATATTTTAATAAAGCATCCTGTAACAGTCTCTGTGTAGGAATTAATATTGTACATTGAATTATGAATATTTCAACCAAAACAACTATAATGCTTCCATCAGATTAGTCCACTCTGTTCTCATACTATATATATATATATATATATATATATATATATATATATATATATATATATATATATATATTATATATATATATATATATATATATATATGTATATATATATATGTATATATATATATGTATATATATATATGTATATATATATATGTATATATATATATGTATATATATATATGTATATATATATATGTATATATATATATGTATATATATATATATGTATATATATATATGTATATATATATATGTATATATATCTATACCATTAGTGGTGGGGTCTTGATGTTCATACAGCATTCAACATCTTTTGGAATTGATACAATAAATTTAATCTCATTATCATTAGTATTTCCATTATATAATATGGTATACAGGCATGTAGCCATCATAAGGCACAATCAATCAATGTGTAACTTTCTTGTGATCATGACTTCAGTTAGGATGTTAAATGTTCTTACATTGTGTGCTTGCCACTGAAAAATACATTAACACCCTGCTAAAAACATCTATTTTCTTTCTTATGCTTTATAAATTTCAAGTTAATTATGATTTCGTAAAAGAAGGGGTTTGATCAAATCTTTAATAATAAGATTAGTGGACATCTATGAGACACACTACTTATATATCTACAGGTAGTAACACATTATATATGACATGACTACTACTTCTAGATTTGACTCATTACTGGTATTCAAAGCTTCCAAACCAGTCCATAAAATCGAACTTTTTCAAGAGATGAGGTGCAAGTGACCTTCAAGACGTCTACTGCAATACAAATAATTATTTGCGTCGCTACATGTACGTTCAGAGGGAGTTTCTTGAAGGTGGGGCTAGTCATCGGTTTTCAACCCGTATTTGACATGGCCAATCGAAGAAGACCGACGTCGCCAGTAGGACTTGAAAGACGTTTCTTAAGTAAGTCTGACTCGCATGCAAAATAAATATTTGCTGAATATTAATAATGGGGTGTGGCTGGTCAAGCAAAAGATGTCATCATCTAAGGCAAAAAAGAGTCTTAACCCTTTTGATGATGATGATGTAGACGTGAGAGACACCTCTGGTATGGATAAGCATGAAACAAAGAAAGGTGACCAGGAGCAGTGAAACTTGATAAATTACATAATAATATTACTTCAACTATCATTTTTTGGATTTTCTTTGATTTATTTATGCTCAGGGTCTAAATATGAACCTGTTCCAAAGTTTGGTCATCACACAGCCATTGTTGGTGAAAAGCTCTATCTCTGGGGAGGTTGGCAGAAAGAGTTTCCAGAGGTTCATTCTTCAGATGAAAAAACTCACCTAACTTCTACAGTTGATGTTTTTAATCTCCATAAGGGAGAGTGGGAGAAAGTAGAAATTTTTGGTCAACCCCCTCTTGGAGTTCGTGGCTACGTCTGCACTGCTGTGGGCTCAGATATTTATTATTTTGGCGGCTATTGTGGCCATGACTGGTGTCGTCATTGTAGCCTTAGGTATGAGAAAAAATGTCCTTTGAAATATTCACTTTTGTTTAACAATTTATTAGGAAAGACTTTCTTCAATGCAAAATTTTATGTTTATTTTTTGATGTTCCATTTAGTTGTCTGGATACAGCCACTCTCCAATGGAAGGAGGTCCATGTTGCTAACCCTCCTAAATCACCAATGAGGAAAAATGCATGTAGTATGGTGGCCTTTAGTCAGGAAGAAGAAGACTTTCTCTTTGTATTCGGTGGAGCAGGAATGCTTTGTTCTGCTAATCAACCTGAAGCTATCTATATTCCATGGAATGAAAATCCTGACTATGGATGGACTAATGAATCACACATATTTTCACTGAAAACTGGTACATATCAAAAATTTTTATGTACTTATTTAAAATGTTACTCATTAGGAGAATGGATTATTCCATCATCTGTTGGAGATCGTCCACCTGTGTGTGCTGGACAAACTCTTACTAAAATTACTCATAACTCAGCTGTCCTCTATGGAGGATTTGATCCTTATTCTGGTCAATGCCTCTCTGATGTATATATTGTGGAAATGAGTAAAAATTCAATGGTTAGTACAATACATTAAAATTATAATTAAATATCTTGCTCTGAGAGTTAGTCTTAGCACATTAATGTTATTATAATTGTGTGATAATACTATAGACAGTTATTATAGTAACAGGCACAAATATGAGCAACTGTCTCTATCTCTCTTTCTAGCACTGGCATAAACTTCCTCTTCAATCTGGACAGCCTGAGCCTCATCCACGTCATGATCATGCTTCAGTATGCATATCTGGTCCACTGTTTAATCAAATCAAGCCATTAGTGCTGATCTCAGGTGGACGCGATATTCGATGGAAGTCTCTTGGAGACATCTGGTTACTGGATTGTTCCAGTGGCAACTGGCAACAAGTAATACTAACGAACTTTGCTATTTATTGAATCTTACAATGTGTTTTTATTTGTAGCTTGAAGTACCTCAAACAGTAGGTAATCGCCATTTTCACTCTTTGTCAGTTTTTGCTATTAACAAGAGTTGTGTGTATGGAGTGATGTATGGTGGAGTGAAGGAATGGCTACAAAGTGAAACAGCAAGCGAGCAACCCATAATATCAGACACAACTATATTAGAAATAAGTAAGTTGATCTTTTTACTAATTCCTTACTACAAATATAATACAAAATTTCATAAAAAGCTTCATGTATTATTTGAGAGATGTCAGCAAATAGAAAAAACTCTCTTTATCAGAATTAAATTCAAATGCACACACACACACACACACACACATAAAACTTATTATTACATTAAATTATTTCAGGTTGTGATGAGGATGACACATGGAGAGTTAGTGCTGTTTTAGATAGCAACATGTTAATGTCAACAGAAGAATATAAGTGTCGTTTAATCCAACGTCTCTTTCTGATCCTAAAAACAGCTCAAAGAGAGAATCCTGGAGTAGCAAAGTAAAGATATATAATATTTTGTTTTGATATAACAATTGCTTTTATTATTTTAGTTTTGATCTTCAAAAAGTAGGCCAATTACAGAATCAACTAGAGGAAAAAGAAATACAGCTAAAAGAGGCTGAAGAAAGGGCAGACACTCTTGCCCATCAACTTCAAAAAGTGAAGGAATTACCTCAACAACCTCCTAGGGCAATTATTTCCCAACCAATGAAATCACCAGAGCTTGATAATGCACAACTTCGAGCTATGAAAGCTGAACAACTGGCCATAGAAACAACAGGTGATGCTTTACGATCGTTTTTTATTCAGAGGGACGAAATACAGTTGACAGGTCCTAATGTTGCTAAGGGTTCTTATGGCCACATTACTCTAGCTCAATATAAAGGCTTCCATGTTAATGCAAAGATTCTGAATGGAGAGTTTGTAAATGATTACAATAAGTTGATACTGCATCGTGAAATGCTCAAGTCAATGCAGGTACGTCACCCTAATCTCATTCAGCTTTTTGGTGCATCTGTTATGGAGAGAAATGTTGTTTTGGTATCAGAGGTGATGCCTGTTTCATTACGTCTTGAACTTGAGAAAAGGCCTCTTCCTAAGCAAGAAATACTCAATATCTCACGTGATGTTGCCTCTGCTCTCTCTTACTTGCATGAAAAGCTGATGTATCCTGTCACACACAGGGCAGTTTGTGCTAGCAATGTGTTTCTGGAGCCTTTACAATTGAGATGGCGTGCAAAATTATCCGATTTCTTTACAAGCAATTTCTTTTATTTTGCAATCAATTCTCCTTCAATCCTTGATCCAGCATATTTAGCCCCGGATGCATTAAATTTACCTCATGAGCTGTCTCCTAAGTTAGATATTTTCAGTTTTGGAGTCACCCTTATGGAGATGGTATCTCAAACATTACCCTCAGCCAATCCAGTTGACAGGGAAAACCAGCTAAAAAGAGTTAAGTGGCCTCTTGTTGTCAATATTATTCGTAAATGCATAGCTTCTGATTCAAGGGAAAGACCATCAGCTTCTCAAATTTTGAATGATTTGTGTGAAGTAAAATAAAACATTATTAGTTTTTTAAAATTATTTTAATTGCAATTTTTTTGCTGCTGTGTTTTTGTCTTTGTTGGAGTGATTTATGAATTTGTACTTCCATTTTAATAATAACAGTTAACATAGTGAAAGAAACCCAGCCTACAAGTCAGTTGTTTAAGTTGCTGAGTAATCATTGAAGACTGCATATACCCCATTCAAGAGATGCTTAAAAGACTTTTTCAAGGCAGTAAGTTGTGTAGACACTTTAATTTCACCCTTTACATATATTTTTTTTATTTCTACTCTTTAGAGAGACAACAACCGCAGGCAAGATGGGGCCACTCTTGTGTAGCTTTACAAAATAAAGCAATTGTCTGGGGTGGAATGCAAGCAACATTACCAGAAGAGCATAGCAGTGACCAGAAAACACGTGTATCATCTGTAATTGAGGTTAACTTTTATTACTGTGTTGCCTAAATTTTCTTTATAATTCCATATTATATATGTAGGTATTTGATGTCCGCAGTGGTAAATGGCAACAAGAACGTACTGTAGGCACGCCACCTCTTGGTATCAGAGGACATGCTTGTGCTTCAGTGAAGAATGAGATATACTACTTTGGAGGGTTTTGTGGCCATGATTGGTGTCGCCATAATACAATGCATTGTCTTGACACCCTTACTAATGTATGGAAAGCTGTTGTCCCTCAAAACCCAGCTAAAGGTCCTATGCGTAAATCACGTAGTGGAATGGTTCATTTTAAAATTAACAGAGAAGAATATCTGTGCGTGTTTGGAGGGACAGGTCTTTTGTGTTCTGCTAATCATACTGAAGCAACCTACATACCTTGGAGAGAAAACCCTGATTGGGGCTGGACTAATGAAGTCCATTACTTGGCTCTTAACAACGGTATGTACTTGCACAACAAACTTCTTATTTTAGACTGCATGCTAAGAACATGTTATGTTTGTGTTGATCTAGTTATGCATAATCATGAATGACAATGTGATATTGATATTTCAGTATAATAATAATCATTGATAACTCTCAATATTTGAAATAGTGCCTAATGCATTGATGACCAGGTCAATGTTCATATATGGTCAGATGGTTATTTTACTAATCTATACTTCAGGTGAATGGAGTACTCCATCAGTGACAGGTGAAGTCCCTCCTCCATGTGCTGGGTTTACTCTTACCAAAATATCACATACATCTGCTCTCTTATATGGTGGGTACAACCCTCAAAGTGGCACTTGTATTAGAGATTGTTATATCATGCAAGTGACACGTGATGGCATTGTGAGTAATATATTAAAAAGGGATGATTCTTGTTACTGTTTTATATGCAGCATTGGAAAAAATTGGATACAAATCAGTCTGAAGGACAAAGGGAAAGACAATTTCCATTAGGACGTCAGGACCATGCAGCAGTCTGTATCTCAAGCCCAATGACTGGACAAAATCGAACTATTTTATTCATATTAGGTGGTCGGGATCATGGGAGTAACACTCTTAATGACTGCTGGCTATTGGATGTTGACAATGGCAAATGGACACAAGTATGAAACAATATCTTATGCATAGCTAGCTATAAGACACTTATGGCTACTTGTCTTCCTATTTCAGATATTCTTGCTAGAATCAGTTGCGCATCGTCATTTCCACTCAGCTGTTACTTTTCAATTGACAACTGATCATATATTAGTCATACTGTTTGGAGGAGTGAGAGAATGGTTATGGGGAAAATCAGCACGTCAACAACCTGCCTTGTCTGCTACAGTCATCTTGGAAGGTGGTATGTGTAGATACATTGATTCCATAAATGAAATACTACTTTATTTGTTACTCTTGTGATATCAAGATGTTAATTGAATTTCTTATTTCTTCATAGTTGCTTCCCCAGAGGATGAATGGACATTTCGTGTTGTTATGGGAGAGACAGATCCTATTCCCACTGATAATTATTATCAATTAATACAATTCTTTAACGAAGAGAGGGAAGATAATGAAGAGGAAGAAATGGAACATCCTCCACAATTAGAGCTTATGTTTTCTACTGTTGGCCGGGATAAGTTAGACACTAGTGATAACCCTCTCTTACCACAGTCACCCATAACGGTAGCAAACAAATCAGTAACAACAGAAAATGCACATAGCACAAATAGAATAAAACCAATACAATTTTCACCAATTTATGAGGACTTTTCGTCTGATATGGATTTGAGGGACACTAATGATGATGCTATCAAGGAATTAGAGAAGCAGTTAGAAATTGCACAAGGCCGAGGAGAAGAGATAGAGGAGATGCTCCATCAAGCTGTCATGAATGCTGAGGAAAGAGCTGTAAAAGCTGAAGAGAAAACAAGGGCAGCTGAAGGAAAGATTCTTGTCTTAGAAGGGCAGATCAAAATATTAGAAATCGCTAGAAAACAGTCAGAGGAAAAACTATGTGAAGCGTATGCTGAAGCATTGGACTATTCAGAGAAGGTATGTGTACATCATGGAGTAACTACACATACTGTTGTATTATTATTAGATACTTCAATTGGAACAGCAGGTATTAGCATTCGAAGATAGAGCAATAAATGCTGAGATATCTCTCAATGAAGCTCAGTGTCAAATAGAAGAAAAGGAAAAGAGACTGAAAATAGCTGAAGAGAAAGAAAAAGAGATGGAAGGAAAGGTTGATGAACTCGAAACATTGGTTAGCAATTAAAATGCTATACCTTTAAAAATTAACTATGGCCTTACCTTACTTTAGGTAATGAAAATGGAACAAGAACTTCTTGACACTACTGCTTTATTAATGGAAACAAAAGAAGCACTAAATAAGGAGCAGCACTTTGACAATGCCATGATGAGCAAGGAGGAAGACAACAGTAGAGAAAGATGGCTGCATGATGACTCAGCAACTTGCCAGTTGACATATTGGAGAGCTATCGTTGACCTGAAGCATCCCAATATAATATTGTCTTTGCCTGATAGTGATGATCATTCACTATGTGCAGTAAAGATAGCTACATCTCAAATCGCAACACCTCATACATTACAAAAAGAGCTATATGAAAGAAAGACACTTACACGAAAAGAAATAGCAGCCATTTCTTTTGATGTAGCCATTGCACTAGTTTATCTTCATCAACAACAACTTCGTTCATTGCTTCATTTACAGCTAGATCCATCACATATTCTCTTGGAACCAAAGAATCCGGAAGATAAGGTCAGGAACTGGAAAGCAAATATTTTGATCTCGCTTGCAGACAACCCCCCATTAACACCTGAAAAAGGAACTCACAAGCAATCAAACTCTACTCCAAAGCCACTGCAAGAACATCAATGTAGCTATAGTGCTGGTGTTCAACCCAATTATTTCATTTCTGATGTTTATAGGTTTGGTCTGCTATTGACTGTCATGGCTATTGGACTACAATTGCCATTGGATAAGGACAACATTGACGATGTTATAAAGTCAATCGACTGGCCTAGTTTAGCAGACATAGCATCAAAGTGTGTCAATGCTAAAAATGATGGTAGTTTTGACATTGATGACATTTTGCATTATATTGAAACAATGAGCATATAATAAAATGATGCATTATATTATTGATTTGTACTTGTTAAGCAGTTTTTTTAAATTGATGTTATTAGAATTCAATATTAGAAAATATTAACTGAAGAAAACTTAAGACATTCTTATGACTATTTTTAAAATAAAAGGAGATAATGCCAAAAGTAGGGACAATATATCAAATATATAACAATAGAATCTAGAGTATTTATGATTTTAACCCTGTATTGCTATCATGGCAAATAAATTGTATGATATTCATTGTATGGCTACTATGTAGAGACTTCCATACTGCTATTCCTACTGCATATGGTCTTGCATGTTTGAGATGCTTTTTTGCCTTACTTACATTCCATAAATGTTTTCAAATATTTTTTATTCATTCATAGATATAGTGTATTAGAGTAATATATATACAGTGACAATACTTGCTCATGAACTAAAATAAATTTTGCTTTTTTTGATCTGCTTATAATAGTCTTATCAAGGAGAACAAAGGAGAGTGCTTAGTGAGAGTATTAACAAATAAGAGGGTTCATGATCGCTAAGATTTTGCGGTTTCAAATGTTGACTCTATTAAGAATAGGACAACAATTGCTGATGTTCAACTATTCAATTCTCAACTTGTACTTTCTTGATAAAATCCATGACTATCCTGGCAGATAAACACCAAATATTTGTCATTCTACTAGATGTCCAAGTAGTTCCATCACTATTACATTAGAAATTGTGTATTAAGCCTTAAGGTTTATCCTTACATTTGGTGATATGATCAACAATAGCCCAATTGAAACATAACTAATAGACTTTAGTATATCAACAGTAGATTTTTTTGTCATTTTAACATGAAGTATTTTGATCTATTAACTAAAACATAACCAAATACCAAATTAACTAGTGGACACTTTGTCTATTTTACCACTATTGACTAGTGGACGAGCGTATTCAACGAATTCATCAATTAGTACAGGCCATGCCCCTAGAGGAAATAAAGCTTGATATAATCAGAGGTATATAGAGACACGCCCTACAATATAGAAATCCATTGTTTTAATCTATCTTCTGTAATACAACACTAGATGACATTATTATAAGGTAGGTATTATGAATTAATAAGCAATATCTGATTACATGCTATTTAGAAATTAACAATACTATAAATTACATTTATTAATAATATAATGAACAAACGAAATGGTCTGTCATTATTATAATATATGTATAAAAAAGACTTACCATCTTCGTCATAATTACTCATAGTATCATCGATAGTGTTAGCGAATTCTAATAAGAGGTTCCAAGTATCACGTGGAATAGCTCTCTTATAATGATCCTATATAATATATAGAGATATTGTCATTATACTCCAAGTAACTTAATGAACAAGTAATAAAATAGAATTAAACTTAGCAACATTCTAGAGTAGCTTTAATAAGCATTCTCCAAGACTATTAGTTGGTTCATTTTGTTATCTCATAATGTATGCTCAGACAAAATACAAGTATGGTTATATCAGACATACTCTTAAATATTCACACCAGAGATCTAAGAACTTGAAACGACCACGAAAGACAAGATCCCAATATGCTATTGCCATATCTAGATCTGAGGACAATCAAATAAGAGAGTATTAATTTAATTATTTGTATATTTAATAAGTTATTTATTATACAAGTATATTATGTGACTTACCAAGTCCTTTTTGTCCAGGATTTTTAGCAAAATTGAAGGTAAATTGATAAAAGTCTTTAAAATTTTGAGGATCTTGAATTTCTTTGTCTAATATTTCACAACGTTTACGTAATTTCTCTATAGAATCACATCTAAGGAAATAATCTTTAATTTGTTAATAGTTTTATAAAATTTATTACCCCAATCTTGTCAACCCTTCTACAAATTCTTGTCGTGTAAACTCACATTGTGTTGCTGCCTAAAATGGAAAAGAATGTCTCTACTATAACAATATGGATGTATAATATAATACATAATGGATGACTAATAGTATAATGGATGTATAATATAATACATCATGGATGACTAATAATATAATGGATGTATAATATAATACAACATGGATGACAGTATAATGGATGTATTAATAGTATAATGGATGTATAATATAATACATGATAGATAACTAATAGTATAATGGAAGCATAATATAACACACAATGGATGACTAATAGTATAATGGATGCATAATATAACACATAATGGATGAATAATAGTATAATGGATATATAATAATATAATACATGACTAATAGTATAATGGATGTATAATATAATACATTATGGACGACAGCATAATGGATGTATAATATAATATATCATGGATGACTAATAGTATAATGGATGTATAATATAACACATAATGGACGTATAATATAATACATCATGGATGACTAATAGCATAATGGATGTATAATATAATACATAATGGATGACGTATAATGGACATATAATGACTATTAGTATAATGGATCTATAATATATTACATGATGGATGACTATAGTGTACAAGGTCAATTAATAAATGACAACAATTATAATAATATTGTTTATAATAAATACCTGTAATTTCCATGCAATAATTAACACAGTGATACTAGCAGGATCAAGACGAAGGTCAGCACAAAATCTACTTATACCCTCGGCAAGTATCTTGTCTTCATCGGCTGAATCTGAGTATTGGACAAAATAAAGATGTATAATACAATCAAATGGATGAATGGTTTACTATGATACATGTAAATAAGACAATGGACATATAGGACAATATAATGGACAGTATTATGTATGTATAGTGTAAACAAATAGACATTTAATACAATAAATGGATACATAGTACAAACAAATGGACAAATAGCTAACCTCTATACTTATTAAACAAGGCATCCAATTTTCTTTTCTCAACAGCAGGAGGAGGAGGAGGGACGTAGAATTGATCAGGGTGCTCGTAGTAATTGTTGACAGCTGCTTCTATTCTCCAGTCACTGCTACTTAGGAAACTTGTAGCAGTTGCATCATCAGTCCCTGTAATAACACCATACTAACAAACTATTTTATACGTGTATACACATATATGTTAATAGTTAAGCTGAACTCTCTTTTAAGTAACTATAATTCAATATTGAACGAAGGTCATTCTAAATATTGGTGATGGTGGTGTTGCAAAAACATTATTTTGTATAATTATAATGATGGTGAGTGTTAATGACACAACAGCATGAAAATTGTAACATATTTTGACAACATCTCAGTATATAATCAATTGATTAATAATCTTTTATTAACAAATCATAAAGGAGATAATTATCACTGCAAGTACATACAACCACACCCCAAATTAATCAATAACATTATAACAATAGAGCTTACCTGTTAATGTAATAAATTGGCGTATTTTTGCCTTTTGAGATTGAGTGTATTTCGTTCTATGATGCTATATTAAAAGATATAATTATAAAAACCACAAACTAGCTGGATCAATGAATATCTCAAATGTACAAATTGTTATTATTGTAATATGTTTAGAAAATCTACAGACATAACTCACCGCTGATAAAGACATGTTTACAGTAATTTTCTCTTATTTTTGATATTTATGAAGAATAGATTAAGAAGGCAAGAACATTCTAAGCACAAGGCTCTTACTTGCTGATTCATTCAATCAGCCACACCCCTTTTAATGACCACACCTCCATGGGTAAAACTATAACTCGTGATGTGACTTGTTCTGTTGAGAGTTTTGCTGCTAAGATTATGTTGTGGTTAAATAGACGTGCTTCTTTATCCACATATTTACTAGTTATAGTCATAGTTGGAATTGCTTATTTCATAATATCTTCCACGTTTGTGTCCAAGGATCGTGATCTCGCTGTTACGCACGTCAACGAAAAGAAACATCTTCGCGATTTGTCGGGAGCATTTATAGTCAACTGTAGTCAGCTATGCGGTCATCCGAATGACAAGAACGTCGAAAAGGATTACGTACTAAACTCGACGTCCTCTAGTGAAAGTGTTACCACTCACTCTCCACTGACTTTTTCACTAAAACTCAATATTTCCAATAGACCCTCAAATATTATACAGCCTTACCCATTAACTTGGGCAGCTATTGATGAAACAAAGACAACAGTATTCTCGGCCTATTATGATGAAAGACCAGAGCTCCATGGACCATCTATTGTAATATTAGGTATGCAGTCTCGTAAGCACCAATCAGATACATTATATTGTACATTTAAATACGCCAATGGCACTTTTGCTTGTATGGAGAAATCAATTGTATTAGAGATGGACGCGTGTAACCAGCAAAAAGAATCTCACAAGAAGCACATATACAAATTTGTCCATGTCTTTCATATATGTCGTCTAGTTGGACAAGAAATCCCTCAAAAAGTAGCATTGAGTCATAATTCAAAGTGTAATCCATCAAGCTCATTTATAACTATTTATAACCACCAACCAAGAGAGAAAGCGCACATAGGTATATGTATAGAGACGCCTATTTTCAAAAAGACAAAGGAAGACTTAGTGACTTTTATTGAAATGCAGCGACTGTTAGGTGCTGACATCTTCACAATGTATTTCCTGGATGTCCCTGAAGATGCAGAGTATTTCCTAACAAACACTTACAAAAACAAAGTGGATATAATACATTGGCACAAACTGTTCAGAGAACGGGACCCAATACACTATTATGGTGAAGTACTTGCAATACAAGATTGTTTGTTTCGCAATAGACATCGTGTGAATTATCTGATGTTTGTGGATCTGGATGAGGTTATCATTTCAAGAAGACATTCAGATTGGCCTGCAATGTTGGCAGAACTTGACAAAGAGTACATTGACAGTTTCATTTTCATAAACAAATTCTTCCTTGAGACACCTTCTAAAAACATTCCTCCACAAGAACTCGAAAGCTGGCAATCCTTTCTCTGCAATGACATGAAAATCCCTGATTATTTCACCCATTTTGAAAAAACACTATGTCGCTATCATTTCTATGAACGTTCTAAGATGATACTTAAACCAAAGTATATTATAGATACTGACATTCATGGACCTTGTACTCACAAGTCAGGCTATACACATTTTTTTGTTCCTGATGATATGGCAATGAGTCAACATTATCGTAGCAAACCTACTATTGAGTGTAAGAAAAACAGGAAAAAAAAGAGATATGAGACAACTCATGATGATTACATTGTAAAATATGCACCAGATTTGTTGCAGGCAGTCCATAAAAAATTGTGTCAATAGTTTTTTTTCATTACTGTTTCTCACAGCAATTGTATAGTTTTTATACTTTAAAATTCAAAATGAAATCACTTGCAATAATTTTGTTATGAACATTAATTTAATTGTTTTTGAGAATCAAGCACAATATAAATATTACATGGTATATATTCTAACATGACCATCTCTACAGCCAGTATAGACCCATCCATTCTGTGTGGTAACTAAACTAGTCACTGGATCAATATCAGGTCCAGTTAAAGAAGTTGCTATACTAGTAGCTACATCTTCACAGTTCCAAAGAATACAGGAGCCGTTTTCTGTGCAAAAAGGAAATCAGCAATTAATTGTTATGATTTCATTATTACACCTGCTGTTTGATTTGAGGTTTGTTTTGTAACAACAATAATTCCCTAGAGCTTATTACACAATACACTAAAGTCATTTTCCTTACTATAGCCTGATAGACAGTGACATTGACTGTAATGTTGAAGTGATGTGATCTCTGAATTGCCAAAGGAAAGTGTCTTCAATGAATCTCTAAGATATATGAAGATAGTCCAAACATAGAGTCAATTACAATATAATATAATATAATTATTGGTAATTAATTATTATTACTGTTTATTATTAGTTTAATATATATGTCTTTTAAAATCAAAAAAATACATAAGATTTGAATTTATTGAAAAAGTTTGTCTGACTATGAACGTACTTGAATAAAAATATGTACAACTTTTGATTCAATTACTATTATTTGAATTTTGTGTCATCCAATATTTGAGTTAGTGTTTACTACAATACTTGAATTATTGGAATATTTGTTATTATAATCATCATCACTTTAATGTTACTACATTACCACATCTGGGAACTATATAAGATTACAGGCATTCCAAATTATACACAATATTATTAACTGTATTTTACAAATTTGGCACTCAGAATGTATAGTCTTTGTGTGAATGCATCTTAAAATGAAAAATATGTCTTACTTCAATTGCCTGAGGTCAAGAATTACAAGACCTCCATCTTTAGCTCCTATTACTAACTTTCTACTGTCTATAGCCACACCCCTCATTAGAGGTGATGAAGGATAGAAGTATTCTGCAATCTAAAAAGCACAAGATATAACATGTGGACTTACCCCTATAATTAAAGTATAATCACCAAAGAGTTAGTACGTGTAAATTCAATACTAAATTGTTATGTCTAATACATGAAGCATGCCAGGCAGTCCTAAGATTGTTTCTGGCACATACATTATACTATACATATATATATATGTATGTATGTATGTATGTATGTATGTATGTATGTATATATGTATACATGTATGTGTGTATGCATATATATATGTATGTGTGTGTATATATATATATATATATATATATATATATATATATAGGTGTGTTTGATTTCAGCACTATTGTTATGTGTGGTCATTGATTGTGACAATAACTGCCATATACTGGTTGCTGTTACACATAACAACATAATTTAATTTACAGTGTGTACTACAATGTTGGGCGTGACTATTAATGGGATTTAGCATTCTCTAACATAAGAAAATTTCTTAACGTGTTACCATTCTTGGTTACTATAAATGTCGTATTTATTTATATTCAGATAACTACCCATTCATACCTTGATGCGATTTCTTACGTCAAATGTTCTCAAGTTACCGTCTTCAGTGACAGTAAACAAGACTTTCCCTTCAGTATCATGTTCATGTACTATGTAAATACAATCAATAGTGACGAAAATAATGAACTGACCAACAGGCTCCATCTGAGGGGATGTTGTAAGTGAAGACTCGGACACAATTCCACATCCATTTATGGGACTACCCAGATCAGCTAGAACAGATAAACATTGACCGCTCCCACAGTCCCATAAACGAGCTGTACCATCAGCAGATGTTGCTATGACAATATCATAATAATTTTAACACAGAATATGAACACTTACAAATAATATTACGACCTCTCTCAATGATACACGAGTCTGTAATTCCTACATTATTAAAGCAGAAAGTCCATTCAACAATTCAATGTTCCAATAATCAGATCCATCCATCCATTCCTACCTCTAGTATGTCCCATTAATGTTCTTGCACAGCCTCCAGTCTGTGCAGACCAAATCTTAAGACGTAGATCACTACCTCCACTGAGAACTACTATACCAGAGGGAAAGAACCGACACGTGTCAACATCACCTACATGACCCTCCAAAATACGCTACATATATAAATTGTAACCAAGAAATAAGCCACACCCACTTACCCTTGTCTCTCCAGTGTCTGTATCCCAAATCCATAAGTTTCCATCAACAGATGAGCTTACACCTAGACCTCCACTGGGTGATACATCCATGGATAATATCTAACATAATAAAGTCCATATTTGAACATAATATAAATTATTATAATTATTAGGAGCTACAATTCCGATTAAAGTGTGACATTAAATTGATTTATGATTCAATAGAGTAATATGTGACATGCTCTCCTCATTAGGGACCTCTAGCAATACTTTCATTATCTATACTAATCATCTATACATACCTATATATCTATACATATTACTGGTACATGTATATGTATCATACTTGTTTATCACAAAGAGATAAGGTGAGATGTGGTGCAAGAAAGGATGTTGTAGTGTCAGTGAGACTGCAATAAACTTGAAGGTGTTTCTATGGACAAGCAAACAAGTGTTAATTTAACACCGTCAAACTTACTCTACTTACTACCTAAGACTTGAACAGCACCAATTATAACTTCATGTACATTGTGCTTATTATGATGATAATGCTAGCATACAAATTCATGCAATGTACCAATAACACATGGCGCTCAAAACATATTCCTCAATTACTGAATATATGATTATGTCATGTGTATTATATAACCTCATGTAGTGGGATACACACATATAAAGTTATTCAAACCAGCCCTCACTAATACGTGATGAGTGTTTATGGTTACATTTTTCCAATTCTTAATAGAGAAAACATTTTGACTCGATGGCTGAGCTGGAGTTGAATTGCTGGGGTTTCGAAGATATCCGTGCAGTGTCTGGTGACCACCTAAAGTTATGAGATAGGTGTGGGGGTTAAAATTATAATCCCATAATGACCTCTTTTAAGCATTACCCAAAACTTTTCATCATTTCTATAAAATAAATATAGTGTCAGAGTAAAAGGAATAATATGCCTCACTTTGAAATTACATGGTCCCAGTCTTTCTGGACATTTATCACATTTATAAGGTCTTTTTCCATTATTAGTTCAGAAACACGTGGTCTGTAGGCGTAGCACCAGCATGGTATAAAATATAAAATGGCTGCATTCTTAAAGTTGTCTTGTGCTGTGCAAACATATGCCTGGGGTAAGTATGGCAACAACAGTGAAGTTGCTAAACTAAAGAGTGGTGACCCGTCCTTTGTATTAAATCATGATCAGCCTTATGCTGAAGTGAGTGAATTGATCCTATATTATTGATGTGATCTCTTTCAATCAGTTTTGGATGGGTACTCATGGTAAGGGTCCCTCCTCCATTAGTTATCCACGAGAGCTAGAGGGAGTCCCTCTATCAAGTTGGATTAATGATAATCAATGGTCATTAGGAGATAAAGTGGCCAAAGAGTTTGGAGGGAGTTTACCTTTTTTATTCAAGGTAAGAGTACAAGTGTGCAGCTGAACAAACTACAGGTGTATGGTCAGTATATGTACATTCTATGATCAGTCCTATTTCTGATACAAACAAACAACAGACTTTAATTCCTAGGTAAAAATTATGTAACAAACAACAGATTGATAATGACAGCTGGAGGGCTGTACTTTCCACCTGTCAAAACTGTGCATATCCTATGAGTAATTACATTACTATGTAATTGATAATATCAACCTGTACTTATGTCCCAATGAATTATATGCCATTATTGCTATAATGAAGGTCATACTTGACTGTGTTTAGGTGTGATCTTTTTATCAACTGTATGTTCTTTATTACTAATAATACTTTTCAACATCACATTATTAATTAGTAATATGAATATTCTAATATATTAATAATATTTAATTATAGACACTTTCCATAAACAAAGCATTATCAATACAAGCTCATCCTACCAAAGACCACGCCCAATTATTACATCATCAATCACCTGGTCATTATCCCGATCCAAATCATAAACCAGAGCTGGTTATTGCTATAACTCAATTTGAAGGTCTCTGTGGTTTCCGACCTTTCTCTGAGATCCAGAGTTTTGTTACTAGTATCCCAGAGTTAGCTACAGTCTTAGGTAGAACATTATACTACACACATATAAATGTATTATTATGTTCCCAATACACAGTATTTTAATAATCTTTATGATATAGGACCTCAAATAGTTGAGTTAGTAACATCTGATAGTTCCAAGAAAAATGAAGAGGAGCTCCGTCAGGTTCTGAAAACCTGTTTTACAGCTCTCATGTGTCAAGAGAGTGATATTGTGACGAGGGAACTAGAGAAGTTGAATACCCGTCTACAAAATGGTCACTCTTCAGGTATGTACTGTGCATTGTTAACTTTGTTACTATAGAACTATAGGACAATATTGGTTTACTTTTTAGAAACATTGTGTGGTGTTATGTCTCAAGTAGAACTCACTAGTATAAACTAGTGAGTTCTACTTTAGACATGAGACAGAGACTAGTTTCTTTTGAAATAATCCAATAGTTAGTATTCAGAAAACATCTGTAGCTTTTAAATGTCATTTTCATTAAAACAAATCCTTAATAATATCACAATAATGAAGCAATTTATTAGATCAAACCTCATGTACACTGTACTAGTTAGTTACTATATTTTCTGATTTGTTTACTGTATTTATTAGTTTGTTTACTGTATTTGTTAGTGTTTACTGCATTTATTAGTGTTTACTGCATTTATTAGTGTTTACTCTATTTATTAGTTTGTTTACTGTTTGTACTGTTGTTTACAGGTCTCTCTTCACAAGTAATAAATCTCTTTACCAGATTATATACATGGTATCCTGGTGATGTAGGATGTTGGTGTACATTCTTCTTAAACTATTTTAGTCTTGAAGAGGGACAGTCCCTATATTTAGCTCCTAATGAACCTCATGCTTACATTAGTGGTGGTAAGTACACTGACCTGTTTTGTTAAGTAACAGGGACAGCCCCTCATTTGCAGTAAATTCAGGGATTACCTCAACTAATGTAAACAGTAGGATTTGTGTGTTTAGTTTGTAATAACCCTCATGTTTATATTAGTTGGAGCAAATCCTGTCTTCACTGCAAACCCTCATGTTTACATTACTTGGAGCAAACCCTGTATTCACTGCAAATCCTCATGTTTATATTAGTTGGAGCAAACCCTGTATTCACTACAAACCCTCATGTTTATATTAGTTGGAGCAAACCCTGTATTCACTGCAAACCCTCATGTTTATATTACTTGGAGCAAACCCTGTATTCATTACAAACCCTCATGTTTATATTAGTTGGAGCAAATCCTGTATTCACTGCAAACCCCATGTTTATATTAGTTGATAGATATTGAATACAGGAGATGAATGGGTTTACATAGTAATAACAAACCTATTTACAATGTAATTTGTGTTAATCTTGTTGCGTAAACATATTATGATGTTATGTTCTGTGAGAAAAATGGTAATAGTCGTCATATATTTGGCTTTCCTTGTTTCTTGGTAAATTCATAATGGAACCTTATTGGCTTTTGTATGTTGTACTACGAGAGAGTAATTTAATTGCACTTCGTTTCACTGTTTACACTCTAACCGCACAACAGTAGGATAACATTCTGTTATATCTATTAGTTATAGATTACATAATATTTATGAGTGTGTACTGCTCTGTTATAGATGTTGTTGAATGTATGGCCTGCAGTGATAATGTAGTTCGTGCAGGCCTAACTCCAAAGTTTAGAGACAAAGACACTCTCTGTAATATGTTGTCGTACTATATGAGAACACCATTGGAGACACTCTTCCACTCTAAACCACACCCATCACTTAAACAAGTGATAATCTATGACCCACCAACACCAGAATTTGCAGTGGCCAAAATCTCATTTACTCAGAATATTGTTGTCCCAGCTGTAAATGGTCCGAGTATTTTTCTGGTTTTAAAGGGGGCTGGTCAAATTATTAGTAATTCAGTTGAAGAGTCATACACAAAGGGGAGTGTCTTATTTGTTCCTAGTGGTCGTATTGTTGAGTTTAAAAGTTTGAATGAGACTAGTCCAAGTGTTATCTATCAAGCATACTGTGAACTGTGAAGGTGTGTTAGCGATTGTATTGGATTAATCAAATTTGAACATACTGAAACATTTTTTCAAATTTTTTATAATGTATGAAATTTGATATTGAAATTACTTTATTATGAAACCAGAGTACATGACACAGATAGTAATGGCAGCACTTGGCTATTCACATTATATTGTAAAGCAGTATATAATATAGTGGGACAAGTATGCAGTATAATGTGATGATTTATGCTAAACGTCTGAGATATTCGGCAGGAGCAGGATCATATTCCATTGGAAAATTATTTATATTGTCACTTAAAAACCTACAGAAGTACAAATGAATATGCAACTCAGTGAAACAACATGGTTATTTTTCTGAACACACAATTGGACACAATTACTTCATATGTAGGACAGTATTATTGGGCAGACA
The DNA here is from genome assembly GCA_963693285.1 of Xestospongia muta. Taxonomy (NCBI): domain Eukaryota; kingdom Metazoa; phylum Porifera; class Demospongiae; order Haplosclerida; family Petrosiidae; genus Xestospongia; species Xestospongia muta. The sequence continues at coordinate 1,295,155 of OY848927.1, forward strand.
ATAGTTATTGTATAGCTCTTAGTTTGACTTTCACTAAGATACTTTATCAATCTGGGTCATTATTCCTTAAAAGTAATGGGAAAATGACCACTAGTGAAATAACACACAGACTACATTATATATATATATATATATAAACCATTTATGAAGAATTTTAACCACTAACCAACCAAGAATGAAAAAACAACTCTCACTAACCACTTCACAGTAAACTGGTTGGCTTTCATGAAAGATAGTTTATTTAGTGATACATTGTATAAACGTTCTCATGATAAGTCATTAATGAAATTTCTATTTTATAATTATACAAAGACATATCCCACTAGCCCAACATACAAAGACATACCTTACTAATTCTATATACAAAGACATATCCCACTAGCCCTATATACAAAGACATACCTTACTAATTCTATATACAAAGACATATCCCACTAGCCCTATATACAAAGGCATATCCCACTAACTCTATATACAAAGACATACCCTACTAATTCTATATACAAAGACATATCCTACTAGCTCTATATACAAAGACATATCCCACTAGCTCTATATACAAAGACCTAACTCTACATACAAAGACATACCCTACTAATTCTGTATACAAAGACATACCCTACTAATTCTACAAACAAAGACATACCCTACTAATTCTACATACAAAGACATACCCTACTAATTCTACATACAAAGACATATCCCACTAGCTCTATATACAAAGACATATCCCACTAACTCTACAAACAAAGACATACCCTACTAATTCTATATACAAAGACATACCGTATTAACTCTATATACAAAGACATATCATACTAGCTCTATATACAAAGACAAACCCTATTAACTCTATATACAAAGACATATCCTACTAACTCTATATACAAAGACATACCCTACTAACTCTTGTATGTGAGTTTGTAACATGGCTAAGTTTTCATCATCCACTGCAGTGTAACCTAACATAGTACCAAGTCGTACTAGAGAGAGAGAGTGTGTGTGTAGGAGGACAAGTCAAAGGTTAGAGAAAACTATAAAGTGTGGTTAGAAACCTAACACAGTAGTTGTTATAATCCTTACTCTTTATAATAACTCTGATGTCCATCCATTTATCCATGTGCTCATCCATTAGTCCATCCATTCATCCATCTATCCATCCATCAGTCCATAGATTCATACATCTATCTGTCTATCTAATCATCCATCCATCAGTCCATCCATTCATCCATCTATTTGTCTATCTAATCATTCATCCATCCATCCAACAGTCCATCCATCCATTCATTCATTCATACTTACCAAAAAGTCTCAGAAAGTGTTCAATACCATAAATTTCAGAAGGGGTCTTGTCAGGAAACATCTGTAACATCTATAACAATAACATAATGTTACTACAATCAATCAACTTGCAAGGACTATACTGTGACCTACAAATGCATTTTTAAATCTAAACACAATTTAAATGCAATATCTTTTAGACCCTACTTCTCCCTATGCATTGAGTAGTCGATGTAAGGAAACCTTCCAGTAGTGAACATTTTGGGATCTCGGAAACGTTCTAAGAGTTCATCCCTATTATCTTCTTATACAGTAGGTAATTAATACATGGAAACCTTCCTGTTGTAAAGACTAAGATCTGTTCTATGAGTTCTTAATTGTAAGTATCCTTCCTGAGAAGGTCTACTATAGTAAACCATACAATGTCATTACTCGTCCTGACATGTCCATCTCTATCTATGACATAAATTTGTGGTTCATGACCTAATGTGCTACGATGTTTACAGTATGTATTTTAAGATAATACTTTAAGGGTTTATAACATAATAGTCTCGACTTACATCAGAATATTGAGGCCTTTCAAATTTATATAGTAGTTGTGTTCCAAGCATTACATCAAAATATTCTTGAAGACCTTCACATATCTCGTTTAATTGACCACTTCTAAACAAAACAATTAATAGAACACAGTATGGGTAGTCTTACAAGTTCTTGTCAGGGTCAGTAGTCTTGACGTGATCTTGATATTGTTTCAGTATAGTTTGCATATTAATTGCTTTTGGTATTCTAACTAGCTATAATATAATACAGGGTAAGGATATACTGGGATAGAAAACTGGTCAAACCTGTTTTTGACGTGTGACCAAATCCCAGTCGTCTACCAACCATTTCTTCATATCTTCAGAAAACTCTATCTTCACTTCAGGTCTTGAGAGAGGAGAAGAGTCTCTCTATGATATCACATGATAACATGTAAAGTCACATGTTAACTTACTGTCGAACCTTCAGACACATCATGTCGAGCTCGTCTGCGTCTTGTTGGTGGTTCTATCTCTACAGAATAAAATAATATTAATACACAGCTCAAAACAACAGAGCATTATAGCTATTTAATTATTCATATAGGTGTGGTCTATTTATCACACTTACAACATTCATGTATTGAATACCAGATATAAACAAGCAAAAATTATTAGAGCATTTGGAGATATCTATCAGGGTCTGAGTCCTATACCACTCTATTGGAGATATCTATCAGGGTCTGAGTCCTATACCACTGTATTGTGTACGCGCATACATACATGCATGCTTGTGCGTGGATATCAGTACATATATAGTATGTGTTTATATATGTACACATGTATGTTTACTAATTCATTCTAGGACAATTCCATATAAGTGGTCCATGCAATAATTACAAACTGTGTGATAATAATGGCTTCTTGAACTCTTACCTTTTCTTTTCTCAGCCTTTCTTTTTGTGGCCACTTTTCTCTGTCTCCTAAAGCAAATATATTAGAATTTTTGTTACCATAGCAACATAACATACTCTACTAGAGGATTCTGTTGTTGGAGCTCTTTTTGTTTTTGAAGATTCGCATTGTTTATTTTTAAAATACGAGTTTCAGGAACCCATTCATCCCAGCTATAAAATAACAAAAGAGAAACTCTCAACTTGTTAATCTCCATTTGAAATATATTATTACATGTTCATTTAAGAGTGCATTCTCTGGTAGTAAGTATATGTAATGCTTGATAGCTGGCAGCTGATAGACTTTCTAAAATACATTGCATACTGTACAACTCTATACCCATAAACCAACAAGTGACCAAGCTCTATGATGCATGCCTTACAAAACCAACATGTCACTACCAGTCGGTTTGGTCAGTCCCGATATATTTACTAAATTATTATGTAATAAAGGGTGCGGTGACTTATTTGGCAAATGAATCATTTTCTACTAAAATGAATTGCCAAATAACTCCATTCAACTATATCCTTTATATACTATATTAGATTACATACGATTTACTCCAGCCGCTATAATGTACTAGATATTGTGGTTGTTTGTCTTTCGTTTGTATTTTATTGACCTGCACAAAATAAAGGAAGAATTTGTAGTATATTTTATATGGTTTCTTATACACCAATCTTTAATTTATGTACTCAATATTTATTTTAAACTATAGATTATCTTTTATAGTATATTTTGATCATAATGAAACTATCCCATTGGTATAGTACCTATATAAACCAACTAATTTTGTGGTCTCCTGATACTACCTTGTTTAATAGCTACCCTAATTACATGTGGATTATTAATAAAAAGCTTTTAATAAAATTGTCAGCTTATTTGTTATGTGTGAAACAGATTTCTGTCCTACATACAAAGGGCAGTATTTGTTTGATCATATATCAAACGTATGAATGTACAATCATAGAACAGAGGTATAGTAAATTTTAACCCCCAACATGGTGGCTACTTCATGTATACAAAGTAAATATTTGGTTTAATATGGTGTTATAAAGAAGCACCTTATTGTATCAGTTTAGTATATAAGTCTACATTTACAACACAATGACTTACTTTAGCTTCATAGAGAAGTGGTCCATGATAGCACAAAACTTTCTCACCTTCAGTAAATGCCTTATCTGATTTTTGCTTGTTCCCTCCAGGCATATCCAACTAGTGTCGAAATAAGAATTTAGTCTATATGACGATTAAATAATACGATATATTGTAACATTGATATCTACAATATAAATATATTCTTGGATATTAATACTCACTGTGCTAAAAAAAAATTAATTACTAATAAAGTAGGCGTGGCTCATAAAACACCCATTTCGTATAAAGTGATTTGAGTTGTAGTCAAGCGTATCTTGCAGATGGCTCTTCAACAATTCGACTTGTCAAACGATACTGTGTACTAAAGTCCTGCAAACCTCACGCCATTTCATTCTCTGAATATGAAGACCAGCAACGGAGCATTGTTCGCTTTGTTTTGCTTATTATGCACGTTCACACAAATCTCTCTTGGTAACTTACCTTCGCTGACATTCAGGGATAGGACTGACAGAGAGCAGGTCTGTTATAGAACAATGTTAACAATCTATAGTTCCTTTGAGAGAGCTGGGTTCCGTTCGACAATCTCGTTTTCTGATTACCCGAAAAAACCTGCATCAGGTAGCTATATATATAGTCGGGAACACACATATATATTATTAAATATTGTAGTAAACTGTATATATAATTATTGTGATATGCAATAGTCCATTTAACAAAGTACATAAAATTATATTAATATATTAAAACATCATCTATTCTGCAACAATAGCATCAATATCTATTTCTTTGTTATATAGTGGCCTCTAATTCTCCTTGTGCTGGTATGTCTGCAACCTGTTGTCTTCCTCGTAAAGAGAAAGAGATCATGGCTATTGTTAAGATGGAATACCATGCTAAACTACAACAAGCCCTTAAAAAGAGATTGCCAATTTGTAAAATTGTGGGACGTCAATTTGAAAGTAAGTAAATAACGAAATAGATTGCAAAGAAATTATTTACTGCAAAGCTGTTTGCATAAACAGAACTATCTGTGTAGGCAGTCTTTATTGTTGTACAGGATACAAGTTGAAAGTGTAATTTTAGAGTCAAACAGTTATTACTAATGACTTGTTGTGGTATTATAATTACACCAGAATACCATAAAGATTTAAAGCATTGGTGTATATAACTTCTCTATCTAACCACAAAATTGAAATCTATCTGTAGTTATGTTAACAACCATTAGACTTTTAAACACTTTGTTTAACATGTGTTTCTTCCCAGTGAAACACTGAACTAAACTATTAACAGCATAAAAATGTTGTCATTTTTGTGTTAACAATACTACCAACTTCCTTGTTCTGGTTTGGACTGTAATAATGTTAATAGATGATTGCATAATGGATAGTAATGACATCATAGTTTGTGGTTGATGGCTAAAGGAAAAGGAACCCTCATCATGGGAAATTACGACTGGTATTTAAACTATGCAAAACTTATACAGACTTGGGGCAGTTTATTTTTACTATGCTGATAAGTCTGTTTTTCTGCATCGTTATTAAATAATGCTATATCTAATTAGACAGTGGTCGTGATCTTGGTGTTTCAAGTGGTATTTTTATCGCTTCTGAGTATCTTATCTAATCTACTTGAATTTGGCAAAGACCCAAGTATATGTGACCCGATTTGCAATAAGGGACTGGTACTATCAAAACATTTGTGACCTGATTTGTGAAAGGACTAAAGTACCTCAAAAAACAATTTTGTATACATACAATTAGTATTAATAATTGTGTATATAGAGCAACTGTGTGTATACAAAACTGTTTTTTAAGATGTTTTAACAGTGGTACCTTTTTCACAAATCAAGTCACATATGTTTTGCCAGAAGTGGTCCCTTATTTAAAATACTGAGTTGAAAGTACTTGTACTTAAGATGCAATTTTTTGAATGACACTGACTATCTTTTGAATGTATGTATGTGTATTTGCCTGCATGTATGCCTCATATTGCCCTATTGTGTCTACTGGTTAATCCAATATAGCTCTCTTTGTGTTATTATTCATACTCCTAATTTTAGTCATGGTTATATTAATTTTTCTTACTTCATTCTACATCCGTCAACATTCCACAGAGCCATCTTTAAAGAAATGAAACAAATTTGTCTTTGCAGTAGTTAGTGATAATTAACACTATCATCTACTTGTAAGAAAGAATCCTCAGTGTTGCTACAGTAACCATGACATCAATGTACACAAACATATAGAGAATCCTTACTTTGTATGCAAAGTAGGCTGAGTTTAGGCTGGTACTAAGTGGTTTTGGCAATTCTAACGCTGTCTAATTAGTACACTATGCACAAACTCCTGTGGTTGTGAAGGACAGAGTTTTTATATTTTAAGAGGCTGTTAAGTGTTTGTGTACAAATGTTAGTAGGAGTTTACAATATATCTTAAGTAGAGGCAGGGGTTATAGTCCTTAAGTCACTCTATACTCCTTAAGCATAGAGATTCAGTCACCACTGTCACCCTGTACTCCCTAAGATACTACTCAATGTATTTTGTACGATAAATTCATATAAATAAGGAACTATGTGGTTAAGCAAAAATGCTATAATTATGTGTAGGGTTTCACAAACCCTTTTATTATTATGGCAGTCACTATTACTTAGTTAGCGTCCAAATAATACAATTATTGTGTTTTTAATTTTACAGGATCTTTGTACACTAACCTTCACAAGTCTTTTGAGCTCATGCAGGCAGAGATATCCGGAATACTTCATTCCAATTTAAGTCAAGATCTTTTCAAAGAGCTCTCATCTTATCTCTACAGAATTGTTTACACTCAAGATTTTTGTCCATTATCTGATATTGTCGATAGACAAATTAAGGAATTGTTTCATTATGCTTTTCAATTACAGAAACTACAAGACAATATTGACATACCAGTCTCGCAAACCTGTTTGACAAGTTTAGAGGATTATTTTATATCCACGTGGCACAATATTACATTACAGAATTTGCTTCATTCTCTAAACAATGTTCGATTGATTGCTGAATCATTTGAGTTCATCAAATCATTAGTAACAAGTGTCCACCAACACGAATGGCATCAGAGTTGTATTAATGCAGCATTCAAAATCAAGCACTGTGCACATTGTGCTGGCTATAACAACTTCTTTCCATGTGACGGAACATGCCTTAATGCTCTGAGAGGTTGTACAGCTGATATTGCTGAGCTAAACCCTGTTATTAAACACTTAACAACTAAATTGAAGAAGATTGGTTATTTGACGAGTTTGGAATTACATCCCGTCAATTTTGTTGAGACATCACTAATCAGTTTCATTCGTTTAATTCAACACTTACACTTAACTAATTTTAGTGAAATTGTGAGTTATATATTATACTAATATGAACTACATATATTGGACAGTGTACATATGGTGTAACAGTTATAACCAATAGATCTGTAAAGGAAGTGGGAGTTAGGGCCCTCCCAATTCACAATAGGCCAATTTACTATTTCATGGGTTGGCTGCTGTTCGAGGTGAAAGAACATGAATCACAGGTGTCCAATGTATTGTAGCGTAAACAATTAGTGGAAGCCAAGTGATTGCAGTCAGCTTTTTTTGACCTCGATCTAATTTAGTATGTGTATGTGTTGGTGTCCAATGTGTGGTTTATTATAATATGCAGACTTATATGCGCTGACTAAAAAATTAAATTGTTTAAAATTTGAAAGTTGATATTCAAATATGGCCTGCTCTGCATTATGTTTTGTCAAAAAGTCATACAGATTGTCAAAGATGGTCAGACAAAGAGTTAAGGAACTAGTATCTATATTTTGCTGAATGCTTATAAATTATTGTTTCTAAATTGCAATATTTGTAATGCCATTGTTAATGATAATGTCATTTGGTTTAACATATTATCACAAGTCTCAACGGATAGACTTACATAATCCTTCATAACTGTACACGGAATTCGGTAACACCTCAACCTAACGCCAAGTTGATAATACAAACCTATTTGTAGTGGTTCTGACACAAAGTAATACCTTGATGTTGTTGCTATAGCGATAACTAATGAAAACCTAAAATAGTTGTAGTAATTATGTTGTTGTTTATATATTGCTTAGGTACAATCAAACAGCTGCCAAATGGATTCTGACAAACAGACTCATCTTTTGCAACAAGTTGACAGAATGAAGTCATTAGATCATGTCACACCAGGGGCAGTGACAAATAAACTTATGGAGGCACTAGAAAATGATCTAATGTGTTTCAAGGAGATTGATTCACTTTTCCTGCAACTTCCAGAGGAGATTTGCAATGTTGATCCACTTCATCTAGCTTATATTAGAACCCAAGAGTGTTGGAATGGAACAGCTCGTGGAAGGTAGGGTATACTGTAATAGACATATACCTTCACACAAGAAGACTAGAGTAATACAGCATTACTGAGCTGTAATAGTCCCTGAATTAATGTACTATTTACTATAGCTTCACCATAATTGATATGGTAATTAACACTGTAATTCCCACTGTGATAATTTTACAACTAGTCATGAAATACTACTCATACAATTATCTCCATAAACCATGTGCTAGCATGTTATCAATCTTATCACATCAAACATCAAACTATCTAGCACAGGACATGTTACATGTTCCCAATGGTCTAGCTCCCATATATATATATACCACATCAATACCAGCTGCAGGTGGTTGGTTACTTGTATATGACAGGTCTTACATATTACTGATTAAGAAGACACGCCTTCCTGTAATAACAGTGGTAGGTCAACACCCTAGACTAAAAGGCTAGCCATTATCTGATCAGTGTTCACCCAATCAACACAATGTTTTTGTTAATTCATACCTACTACACAAATTTTTTTTAGATATTATCTACAATATGTGGTCTATTTATTATTTATTTTTAATTGGCTTTGTAATTACTTCTACAATTTTGAAGGTATTGTTATTTGTTAAATGAGGAACAACTAGCGTACCTTAGCGTACCTTAGACCATCTGAACTCTCCTCCTACACCCAGACAGGAAGGAGAAGGTTGACCAACAGCATTAGCTATAAACTTAAGTTTATTCAGCTGGCCTTGAAACATCTGGCTTCCATCAAATCAATCCATAGAACTGTATATGTTTGAGTACAATTTAAACTTACAGTCTACACATTATAACTAAGTTATATTATAATGTTATTATTGAACTATAATTATACATAAAGTTGAGCTTTCCTTCAGTAATATGGTTTCTAATTAACTTTAGTACAATATGATTTTAGTTTGTCTATTATGTACTACTAGTTCAGAAGGGAGTATTTTAAGAACTAATAAGTGAGGGTCGTGGGGAAATGTGCTGTATTAGGTTGTCCTAGATAACACAATTATCACTAATGTTGTTATCGGGTCTTATAGGATATCACACTACTACTATTAAACTAGTTACTCAATGGTTTCTCTCTTTACTATTGCAGTTATACTCATCCCATCGTGGGTCATTTCAAGAAGGATCAGATCAAAAATCCTGCCTACTTAAACAACCCATTGCCTTCAAATAACTCCTATCATAAGCAACTCACAGAACTCAATGCCCTTCTTAAGGAGATCAAGCAAACGTTAGCGTTTTATCAATGTCTTGAGGGAGATGATGAAGATTGCAGTACAGTCTTTGAACTTCAGTGTATCATCAAACCTACTTATCCACCGACCATCTTCAGTGAGAGTGGCTCTGGAAGTGGGAGTGGCTATCATGGAAAGAATTCACCTACAATTGATTTAGAGAGCAAGAAAGGTGCTCCTATTATTATTAGGTTAGGAGGAGGTAAACGTTTCAATGACGATGAAGATGATCCCACTGAGACAAACCCAACAACCACACCCACTACAGCTCCTCCCTCAAGTCCTACAACTGATAATAAAGTCACAAGTCCACATCCAACTGACAACAACAATAACAACAACAATCCCAATGTAATCATTATAGGCTCAAACTCAAGTCCAACCCCTACTCCAGACTCATTCCGATCAGACATAAACCGTATACCAGACTCAAACCCAATACCAGACTCAGGGTCAGTGATAAGTTCTGCCAGTATCCTGTTACTTTTAATGACAATATTGACATATTTTGTGTTATAAAGACAAGTTATACAGACTACACAATTCTTTATATTGGTATAATTTCAGAATATCACATGTAGAAGATATCTTCACTCAGCATTAATGGTCTTATTTAACAATAATTATACAAGTTTATTTTTAATATGCTTTGTCTTATGTTGGATTATGTTTGGCTAAATACGTCTTGTTTTCATGTTCACTGTTGTCTCTGCACATTTATTTACTTTTTATTGTCACATATTCATATCCATTGCTACTTTGATCTCTGTCATTGTCACAATCACATGTCCATTATAACTAGGAAAACCAGTTTATAATACTTGTCAAACTAGTTAATCATCATCACGACATCATGCATTTAATATAATTTTTAATGCAATTTTTTAGTTGAAAAATAAATCGTTCCTATGACAAAATTTTGCTTTCATTTTTCACTGTATGATCATATGATCATATGCAAAATGTGTGGTAATAAACTAGGATCGGAAAGAGAAGATTAATAAATCATTATACCCTGATTGATATAATGATTAACAATTAGTATAAATTTATGAGGTACAACTGTTCTCAGACCTACCAGATTGAAAACCTGAATAAAACTAGACTCAATTAAGAGTTAGCTAATTTCAATTGCAGCCATGGCAACATCATGTCTCATAAAAATCCTCTTCAAATGCCCCTCCACCGAACATTATTTACTACATAGTGAATAATGTTCCAGTAGGACAATATTCACTAGTGAATAATGTTCCCTCTGGAAAATAACCTTCCTCTGATATACAATGTCTCAAAAGAGGCAATTACTGAATAATTTCTGTGATTGAAAATACATATTGTTCAGGAATTACATAAACTTGTTAGGGAAAATTTACACTAAATTTGTCTCCAAGATGTAACATCAGTATTTGCATACTAAAATTTACAGCATTTACTATAATATTGTCACTAATGTGTTTTAATTGTTGCTATTTTATAATCAGTCATAACTTTAAGTGGACCAGTGCTGGACAGTTACTATGTACTGTGTAAAACATTTATACAAGTTGTGTCAAAAGCTGACATCATGCAGACATTTCATCTTTCAGGAGTTTCTTTATTGTTCCTTCAACAACAATAATTTTATTACTTATTATATTAATAATTATTATTGCCTCATTGTGATCACATGACATGTATAGTGAGGTCATGTGATGAGTGAATGTTTATCAGTCTAAAATTGTACCTTTCTAGTCAATTTTTACTGTTGAATAAATTTTCCATACAAAGTAACTTGCACCAATGTAACCAACAGTACCTGCAGTGATAAATGATTGGATGGATAATGTATAATAAATAGATGGATAAAGTATAATGGATAGATGATGAACAACAGCAATGGATAGACAAGATAGGTACAAAGGTCATTCTTTATACATGTAGACATACATCAACGATAACGAACGACCTATTTGGTTGACATTACAAACATAGTGACTTACCACACAAAATCCCAATAGCTATGCTGCCTAAAGCAGAATATGAAAAATAAAACACAGTCTGGAACAGTCCATACATCCTATAAAGAAATCAGTAAAATTATTATTATTATGATATATTCTATTATTATTATGATGATATATTCTATTATTATTATGATGATGATATATTCAATTATTATTATTATTATATATTCTATTGGTGTAACTAGTAATGTATCTCTAACTACAGTAAACTTTCTCTATAGACTGTCCTTTGCATATAAGGTGTCCTCTATATAGTCATGGGACTACCATATGCATTCTCAGTGCAAAAAAGTCCTTCAATGGAGAATATTTCAAAGAAAGATTTAATGTATATCTTCCATTGTTCTTGCTTTCAGTCAATTGATACAATGTTTTTCTCACTTTGTTTTAAATAGAAAGTAATAAACAGCATAAAGAAAGATATACAACGAAATAGAACCACCAGATCCAAAACTTGTCCAATGCCTAATATAAACATTAAAAATCAAACATAAAACATACCTACTTATAATCATACACACCTACTATTGTAATAGTACACACCTAACATTATAATCGTACACACCTACTATTATAATAGGACACACCTACTATTATAATCGTACACACCTATTATTATAATAGGACACACCTACTATTATAATCGTACACACCTACTATTATAATCGTACATACCTACTATTATAATCGTACATACATATATTTTATATTCATAGTTATTTAACTTACCATCGATAGTCTTCAGCATTAAGGAGAAAGTAAGTGCACACTATAGTAACACAGACAGTTACAACAATCATGATAAGAAAGACCAGTAACATAAAACCAAATACATAATATATCTTGTATTGCCAGAATGAAGTGAAAATAAAGTACCTATAATATATAGTAATAAATTATGGATTACATTATATTGTGTACTTACACTTCAATGAAGATTGAACCAAATGGTAGAATACCTCCTAATAGGACTAATGAACCTGGCTCCATAAACCTGTATGATGAAAGATATGGATGCATGAATCAATGTACAAAATAAATAAATGGATAGATGGATGAAAGAATAGACAGAGAATGGACACATGAATGAATGAATAGATTGATGAATGGATACTATACCATTTTTTCTCAGGAACAGGTCTTGGGACAGTATTAACTCGACAAGGTATATCTACTTGCCCAGACATATTACGTCCAAGAATTGTTCCCACCAAATTGAGCGGCAAAATAATGAACAAAGCAATACCAATTACTGCCAACTATTACAAAGGAAATAAATGTATTAAAGTACTTACTGATATAGGGACAGAGACTTATCAATAATATATAATTGTTGCTATGGTTACCATTGAAGTGATTGGAATAGCTCTTGAAGCATGATAAAACATAGCCACCACATTAACCAACAAGGCCACACCTCCAATCATTCCTGGGAACAGACATACACCACACAACATCTGTCGTATCCAACGACGACCTAACAAAGGAACAATTACAATAACTTCTAAATGACCACAAATTTACCATTATACTACTTGCAATTATTATATCCCATTTATTAAATGATAGATGATACGTTACAATAAACTTACTCAACAGTGCATTGCTGTGTAAATATTAAAAGCCATAATAACATGAGGTCTACACATGTCAATAGTCATGTAGAATGTATTGTTCTATCCCATAGATGATATTACATGATTTCTTACTATAATCATGTAATCATAAGGCTTCATTATAGTAGTGAAATTGGTATGACCAAACACAGGCCTTTTATCAACATAAAATGGTTTACTCCATGTAATATATCATTATACTGGTATTAAACCAACAAATGTATAGAAAATAACAAAAATGAAATATATCTTTGTTATTTAGATAGAGGGCAGGAGAACTACTGATCAGAACAATTACTTTGTTTACTTTCAATTTCACTATCAACCATATTGCAATTATTATTATAGTAACAGGGACATACCTCCCATTCTGGAGTAGAGAGCTCCTCCAGTGTAACCACACACAGGACTAGTCAATGCATACATAAATATAGCAGTACTTAATAAACTGCCACGCCTACATTGAAACAGGATAATACTTGTATTTATTGTGGGTGGAGTCAGACGACTTACTGAGTATAGAGGTCACCCACTAATGCTGATATTATAGAGCACAATGAGACGACAGCTAAGTGATATCCAGTACCAATTAAACTAGTAAATAAAACAGGTTGAACTGGTGCACGAAATACATCACCATGGATTTGTTTCCAGCCATATTCATCTCCTAAATCACGTTCCTAATAACAAGAGAGGGAGTGGTTTGTAAGAGGTGTAGTCACATGGCACAAAGCAAAGACTGAAGTAGACAGATGCAACATGGCATAATACTTTTAGCATTTGTATTTCAAAAGTAAAACTACTACTACCTTTATATAAAGATGCTTGCTATCAATAGAAACTTCAAGATATTGATACTTACCACATCTGTAGCCTCTTCATCTTTGTTATATCGTACATAGTCTTTCCTTAATGTACGTAGTAATATCATACTAACTAACCCAACAAGAAATATCACCATCATAAATGAATTGAAGATAGAAAACCAATGAATCTGAGAGAGAGAGAGAGAGAGAGTGAAATCAGACAGTCTATCCATCCATCAACGATCCATCAATGATCTATCTGTCTGTCCATCCATCCATTTCAATGACTTACTCTATGCTGAAAAAAAGAAGGATCCAAATATTTATCAAATCTTCTATTAAATAAAACAGTAGATGGTTTCCAGTTTACTTCATAAGAGAAGTCCAATGTCAAACCAAGACGTAGGGTAACCTTGTTCTCACTAGTTAGATTAACATCAACAATCTGAAAGGGAGAACACGAACATGAAATTGTGTCCACAAATTAATCTTGATTAGCTAATCTATGACACTATAAAATATGGTAACTACTCAATCTTACATCTTTAAAAAAAATTAGTTCTGACCATCTGACATTATTGTATTCCTACACTTACTTAGAGTAGATACAAATAGTCATTGATTGATGATGACCAGAGTCATTTACAACATGTATAATGTGATACATGTTAATACATGTATTATACTTTAGTTTTAGGGTTTGGAATGGGGTTGTGAAGCCCTGTTGATACCACTCTGATAATCATTAGAACATTTTGACATAATTTGTACACCACACTCTAAAACTGTTTTGTAAGTGATTGTGGTGATGTCATTACGCTTGTATTAATATGGTCATGAATGAACTAAAGTTAGTAATTTACTATAAGCTACCAATGGGGGACTCCCTGGGATGGTCCCATTTTTCATTTGCAAACAGGCAAATTCCTTTGTACAATACAAAGGGCAATATCCTAAAACTTAAGTATAGTATTAACATGTATCACATGATACATGTTGTAAATGACTGTGGTCATTATCAATCAATGACTATTCATATCTACTTTAAGTAAGTGTAGGAATTCATTAGCATTGATACATGTTAAGATCTAATATGAATTGGTATACTATAAATAGACACTGGTCTAATGTGAATAGCTGTACTATAAATAGACACTGGTCTAATGTGAATAGCTATATTATAAATAGACACTGGTCTAATGTGAATAGCTATATTATAAATAGATACTGGTCTAATGTGAATAGCTATATTATAAATAGATACTGGTCTATGTGAATAGCTATACTATAAATAGATACTGGTCTAACGTGAATAGCTATACTATAAATAGATATTCCATTTCAGATACAAAGTTTATATATATAATTGTTCGTTGACATTTAGAAAGTCGTCACACATGTTATAAACAATTATAACAATTATATGTCAACCAAAAAAGTTTGGATACTATTATTAAAGTAATCTTGTTATCAATAAAGTATATGAATTGTGAAATCAGTTTTATAGACCTAATCATTAATTTGAATTATCTAGACCAGTTGACCAGTTTGTATTAAAAGACTCAATTTTAAGATTATTAAGGACAATAAATATTTGAACACACATTGACAACTATCATCATAAACACTAAACATTACAAGTACATTATGATAATGTCAGTGTTTATAATACAAGAGTACCAAATGTTATAGGTGGTCAAATTTAGAAAAATAATTATAAGCACATTATAGTTAACTATATTCATTGCTACTAAAAATAGACATTACATCAAAACGACACGACATTTTAGATAAAAGCAGCATAGTGATACGTGTTAGTTGCTACAGTTGACATGGATGAATTACCAGACAATATTAATGCTGCAAAATCAATAGTGCAGGATCTAAAGAATGATTTGGTGAGACTAGCACAATATACTGTAGATGATCTAGGAAGGCTTGGAGATGGAAATGCAAGACAACAACTTCAAGCAAGAGTTTATGATTCCGATTTTCATGAAGTAGTAAAATGTGCAAAATTGTTTATAGCCAGGGCAGAGAATGTTTCCGAACTGAGTAGTGGAGAGAGTGTACAATGTATAAAAGAAAAAATCGACAATGGCCAATTGAATGGTATAGATGACTTCTTCAGACAATTTCATGAAATATCAACAGATTGTGATAAAAGGTACAAACTTTTTAAAGAGAAATGCCAAAAAGTACAAGATGAATGCACAGAAGCTGTAGCTCTATGTGAAAGGCAAGCAAGTGAGGCAGAAACTACAAAAAATGAAACCCGATTTGCAAGAAATACAGCTTCAGCAGGACTTCTAACAACTGCTGGTGGTGCTGGTCTGAGTGCTGCTGGTTATATGATATCAGTCCTTGCTGCACCATTAACATTTGGTTTAGGCACAGTTGCTGGACTTATAGTGACTAGTGGAGTGGCTGGTGGTGCTGTAATGGGTGGACTTGGAAACATTCTATCCACGGAATACAATGCAACTGAGTATGAATTACTTGCAAGTAGATTTAGGCATAGTGCGAAAATTATGGACCAAATACACGGAAGGACCATTTCGTTATCAAATGCATTAATTGATATAAAAGGAGACATCGAACAAAGAGAAACTAGTTTGAGTGATCAGGAAAAGCGTTATCAATACATCAAAACTCATCAATTCTTCTATAAGATCAAAACTGGAACACGTCATCTCCTGAATCTCCTACTAACTTTAATACTTAGTTTAGACTTAAAAGGAAAAATAATTTGTATAATATGTATTGTATTATTTTGTGTGTGGTTGTATTTTTGTCATTAATTTCACATTTGCATCAGTAATATTAATGTAGTACTTTGTATTTAAATTTAAAAAATAAAATAATTCATTGCAATAGCTATAGAATGAATTTTGTATCAAGGAACAAGATCCATTCCAAATAGTCATCTTTACTCTAGCTACATAATATCAGCAACAATCACAATTAAAAGGGAAGTTATGTTGTTGTTTTCCTCAGACATTCAGGATATAAGGATCACATTATGTTGTCTGCAATACTCCACCTCCATTGTACTGGTAAGTCACTTATTTGTCTACTTCATTGGACGCTAGTCTAAATATAGTAACACAAATCCTGAGAGCTCTACTTGACAATTCATCCATTGTCCACCACCACCATTCCCTTGTTTGTCTACCCATCCCCAAACATATCCATCTATATCCATCTATCTATCTATCCATTCATCCATTCATAATCCATCTATCTGTGTCACTAATCCATGGCTGGCCATTTATTCAATCACACTCTTGACACAAGTAATATATCTCTTGTCAGCAATTTATCTAATAAATTATGTTACACTAGTTCTCATGATATTGCCCTTTGAATTTTATAAAGCTATTTACAAATGTCCATGTCAAATCAAGATGGGCCCATCCCAGGGAATCTCCCTTTGTTAAATTCGATAGTAGTATCTAGTAAATTACTAACAGCGATGTGGTAGTTCCCAAGATAATGTTCTTTGAATTTTATAAAGCTATTTACAAATGTCCATTTCAAATCAAGATGGGACCATCCCAGGGAATTTCTCATTGTTAAATTTGATAGAAGCATATAGTAAATTCTTAACAGCGATGTGGCTATGTGTATATTATTAATATAATCAGTATGGGAAGATAGGAATAGTGAGTATAGTAATAAGTGTATACTCTACTGACAGTGTGTTCTATTAAAGACATTCCCTTTCGTTAGAGATATAATTGAAGGGATGATTTGCATAAAAATATGCTTCATACCTAAATATTAAGTGATGTGATTATAAATTAAAAACTGAGACTGAAAAATGGTTCCTTAACTAGATTTCTAGGAAGACATATGATCTAGAACCAGATGTCTGGGAGACAAATGAACCAAGGACTGTGTGTCCTGGGAGACATGTAATAGGTGGTCAAATTATCCTGTGACATGGATACCAAATTATACTGGTATTTTTATTAGTGTTATAAACTTATATTAATTAATTTTTCCAGTTTGTCATTTCACACTGTATAGGCATCTCTCTATGAGTCAATAGGTATATCCCTAGTAATAAGCAATAGGAAATTACTCCTTCCTTGTAAATTACATAATTATAATTATACAAGATACTATATATCACTACATGATAGAAACACCAACAATACTAACATTATAACTTTGTTATAACACTATTGTCCATCACGTCACTATTGAAGTCCCATATTAGACATGACAGCAATATTAGTCATTCTATAGAAGATTCTTAGTGCCTAGCAGTCCTATATTTGTCTTGGATCATGTATTAAGTATATGCATATGTGTGTGTGTGTGTGTGTGTGTAACAGGGTATGTTTGTTTTCATTGTTTTATAGTATTGTTGCATGCAATGATAAGTGACAAAATAAGATTAAACTGCATCTTTTAACTGCCAATGTATAGATGGGTGTGACTGATCATGTTTGAAAGCATCTTGCTAGCTTGTTTCTCTGCATATATTACTACTATATTTCTAGCATTCTTTAGCTACTAGTCTTTAACTGACACTGCTGCTAATTATTTAATTTTTGTAGCTTTAGTCAGTGTTTTATTGTGAGGTCAATATCTTCCAAAAGAATTATAGGATGATTTTTCCAATTTTAGTCTTAAAATCCAGCATGTCATACTAAACTCAATAATAACACAACATCAAAACATTAACAAATGGCAATTATGCACTAGATACAATTACATGGATATAGTACAATATACTACACATCTATACACAATATATATATATATTATTGCATGAGTAGGAGGGCAATACAGGAAAATATTCAGCTCAAGACTGGCAGTATTGGCCCGACCGAAGGGAGGGCCAATACAGAAGTCGAGAGCTGAATATTTTCCCGTATTGCCTGACTAAAATGAATGCAATAATTTATCTATTATTTAGCTAAAAATTATTATTAATGATTCATCACTGAATTATAATAAAGATAATATAATTCGATCAATCTGAGTCACTGTCATCAATAAATAAGCATCTTCGTTTACGTTGGGGTTCGATTGAGCCATCAGTACATGTAGATTGATGGTTTATTGAGATTTGAATTGTGCAGTCGGTGAATGAATTGCTGGTAAATAGATTGGATATTAGATCTTTTGTGGCGAGTTGTTGAAAATCAGTATCATGTGGACGCTTACTAGGTGGATGCCATACAGTTGCCACTTGAGATTGAGCAGAGCGATCTGCAGCCTTGCGACTCAAAGAGAATGACATGTCCTTTTGTGTTTGTGTTGATGCTTTCATGTAACTGTCCAAGCTCTTGAGATTCTTGTGTCCGCTTAGTTGGGTGACTTCATTTGGAGAAAATTTAGCGTCTACTAATCGTTGTATCATGGTTTTTCTGACTGAGTGATTCGTCAGCTTCTTCTCTTTTAGGCCACTTGCAAGTTGCAAGTGCTGCTGATATCATTTGATCTGCTGATTTCCAGCTGCTATGCTTAAGTGGTTGCTATAGACACAGATGGTTGCTATCTAAACTAACCAATTAAATTCATGTACGCAAATAAATTGTGCAAAAGGCATGCCTCTGCAGGTTTGAGCTGTATGTAGACAACTTGTAGATTTGAAAGATTAGATAAGATAAGAGAAGGGCAATAATCTTTTGTCAATATGGGAGAATATTGCCTGCTAATTGACCAATCAGATTTGAGTATTTTTTCAATACTCTACTAGTCTAATAATAAGGTTTCATTATTTGTCATTTGTTACTATAAATAGGTATTACATCATTGATGCTCAGTTATATATATTAGCATACAATTGATAGTTTGACAGTTGGATATTTCAGAGGCAAAGCAAATCAAAGCAGTCGAAACTTGTCTTGCAATTGCAATTCCACAAATCAACCCTCTATTCATCTTCATATTTTCAGTGATATAAAAGAAGTACAAAACAATATTAGTGCAGTCCATTACAGCTCAAGCTAATATGGATGTGGCAAGTCTGGCAACTGCAATTAAAGTAGCAGAAACTTCAATTAAGCTTGCTATACCAGCACTAAAGGGATTGAAAGAAGGATATAGTTTTCTAAAAAAAATTGTAAGAGATGACATAGAAGATCTTTATGACAAAAATGAAGATCTGCGAAGAAAAGCAAGAAGTCTAAAATCTGAATTTCAACAAACGAATTACCGAGCTAATGTCTTCGTTGAGTCAGTAAACAACGTTTTTCGGTACTGTAGTCAGCAGTGTGAAATGTCAGCCATAATAACGGAAGTCAAGGAAGGTGATTTTGATGGCTTGAAAGATTTTTTGGAAAAGTTGGGGTCCCTACTGTCAGCCTGTGAAGAAAATTACCAACTTTTTGAAGAGGATTTAAAAGAATTTTATAAAAATGCCAATACAGCTGCTGCTATGTGTGATAGATTGTCGAGAGAAGCAGATTTCAAGAAGAGAGTCACACAAGCAGGAGGAGGTACAGTCGCAGCTGGACTTCTAGCAACTGGTGTCGGTGCTGGTGTAGGTGCAGCTGGTGTTACAGCCTCTGTCATTGCAGGATTATTCACATTTGGAATTGGTACAGCCGTTGGACTAGCTGTAACTGGTGCAGCTGTTGCTGGAACAACTGCAGCAGCTGGAGCTACAGCAGCTGTTGTCACTGCAAAAACTGCAGATCACTATGATAAGCTCGCACAAGGCTTCAAGCGAAGCGCAGAAGCTGTTGCAAAAATACAGACACATGCATCTGCTTTATCAAATCACATCACAACGTTAAAAGATAATGTGGATGAGATTGGAGAAATGGCTGATGATCTGAATGAATGGTATTGCAATGCTAGCGAACGTGCTTCAATTTGTGGTGCAATCCGTTTGCTATATCAAACATGTGCTTCATCTGATTACGTTTAAAAGGAAAATATTTTGAGTTTATGCATCAGAAATACTCACATATTTACTTTGTTATTGAATGGTATTGCAATGCTAGCGAACGTGCTTCAATTTATGGTGCAATACGCATGCTATATCAAACGTGTGCTTCATCCGATTACGTTTAAAAGGAAAATATTTTGAGTTTATGCATCACAAATACTCACATATATACTTTGTTATTTCTTATTTTGTGCCATTGTAAGTTGTCTTTTAAAGAGGCAAATTTAATTATCTGGTATCCTCACATATATATTTTGTTATTCCTTATTTTTGTGCCATTGCAATGTTGTCTTTTAAAAAGAGATATTTAATTATATAGTATTCTCACATATATACTTTGTTATTCCTTATTTTTGTGCCATTGCAATGTTGTCTTTTAAAAAGAGATATTTAATTATATAGTATCCTCACATATGTACTTTGTTATTTCTTCTTTGTTATTTCTTATTTTGTGCCATTGCAATGTTGTCTTTTAAAAAGAGATATTTAATTATATAGTATCCTCACATATATACTTTGTTATTCCTTATTTTTGTGCCATTGCAATGTTGTTGTTTTAAAAGAGAGAAATTTAATTTTACAGTATTCTCACATACATATCTTCTTAAAGATATAAATTTAATTATATAGTATGACTCAATATCTTGTTGTGTTACAGTAATATGACTACATTACATTAAGTAATTCATAATTTGTAGCTATTGCACATTTAGAAATTGGTTTTGTTGACTCTGTTGCTACCATAGCAACAACATTGCCTACTTAAATTATGACTGATGTATTACTAGTGAAAACTACTTGAGATATCCTTTACTATACCATCATAGCCAATAATAGCAAGAATAATTTCTAACTAGAGCTCTTCCTGCCATTTTAACCAATCCATCCATCTGCCCACTATTTTGTTTATTCCTCCAACATATCCATCTTTCCATCTATATCTACCTAGCTATCCATCCTTGGACCATTCATTGTGTCAACTAATCTATGACTGGCTATTTATTCAATCACACTCTTGACACAAACAATATATCTCTTGTCAGCAATTTTATATAACAAACTATATTGTCTTAGTTCCCAGATATCGCCCTTTGAATTGTACAATGAAATTTGCCTGTTTATAGCTAAAAGATGGGACCATCCCAGGGAATCTCCCATTGTTATCTGATGGTAGTTTATAGTAAATACTATAACATGAGGTCCAAATATAGTAAAATCATTGGAATCATAATGACCATATAAACAATTGTGGATTTCATTACAAAGTGCAGCACTTAAGATAAGAGGTAAGAGTACCTGAATTTAGCATCTGGTTGAGTAGTTCAAACAATTATTTACAGTATAGTTATTCTTTAATATGTGTTAATGCTAAACATTGTTGTTCATATATAACAAGATGATAATTTTAAAACTTTCCTATAATTGTATTGAAGATATATATTGACTTTACAGTGAAATATTGACTTATTAGCAAAAGCTTGGAATGCTAGAAATGTAAGAGAAACAGGGTAGAGGTAGATTTAGTCTACAAGTTAAATATAGTCACAATTTAGTAAAATATATTTCACTTTACATCATTACAGAGAATACTATGTATAGACTTATTATTGCCACACCCATATAGCATAATAAATAAAAAATTAAGACCACACAAAGGTGTATTATCTTGACATGACAATAATCATAACACATTGAGATACTAGTCACAATCATTTGAAAGCCAATACTAAAACTATAGCTATAATTTCAATAACAAATAACACTATAAGACATAGTGTTAATATAATAGAAATGGATCCAAGATGAGCTATCCCATCAACAAGATCAATATGACTAAACAAACATGATATATCATTTGAGACAACACTTTGTGTTTGTTGACATTATGTTAAGTCATTAACAACATCAGATATTTGATTTTCATTGTAGTTATACAACTGTTATTATGTAATAAGTTGTGTCCATACACCATATCTTATTGTATTCAAACATTTTCAATTTTATTTGTCAAATTGAAATGACATCATAAAAAGTCCCCACTGAATTGATATTTTTGTTGTGGTATTCTCTGACAGATTGCATAGTCATTCTGGTATAAAACGTTTACAAGACTTATCTCAGTCAGTGGAAAAGTACAAGTATATGGCTGACCAAATTTCTAAGTTGTTTACTACTTTTAAACAAGCTGGAGAGTTCAGTAATGTGGCAACAGTACAAGTAGCTGAATTAAAAGAAGAGTTAGCTGATCTAATTGTTGATCGGGTTACTATTGTGGATCTTGGGGAACTTGGAAGCAAAGATGCAAAACTGCAACATCATGCAAGGGAGTTAGAATCCCATTTCTCTATGACAGTAACCCATGCCTTTGACTTCATAGGTAGAGTGGAAGCTATTATTGAGCACTGTGATGAGGATGAAATTGTAAAAATGCAAGGAGAAGTCACTAAAGGCAATTTCAGATGTGTGGAAAATTTCCTTGAAGAATTCAAAGCAAAAATGGCAGACTGTGAAAAAACTTATCAGCTATTCAATGAAAATGATATAAAAGTCCAAATGAGTTCCACTGAAGCTGCTATGGAGTGTAACAAACAAGCAGAAAAAGCTGACACTAAGAAGACTAGAACACAAGCTGTAGGAGGTAGTGTAGCAGCAGGACTGTTAGCAACTGGTGTTGGTGGTGCTGTCATTGGTGGTGTTGGTATTGCTGCCTCAGTTGCTGCTGGAGCTGTCACATTTGGTGTTGGCACACCAATTGGACTAGCTATAACTGGTGCAGCTGTAACTGGAATAGCTGGAAGTACTGGAGTAACTACTGCTGTTGTCACTGGAGTTATTGCTTCCAAGTATGATAAGTTTTCAAAAAAGCTGAGACAGATAAAGGAATCTTTTGACAAGCTACATGAATCAGCATGCTCGTTAGCAAAGAATTTAGAAGATCTTAAAGTACAAGTGAATAGCCTTGACTATATCGTAAAATATTTGGAGAAAGCTAACAGCACAGAAGAGAAGGACATCTCAGCTATTTGTCAACGTATTCAAAAAGTACATGTCGGGACTACTTGTTTACAGACTACTCATTATAAAACTACTGTGCAGAGAGAAGAGGATGAACTAAAATGTTTTTTTCAATGTAATCCTACTTATTAGTTGTTTTAGTTATAACTTCATTTTATTTGTATTATTCATTATAAAAAGGTGTGGCAATGATTTTACATATATAATTTAATAAATTATTGAAAAATGATAGATTCATGCATACAGTAAGAAGTATTGCCCAAAGCGTAAATGTGATGGTTTAGAGAGAGAGATGAACTGAATTAAGATTAATATTTAAAGTAACTTCCATATTAGAACTTTATATATTCCAGTTGCTAGTAGATTATATATATATTATTTAAGCAATAGTAGTAATGACATTTATAAATTAAAAACTGAGACAAAAATAATGGTTCATTGACTAGATTTCTAGAAAGACACATGTGAATTGATTTTCATTAAGGGACCACTTCTGTCAAAACATTTGTGACCTGATTTGTGAAAAGGGACCACCTGTTAAAACATCTCAAAAACAGTTTTGTATATACACAATATTACAGCTGCTATATATGCACAACTATTCATGGCAACTGTATGTATACAAAACTGTTTTTGAAGTGTTTCAACAGGTGGTCCCTTTTCACAAATTAGGTCACAAATGTTTTGCCAGAAGTGATCCTTTATTGCATATGATCTGGACCCAGATGTCTGGAGACATTTTTTTGTCAATTGTATTATCATGTACAAGGTGGTATAAATCACTACAATGATACAAGCAACACAAGTACAATGATATTAAGGGTGTGATTTTGTTGCCAGGTGTCCATCCTGTCACTATGGAAGTCCCATATTAGACATGACAGCAATGTTAGTCATTCCATATCGGAAATTTTCTGTAAAAAGATTTTTCCTTATAACAAGGTACTCATTTATACTTAACTGAATAATAACACATCAGTTTTTCCAAAGACCAACAAATTATAATTATGAACCAGACACAGATATACACAGCATAGCTTCATCACCTGACATTTGTTACTATAAATAGACATTACATCATTAATGTTCAGTTATATATATATTAGCACACAATTGACAGTTTGAGATTTTGATATGGCAGAGGCAAAGAAGATCAAACCAGTTGAAACTGGTCTTGCTATTGCAATTCCACAAATAAAGAAGCTAACAGACAATGTATTGAAACTGCTTCAATATCTTATAGATGAAAGTGAAGTGAAAGACAAAATGAATGAGATAGTTCAATGTGGTATACAAGAAATGGAGGAGCTTGGAAGAAAGGTTGTAGAGCTAAATCACAAGGTAACAGTTCTCAGTTCAGATTTCCAACAAATGCTATGTCATGCTCATATGTTTAAAAGTAAAGTGGGAGATGTTCTCCAGTACTGCAGAAGGAAGGATACAATAGAAAGAATGAAAGCAGAAGTTATTGAAGGAAGATTTGAGCACTTTGATGATTTCTATGAGAAACTAACAATTCTATTAGTTGATTGTACAGAAAAATGCCATATTTTTGAAGATGAAGGTACAAAATTAGTACAAAGCATCAGTGAAGTTGCTGTTGAGTCCAAAAGACTAGCGGAGGAGGCAAACTCTAAGAAAAGAGTCATTCAAGTCAAAGGAAGCATAGCTGCAGGAAAACATCTAGTAACTGCCAGTGTTAATGCTCGTGTTGCAGCCTTGGAATTTGTGCACACATATAAACATACTCAAAGCATCAGTACAGCTGCTGGACAAGCAGTTAGTAGCAACAGTACAGCTGTTGCTGGAGCTGCTGCTACATGTGGAATTGGAGCTGCTGTTGATACTGCACATATTGCAAGACAATATACTAAGATTATAAAAGAATTGAAGGAAATTGTGACAAGTATTGACGACATATATAAAAATTTGTGCTCATTAAACAACGATGTAATTGCTATCAAAAGAAATACAGATGGCATTAGGGACTTAGCGGGTAATTTGGAGGGTTGTTGGTACCTTGAACATAATATATATCCTTCTATTTGTGAGGTGGTTCAGTCAATATATGAAATGGCATGTTCTCTCACAACTGTTCATTGTGAAGATGAAATCAAGTGACTATAAATTTAATATCCAATGCTTCAATTTAATAACTGTTTGTACTATAGCTGGTATATTTAATAACTAATACTGTTTATAACGTAGTATATGTGGTAGCAATAAAATTAGTGCAATAATATAACAACCCTCAAGATTTAAAAATGTCAACTTCGTTCTGTGACTATATATATTATACAGTAGTTACTACAAACATCACTGAAAAAAGCATTTTGTCAATTTAACTGAGGTCTTCGTTACCGTAGTTTCATCAATATGATATGAACCCATTCTAAGTTGCTACAAGGCCAAAACTAGTGTAACTTAATATTTTTTAGTTGCATCTACAGCCACATTGCTTTTTATACCCACTTTGCTAAAGTAATTGAATCACGGCATCAATTGAATTATTGCCACACCCATATAGCATAATAAATAAGAAATTAAGAAAACACAAAGGTGTGTTATCCTGACATGACAATAATCATAACACATTGAGATACTAGTCACAATCATTTGAAAGCCAATACTAAAACTATAGCTATAATTTTCAATAACAAATAACACTATAAGACATAGTGTTAATATAATAGAAATGGATCCAAGATTAGCTATCCCATCAACAAGATCAATATGACTAAACAAACATGATATATCATTTGAGACCACACCTTGTGTTTGTTGACATTATGTTAAGTCATTAACGACATCAGATATTTGATTTTCATTGTAGTTATACATCTGTTATTATGTAATAAGTATGTGTCCATACACCATATCTTATTGTATTCAAACATTTATAATTTCAGTTATCAAATTGAAATGACATAAAAAGTCCCCACTGAATTGATATTTTTGTTGTGGTATTCTCTGACAGATTGCATAGTCATTTTGGTATAAAACAATAATGTTTACAAGACCTATATCAGTCATTAAAGCCACTTTACAAATGTCCAAGATGGGACCATCCCAGGGAATCTCCCTTTGTTAAATTTGATAGTAGTATCTAGTAAATTACTAACTGATGTGGTAGTTCCCAGGAAAACTACTTGAGATATCCTTTACTATACCATCATAGCCAATAATAGCAAGAATAATTTCTAACTAGAGCTCTTCCTGGCATTTTAACAATGTACAATGACACTAAGGGTGTGATTTTGTTGCTAGGTGTCAATCCTAGCTGTCACTATGGAAGTCCCATATTAGACATGACAGCAATGTTAGTCATTACATAGAAAATGTTTCTGTAAAAGATTTTTCCATGTAACAAGGTACTCATTCATACTAAACTGAATTGAACTGGTTGTTGGTACCTTGAACATAATATATATCCTTCTATTTGTGAGGTGGTCCAGTCAATATATGAAATGGCATGTTCTCATTTGTCAAATTGGAATGACATCATAAAAAGTCCCCACTGAATTAATATCTTTGTTGTGGTATTCTCTAAGAGATTGCATAATCATCCTGGAATAAAACAATATGTTTACAAGATCTATCTCAGTCATTGGAAAAAGTACAAGTATATGGCTGACAAAATTTCTGACTCATTTACCACTTTTAAACAAGCTGGAGAGCTCAGTAATGTAGCAACAGTACAACTAGCTGAAATAAAAGAACAATTAGCTGATCTAATTGTTGATCGGGTTACTACTGAGGATCTTGGGGAACTTGGAAGCAAAGATGCAAAAATGCAACATCATGCAAGGGACTTAGAATCCCATTTCTCTATGACAGTAAGTCATGCCTTTGACTTCATAGGTAGAGTAGAAGCTATTATTGAGCACTGTAATGAGGATGAAATTGTAAAAATCCAAGGAGAACTCACTAAAGGCAATTTCAGATGTGTGAAAAATTTCCTTGCAGAATTCAAAGCAAAAATGGAAGACTGTGAAGAAACCTATCAGCTATTCAATGAAAATGATATAAAAGTCCAAATAAGTTCCACTGAAGCTGCTATGGAGTGTAACAAACAAGCAGAAAAAGCTGACACTAAGAAGATAAAAACACAAGCTGTAGGAGGTAGTGTAGCAGCAGGACTGTTAGCAACTGGTGTTGGTGGTGCTGTCATTGGTGCTGTTGGTATTGCGGCCTCAGTTGCTGCTGGAGCTGTCACATTTGGTATTGGCACACCAATTGGACTAGTTATAACTGGTGCAGTTGTAACTGGGTTAGCTGGAAGTGCTGGAGTAGCTACTGCTGTTGCCACTGGAGTTATTGCTTCCAAGTATGATAAGTTTTCAAAAAAGCTGAGAGAGATAAAGGAATCTTTTGACAAGCTACATCTAACAGCATGCTCGTTAGCAAAGAATTTATATGATCTTAAAGTACAAGTGGATAGTCTTGACTATATAGTAAAATATTTGGAGGAAGCTAGCAGTACAGAAGAGAAGGACATCTCAGCTATTTGTCAACGTATCCAACAAGTACAGGTCAGAACTACTTGTTTACAGACTACTCATTATAAAACTACTGTGCAGAGAGAAGAGGATGAACTAAAACGTTTTTTCAATGTAATCCTACTTATTAGTTGTTTTAGTTATAACTCATTTTATTTGTTACAGAACACTAAAGATGTGGTTTTGTTGCCGGGTGTCTATCCTGTCACTATGGAAGTCCCATATTAGACATGACAGTAATATTAGTCATGCATACAGCAAGAAGTATTGCCCAAAGCATAAATGTTATGGTTTAGAGAGAAATGAACTGAATTAAGACTAATATTTAAAGTCACTTCCATATTAGAACTTTATATTGTCCAGTTGCTAGTAGATTATATATATATATTATTTAAGCAATAGTGATAGTGATATTTTTAAATTAAAAACTGAAACAGAATTAATGATTCACTGATTTCTAGAGAGACACATGTAAACTGATTTGGATTAAGGGATCACTTCCGTCAAAACATTTGTGACCTGATTATTGAAAAGGGACCACTGTTAAAACATCTCAAAAACAGTTTTGTATGGTTGCTATATATACACAACTATTCATGGTACACTGAAAAAGCATTTTGTCATTTCAACCGAGGTCTTCGTTACCACAGTTTCATCAATATGATGTAAACCCATTCTAAGTTGCTACAAGGCCAACTATAGTGTATCTTAATATGTATAAAGCCAATTTGCAACTAGTTGCATCTACAACCACATTTCTTTTACATCCATTTTGCTATAGTAATTGAATCATGGCTTCAATTGAAGTTATAAGCAGATTCTGTTTCAACTGTTCCTAATCCAATTAGTTAAGTTAAAATAGTATCTATCTCTTGCTCATGGCTTCAATTACTAGACATAAACTACAAAGAGTACCTTTTGGCTTCTAATTGACTTT
This sequence comes from Xestospongia muta, assembly GCA_963693285.1. Classification (NCBI taxonomy): domain Eukaryota; kingdom Metazoa; phylum Porifera; class Demospongiae; order Haplosclerida; family Petrosiidae; genus Xestospongia; species Xestospongia muta. Next base: position 1,324,418 of record OY848927.1, read on the forward strand.
ATACATATTGAGTTAGACCAGTTTTGGCTTTGTGGTAACTCAATATTGGGCTTACGTCATATTGATGAAATTATGGTAACAAAGACAATGGTTGAAATGACAAAATGCTATTTTGAGTGTAACTGTATGCATACAAAATGGTTTTGGAAGTGTTTTAACAGTGGTACCTTTTCACAAATCAGGTCACAAATGTTTTGTCAGAAGTAATCCCTTATTGCAAATCAGATCATATATGATCTGGAGCCAGGTGTCTGGAAGACATTTCTTTATGAATTGTATTATTATGTACAAGGTGCTATAAATCACTACAGTGATACAAGCAACACAAGTACAATGACACTAAAGATGTGGTTTTGTTGCTGTATGTAGACAACTTGTAGATTGAAAGATTAGATAAGATAAGAGAAGGGCAATAACCTTTTGTCAATATGGGAGAATATTGCCTGCTAATTGACCAATCAGATTTGAGTATTTTTTCAATACTCTACTAGTCTAATAATAAGGTTTCATTATTTGTCATTTGTTACTATAAATAGGTATTACATCATTGATGCTCAGTTATATATATATATATATATATATATTAGCATACAATTGATAGTTTGACAGTTGGATATTTCAGAGGCAAAGCGAATCAAAGCAGTCGAAACTTGTCTTGCAATTGCAATTCCACAAATCTACCCTCTATTCATCTTCATATTTTCAGTGATATAAAAGAAGTACAAAACAATATTAGTGCAGCCATTACAGCTCAAGCTAATATGGATGTGGCAAGTCTGGCAACTGCAATTAAAGTAGCAGAAACTTCAATTAAGCTTGCTATACCAGCACTAAAGGGATTGAAAGAAGGATATAGTTTTCTAAAAAAAATTGTAAGAGATGACATAGAAGATCTTTATGACAAAAATGAAGATCTGCGAAGAAAAGCAAGAAGTCTAAAATCTGAATTTCAACAAACGAATTACCGAGCTAATGTCTTCATTGAGTCAGTAAACAACGTTTTTCGGTACTGTAGTCAGCAGTGTGAAATGTCAGCCATAATAACGGAAGTCAAGGAAGGTGATTTTGATGGCTTGAAAGATTTTTTGGAAAAGTTGGGGTCCCTACTGTCAGCCTGTGAAGAAAATTACCAACTTTTTGAAGAGGATTTAAAAGAATTTTATAAAAATGCCAATACAGCTGCTGCTATGTGTGATAGATTGTCAATAGAAGCAGATTTCAAGAAGAGAGTCACACAAGCAGGAGGAGGTACAGTCGCAGCTGGACTTCTAGCAACTAGTGTCGGTGCAGCTGGTGTTACAGCCTCTGTCATTGCAGGATTATTCACATTTGGAATTGGTACAACCGTTGGACTAGCTGTAACTGGTGCAGCTGTTGCTGGAACAACTGCAGCAGCTGGAGCTACAGCAGCTGTTGTCACTGCAGAAATTGCAGATCACTATGATAAGCTTGCACAAGGCTTCAAGCTAAGTGCAGGAGCTGTTGAAAAAATACAGACACATGCATCTGCTTTATCAAATCACATCACAACGTTAAAAGATAATGTGGATGAGATTGGAGAAATGGCTGATGATCTGAATGAATGGTATTGCAATGCTAGCGAACGTGCTTCAATTTGTGGTGCAATCCGTTTGCTATATCAAACATGTGCTTCATCTGATTACGTTTAAAAGCAGGGCCTCCAATGTTAGGGAAATTTCCCTAAAACTAGGGAATAATTGATTAACTTAGGGTCCAGGGGAGGAATTTTTAAAATTAAGGAATTTAGGGATTTTATACTTTCAAACCGTTTAATAATATTCATAACTAGTAATAAATTCATAGCCTGTTTAAAATCTATTTTTGATATACATGCATGATGCATACATGTAAAATTTACTGATTAGCAGCTAGTATAATAAGCACATGCACATTCCATACTCAGTTCAGCTATTGAATTGGTAGCTGGTAGAGTCTATTTGGAGTGATGGCTGAATTGAATGTGTCTACATTCTTGGGACAAGTAATTCCCAATTATTTCAAAATTAACAACATCATTACTATCTTTCCCTCACTCTAATGCAGATGTGGAAAGGATCTTTTCTCGTGTGAACCACATCAAAACAAAGACAAGAAATAGTATGAAAACAATAACTTTAGGTGCTATTATTTTGACTAAACGAAGCTTACCTTGCACTTGTGTGGAATTTAAACCTGACAGTTCCATGTGTAAATGTGTCAACTTAGAAATTTATGATAGTGATGAAAGTTCTGACTCTGACAAAGACTAAGTATTGGTTTAAGTATACATAAGTATTGGTTTTTCTAGGGAAAATTCAAGGAAATCTTGTAAAATTTAAGGGGGGGTTTAGGGGGTTACTAATTTTGTATTTAGGGAAATATAGGGAAAAATTTTAGTTCCCCTAGGGGAAAATCAAATTTTGAGGTTGGAGGCCCTGTTTAAAAGGAAAATCTTTTGAGTTTATGCATCACAAATAGTCACGTATTTACTTTGTTATTGAATGGTATTGCAATGCTAGCGAACGTGATTTAATTTATGGTGCAATACGTTTGCTATATCAAACGTGTACTTCATCCAATTACGTTTGAAAGGAAAATATTTTGAGTTTATGCATCACAAATACTCACATATATACTTTGTTATTTCTTATTTTGTGCCATTGCAATGTTGTCTTTTAAAAAGAGATATTTAATTATATAGTATCATATATACTTTGTTATTCCTTATTTTTGTGCCATTGCAATGTTGTTGTTTTAAAAGAGAGAAATTTAATTTTACAGTATTCTCACATATATACCTTCTTAAAGATATAAATTTAATTATATAGTATGATTCAATATCTTGTTGTGTTCCAGTAATATTACTACATTACATTAAGTAATTCATAATTTGTAGCTATTGCACATTTAGAAATTGGTTTTGTTGACTTTGCTGCTACCATAGCAACAACATTGCCTACTTAAATTATGACTGATGTATTACTAGTGAAAACTACTTGAGATATCCTTTACTATACTATCATAGCCAATAATAGCAAGAATAATTTCTAACTAGAGCTCTTCCTGCCATTTTAACCAATCCATCCATCTGCCCACTATCTTGTTTGTTCCCCCAACATATCCATCTATCCATCTATATCTACCTAGCTATCCATCCTTGGACCATTCATTGTGTCAACTAATCTATGACTGGCTATTTATTCAATCACACTCTTGACACAAACAATATATCTCTTGTCAGCAATTTTATATAACAAACTATATTAATTTAGTTCCCAGATATCGCCCTTTGAATTGTACAATGAAATTTGCCTGTTTATAGCTAAAAGATGGGACCATCCCAGGGAATCTCCCATTGTTATCTGATGGTAGTTTATAGTAAATACTATAACATGAGGTCCAAATATAGTAAAATCATTGGAATCATAATGACCATATAAACAATTGTGGATTTCATTACAAAGTGCAGCACTTAAGATAAGAGGTAAGAGTACCTGAATTTAGCATCTGGTTGAGTAGTTCAAACAATTATTTACAGTATAGTTATTCTTTAATATGTGTTAATGCTAAACATTGTTGTTCATATATAACAAGATGATAATTTTAAAACTTTCCTATAATTGTATTGAAGATATATATTGACTTTACAGTGAAACATTGACTTATTAGCAAAAGCTTGGAATGCTAGAAATGTAAGAGAAACAGGGTAGAGGTAGATTTAGTCTACAAGTTAAATATAGTCACAATTTAGTAAAATATATTTCACTTTACATCATTACAGAGAATACTATGGATAGACTTATTATTGCCACACCCATATAGCATAAAAAATGAAATTAAGATCACACAAAGGTGTATTATCTTGACATGACAATAATCATAACACATTGAGATACTAGTCACAATCATTTGAAAGCCAATACTAAAACTATAGCTATAATTTTCAATAACAAATAACACTATAAGACATAGTGTTAATATAATAGAAATGGATTCAAGATTAGCTATCCCATCAACAAGATCAATATGACTAAAAAACATGATATATCATTTGAGACCACACCTTGTGTTTGTTGACATTATGTTAAGTCATTAACGACATCAGATATTTGATTTTCATTGTCGTTATACATCTCTTATTATGTAATATTATAAGTATGTGTCCATACGCCATATCTTATTGTATTCAAACATTTCCAATTTTATTTGTCAAATTGAAATGACATCATAAAAAGTCCCCACTGAATTGATACTTTTGTTGTGGTATTCTCTGACAGATTGCATAGTCATTCTGGTATAAAACGTTTACAAGAATTATCTCAGTCAGTGGAAAAGTACAAGTATATGGCTGACCAAATTTCCAAGTTGTTTTCTACTTTTAAAAAAGCTGGAGAGTTCAGTAATGTGGCAACAGTACAACTAGCTGAATTAAAAGAAGAGTTAGCTGATCTAATTGTTGATCGGGTTACTATTGTGGATCTTGGGGAACTTGGAAGCAAAAATACAAAACTGCAACATCATGCAAGGGACTTAGAATCCCATTTCTCTATGACAGTAACCCATGCCTTCGACTTCATAGGTAGAGTGGAAGCTATTATTGAGCACTGTGATGAGGATGAAATTGTAAAAATTCAAGGAGAAGTCACTAAAGGCAATTTCAGATGTGTGGAAAATTTTCTTGAAGAATTCAAAGCAAAAATGGCAGACTGTGAAAAAACTTATCAGCTATTCAATGAAAATGATATAAAAGTCCAAATAAGTTCCACTGAAGCTGCTATGGAGTGTAACAAACAAGCAGAAAAAGCCGACACTAAGAAGACTAGAACACAAGCTGTAGGAGGTAGTGTAGCAGCAGGACTGTTAGCAACTGGTGTTGGTGGTGCTGTCATTGGTGGTGTTGGTATTGCTGCCTCAGTTGCTGCTGGAGCTGTGACATTTGGTATTGGCACACCAATTGGACTAGCTATAACTGGTGCAGCTGTAACTGGAATAGCTGGAAGTGCTGGAGTAGCAACTGCTTTTGCCACTGGAGTTATTGCTTCCAAGTATGATAAGTTTTCAAAAAAGCTGAGACAGATAAAGGAATCTTTTGACAAGCTACATGAATCAGCATGCTCGTTAGCAAAGAATTTATATGATCTTAAAGTACAAGTGGATAGTCTTGACTATGAAGTAAAATATTTGGAGAAAGCTAGCAGTACAGAAGAGAAGGACATCTCAGCTATTTGTCAACATATTCAAAAGGTACATGTCGGGACTACTTGTTTACAGACTACTCATTATAAAACTACTGTGCAGAGAGAAGAGGATGAACTAAAATGTTTTTTTCAATGTAATCCTACTTATTAGTTGTTTGAGTTATAACTTCATTTTATTTGTATTATTCATTATAAAAAGGTGTGGCAATGATTTTACATATATAATTAATAAATTATTGAAAAATGATAGATTCATGCATACAGCAAGAAGTATTGCCCAAAGCGTAAATGTGATGGTTTAGAGAGAGATGAACTGAATTAAGATTAATTTTTAAAGTAACTTCCATATTAGAACTTTATATATTCCAGTGCTAGTAGATTATATATATATATTATTTAAGCAATAGTAGTAGTGATATTTATAAATTAAAAACTGAGACAGAATTAATGGTTTGTTGACTAGATTTCTAGAAAGACACATGTCAACTGATTTTCATTAAGGGACCACTTCTGTCAAAACATTTGTGACCTGATTTGTGAAAAGGGACCACCTGTTAAAACATCTCAAAAACAGTTTTGTATACATACAATATTACAGTTGCTATGTATGCACAACTATTCATGGCAACTGCATGTATACAAAACTCTTTTTGAAGTGTTTCAACAGGTGGTCCTTTTCACAAGTTAGGTCGTAAATGTTTTGCCAGAAGTGTCCGGAGACATTTCTTTGTGAATTGTATTATCATATACAAGGTGTTATAAATCACTACAATGATACAAGCAACACAAGTACAATGATACAAAGAGTGTTATTTTGTTGCCAGGTGTCCATCCTGTCACTATGGAAGTCCCATATTAGACATGACAGCAATGTTAGTCATTCCATATAGGAAATTTTCTATAAAAGATTTTTCCTTATAACAAGATACTCATTTATACTTAACTGAATAATAACACATCAGTTTTTCCAAAGACCAACAAATGGTAATTATGAACCAGACACAGATATACACAGCATAGTTTCATCATCTGACATTTGTTACTATAAATAGACATTACATCATTAATGTTCAGTTATATATATACTAGCACACAATTGACAGTTTGAGATTTGGATATGGCAGAGGCAAAGAAAATCAAACCAGTTGAAACTGGTCTTGCTATTGCGATTCCACAAATAAAGGAGCTAACAGACAACGTATTGAAACTACTTCAATATCTTATAGATGAAAGTGAAGTGAAGACAAAATGAATGAGATAGTCCAATGTGGTATACAAGAAATGGAGGAGCTTGGAAGAAAGGTTGTAGAGCTAAATCACAAGGTAACAGTTTTCAGTTCAGATTTCCAACAAATGCTATGTCATGCTCATATGTTTAAAAGTAAAGTGGGAGATGTTCTCCAGTACTGCAGAAGGAAGGATACAATAGAAAGAATGAAAGCAGAAGTTATTGAAGGGAAATTTGAGCACTTTGATGATTTTTATGAGAAACTAACAATTCTCTTAGTTGATTGCACAGAAAAATGCCATACTTTTGAAGATGAAGGTACAAAATTAGTACAAAGCATCAGTGAAGTTGCCGTTGAGTGCAAAAAACTAGCGGAAGAGGCAAACTCTAAGAAAAGAGTCATTCAAGTCAAAGGAAGCATAGCTGCAGGAAAACATCTAGTAACTGCCAGTGTTAATGCTGGTGTTGCAGCCTTGGAATTTGTGCACACATATAAACACACTCAAAGCATCAGTACAGCTGCTGAACAAGCAGTTAATAGCAACAGTACAGCTGTTGCTGGAACTGCTGCTACATGTGGAGTTGGAGCTGCTGTTGATACCGCACATATTGCAAGACAATATACTAAAATTATAAAAGAATTGAAGGAAAGTGTGACAAGTATTGATGACATATATAAAAATTTGTGCTCATTAAACAACGATCTAATTACTGTCAAAAGAAATACAGATGCCATTAAAGATATAGTGGGTAATTTGGAGGGTTGTTGGTACCTTGAACATAATATATATCCTTCTATTTGTGAGGTGATCCAGTCAATATATGAAATGGCATGTTCTCTCACAACTGCTCATTGTGAAAATGAAATCAAGTGACTATAAATTTGATATCCGACACTTCAATTTAATAACTGTTTGTATTATACCTGGCATATTTAATAACTAATACTGCTTATAACATAGTAAGTGGTAACAATAAAATGAGCGCAATAATATTAAAAAATGTCAACTAGGTTCTGTGACAATATTATACAATAGTTACCACAAACATTCCATTAATATTACAATAATAAAGATTAATAAAATAAGTAAAGGTATCTAACTCTTAACACATTGGTCACTTTATTACACATTAATATTTGCTATAACAATACAATATTAAGACAATTAATTATATTATTGTTATATTTTATGTCAAATGGAAACAATAGATATACTTAAAAGTATATCTACATTATTAAACAAAGACAATAAGTGATAATACATGCCAATAATAACAGAGGAGAGGTACATTTAGTTGACAAGTCAACTATAGTCACAATTTAGAAAAATATTTCACTTTACATTACAGAGATTACTATGTATAGACTTAATTATTGCCACACCCATATAGCATAATAAATAAAAAATTAAGACCACACAAAGGTGTATTATCTTGACATGACAATAATCATAACACATTGAGATACTAGTCACAATCATTTGAAAGCCAATACTAAAACTATAGCTATAATTTTCAATAACAAATAACACTATAAGACATAGTGTTAATATAATAGAAATGGATCCAAGATGAGCTATCCCATCAACAAGATCAATATGACTAAACAAACATGATATATCATTTGAGACCACACCTTGTGTTTGTTGACATTATGTTAAGTCATTAACAACATCAGATATTTGATTTTCATTGTAGTTATACATCTGTTACTATGTAACAAGGGTGGTGTCGGCACTCAGGCCACTCCAACCGTGGCTGGACCACTTTTCAATCACTTTTTTATCATAAAGTATAAAATTTATCATATATCAGAAGCATGTTCAGTGAATTTTGGGTTCAGATTACAGCAGGGGCCTTCCCGAAGGCCCAAATTCCAAAATTTCCTGGGGGAGCATACCCCAGACCCACCTAGAGGCTTTTGGTCCATGGCCTGACCACTTCAAAATAGCTGATGCCGCCCCTGTGTAATAAGTATGTGTCCGTACACCATATCTTATTATATTCAAACATTTATAATTTCAGTTATCAAATTGAAATGACATTATAAAAAGTTCCCACTGAATTGACATCTTTGTTGTGGAATTCTCTGACAGATTACATAGTCATTCTGGTATAAAACAATATGTTTAGAACACCTATCCCAGTAATTGAAGACACTTTACCACTATTAAGCAAGCTGGAGAGTTTAGCAATGCGGCAACAATACAACTAGCTGAATTTAAAGAAAAAATAGCTGATCTAATATTGTTGGTTGGTTTAAAAACTCCAATATCATGCTAGAAATTTGGAGGCTAACTATAACATGATAGTAACCCATGCCTTTGACTTTATCAATAGAGTGGAGGCTACTATCGAGTACTGTAGAGAGGGTGGCCAAAAGGTTTACTAAATGATAAAAAATAAATAGACATTCATAGCATGTAGTAGAAAGATAGTGAAAGATAATAAAAATTTTCGAGTCAATAATGACCATATAAATAATTGTGGACATCATTACAAATAATCATTGTGTGGCAATTAGAATAAGAAAGAAGAGTGACCTTAATTTAGGATCTAGTTGAGTAGTTAGAACAATTATTTTAAAGTATACTTATTATTTAATATGTGGCAATGTTAAACATTGTTGTTCCTCATTTGTTTAGCTATGGTCAAATAATGACAAGTCAGCATATACATATTCCCCTTATAGATAAAAATAGACATTACATCATACAATTAGGACAACTGTTTTACTATAAAAATTGTGAAGTTCCTGGGATAACTAAAAATAGATATTACATCATACAATTATGACAACAGTAGTAGTATGTAAAGTTGTAAAGTTCCTGGGTTTGTACAACTCAATCAGTCAGAATGGAAAATGAAGGTACTAGGAGGTTGCTCAGTGGTCTCAATTATGCTATAGAATCTACCAGAGAAGTAACACAACAAGTAGCAGAATTGAAAACAGAAGTATCCAAAATAGTTATAGATGACTCTACTCTTAAGGATATTGAAGAACTTGGAAGTAAAGATGCAACACTAAGACATTATGCATCGGATTTGGAGGTTGAATTCATAATGGCAGCAAGCCTTGCCAATGCCTTTATAAGTAGAGTAGAAGAAGTAGTCGAGCATTGCAGTGAAGATGAAATTGAGACAATAGAAGGAAAAGTCAAGAAACACAAATTTAATTGTGTAGAGAATTTTCTCACAGGTTTAAAGGCAAGAATGGCAGATTGTGAAGAAACGTACCAAATGTTTGATGAGCATTGTGTAAATGTCCAAAGAAATGCTACAACAATTGCAGTTGAATGCAACAGACAAGCTGAACTAGCAGACTGCAAGAGAACAAGAACACAAGTTGGGGGAGGTGCAGCTGCAGCAGGACTACTAGCAGCTGGTGTTGGCGGTGGTCTTGTTGCTGGAGCTGGTGTTGCTGCCTCAGTAGTTGCAGGAGTATTCACATTTGGTGTTGGTACAGTTGTTGGACTAACAATTACTGCCGTAGCTGCTACTGGGACTGGCATAGCTGTTGCTGGTGGAGCTGGAGCTGCTGGAGTTGCAACTGCTGTTGCCACTGGAGTTATTGCATCTAAGTATAATAAAATCGCAAAAGCACTTCGACAAATAAAACAAGCTTTTGACAAGCTACATCATGCTGCCTGCTCACTATTGAAGATTTTAAATCAGTTAAAAGTTGAAATTAATGGTCTTGACTATACAGTAAAGTATTTGGAAGAAGCTAATCACAAAGAACAGAAACATGCTGTTTGCAAGAATCTACACAAAATACACAAGGGCACTGTTTGTTTACAAACTACTGCTTCCAAAAAACATATTCAACGAGAGCAAGACAGGCTACAAGAGTTCATTCCAGTGTATTGACTACTAAACCATTTTAAATACATACATGATGTGTTGTCTAATTTAAATTTTACACGTTTTTTTTTATCTTGTCAGATTGCTAAATTTATTTGTAACAATAATATATTTTGTAATGTATGGTGATATTAGAAAAAAATTTTTTAGCTCTGTCAAAGACTACAAACTTGTATATACTATGTACAAGAGAAGAGAGTAATAACTTAATAACTTTGCAAGTAAGAAATATCAAACAAGTAAGAACATACAGTGTCAATATTGTTAAGTATAGTTTATGATGTTGGTAAAACCATCAATACAGATTGTTATAATAACTTACTTATGTTAACAAAATAGATACACACTTTGATAAGCACAAATTTACTTTGCATGGATAGTAAAAATCACTTTCTCAGACCAGTATAACTAACGTGAAGTATTATATTAACAATCTTTAATAAATGCAGGGTATCGTAATTTACATCACAAAAGATGATATTATTTCATTGGATGAGTTCATCATTTAATGAAGTACTGACAATTAATTGACTTCCACACATGAACAATAAACAAATACAACATTTTTATCATAACCAAAATCACTTTCTCACACCAGTATAACTATTATTATTAACCCAAAGTATTAATATTATATCTTTTATTGTTCTTTGATATTAAAGATAAAGATATTCATACACATATCTATAATTAAGTGTCATGTTTCCATGGGACTTTTAAATGTATTTCACAACCCATGGAACTTCCCTGAAGCATAACACCTAATAATAGCTATGTGTATGAATGTCTTTATGTTTAATATCAAAAAACGATAGAAAATGTAAAACAATAATACCACTTCTAGCTATTCCAGAGGAATAACAGTAATAATGAATAGTGTTGTCGTTAAGACTACGAACATTAGAAAGCGCATCAAGGTGCAATTAAGTATGTGAAACAATTCCATTAGTTGTTCCTGGAAAGAAAAGCTGTTGTATTCTGTATTCAATGCTTATAAATAACATCACTTTCTAAGCATATAAACTATATTACATATGTCTGCTGTAAACTTTCTTATAGAAAACACATTGTCTCAAGAATTCTTCATCAAAAAACAACCATTCTCTAATTTATCAACAAATTAGACACATGGTAGCGATCCCAATGTAGGGATAGCCCGAATTGTCCTTTGGAATTGACACATTTTTCTGTTCGTCCACAATGCTGTTAGCAACAAAATAATTCTCTACTCTCTCTATGTACTGAGTCCAGTCCTCCTTTGTCTCGTCAAATTTGGAGATTCTCCCAAAAGATGCCATATTTCCTATGGAGATTGCAACCTTGTCGCAGTGTAATATTCTCAGATTATAAAGAGTTTTCTTTTGTTAACATAAAATAGAGCTTGCTTAAAGCTCTTATGTACATATCAAAGACAATATGTTAACAACAACAGATAAATACAGATAAACCTGAATACACTGGACTACAATGTAGAATTGTCTCTACATAATAACTCAGGACACTGTCTTTACATAACTCAGCATACTGTCTTTACAAACAGTACACTATGTATAAATATCTTATGCATAAAAGAAGACATAACTTGGTCTGATCTGCAGTTACGTTATTGTGAACTATCTTAGTTATTAAAGGCAGTGTGTATAAATATGGTTGACCAAATTTCTAAGTTGTTTACCATTTTTAAAAAAGCTGGAGATTTTAGCAATGTGGCAACAGTATCACTAGCTGGATTTAAAAAAGATCTAGCTGATCTATTTGTTGATCCGTTTACTATTAAGGATCTTGGGGAACTTGGAAGCAAAAATACAAAACTGCAACATCATGTAAAGGACTTAGAATCCCGTTTCTCTACAACAGAAGCCCGTGCCCTTGTTTTCAAAGGTAGAGCGGAGGCTATTATTAAGCACTGTAATGAGAATGAAATTGTAAAAATTCAAGGAGAACTCACTAAAGGCAATTTCAGATGTGTGGAAACTTTTCTTGCAGAATTCAAAGAAAAAATGGCAGACTGTGAAAAAACTTATCAGCTATTCATAAAAGTCCAAAGTTCCACTGAAGCTGCTATGGAGTGTAACAAAGAAGCAGAAGAAGCTGACACTAAGAAGATAAAAACACAAGCTGTAGGAGGTAGTGTAGCAGCAGGACTGTTAGCAACTGGTGTTGGTGGTGCTGTCATTGGTGGTGTTGGTATTGCTACCTCAGTTGCTGCTGGAGCTGTCACATTTGGTATTGGCACACCAATTGGACTAGTTATAACTGGTGCAGCTGTAACTGGAATAGCTGGAAGTGCTGGAGTAGCTACTGCTGTTGCCACTGGAGTTATTGCTTCCAAGTATGATGAGTTTTCAAAAAAGCTGAGACAGATAAAGAAATCTTTTGACAAGGTACATGAATCAGCATGCTTGTTAGTGAAGAATTTCAATGATCTTAAAGTACAAGTGGATAGTCTCGTTTACGAAGTAAAATATTTGGAGAGAAAATATTTGGAGAAAGCTAACAGTACCAGTACAGAAGAAAATGAGAAAGGACATCTCAGCTGGAGTTGGTGTTGCTGCCTCCAGTTTCTGGGCTTTTTTGTTTTTATTTTTATTTTGTTATTGTTTTTATTGACAAAATGAATGTTCTATTCTGTTTGTGCCCTTTAAACTAGTAGTAGGTATTTGGCATTCATTTTGTCAACAATCATAAACAAAATAGTATTAAAATACTGGATATAGTATGATTAATATGACAGAGATAAAAATAAGTGATTGATGGTATCTGATAAGTTTGACAAGTAATAGCAAGTGGATGATTAGTATATAAGCATATTCACTTTAGATTTAAAAGTGATTAGAGATGAGCTAGATTTCACATGATAAAGAAGTGAATTTCACAGAGAGAGAACAGAAGGGAAATGAGTTTTGTCAAGCAGATGAGCGAGAAAAAAGGATGGAAAGGGTGAGAGAATCGAAGTGATGAGAAGCATGACTTGGAGGAGATTTGTGAATGAAAATATCAGAAGGAAAATAGAGGAAGTTTTTAGTAATTTTATAGAGAAGACATAATTTAGAAATAGAGTGACAGGTTGAGAGTGGCAGAAGGTTAAAAGTTGACAGAAGAGATGACTAATACTGTCCCATTTATGAGAGCACATTTTTAGAGCAAAGTGTTGTTTTTTTGAGAATTTCAGAATTAGTGGAAGATACTGGTGGGTCCCAGACAGAGGAGCAATAGGTAAAATAGAAAATGACAAGAGAGCAATACAACATGAGAAGAGTTTGAGGAGAAGCATGCTGATAGAAGTTATAGTAGATGATCCCAATGGTTTGACAAGCTTTAGAGTGGACAGATTGGATGTAAAAAGACTGTGATAAATTGGAGGTGATAATAACACCAAATATTTAAATGAATTGACATGTTCAAGTTGAGAACCATTTAAGAAAAAAGGAGAGAGGATGGTTGAAAAGGAGGAAGACTTGTGTGAAATGATCATGTATTTTCTTTTTTTTTGGAGTTGATGGTGAGATGACGAGAGCTAATCTATGATGTAATGAGATTGATGTTGGATTGAACAGTGGACATCGAAGTTGGAGAATAAATTTCTTGAGATAAAAGAATGTCATTAGCATAAAGGATGAGAGTGGCTGAAAAAAGAAGAGGTAGTTTAGCAATGTCATTTATATAGATGATGAATAAAAGAGGTCCAAGAATAGAACTTTGTAAAGAGATTAGGGAATAGTCTGAAGGGAATGAAGAAGAAGTTTTCAATTTAGGAATAGGTACGATATTGGAGTTTTTCCAATCCAAAGGGAAAATGCCTGAAGTATTAATATTAGCAATCTTTAATAAATTCAGGGTATTGTAATTTACATCACAAAAATGACATTATTTCATTGGATGAGTTCATCGTATAATGAAGTACTGACAATTATTTGATTTCCACACATGAACAATAACCAAATATAACTTTTTTATCCTAACCAAAATCACTTTCTCACACCAGTATAATTATTATTATTATTAACCCAAAGTATTAATATTATATCTTTTATTGTTCTTTGATATTAAAGATAAAGATATTCATACACATATCTATAATTAAGTGTCATGTTTCCATGGGACTTTTAAATGTATTTCACAACCCATGGAACTTCCCTGAAGCATAACACCTAATAATAGCTATGTGTATGAATGTCTTTATCTTTAATATCAAAGAACAATAGAAAATGTATCATTCTGGCATAAAACAATACATCTACTTGACTTCTATCAGTCAATGAGGAAAATATGAAAATGGCTGACCACATTGTCAAAATGGATTGGTTGTTTTAACTGATCTATAAACACTTATAATAGATATTAAATGCATGACTTCACTGGTATGCCACACTTAAAAACATATTAAGGTTGTTTTTGAGTCAAACATGTTCAGAACTAAGATGTTCTGGAATGCTTACATTTATTATAGTGAATAAGAGTATACTGTTTACCTATATAGTTAATAGCTGCTATGTATATTGACAAGGGAGTTTCCCTGGGTAATACCCTCTAAAGTGTATAATCTTTTATCTTCATTATGTAAATGTGTTAACTTTGTTGAAATATCATACCTTGCTTTAACCACAATAAGACCATGCTTGTATTAAATGTAGCATTTACTAACCTATAGCAAACTATTTGCAACTTTACATTATACTGGTAAGTCACATGCCTACTATATTGTCTAACACAATAATGTAGCATTTACTAGCCTATAACATAAAATATTTACATCTTTACATCAACATAATACTGGTATGTGATGTGTCTATTTTATCATGGTGTAGTCTAACACAATACCTGAGAGATCGATTGATCGATTTCTTAATTAGTATTTGGAGTTTTATAATTGATATTGATCAATCAATCAATTGTTACTAGTTGATTGATCGATTGATCAATGCCAGCTGTGATCAGTCGATTGTAAAACTTTGTATACTAATTTAGAAAGTTGTCAGGATTTAGGATCAAAATTTTGAAACAAACGACACACCATAACTTATAACAGTACAAAGAGAGAGTTATCAAGACTAGCTATTCCAGAGGAAAAATTAGTAATAGTGTTTAAACATTAGAAACCATATCAAGGTGCAATATAGTACGTGAAACAATTCCATTAGTTGTTCCTGGAAAGAAAAGCTGTTGTATTCTGTATATTCAATGCTTATAAATAACATCACTTTCTAAACATATAAACTATATTATATATGTCTGCTGTAAACTTTATAGAAAACACATTGTCCTAAGAAAAAACAGCCGTTCTCTAATTTATCAACAACATTAGACACATGGTAGTGATGCCAGTGTGGGGATAGCCTGAACTATTCCTTGAACTGTATTGACAGAAAACAATGAATATCTTATGAAAAACTGATCAGGACCTCTCAATACTATGAAATGTTTCTTTTTACAACAATATCTAAGTCTACTTGGGCTATTAATAGTTATATAAGAAAGCCCTCTCTGTATATGAATTGTCAAGTATAGTCCATATCAAGCACAAAGGATACACATAATGTGTGTAATGTAACAAGATATTACATAGTAACTATGGTAAGTGGAAATATATTAGAGTCTAGCATCTATGAAATAATGAAAATCTAAACGATACTTTTCGATTCTCAATTCTGTGAGATAATTTATTAACAATGCTTACTTTATTAGTAAAACATTGATCTAAGGTATAAAAAACTGTTCTGTAAACCCTAAACTATATATATATATATAGAGAGAGAGAGAGAGGAAAGAGGGAGAAAGAGATGACAGTTACATCATCCCCATAAATAGCACAGGCAAAAACAAATACATCAATATACTCTATAACTATTCAATAGCATTTTCTAATTGTAGTCTACTAATTTTTTTTCATTTTTGTGTGTATACCATTACATAGGAATGAAGTAAATACCATCTCTACTATCTTGCTTGCATTCTTAAGGACTAACATTAGCCATTCCTACGTTTACTTTAGTTTTTTAGAATTTTTAAATTTATTTCTTTTAATAACATTATTCATAGCGCTACAAACATAATTGTGGTTAAGAAGCAGTTCCTTTTTATTAGGAAGTTAACCACATAGCTACTATAAATAGGTATTACATCATCTATGCTAACCACATTGTTACTATTAATAGGCATTACATCATCTATGCTCCCTCATAAATGAGCTACGTTAGTTTAGTTGTTATCTCAGTTGACAGACGAATGAAATGGCTCAGGAAGTAGTAAAGAGCATTAAAAGTGTCATAGATGGTTTTGTCATTGTAACACCACTTTTACAAGACCTGAAATGTGATGCAATGAAACTAATCCAATTTTTTATTGCTGAAATGGGAAAGCTTGGGAGCAACGAAGTAGAACTACGTCACAAGGCAAGGGATCTCACTTCTGATTTGGAACAATTACAATGCTATGCTAATGCTTTTACAAGTAAAGTGGAAGAAGCTTTACAATATTGTAGTAACATATATGTGATAGAAGTAATAAAAGGACATGTCATTAACGCTATATTTGATTCCTTGGAAGAGTTCCTTATAAATTTGACAATAATACTACTCGACTGTGAAGAAAAATACCAGGCTTTTCAAGATGAATGTGAAACATTTAAACATCGTGCCACTGCATTTGTTGCTGAGTGTGAAAAAGTAGCAAATGAGACAGATGCTAAGAAAAAAATAATTCAAGCTGGAGGAGGTACAGTGGCAGGTGGACTCCTAGCAACTGCTGTTGGCAGCGCTAGTGCTGCTAGTGTGGTAGGTGCTAGTGGCATTGCAGCCTCAGTCATTGCAGGGATACCCACATTTGGTATTGGTACGGTTGTTGGACTAGTTGCTACTGGCGTGACTTGCGTTGGAGTGGCTGGCGCTAGTGCGACAGCAGGAGTTGCAACTGCTATTATCACTTCACATTTTGCCAATCGATATGGTAAATGTATAAAAGAGTTGAGAAGACTAGCAAGTACTATTGATAATATACATATGACTGCCTGTTCAATTGTTGATCGTTTAATCGAATTAAAATGGAAGGTAAACGAAGTTAGAGATTCAGTGAGTAATTTGGAAGGTTATAGACTCAGTTACAATACACGTGCTTCAATATGTGAAGCAATCCAGTTACTACATGAAAAGGCGAGGTCTTCTTTGCATTGATTACCAAGAGAAAGAACAAACTATTTATTACATATTTTTATCTTTATTCAATTGTCAATATGTGCATTCAGTATCTAAATCTATGACAGAATACATTCATTCTTGTTTCCATTGTATATAGAATTCAAATTAACTTATTATAATCAAATAAATAGCATCACATTTTATGAAAACAATAGGTGTGGTCTCAAGGCATTATTGCAATAAAAGAGAATAAATTGACGGTCTCTTATCTCATCTACCTCTCTATGAGTCAACAAATGTGTCCTTAAGAGTAAGTGATGTGGTCACTTCTTTTCTTGTGCCATCACATTACTAATTAAATACTACATGTTTCCATATTGGTAGATATAAACAGATATTAAATGTGTGATTTTGCTGGCATGTCACACTTAGGAATATATTAAGGTTGTTTTTGAGTCAAACATGTTCAGAACTAAGATGTTCTGGTATGTTTATATTTATTATAATGAATAAAAATATACTGTTTACCTATAGTTAATAGCTGGTGTGTATATTGACAAGGTAGTTTCCCTGGGTAATACCCTCTAAATTGCACAATATTTTTTTTGATTATGTTAATGTGTTGACTTTGTTAAAATATCATACTTTGTTTTAACTAGACCATGATATGTTTGTATTCAATGTCTTAAGATGGCATTTACTACCATTACTAGCCTATAACAAACTATTTGCATCTTTACATTATACTGGTTACTAAGTGAGATGCCTACTATAATGTCTAACACAATAAGGTACTTAAAGGTAGCATTTAAAAGTCTATAAGATAAAATATTTACAACTTTACATCAACATAATAGTGGTATGTGATGTACCTATTTTATCATGGTCTAGTCTAATACAATACCTGAGAGATATACCTGACACTTTAATCAATCTTGTAGGAATTCACGTTATTAGTTTACTCTCCAAATTATGTTATAGGAGAAATGGACAATATCAAAATTATTATAAATCATTGTATTATATACAATTATTTACGATTTCTATAAATCGTTGTATAATACCAATATGTTTACTAAGTCAAACAGTGAACCACGAATAGTTTGTGTCTACTAAAACCTTGTGATTGTTCTTCTAGTAACACAGATGATGTTTACTATTATTATTATAATTAGATAGCCCCATATTATTCCTTGTCTTTTGCCCTATATTAATAATATTATTATTTTTTTTAGCCTGGTACATTTTATTCCTAAGATCAATTTGGAACATGTGTTAAATGTATATTATATATGATGTTGTCTGTTTCCATAATCCTATTCAATTATTGTATGGAACTATCAAAGACGATATAGCTTGCACACATTGTAATCAACGATTGTTTCTACCAAGAACACTACAATGATGTATACAACTGCAATGGTGCATAGAAGCAAATCTCATCCCAACCTACCACGGCCAAGGTGAAAGGCAGTCTACTATCTTTGCTTGATTTTCTTGGGACAGGAAGTCTTAATGTTACAAACATGATGTTTATCTGTCCACATCCTCTTCCCGTCAAGTCTAAAAATAGTAACTCTAGTATTAGATATCATGTGACAATTACAATATTCATTTTCCAATAATTAAATTGAGTGATTTTCTTGGCCACAGTGATATCAATGTACATATTATTTCCTATCCCAAGAAATTGAGCAAAGATACTAGACTATCTTTTACTGTGGGATGTGATAAGCTGAGTATGAGACTACAAAATGTTACCTAACTACAATACAGATGTCAACATTATTACTTTACACGCGCAATAATCTCAGCAAATCACATAACAATGTATAATATACTAATAGCCACGCCCACCTGATTTCCATTATAGCCAATATCAAGTTTCTTGTGAGTATACATGTATATGTTCTTCTCTGTCTTTTCTGTATCACCCTCTATCACAGCCTCCCCTACTATTCCTAATATAGTAGCTCTATAATAACACCAATAATAACAGGGGCTTACCCCAAATAGGTAGATCATCTGTGAATAGAGAAATGAACATAAAATAAATTTTTAGATTACAAATTGTGATTATTGGCTTTTGGTTTGAGTACTAGATCTTTACAACAATTTACGAAAAAGATTTTTTCTAAGAAGGGTGTCCTATTATTACATTAAAGATGGTAACATCAGAACAAAATATTAGATTTTTAAGAGTGGTCATTAAATTGACTGAGACTGTGAAGTTAGCCACATCCATCATCATAGTACATCCTCTAATAGATGCTAGTTAAATTCATTGGCTGCTGAATGAGTTAATGGATTGAAGGATGGAGTTATGGGGTTATAGACTAGTACATGGACATATAGTTTTGTCTTGGATAAAAATTAGTTCTATCACACTAGCCAGCTTTGTATGCAATGTAGTAAAATCTAAAAATTTCTAATTGATGCACATCTAATGACAATTGTCTCATTAGATTCTTTTATCACTTGTCAGTTTGTTTTGTAGTACACTAGTGGTAGAGCTACTACTATGATTACCATGGTAACAATAGGTGTGTCATACATTACATCACAACTACTTACCAATATACATTTGATACATATAATGGTTCCTGATAGCATAGAGAAAGGCCTTCATATTACTTTCAGTAATCTCCACGTTACAGAAGGTAGTACGAACAACATTTTCTAGTGGGTGTTGCATAACAGAATAAAGGTCACAGAAACTACATTACATGTATAAAATAAAAGACATTTTATAATACATTTTGACTTAGAACAAAGCCTAAATTAACACATTAACAAAACACATCCCAAGATTGTTTTAAGGGTACATCATGTATATTGCAGTATACCTAAGGTAAAGCTAACAGTTAATAATTAAGTCATTCTGAAGACAAAAGCTAAAGAAAATGAAGGATATTGGAAATGAAAACAAGAATGAACATAGAACATGTACCACACACTGCGTTAATTCAGTATTAATGAAGAGAAGAATTTAAAAAAATATCATTCATTATAAAGATTGCATGAATAATCAAGTACTAATTATTGCTAACAATATCACTGATATAACTTACTTTTAAACATGATATCAAGTCCACTAAAATCCAGTTCAATTCCTTGTAAAGCTTCTCCCAGTGTCTCATGATGATGACTGATATCTTTACGAGGTCCACGACAAAATGGAAGGGAGAAATAACGATATGTTTCTTGATGATTATGATAAGGACCAATGGTGTTCATCCATAAAACAACTTCTTCACCATCATCATACTGTAAGAGACGTGGGTGTGGTCACGATACATCTAATAACTTCATACATTAAACAGCTAAATTTTGCGAACATCAATGTAATTACAGTCTATACAAATGTAGCATATAGTATTACCAACAAGAGAGAGGTAAAGGGAACATTTTGTTCTGAGCTTATTCTTAAAGGGAAGCACAATTTAGGATAGGACAAAGCCACCCTTTAACAAAACATTGTCACATATAGTGCTAAATTTTCAAATTACCATATTTAAGGACTTGCCTTTAATATTCTAAAGTAAAATAATGTATATGTGGATATATCTTTATGTACAATAAGTTCATACTTCTATGGGTTAATTTAAGCCTATGTAAATAGAGTCTAGTCTCACATACCACATCTAAATAATTCCTAAAAAGAGAAGGATCTGGTTAAAAAAATTGTTTTGGGTTTGAACATCAGGCATCTCACACACAACTTCACCAGGGAAGTTAGAACTATATTCTTGTTTACAATGTATTGGATAAAAAAAGAAGCTATTGGACAATTAACAATTCTGACCAGTGATGTGTTAGTTAAATATAACTAAATCTATTTTAGTATTAACAAATTTCATTATTTGTTAACTAAACTATAATACTTAGCTTTTATATAGAACTAACTAAAACTGTAAGTAAAAATATCTACTTTCAACTATAACTAAAATAACAATTGAATATTGTACTAGTACTTGACCATAAAATTATAAAAAAATAATTAGAAATTAATAAAATAGATATTGCAATTTTTAAATGACCATTACTTGTTAGTATAATGTATTCATGAGCAAGCTATTTGAGTGGACAAAACTTAGAGAGAGAGATACTTCTTAGAGTGAACAAAGCAATCTTGCTTTAATGATTTTGCTTACTTGATTGTTATGAAAAGTTATTAATAAATACCATAACTAAAACTAGAACTATAACTAAAATAAAATAATGAACATCATACTATAACTAAAAAAAATGAAGCTGTGGCTTAATTAATTATAACTGTAACTGTAACTAGTAATAATTTACTCTCAAGTACTATAACTACAACTAAAATGCCTTTGCTGTACTAAAACAACACTGATTCTGACTACAAAAACCCTAGATACTTCTAAAAATATTATATTTGTATGTCACATCATTGTAAGTTTATTTGGATGCTTCTACTGAAACAAACAAATGCACTTACAGAAATAGACGTGGGACATAAGTCTAAATAAAAGTCATCTAAAAATATTATTAATTAAATGGTACATGCGGTTTGGTATAGTACTTCAATGTACACAGAGAATCCACATTGGTATGTAGTGAGCATACGACTAAATACATACCTTATGTGAGTGTTCATCAGCCATTATAAAGTGTAGGAGAAGTAGGAAGGGGAAAAGTGTACATGTTGAAAATACCTGCATGGCTTTAAAAAGGGTGTGTCTGACTCAGTTCAGGAAATAGAAGTTTACAAATTATATTTTAAAGCACAAACAATAATTATTATAACAAATTACCTTAGCTTGTGTTGGTGTCTCTGTCACTGACACAAATACACAGACGTCTGGCAGACACTGAAACAGAACAGGTATTTATAAATAATACAATATTTGAAAATTATTTAATCTTACGAATTTTTAAAACCACACCTACATTACTTAGCGATCACACCCACAAATTAAGCGCGGGCACGCCTTTTAATTACTAAAGTAGCCACGCCTTTGACTACGAAAACCCCTACTACATGTAATATTGACTATTTGTACTGTAAACTCTACTATGATACAACCTACTTGCAAGCGAAGTAGTGATTGCTGAGCTGGATCCAGCCGATTATAGAAAACACTTGATTCCCAAGTAAGTCTTTCTATCACAAAATATTGCAATTCAATAAGTAAACAATTTTATGAAACCTATTGTTTTGCTTTTTGTGTGGTTTGTTGAGTATCCAGATCAAAGCCACGCCCATTTCTCTATTGATTTTATTCTGTGTCATTATAGAATGAAAAGATCTAACTCAACAAGTATGATATCGGAACTGCTTCAGTCCGGAATGGTAGGTGTGAGCATGGAGGAACGCAGAGGAGATGGCAGTGGGATAGGCCTACGAGGAAAAAGGAACCTCTCTACCAGCAATGCTTCCCTTCCTGGTGATTTAGCTATCAGTTTGCCTTGGGCAAGTCCAATCCGGAGACAAGTTAGTTTTTGAGGCAATTCCTGTTGTTAATAGTTGTATTATTTAGTTTTAGCTGTTTACATATTCATAGGTGAGAAACAGAGTAGTTGGTTCAACAGACGTATTAGTAGTTTTAATAACATGTATCTCTGAGCTAGTTTTATATCCTTACATCTCTAATCACATATTATGAGAATATTTAATTCTATTTCCTGGATTGTTTGGTGTGTCCCCTTCAAGGTACAGGAAGTTAGTGTGAAAATTGCTTGGTCTGTTTGAGCCCATTTCTAGGAAACTAGGAAATTTGTTATAGTCAATGTAGGTTGCACAGATTCAATATGAATGTGTTTAAATTCAATATGAATGTGTTTGAATTTAATATGAATGTGTTCGAAGTCATTATCAGTATTATATCCAGTAAATTGGTATTATTTAAGAGAAATCCCCTTTGAGTTTTTGGCTTTTTTTACCCTAGCCTCTCTCCTCTCCTCTGCCCTTGATGAGAATCAACTCACCCACTTCAAGACAACATAGAGTAGAACAATTGAGAAAGGTCAGTGATGTCATGTGACATTACATCATCCTATAACATTGCTGGAAACTGTTTTACACAATGCGTCTTATAATATAGTGGTTATGTTGGATATTAACAATGTAATCTATTAGTGATCTTATCTCTATGCTCCAGGTGTTATTATGAACAAACCAGTACCATACTTAATGGATTTATTGTCACTAAATATATATATATACTAACTCTAATACTTACACTACTGTTTGTAAGGTCTCTTGACTTTGTGCTTTCTAGTAATATGGTATGATTTCAATTGACATCCTGTCATTTGAAGTGTTCTCTCTCTGAGCTAATTAGACTACAAATGAGAGAGTTCAACCCTGCATGGTTGAATGGTAATTGGGTGTATTATTCTAATAAAGTATTATTTGAAAACACTAAACACATACCAACGTCATAATTAAAGGTAATTGCTGTGGCATCCTCACTGCTAAGCTGGCTTTTAATAGCAGTACTTGTGCAATTTTCAAGATTAGATTTTAGACTCATACCTAGAATGTGATATTGGATTTTTGAGTTTAGGATTATAATTTGGACTTTTAAGCTTGATTATTAGAATCCCAGCTTACAGTATATTACAAAGGAAATAACTAAGAGATAAAAGAAAGTTGAAAGAGCATGATAGAGAGACAGGGTGACAGACAAAGATCAAGAGATTATTGTCACTATACAGTCTGAGCACACCTGTTTCTAGCTGTTAGTACAATCACCACATTGCATTCCTGCTGTGTGAACAACCATAGAGTATCATACTCTCATAATCCTATTACATTCTCGTTGTTTCTCTTGTAACAGGAAGAAAGTGTAGATGAACGCATCAGAGAAGTCGAACAAGACAGGTATATTAACGTTGATGTCATTGTCTATCCAACCATCAATCAAACTTATTGTATTGTAGACTATTGCGTAGTTAACCAGATCATGTCTACATGGTAACCAATATCTTATAAAGATGTGTTAACAAAACTTAGCTTCACATCTTAATGGCTTAATATATAACAATGGAGAATAATTAGTAAAATAGTCTCCAGATATAATAACAGCTCACAGTACTTGGTACAATGTTATACTAAAATATAGCCTTATTTCGTGTAGTGTATATCCTCCTGTACTGATTGTGGTTTTCATCTTTTAGAGAAGTGACCTCTCAAATTCACCTCAATCAATCTTGTTTTGATATGAAACTTGTAAGACACTTCACTACTAATCTCATCTTGTTACCTATCCCCCTATTATTAGGACGATGATGAATTTCGTCAACCTGACATGATGGAAGCACTTCCTTGTCCCATTGCCACGACAATAACCACGCCTTTTATATCCCCTTCATCTCCTGTTTTTTCATCTAGGGTAAACACTAATACAATATAGTCATAGTTCAGATTGCTGAGTAATCATATGTTTATAATATATTTGACTTTGTACTCCTTTCATGATTTACAATGTACACATTGATCCATTCCAAAACACCTTTAGAATAATATTATATTGATATTATTAATATAGTAAATCTACTTGTGTTCTTTAGGTACGTAGTCGAAGTCTTACACCAACCAGTCCCTCTTCAGCAAGAACTTTTACTACTTAGTAAGTAAAATCACATGACGATCATGTGTTAGTCATTTGATAGTCATGTGATATAATATTGTTGTGTGTTAGTTGTTCCTGAAGGTGTAAGGTTTCTCTCGGTAATGTAGTTTGTAGTGATAATAATTTTACTATAATATGCTAACTCAATTTGGTAATCTGTTAGTTAGTACTGTACATGTTTTACAGTGGAACGTCTCCACAGCACATTAACATTCTTACCAAGTTAATGTTCTAGTGTAGTGAAGATACTGTCATAAACTAAGAGTCTACTATAAAGAGATTTTACTGTAGTAGTATTATCATGTGACTTTCCTTTCAGTCGGCGTAGTCTTAGTCCTGTACCAATGAGACCAAGTTCACTTGTTTTTGAACCACGCAAAAGAAAAAGAAATTCAGGTATGAAGACAGTATGTTTTATTGAAAATTTATATGTTCCTCAACAGATAATGAAGAAATGGACATCTCACCGACTCAGCCACACCCACCAGCTAAACGAGCAGTGTTTGCATCTCCATTGACTAATTCACCTTGTATTAGTCCACTCTCAACTTCAGCACCCATAAATTTAGTTACTCATGGAGATGATCCACGACCAGCTTTTGAAACCCATCATCCTCCTGGTATTCAGTTCAGTCCTTTGCTGTCTCCTTCCCACTTTATACCACGTCCCCTCCCAGGTGGATTTTATGAGCCAGTACCCACTTTCCCAAACTCAAGAAAAAGAGTCGGTATACCTGGAGATCTTACCTTAAATTCTCATGCTCCTCCGCTGGAAAGTGCCTTTCTTCCATTTAATCAACAGTGTTCCGATTCTCACCAAAACCCAAGAACTCACGTGACTTTACCAGATCCATTTAATTCCCTTCCCTCATCTTTTCACCCTGTTACCACTATATCGTGACCACACCCACTACCATAGCTTCTCATTATAGTGTCTTACTCATGTTCACTGGTAGCTCATGAATATTAATTAGTTATCATATTCAGTCATGTATTATATTATCATTATTATGTCACCTGTTATTTTTTGTGTTGATTTCTCAATTTATGAATATTAATACATTATTGTTATTATATATTATAAATTTAAGTTCAACTAATAGTAAATTTAAAATCCATTTTTCATATGTAATTGAATTTAAAAATAATGTTGAATTTGACATTGTTTTATTATGGTTAATAC
Organism: Xestospongia muta; assembly: GCA_963693285.1. NCBI lineage: Eukaryota > Metazoa > Porifera > Demospongiae > Haplosclerida > Petrosiidae > Xestospongia > Xestospongia muta. Next base: position 1,350,625 of record OY848927.1, read on the forward strand.
AATTGTAATACTCAATTTGTAAGAAATATATATATATTTTAATGTCCATACATTTGATACACAGATCTTTCTATTCTATAGTATACACACAGTTATAAATATCTGTAGCAGGCAATATTGCAACATTTTTTATTATAGTTGGACCACTGTCATACCCAGTTGTACTGTAGGTTTCATATATGCCTCTGTAACACAGCATGTCATATACTGGATATAAATAGATTGTATATAGTGTAGACATCATGTTTACAGACATCCTATGATTGTTTTCTTTACTAATTAACCACTATTCTTAATCATAATTCTACTAGTGATACAATTGTCTTAAAACATTGACACTATATGGTCAGCCAAGTAGAGCAACAGGCATGTATTTGGTCAAATGTAAACTTTGAAAAGAATAAAATTATAATTTTATTGTACAATTGATAATATTGAAACTGACAAAATGTATAATATAATTATGTATTATATTAAAAGATGAAATTCTAGTAGCACACAGAAAAGTATAATGTAACTATGATACATTATAAAAGAAAGATATTTATGATATTATAGAAGTACTGACAATAAAACTAATAAGATTACAAGACTAATTGTAACACATGTAGAAGATACACCACTGATATTTTTATCTTTGTCACCATCAGGAATAAGATCTCCTCCTATTGGAACATTCACATTTTGCGATGGTTGTGGACGTACAATAGTTTGTTTGATGGAGATAGTTGATATTACATGGACTAAACTTGATGGGATAATTCTTGTACTTGATGGGATAATTCTTGTGGAAGAAGCCCTGTGTGAAGACTTACTTGTTGAAGATGATGTGGCAAATGTGGTAGATGTTGTGGTTGCTGATGTAGTAGTGGTTGTTGATTTTGACAAAACTATTGAAGTAGTTGACACTGCAATAATAAGAGATAAAACATAATACAAAGGATTATAGTATTGAGACGAGAGGACTTCACATCACTAATGACACATTATCATGACACAGTTGAATGCTATGATGCAAAATGCTTCCAGATCTACGTACTCTATTAGCAGTGGTAACTTGTACTTTAGCTAATAGAAATACATAATTCTACTGACACCTTAAAATAAACGATTATACTATGTGAACAACAACAATTGTGGTTTTACTATGAGCATGTAGATGGTTTCTCAATATTTTATATGCTAGTGCTACATACAATAATACCTTTTATTACTGTACAGTCAACGTTCACACGACTAGGAGTTGGAAAACCACTTTGAGTAAAAGTCTGATATCTCGTGCCAAGATTATAATCTGATGCTCGAGGGACAGTTAAATTACAGAACTTAACAGGACAGTTTGGAACATCACTACTACAAGACTTGAGGTTTTGAGTGATGTTCTTTAGTTTAGCAATAGAATCTTTGTATTGAAGACCAGTATTTGAGCGGAGATAGAGCTCTGGATTAGCTTTCTGAGAGAGCCTGTCTCCATTAACAACAGAATAGTGATAACTACAAGTAAAATAACATATTGCTTGTTAAATAAATAACAGTGAAATATTTGGTATAAGACATCACAAAGTAATTAGCTTAATTAAAGGGATATCCTCCTTTAAAGGTTAGTATATTATATACATTAGTTGCTGCCTTTGATAGTGAGAAGTCTCATTCAAAGTGTACTGATCCACTGTAAACACAGTTATATGATTTTCTACTACTTACCTTCCAGTAGTAGCTCCATTCCAACAATTACAATTGCTACTGGCTACTGATCCACTACATAGACTATCAGCTAATCGTCCAAATAATGAAGAGACACTGTCAGCACAAGTAACTGTCTCTTGTAAAGCAGCATTAGCTGCTGTTGTTGTCTGTCTCTTTGTTACATAATGAAGAGAACGTCGACGACGACCAAATTTAGAAGTGAATGTGGCTCCACAATCATTTTCCATCTATAAAGAAGGAAGTTTCATAAAATATGTGTTAGTCAGTGCTATTCATAATAATACAATATAGCAGGAATCAAAGATTACTGGTGACAGTGCAAGTTTAACAATTTGCCAAATTTATTGTCATACCTTACAATTATTTTAATAATTTCGTAATTGCTAAGTTTTAATTAGCCTAACACAATTTTATTTAGCCAATAGTTATATATTATAACATGTTTAGAATACAATTAACTTACAGCTGTCTTTATGGTATCTGCACTTCCAACAACAGTTGTAACAAATCCAATCATCCTAGTTTGAAATAGAGTAAAAGCATTGAAAGGATCATAAGAGGTTAGTTGTTGTCTAGTGCTCTTAAGAGCTCCGAAGAACTCTGTGTAAACATCACCAAATTCTTTTAAATCTACAAGACATCCACGAAGGACATTATTACAATAGCCAGGACATGATAAGATAGTGTCAGCATTACCAGCACATAGAGAGCAATGAGTGAGTTTTAATAGAGCATCTTTGCAATCAGATGAGAGGGTGTGGCTAATGACATCTTCTAAAACTTCGTTAGCAGTTTTGAGTGCAAGTAAATAACGTAAGAATAAATTGTAACGTTCCTTAAAACGCTTGTATTCATTGTTTAAGAAAGTTTTTTGTGTATTCCTGAAATATTCGTAAAAACACTGAGTAAAGCTATCTGAACTAGGAACATTATAGAATCTTTGAGCCATGGCTTCAGCAAAAGCAGTGGTATAAACAGTGAAGACAACTTCTTGAAACTCTGTCCGCAACTTACACAAGTCAATGTTAAGCACTCCATTTTTCACATAATTGAAGAACTGGTCAAAAATATCTTCGTGTCCAGTGAATGATCGAGGTGCAAGGAGTTTAAACCCAGACACCAGATTATTTTTGCTTCTTATAATGTATTCAGCTGTTACATCTGAAAAATGGAATAAAAGTGTGAACTACTAAACCACAGCTGAGAAACAATAATAGTATAATTATAATGCCAATGTGATATGATAACACAGATGTTTGCATGATAAGTCACATCGCTTTGGATATTGTAGTGTTGTGTACACAAAAAAATGTACTTGTAAGAACATGAAAGGACTTCAAAGATGTGAAGTGACTCAGATTTTGTTTTGTCTCTGTTATTGTCAGTATAAACCATACCCCATAACAGTAATTATATCTGGTTCATTAGCCAAACCACATAACAGGAAATTATTAAAAGGCTTCCTGATCAATGTCATGATAAAACAATCATTTTGCCAATGACTGTTTGATAAATAGAAGTAAATCTACTAGCTTTTTTGATTTGTATAGAAAGCTTTTTTTAAAACAATACTACTCCCACAGGTTCTAATAACAAATTAGATTACTAACGGAAATATCTAACATTCTACACGTATGCCAGTTAAGAGTGTATTACAGACTAGTTTCTTCATCTTAATAAATATAATATCAACAATGCCCTTTAAAGCCAACCACAGATAAAAGAAGAGACATTTGGGAACATATTGAATTACTAATAATCATTATATACCATACTTGGAAATAGAGTCATAAAGCTGTTAGAAAAGAATTCTTTCATTACAACTACTAATGGTATGCCATTTATTAATACAACATGTGTTCAACCAAGTTGTTCTCAGTATCCTACAAACATACATTGTAGGAATGACATCAATGCATGTCAATTTATGAGATAAATGAAATAGTGTGTATGTTTCTTTTAACTCAAGTTATCTTAAGACTAATTATATCTATTTATGAAAAGATAATCACTAGATCTGTCCCATTACATGTACTAACCTTGTAAGTTTGACTGTGTACATGGTTTGATAGTTGTATTCAACGAATTAAACAGTTTCAATTGAATAGTTCCAGCTATGTTAGATTTAAAGTGTGTTTCAGCTGTTGATGAACAACAAGTAGCATTCAATCCACATGCATCATCGATGTTTGAATCTGTAGAGAAACAATGAAGGAGGTGACAAATAAAGGAAGAACACGACTGACAAACATCATTAACAAATCATAAACATTTTCATTGTCATACCTAGTGTTAATAGACAACAATTCTGTCACCTAAATGACTTGACCATTATGACTTAACCACTACTATTCTCATAAAGCTGATATAACTTCACCAAAGACTTGTCAAACAAGTAAACAGAACATGTACATGTTGGGTGGCCAATGTGATATGATAGTACAAAAAATATATTTTTACTGAATACAAGTTACATCTATTGCTAAGTAATAGAGTGTAATTACTACATGTTGCAAATGCTAACTGTTCTTTTCTGGTTGCTTAGCAAGTAACACAATATATAGGTTATATTACATATTACATGTAATTATGATGTAATTCTTACTTGTGAATCAGAACATAGCAAATTAGCTTGTTAATGCTGTAAATGTATCCATACAATATTGGTAAAATTACACTGTGTTAATGATCTGTAAGTCCAACTACTGGTATATTTGGGGTGGGTAATTAGTTAGATAGTATAACACAGCTGGCCACCATGACTTCTTCAACATGGACATGTTACTCATGCATATACTACCATCCTGTCACCCAATTTTAACTCTTTGTTAAGTAGATTTTTTCTGGCAGAGAATAGTAGAGGTTTTTGCTAATCCAGAGCTTATGTTAACCTATCCTCGGTATATAATTATCAAAATTCTTTTCATTACAACATTTAAAACTATAAGGAATCTCTATCATAATGATTACAGAAGCAATTAATCAACTTGGGTGATGCTTTACTGACAGTAATTAATGGATTATGGGCTAGAATGTAATCAGAAAACTCATAACAGTACATGGTTTATAACATAGTTTCTTCAGGCCTTTGTTTTATAATTATATACAGTTCACTTAATGACAACAAACTTTCCTCCTAATGTTATTTGTTTTAGTCAAGATCAACAATGTCTCAGTCACCACTAAATGAAACCTAGTTACATCAACAATTCTCTATATATACATCTTAATTACCGAGACAATAACTATATTGTGTGGTAGATCTAACAGCTAACAGTCTTATAACGAGATATTAGAGTACCATTATATAATATACCTGTGGATAAACTAGTGTAGATCTGATTTCTTGCCGTTTGCTCATCTAAGTTGGTTACTGATCGCAGTTTTCCGTATGCCGGATCACATGCAGAAGATGATAATGCTGGATGTAGCAAGTAAAAAGTGAACGACAGTAAAGCGAGGAAAAGTACTCTCGTAGCCTGCATCATGATACTTGATAAGGGATTGCTGCTCTGGTCGTATTCTGACGTTGTTTACGCTTGTATAGCTCAGCTTGTTTCAAGATATACCGCTAGGCGTGATTACGGAAAATTTGTCTAGACTTTGATGTGCGGGATAAGGATTGAAGCCGAAGCCACATCAAAGAGAAAGCTATTAAAACACGTGTAATGATATACGGTATCTTTAAAATAAAAAATAGGTGTGGAGTAGAAAAAAATTATTGTACATTTAAAAAAACATGACCACTGCAGCAAGACCCACGTTTGAACCAGCTCGAGGAGGAAAAGGAAAGGGAGAAGGAGATCTATCAGCTCTTTCTAAACAATATTCCAGCCGGGACTTACCTTCACACACTAAACTGAAATACAGGTAGAAATATGGTTGATTTCAATTTTGTGACTCATCATTAAATTAAATTTTGATGTACTAGTGAGCAATTCTATTATATAACTAATTGTGATATTAAATTGACACACACTTCTCCTAATATCTTGTGAACTAAAGTTACCTACTATTGTATTATAACACATTAAACCAGTAAATTTTGATATAGATGTATCAAATTTTGTATGTTCATGATAAAATTAGACATGTAGAAATGTATTTTAACTCCAATGCCACACCCCTCTTTACTCATTGCTTAGGCAACCAGGCCAAAGTACAAGTGAGGAGCTACGTGGACGAGATTTTCGTCAAGAATTAGAAGATAAGGAGAGAGAAGCACGAGAGAAAAGTTCAAAAGAAAAACGTAGTTTCACAGGTAATTATCTAAATTCTTATAATTAGATTAGGTTATTAATTACTTGTTACCTGATTCTGGTTTGGTATCAAAATGTCAACTTTCATAATACCAACTCCCAAAAAGTCAACTTCCCAACTCCCAAATGTTAACTTCCCAAATTGTCAATTAAATATAACTCTAAACCAAAGTTGTTATTTGGAGGCTGTTACCTTTGGAAGTAGAGATTTTAGGACTTATCTCAATATTCTTACTTCATTCAGAGGTTCCCAGTGTAACAGGATCTGATACTAGATCACGGTCTAGTAAGGAAGAAGGAGGTTCAAGTACAAAGAAACCACGTATTGAACCACCAGCTAGTCTTGATGCAGATGATGTCATAGATGATGATGATGTAAGTTAAAGAAATATCTAGAACTTGATTTTAATATGACTTGTTTAGGATGAGGATGAAGAGGACAGGTTAGATTAAATGGATGAATGATCAGGACAGATGGATGGATGGTTGGATTGATAAATGAATGAATGGAATGATAAGTTAACAGATGGATGGACAAATGGATGGATGGAAGGTGAGTAGTAGTATTCCATTCTTTAAGTGATGAAGATGATACAGCTGAACTTCTACGAGAGTTACAAAAAATTAAGAAAGAAAGAGCTGAAGAACAGGCCAAAAAAGTAAGTTCAATTCCCAGAGTAAAAACACCCTCTAGTTTACATTAGCTTGGTTTTATCTAACCATAACCACACCAACCAGATACTGATAGTCTGTAGCTCATATGATGTTATTGTTTTTGATATTATAGGAACGTGAGAGAAAGGAAGAGGAGGAGAGAATTAGGACAGAAAATCTTTTGAAGGGAAATCCTCTTTTGAATCAACAACAACAAAAAGCATCATTTCAGATTAAGAGGAGGTAAATCCACCAATTATGAGACTAACTAGTGCACTCCTGACATGTCATTATTATGTAACTCTTGTCATCTCTGCATGGGAAAGGTTACAGTACTTAGTACACTACTATCCTCATAAAGCACTTTAAACAACTACAACTGAAACCCTTATGTTTTATAGCTATGTAACTTTCTCCATTTTATCAACTTGACCTCTTTGTACTTAGTAAGCATATCTACCATTTGTACATAAGCAAAGAATTAATTTGCATTAGAAGCTTTAGCTAAACATTATTTCTAGATCATTAAACATAAAATATATATTTACTATAGTCACTAACATAGCATGTTATATATTATAATAAGGCTGACAAATAAAAACACTTGACATGTAACAATCAAGGCATGACTGGCTAATAATACCACTCCCACTTTACCTAATATATCGTATACCAGGATTTATTACCTACCAATAAAATTTGGCAAATTGACGAAAAATTACCAAATTAAATAACAGTCAAAATTTATCGCGTAGTTGCCTCACCCACATGCCCACAATTTTAGCAATAGCATTCCATACACTTTCGTACACATGGTAGCCTCTAGCAACAGAATCAAACCTAAACTCCATTTTATTTCATTAAAGTGGGTGTGGTAATAAGACATGTGCTAGATTCGTTAAATTTAATCTCACCAATTCTGCAAAATTTTATCATCGCCAACAAATCCCTGTATATGGTATTATCAAACTCAATTCATTTGTCTGAAGTGAAAGAAAATACATTCACTTGACTTGCTAAGCTTTCAAAGAACTGTCCATCTAATTAACACAATGTTTATTATATCACAAAGATCAATGTCTTAGTTCATAGTACTAAGAATTCTATACTTAATGCTCTTCATTATTTAGGTGGGATGATGACGTCATCTTTAAAAACTGTGCTAAGTCAGACTTTGATAAAAAGGTATACAATTTTTATAGTGATAATTATAACAAGAAATGTATATTATTTCTTAGGAACAACACTTTATCAACGACACCATTCGATCTGAGTTTCATCGTAAATTTATGGACAAATATGTTAAATAATAAGCAATTTATCCTTTACTATGTACAAATTTCATTGTCATACAAAAAGTAATATCACTGAAAATTGCCAATATTAGTTATATTCAATAATATGGCTGCCGCTATGAAACTAATAATTACATGATGTTAAGACAATGACAATAGAACTATTTTTATTGTTAATGTATTATGAACTATGAATATAGTTATGAATGACTCCACCCTACTCCAACTGCAATTGATCTACAGCTATCCATTCTGTAATGGCAATCATTTTGTTAATAGCTATACTACAAGTGGTTGCTGCCACAGAGTTTTTAGTATCTGTTGAGGATGGATCAGATAATAATCCTGTACTTTAGATAAACCATGGCAACATGTACAAAGAGCTGTTAGTGTATTAAAACCTGTTTGTCACTCTCGCTCTTATTTACTTTGCTCTAGTAAGTATTTATTTCTTAATCATGAGCACATTATTGTTATTAACTATAAGAGTATCCTGGAAGAGAATTACAGTATAAAACATAACATAAATATACAATACCAATACAGAGCCTTCTCTGTGTGATAAGGTCTCTAAAGAAATAATAGGATTTCAAAAAGATTAGGGTGTCTACTTATAATTTATAACCATGATGATAAGCTAACTACAGAAGCTTATTAAGTTAACGATGTATCTGGTAGTGATGGTATTGGTCTTTGGTCTACTAAACCACAGCTGAGAAACAATAATAGTATAATCATTACACAGATGTTGGGTGGTTCTTGGTGTAACTTGACTATGATGACATCATAATGAAATGACACATAGTGATGTCATCATATTGATGACACCACTTAAACCCTAAACCAAACCTAACATTATTAACTCTGACACATGGTGATGTCATCATAGGACATATTGTTACATCATCAGATGTTTACATGTTAAGTCATTGAATTCACATCGCTTTGATATTGTAGTGTTGTGTACACAGAAAATGTACTTGTAAGAACATGAAAGGACTTCAAAGACATGAAATGACTCAGATTTTGTTTTGTCTCTGTTATTGTCAGTATAAACCATACCCCATAACAGTAATTATATCTGCTTGATTAGCCAAACCACATAACAAGAAATTATTAAAAGACTGCTGATCAATGTCATGGATGAAAGGATAAAGCAATAATTGGTTTAGTAGTTCACACATTTATGCCATTTTTCATATGTAACAGCTGAATTCAAACCTAAGGAGTAAAAATAAGATATATTATATAAAAAATTACAATATAAAACCCCTTCTTGAGAGTGAGCATGATATTTGTAATGTTGGTTTATCAACATCCATAACCTAAGAGGCCGCAAGATCTTTGTACAGTAATGTTATCATCAGATGATAAAGACCAAAGACCAATACCATTAACATTAAAAAATATCAGGTTCACTTTCGACAAAGTAGGGAATTTTATATTGTAACATTCTATATAATATATCTGAGACAATACCATTGATGGGTATTATTAGACCTGTTGAAGGTATCATTTGTTAACTGTTATTATTACAGACTTGTATAATTTTTTCAATAGTTTACTTTTCTCTAATGTCTACTGTAAGAATTAGTAGCTTCAAATGGTACTATAGGCATTAAAGGATCAGTGGTGATTGCGTAGAACTTCTGTCTCATGGTGATCTAACTTTTGTAAGAGAGAGAGGAATGAATCTATTCGCTCAATGCTGTTGATGCTGCAGTCAGTAGATATATACTTGACAGGTATGTGTGTTTGTTTATATAAGTTTCTTGTGTTTATGACTATATTAACTTAGATATATATTTAATAACTATTATCGGACAAATATGTTGCATTAGTTGGTGACTCAACAAATACAGTATCTTTAATGATGTTGTATTGGGATTAAAAGAGGTAAGTCTATAGCTGTTGTTTCATTTCAACATACTCTTAGTAATATTGAAGAGAAAGATGAAGCAGAATTGTTTGATCCATTACTAATGATCCCTCCCTTACTCGACACAATTTTTTCAATTTTTACCTTTTGTGTTTATTAGTGGTATACATAATAAAGAAGACATAGGAAAAAAAGTAATTTGACAAGTTGTTACGTAACATTATTGTTTTTTTTATATAGAAATTTATCCTGACTTTGTTGGTACCATCTTAAGAGCATGTCCACAGCAGGATATCAGTGAGGACATATGGTAATGTTTCTACTGTAGCCTTCCTACTTGATCATTGCGTCAATTGTCACTTGGAAAAATGCACACACACACTATTATACAATTACACATGCATACATATAACATATCTTTTAGGATTACTATAGATGGTTCAGGTTCACGTACAGTGTTTAATGGACCTACTCCACTTTTTGGTCCTTTATGTAGCAAAGCAAATAACTTTATTGCCGGTAAATAAGACATCATATAAAGTACTCTGTGCATAATGAATAATAAAATAGAAACATTTCTCACTAAGAAAATAAGCTAATAAAATAGTCAACATTTTCTTTGTCACAGAGGAATTATAGTCAGGTCACATTATGTTGATGTTTAGAGTACACCTCTGGTTTAGCAAGGTATACATTTATAGTTGCTGCAATTGAGTGTCGTCCTATGATAGGTCCCTTCACTGATCTTATGACGTTCTCCCATGTTACAAGACTTGATGTAATGTCCCTCCAACTAGTCAATGCTTCAGCAAGTCTTGTGATATTGGTTTTGTTACTTTGAGGTAAGAACGTACTTCTGCTTGAAGTGGCAGACTAAGTTCATACCATTTGTGTTTAATGTTTTCTGGTAGATTGGATAGGTTATGTTTGTCAGGAACTTTCTTTAACACTATAGGAATATTTGTGTAATATAAAGGGATGCATGTTATTAATAAACCAATTCAAAGTATTTATATATAAGGAAATAATATATATAACAGAGTCTAGTATATAGTAATTGTTACAGTATTCATAAAATACTTATAGTAACCTTGTAGCAGTTCTAGACAGGCTGAGGTTATTCATGTACAACATATTATTACAAGTATTATGATTACTAACTTTCCAATTCACAGTCACTAACCTTCATCTGCAGTGGGATTATCAGTGACCATTCTATCTACCCAGACACCTTAACCTAATGGGCTGATATCATCTACAGAAGTATCGTCATCACAACACATCACTTTCTTATTCGTATCATTTGGACAATAACGCTAATCAGTTGAGACCTTGAAAGAATTAGCTTTTATCGAAATTTCCTGACGACAGCATTGATTCTTGACCAGCATTTCATTAAATGTATATACAAATCTAATTTAAGAGTGCGTAAGATTATACTGATGGAAATATGGCTGGATCACCTGCACTAATTTTAATGAATTAGTTACATGGTGTCTTCTCACTTTGCCTACATCTCATTTTGTTTACTCTCACTTTGTCTACTAAGGAGGCAAAGTATCAGTTTACATACAGGATTAACATCAATTATCAAGTATCAAGTATAGGTTGATTGTTCCGTCTTCAAATCTCTGCACCATTCTCTCAATTCTTCTGTCTAGCACTGAATCAAATGTAGGCATCCTTGTAATTAGTTCCTCAGAATCTTCATCCAGTATATCGCTGTGATGGGAACAACCTCTTCTCATGCTCTCTTGTGGACACTACCTTATCTACTAGAGCTTGGACTTTGCTAGAGGGGTGTGTGTGCTCAGCATTCTCTTTAATTAATACTCCATCTTCTTTTGTCACTGACCCATCACATTTTTCTGTTGACTCCATATCTCCAATAAATTCTGCCGCTAGCATTTCTCCAGTTTACTAAATACTTGGATCCATTGTAATAGAGGGCTGGGACTCCTTTCACTGTTGTCATAGACTCCATAATAGATTATGAGTGAATATTGCACTGCAAACATAAGGAGCTTAAATACTAAGGCAGGTTCTTTGATATGCCCTCATGGAACAATCATTTAATTGTACAAAGACCACTTTGATATGCTTTTGTTATGTAAATGTTAGGTGGATGTATTGTTACAAACATACACAGAATATGTGTTTTATTGTGCTCAATATCAGTTTATTTTTCTTGGGATCTTATCATGCGTGCTTAATGCTTATCAGATCAATGAACTGAGCATGCTCAGTTTAACAATTTGCTTTAATGGCGCCAATTTTAAGGAATTGAGCATGCTCAGTTTAACAAACTGCCAAAGTGGCGCCAATATTAGCCCTAAAAAATACTAGGCTTTAGCTAGAGCGCCTCATTTCTTAAAAATAACTACACCTGCTGGGTCAGAGCTTCTGCAGGGCTGACATCTTTTAAAGAAGAAGAACATAACTATTGCTGTTGCTGTCTACAGTCTGTTGCCTCTAGTGAAGATACCTTCAGTTCTCGCTCATCTCTCATGCAGAAAAACGTAGTGACAAGGAAAATACGCTTTTGTTGCAGCACGAAAGAGAAAGAGAAGACTTTCAGGTCAGAGTAAAACGTACACCATGTGTATATGTGGAAAGCCTAATCCCAAGGCCCAAGCTTTTCTAGATCTGCTCACTAGACCAATAATTGCTGTCATTTCACATAGGTATAGCCTCTTCTAGTTACTTTATGACTTGTGAAATGCTTTGACCTTTTGTGGCAGCCTAATTCTGTAGTATATACACAAAGTCTAGTTCTAGCTCAGCTTAAGTCACCCTCTGTTGGCACCAAGTAGTAATGTATATGCACAGAGAGCTGTTCATCGTTAGACTTGGAACCTTATGTATCCAGTACAGAGATTTGCTATTGTGATTTAAGTACTTAACTAAATTGAACTGGAATAGCTTGTACAAATGTTTTTCCAGCCTCTTAAACTTTTCCATGAATACAGCTGATAATAAGCATGGAGCCTCAAGTTAAATAGCCCTGATAGCTAGCAGACAAGCTGAGTACCTCTACATGGGTTCCATGTTTAGAACCAGATTAAAAGCCTGGAAAATACCATATACCTAGACACAGAATATACAGCTCTTTGCAAGAAGTTCAACTGTAGGATCCCGCTTGTATTAAGTCCTCATAATTTGTACCGTCCATCATCCCTCTCAAAAGTTATAAGAAAAAGCTTCTCCTTGTATGTTGTATAATACTCAACCACTCATTATATATGTTTGCTTAAAGACTTACACCAGCAGCTCTGGTACAGCAGGCCAGCTTTTCTCTTGGTTGTAGCTTATAACCACAGTCTAACTAATGAGTTGTCTTGTTAACTGTAATAACAACTAGAGCTTCCCTGCTAAGTACATGAACTCTGTGGGTCCAAGAGTCAATTTTAGAAGATGCTTCAACCCTCTTGTAATGTCCTTGCTGTAATCTGTATTAGTAATATCTACTGGATAAACTATACAGTGTTGTAACAATCCATGTACTAGAGTTGTAGTTTGTGCAAGCTTTTGAGATAAATTTTAAGTGAACGTTAATTTGATAGTTAATTTTCACAAACATTATGGCAGATACTTGCATAGCTTTCATGTCTAACATGTAATGACGTCTTGTCAGAATGTGACCCATTTGACATACACATACACATACACAAAACTTTTAACATATTTATATACAAACATCTTATTGCCCACGCTGTGTAATATCATATGGTACAACCTAGTCCTGTGAAATTTATATACAAAAATTTTATTACCAACACTGTGTAATATCGTATGGTACAACCTAGTCTATGACTTGCACATACACAAAACTTTTAACATATTTATATGCAAATATCTTATTACCCACACTGTGTAATATTGTATGGTACAACCTAGTCCTGTGACATACACATACACAAAACGTTTAACATATTTATATACAAATATCTTATTACCCACGCTGTATAATATCGTATGGTACAACCTAGTCCTGTAAAATATACATACACAAAACTTTTAACATATTTATATGAAAATATCTTATTACCCACGCTGTGTAATATCGTATGGTACAACCTAGTCCTGTGAAATATACATACACAAAACGTTTAACATATTTATATGAAAATATCTTATTACCCACGCTGTGTAATATCGTATGGTACAACCTAGTCCTGTAAAATATACATACACAAAACTTTTAACATATTTATATGAAAATATCTTATTACCCACGCTGTGTAATATCCTATGGTACAACCTAGTCCTGTGAAATATACATACACAAAACGTTTAACATATTTATATGAAAATATCTTATTACCCACGCTGTGTAATATCGTATGGTACAACCTAGTCCTGTGAAATATACATACACAAAACGTTTAACATATTTATATGCAAATATCTTATTACCCACATTGTGTAATATCCTATGGTACAACCTAGTCCTGTGAAATATACATACACAGAACTTTTAATGTATTTATATACAAATATCTTATTACCCACGCTGTGTAATATCATATGGTACAACCCAGTCCTGTGACATACACAGACCTTGTTACCTTACATATCCATCCTTGAGACGGTAATACTGTGTTATATTATTTTTAAGTTCCTGTTATATTATATATTATTGTATGTACTCACTTAATAGTTTGGCACTATTTTGAGGTTATTCTATTGCTATTTCATGACCCACAGAGTTCATGTACTATTATAACTGTAGGTTTGTTCTCTTTTGTCTTCTTTTGTTTGTTGTGTATTACCTACATACTGCATCTTCTATTTAATGGTGGTTTTATAGTAAGTATGTCAAAGATGGTTTCTTCTATAGAACCATTCTATTTGTTAATATATTACTGTATTTTGTTTTCTTTACTGGTGTTATTGTTTCCAATCTGTCTTCAGGATCATCATTGTTCTTTTGGTTCTTTTCTTGAATCTTGCTATTCTGGCACTATTATATAATGTTAGTCACTGCTGTCAAGCATTCTCAACTGATGTCTTGGTTCTTCTGTTCTAGTTTTTCATGACATCAATCTGGCTTCAATTTATTTTCCTCTCACTGCTCTTGAATATTTCTTTGTTAATACAGGTCTAGGTTCACGAATTTATGTGGTATTGCTGTTTTACAAGCTGGTGTCTTGTTTCAACTGGTATTTAGGTTTATCCTTGTCTGAAGATTTATTTGACATCTTGAATTCTTGAATTGTCTTACTTATTTCTGGCATACTGAATTTTACCCCTATTTACTGGGCATCTTGAATTTTCCTTCTCTTTTACAGGTATCTAGGATTTTTCTTGTTTTCTTCTGACATACTGGATTTTACTCAGGCATCTAAAGACTTTTATGATTTTCTTGCTTTTTATTGCTTTTGGATTTTACCTTCTTTATTGGCATCAAGATATATTTCTTTTTGTTTCTACTGGTCTGTAGAGTTTGAGATGTGGTTATAAAGCAGGCATCAGCAGTTTTTCTACAATTAAAGGTTTTATAAGTCTGCTGTTTTTATTCTAAAATCTAGGCTCTTCATCCCTAATAACTGACATGAATTGTTGTACACTAGAATTATTAAGTAATTGTAGCGTACAACAAACTCTTGTCAATCTATAACAATAATTAGCAATAATTACTTCATTGTTATATAATAACTATTTTTCATTATATAGTAGGACTGCTGTTTACTAGTCTACTAGAGATGATGACCGATTGGTTGAGAGCTGCTATAAACTCAACAATTTAAATGATACCTTTTTTTAGGACTACTTTAGAATAGGACTGTTTGCTGATATATTAAAGATAGTGTTCTGCTACTAGTAAGGTATTAGAAACACTTGTTACATAAATGTTTTTACTCTTTGTTCTCTTATAATATAGTAACTTGTTCTAAATCAACTTGCGATGATCTAGATCTAGTGTAGTCCTATGATATACTATATGGAAGTCATATCTAGTATTTATTACTAATTTACTAATTTATTGTTCTGTAGTATAATGATATAATGTTCTAATGGTTGTGAGTTGTATAGTAACTATAAATTTAGAACAAAACAAATTCTGTCACATTTAGTAGATCTGTTTATAACTACTAGAGATGATCTGATGACATTTGTTAGTATCTTAATGTACTTTTAGATGAACTTTATCTACTATGCCTACTGTAAGTTAAATTATTATATAGTACAATTGTCTACAGAATGAACTTCTATGTTTTATAATAGGAAGGACAGATGGTAGATGATCTAATCTACATTAACTGATGACTACTGTAAGTTATATCTGTTATAACATAATATGGACAGTTCTGTACTAAACATCTATTTTAATTGTTTAGAGGGACTTTGATCTACTATATAGGTGCAAATAGGTTTCTATAACACTGGACATTGATAACTGCTTATGTGGTGGAGATCTGGAGAATTATTCAACATTGATCACATAATGTTAATGTTCTCTCAATAAGTTAGACTGTAAGTTTGATCTATAATTAATTTGACAATCTTGTAGCAAACTATTTCCTTTAATTCTATAGAGAGATATTGATAACTGGACTGGAGATGATCTAGTGAGGCTCTCTAATAATTACTCTATGTAAGATTAATGTTTTATATAAATTTTTAATTCTAATTGATCATTTTTTATTCTGTAGTTGTTCTAGTTGAGTGTTCTTTAATTTCTGGCGATGATATGGTTATATAATGTACTATATATACAATTCTATTAACTACTTTTTGTTCCTTTAATGCTGGACATTGATAAATGCTTGTGTCTTGAGGATCTAGAGAATTATTCATCATTGATCACTGGTTGTTGCTTCTCTTTGGATCTTGAGGTTGATTGGCTTTCCTTGTGGTTGAGGATCCATTTATGTTGTGTATATAGACATTGTAATGTGGTTCAATAGAGTCTGAGGCATCGATAGATCAATTTGGACATGGAGATTGTACTTTGTCTTGTCTTGTGTGACCTTACATCTTGTTCATCTATGTATAGCTATATATAAAACTATCCCTATATAACTTCTTATAAACCTGATGTCATACCCTCCTATACATATTAACCCCTTTATTACCCTTCAAATCCTTTGTGTGTGTGTTGTGTTTGTGTGTTGTAGTAATCCTGAAATGTTTCCTCTATGTTTGTCTTGAAATGTTCTATATCTGTGTTTGTTGTATAATCTTGAATTATTAACCCCTTGTTTCATAATTTCCCCCTTTGTGTATGTGTGTATGATCCTGTTTTGTTAACTTTCTGTCTTGGTATAATTTTGAAATATTAACCCTGTGTGTCTGATGTATTACTCAGTATTGTTAATCCTCTGTGTCTGTTGTATATTTATAAATGGTCGACCCTTTAAGTGTGTTGTATGAATTGATCCTGAATGGATAACCCTCTGTGTCCATCATATTATCCTTTATTGTTACTCTATGTCTTTTTACCCAATATTGTTAATCCTTATTATTTCACTGTTATAGTATTTTTCATTTTATAGTAGGACTGTTGTTTTTTCTAGTCTACTGGAGATAATGATGAACTAGTTGAGAGCTGTTATAAACTCAACAATATAAATGATACCTTTTTAAGGATCATTTTAGAATAGGACAGTTCAATGATTGAATTATTGGAGATTAGTGTTCTACTACTAGTAAGTTAATAGAAACACTTGCTAATTATAATATTGTAGTAACTTGTTCTATATCAACTTGCGATGATCTAGATCTAATGTAGTCCTATGATATACTATATGTAAGTCATATCTAGTATTTATTACTAATTTACTAATTTATTGTTCTGTAGTATAATGATATAATGTTCTAATGGTTGTGAGTTGTATATTAACTATAAATTTAGAACAAAACAAATTCTGTCACATTTAGTAGGTCTATTTGTAACTATTAGAGATGTTCTGATGACATTTGTTAGTAAAATGTCTTTTTAGAGGGACTTTATCTACTATATAGGTGCACATAATGTTGAAATTCTTTGTAAGTTTGATCTATCACTATTTTTTAATCTTGCAATAAACTTTTTCTTTTAATTTTATAGTGAGACATTGATAACTGGACTTGAGATGATATAGTGAGGTTTTCTAATAACTACTCTACATGTAAGATTGATCTTCTATATATCTTCAATTCTCATTGATAATTTTTCTGTAGTTGATGTTCTATTTGAGAAACTTTGATCTACTATATAGGTACACATAATATTGAGGTTCTCTGATAAGTTAGACTGTATGTTTGATTTATCATTAATATGACAATCTTGCACTAAACTATTTTCTTTAATTCTATAGTGATAATTAATAACAGGACGTTACAGTGAGGTTCTCTAATAACTACTCAATGTAAGATTAATTTTTAATATAAATTTTTAATTCTAATTGATCATTTTTATTCTGTAGTTGTTCTAGTTGAGTATCCTTGAGCTGGTGGTTGTATTTTTTCTCTTTACTAAATTTATCTACAAATAATGTTGGAGGAATTGGAGAGTTGTTCAATATTGATGACTGTATGGTTGGCTCTACTTAAATCTGAGGTTGATGGGCTTTTGGTTGAACATCAGTTTATAGGTAGTACATGTGGACATTACATGTAGGTGGTTCATTAGTTGGGGCATTAATGGTGGATTTGACATGGAACAACAGGTTGTAGATTGTCTTGTCATCACTACTTTCTAATATCATTATACTCCTCCTCCTCCTTGTCTTGTGTTACCTCACATCTTGTTAATATTTGTCTTTTGTGTAGCTATGTACGAACCTAGCCCTGTATAACCTCTTATAACAGTCTTGATATTAAATCTGATGTCTGACCCTTCATAAATTAATAATTAACCCCTTCTGTATTGTTCAAACCCTTTATGTGTGTCATAATAATGTATGTTCCCTCTGTGTCTGTCTTGAAATGTACTATATGTATATGTCTTATTTGTAATTGTTCCCCTGGTGTGTTTTATAATCCTGAATTGTTAATTCTCTATCTGTTCAGTGTCTGATGTATAATCCTGTATTGTTAACCCTCAGTGTCTGTCAGATAATCCAAAGTTGTCAATACCTTGTATGTGTTGTATAACTTATACCTGTATTGTTTCCCTCTGTGTCTTTTATATAATCTGAATTTTTATCATCTGTGTCTGTTCTATAATAATCCTCACCTCTATTCTTGAATTGTTTTTAATAATGTGTGTTTATCATTTCATCTGAGTTGTTAATCCATTGTTTTGTAATTATTCTCCTTTTGTGTGTATCTGGTTGTATAATACTGAATTGTTAACCCTCTGTTGTTGCACTCAGTGTTTGTAGTGTAATCATGAAATATTTTCCTGGCATCTAGAATTTTTCTTGTCTAAAATGACATCTAGTTATTTTTCTTGTTTCTTACTGGGATTTGAGATTTATTTTTTAAATCATTGGCATGAATGATTTTAGGCAATGACTATTTGTCTGGCAGGACTTTGTTGTGTATTATCTGATCTCCATCACACTATCAGGATTTTATTGATATGGCATTCTACAATTTTACTATTACAGACATCTAGGATTTTGTTTGGTCTATTCACAGGCAACTAGGATTTTTACTTTTTTGCTGGCATCAGGATTTCTTACAGACATCTACAAATTTTTTCTTATGATATGTGAGTTTTTTTTATTGACATCTAGGATTTCTCTTGGTTTCTACTGACCTGTATGATTTGAAGATTTGGTTTTATAGCAGGCGTTTTTCTGGCACCTGGATTTCTTTTCCCTTAATCCCTAGTAACTGACATGAATGGTTATACCCTTAATTATTAAGTGACTTTAGTCTACAACAGACACTTGTCAACAATTTCACTGTTATAGTAAGTATTTCATTTTATAGTAGGATTGTTGTTTACTAGTCTACTGGAGATGATGATGAACTAGTTGAGAGCTGTTATAACTCAACAATATAAATGATACCTTTTTAGGATCACTTTAGAATAGGACAGTTCAATGATTGAATTACTGAAGATTAGTGTTCTGCTACTAGTAAGTTAATAGAAACACTTGCTAAATAAATGTTTTTACTCTATGTCCTCTTATAACATTGTAGTAACTTAGAAAACAAATTTTGTCACATTTAGTAGGTCTATTTATAACTACTAACTGATGACTACTGTAAGTTGACTAAATAGTATAATTGTCCACTGTCAACATTAATGTTTTATAATAGGATGGACAGGTTTAATGGTCACTGGCAGTGCTTGTAGTGACAATCTGATCTATAATAACTGATGACTACTAGTAAATTGTACTGCTAATAATAATGAAACAATGACAAAGTCTACTACCATATAAAAACTAAACAGATATTATACTCATATGTTATGTTAATTGTCTACTAGCATATAAAAAGTAAACAGATATTATACTCATACATTATGTTAAAAGTCTACTAGCATATACAAAGTAAAGAAAAAGTATGATGTTGTGATCATTAAAGGAAAGCTGTTTGTGAGCTTATAGAAGTACTGACAATAAAACTAACAAGATTATAAGATCAATTGTAACACATGTAGAAGATACACCATTGCCACTTTTATCAGAAATGATTTGTGTTGGTTGTGGACGTACAGTAGTCTGTTTGACAGAGGTAGTTGTTGTTACATGGACTGTACTTGATGGGATAAGTCTTGTACTCGATGAGATAATTCTTGTAGAAGAAGTCCTGTGTGAAGACTTATTTGTTGAGGATGTAGTAGATGATATTGTGGACCAGACTATAGAAGTTGTTGACACTGTAATAATAGAAGAGAAAACAATGATAATACTGAGAGGACTTAGACTTAATGAACTTTGACATCACTAATGACACATTAATGGTGGTAGTTGTTGTTACATTGACTGTACTTGATGAGATAATTCTTATGGAAGAAGTCCTGTGTGAAGACTTACTTGTTGAGGATGATGTAGCAGATGCGGTAGATGATGTTGTGGACCAAATTATGGAAGTTGTTGACACTGTAATAATAAAAGAGAAAACAATGATAATACTGAGAGGACTTAGACTTAATGAACTTTGACATCACTAATGACACATTAATGGAGGTAGTTGTTGTTACATTGACTGTACTTGATGAGATAATTCTTATGGAAGAAGTCCTGTGTGAAGACTTACTTGTTGAGGATGATGTAGCAGATGCGGTAGATGATGTTGTGGACCAAACTATGGAAGTTGTTGACACTGTAATAATAAAAGAGAAAACAATGATAATATTGAGATGACTTGGACTTAATAAAGTTTGACATCACTAATAACACATTACCACAACACACTGAATACTATGATGTATAAAGAGTCTCCAGATCTAAATATTCTATTAGCAGTGAGTATGTAGATAGTGTCTTTGCTACATACAATAATACCTTTTATTACTGTACAATTGACATTCACAGGACTAGGAGTTGGAAATCCACTCTGAGTAAAAGTCTGATATCTCATCCCAAGATTATAATCTGACGCTTGAGGGACAGTTAAATTACAGAATTTGACAGGACAGTTTGTGACATTACTACTACAAGACTTGAGGTTTTGAGTGATGTTCTTTAGTTTAGCAATAGAATCTTTGTGTTGAAGACCAGTATTTGAGTGGAGATAGAGCTCTGGATTAGCTTTCTGAGAGAGCCTGTCTCCAGTAACAACAGAATAGTGATAACTATAATAAAAATAACATATTGCTTGTTAAATAATAACAGTGAAATATTCGGCATAAGACATCACAAAGTAATTAGCTTAATTAAAGGGATCTCCTCCTTAAAGGTTAGTATATTTTATATACATTAGCTGGGAGGAGCCTCATTCAAACGATATATTGTTAATGAAGTTATATAACTTTTTACTAACCTTCCAGTAGTAGCTCCATTCCAACAATTACAATTACTACTGGCTACTGATCCACTACATAGACTATCAGCTAATCGTCCAAATAATGTAGAGACACTGTCAGCACAAGTAACCGTCTCTTGTAAAGCAGCATTAGCTGCTGTTATTGTCTGTCTCTTTACTACATGATGAAGAGAACGTCGACGACGACCATTTGTAGATTCGAATGTGGCTCCACAATCATTTTCCATCTATAAAGAAGGAGGTTTCATAAAATATGTGTTAGTTAGTGCTATTCATAATAATACAATATGGCAGGAATCAAAGATTACTGGTGACAGTGCAAGTTACAAGTATTTCATGATTGTTTAGTTTTAATTGCCTAATACAATTTTAGAAGTATATATATAGCCAATAGTTACTGTTTCAGAATACAATTAACTTACAGCTGTCTTTATGGTATCTGCACTTCCAACAACAGTTGTAACAAATCCAATCATCTTAGTTTGAAATAGAGTAAAAGCATTGAAAGGATCATAAGAGGATAGTTGTTGTCGAGTGTTCTTAAGAGCTCCGAAGAACTCTGTGTAAACATCACCAAATTCTTTTAAATCTACAAGACATCCACGAAGGACATTATTACAATAGCCAGGACATGATAGGATAGTGTCAGCATTACCAGCACATAGAGAGCAATGAGTGAGTTTTAATAGAGCATCTTTGCAATCAGATGAGAGGGTGTGGCTAATGACATCCTCTAAAACTTCATTGGCAGTTTTGAGTGCAAGTAAATAACGCAAGAATAAATTGTAACGTTCCTTAAAACATTTGTATTCGCTGTTTATGAAAGTTTTTTGTGCACTCAAGAAATAGTTGTAAAAACACTGAGTGAAGTTATTTGAACTAGGAACATTAAATGATTTATGAGACATGGCTTCAGCAAAAGCAGTGGTATAAATAGTGAAGACAACTTCTTGAAACTCTGTCTGCAAGTTACACAAGTCAATGTTAAGCACTCCATTTTTCACATAATTGAAGAACTTGTTGAACATATCCTCAGTGAATGATCGAGGTGTAGTGAGTTTAAACATGGAGGCCAGACTATTTTTACTCCTTATAATGTATTCAGCTGTTACATCTAAAAAGGAATAAATGTGTGAACTACTAAACCACAGCTGAAAAACAATAATAGTATAATCAAAATGCCATGTGATATGATAACATAAGTCAATAAATTCACATTGTTATTCTTTTATGCCACAAAGTAGATATTCTCATTAACATTTGTCTAAAATTAGCTAGCGATGAGGCCTCTGCACTTTAGTACTTTTCATTATACCATTAACCAAACAACATAACAGAAAATTAGTACAAGTCAATGTTTCAATGAAAGGATATCACAATCTTTTTGTCAATGACTGCTTGAAAAACAGATGTAAATCTCCTAGCTTTATTGAAAAGTTTTTTAAACAAGACTAATTACTCCCACAGGTTAATAACAAAAATTAGATTAATAGACATGTAATTGAAATATCTAACATTCTATGCATACACCAGTCAATAGTGTATTATAGTTTCTTTGATAGTATAACATCAACAATGTCTTTTATAGTAAACCACAGTGTATTATAGTTTCTTTGATAGTATAACATCAATAATGTCTTTTATAGTAAACCATAGATAAAAGAAGAGTCATGTTGGGAACACACAGAATTATTAATAATCATAGATACCAAGAAACTTGGAAATAAAAAATGATAAAGATATTAGAAAGGTACTCTTTCATTCTCAGTATCCTACAAACATACATTGTAGGAATGACATCAATGCATGTCAATTTATGAGATAAATGAAATAGTGTGTATGCTTCCTTTGACTCAAGTTATCTTAAGACTAACTATTTGTGAAAAGATAAACACTACACCTGCCATTACATGTACTAACCTTGTAAGTTTGACTGTGTACATGGTTTGATAGTTGTATTCAAGGAATTGAACAGTTTCAATTGAATAGTTCCAGCTATGTTAGATTTAAAGTGTGTTTCAGCTGTTGATGAACAACAAGTAGCATTCAATCCACATGTATCATTGATGTTTGAATCTGTAGAGAAGCAATGATGGAGGTAACAAATAAAGGAAGAACACGACTGACAAACATTATTAACAAATAATAGACATGCACACACACATATTTCTAGTAACTTTGACTTGTCACAGTGTATTTTATTCTAGCTACTGGTATGAACACTATGTAATTGATTTGTAATTGATTTGTAATTTGATATGTAATTAGATATGCAAAACAAAACTGCCCACTATGACTTTCATATAGACAGGTTGTATACCACCATCAAATCTAAGACGAAAATTCAAGGTGCGAGCATCCATCGACATATGCAATGAATTATAAAGTTGTATAGTTTGTTAATGGTATTAAGTTAAGCTCATAGTGCCACTAGCTATATCATTTAACTGATAGCATGTAGTAACCAAATAATGTAGTTACCATTGAAAGGAATTCCACTACTTACAAATTGTCTCTAGTTAAAAGCTACACAGTCAAAATAATGCAGCAACATAAAGCCACGCCTCCAAAAATTACAGAATGATTTCTCACTTCAAAAATACTTTACAATTATTATATCTTTTGCATATTTTAAGGTACTGATTCTGATGGACTTTTCACATTTTAGTCATATGGTGTAGAAAAATGGTCAAGCATTAATTATTTAATTATGAAATTATTTTTACATTTTATTGAGAACAAGATGCAACTTCACATAGATGGAAGCATCAGAGTCTATAAAGCAATTGAAAGCACTAAATAAATGTAGCTAACTACTAAAAACACATATAAGCAGGTAGTAGCATGAAGCAATTCGTGTTTGCTTCACATACCTAATGTGTTAACACCCACATATTTAATTAATCAAAGTGGCCATTCCAATACCAAATTAGAGAGAAATCTAAGCTTTATCATAAAAGGAAAAAGTAGGTTTGCACCAAATGTCCTGATGCGTCACAATACAGCACAGTGAATCTTCATCTACAAAAATTCTTAGTCCCATGTAGTAGTTATAGTAGTGTATTTATGCACATGTAAGGCTTCCCAAAATATTTTATTTCCATTATTTGTTATACTACTTCTGTCTCGTAAAGTGAGGTAAATACTTATCCTTGGTGTATTATAATTATCAATTTTATTTTCATTACATCATTTAAAACTGTAATGAAGCATTAACAATTCCACTAATTATATAAGGTGTCATATGCAACATGTAAAAGTACAAGGAATCTCCACCATAACTATTATTATAATGTATTGAAGCATTCACAATTGGTAGCCCTATTGGTGTACTGATAATGGGTGATAATGGACATGTGTTATAATTATATTGCTGTTCCCTTAATTGTACAACGTCTCCCAATTGCCTCACCACTAAGTACTCAAACAATATATAACTACATTTTGTGGTATATATAATTGACAGCTATAACAGTTTATATATAACTTGTTTTGACGTTGAACAATGGAGATATTAGTGTGTCATCATATAACATACCTGTGGATAAATTAATGTAGATCAGATTTCTTGCTGTCTGCTCATCCAAGTTGGCTACTGATCGCAGTTTTGCATATGCCGAATCACACACAGAAGACGACAATGTTGGATGTAGCAAGTAAAAGGTGAGCGACAGTAAAACGAGGGAGATTACTCTCATAGTGATTCTTGATAACCGATTGCTGCTCTGGTCGTATTCTGCCGTTCTTATGTCTTATGCAACAATAGGTGTGGAGTAAGAATAAATTATTGGACATTTAATAATATTTAATAATATTAAGACCTAGGGAGGCGTGGCCTGAACCAACTTCACATACTGATACACTTCTATGGCTTCGGGTGGGGCTGGAGATACTTTTGGTGGTGGTAGAGGGTTGTGTTTACAAGTGCTGTAGTACGTGCAGTCATGTCCACAATTCCAATAGAGCAAACTATATTTTGTTATGGATTTGGAAATAATATCACCATGGAAACAGATAATAGATACAACATGCTCAGTCCTTCCTGCTCTAAAACTGTTTCTATCAGAAAAGTATGATAGAATGTCTTGACAAATTAAATATTGAAATTGATAGTAAATTATTGGATACCAGATATGGTACAGCTGATATGTTATTTTTAGTCTAGTGAGCTAGCCTCCTTTTTGATAAAGCTGATGGGTGGGAGAGGGTCTAGAAGTGTATCACAATGTTTACATAGTGTTTACATAAACTGTTAATTGTGAATCCACGAGTTCTTTTTTCTGTTTTTGTTGTCCTTCAACTCTAATCTATGAAAACAATGGAACAAGGAAGTTCATTAACATAGGAAAATGATACTTTCATTAACTTTGTGACAATTGTAATAATTTATATCCACTATGTAAACATTGTGATACTGTCCCACATTACATGTATTCCAATGGGCAGTAAGTCTAGTTCGCTTTTAGACCCTCCTCAGCCTGTCAGCTTATCAAAAAGAGGAGGGGCTAGCTCGCTATAGTAGTCATTCTTGTGATTCAGCTTCAACCAAGATAAGGATAAAAATTTAAATCAGGGATGATGTAATTGTGTCACTCCTGCTGTTACAAATTTCAACACTAGACTAGGGAGGGAATAAGATCTATTAGCTCTCTCTAAGGTCTATTCCAGCCAAGACTTGCCTTCACACACTAAACTGAAATACAGGCAAAAATATGGTTAATATGAAGTCTGGACAATGACCTTAGAACCATTTTTATTATCAATATCTATTATGAACTATGAATATAGTTATGACTCCACCCTTCTTCATGTGACCTGCAGCTATATGTTCAGTAATGGCAATCATTTCGTTAATAGCTATACTACACGTAGTTGCTGCCACAGAATATTATGTATCTGTTGAGGATGGGTCAGATAATAATCCTGGTACTTTAGATAAACCATGGCAACATGTACAAAGAGCTATTAGTGTATTAAAACCTGGAGATATGTGTACAATCAGAGGAGGTATCTATCATGAAGAGATTGTTATTAGTGAGCTAAATGGTACTCCTGATAAACCAATAACATTTAGATCTTATCATGGAGAAAGTGTGATATTTGATGGTACAAATGGTACTATCAAAGGCTCATGGACTATCTACAATGACAACATATACATGTTACAAACAGACTATGATATATGGCAGCTATTTGTAGATGGTGAAATGCAGATTAATGCACGATGGCCTAATTCATTTTGGTTCGACTACTCTGTATTTGACTACACTAAATGGGGCTTCTCTTCTAAGGAATCCACTTACAATCTTGAGGAAGGTACTGGTGTAATGATAGATAATGGTACACAGAACTTAGCCAAGTCAGGTATCAATGCTACAGGAGCAATAGCTATTCTAAACATTGGTCAGTGGCTGACATGGGCAGGAAAGGTTACTAAACACAAACCTGGAGACAGTGTCTTTAATTATAGTCTGAATCCTAAACCAAGTGCTGTTCATTTTATACCACAGCATTGCCGATATTTTCTTGAAGACAAGTTAGAATTTCTTGATGCTCCAACAGAGTGGTATTTTGATCCAAGTAGCAAGAAATTGTATGTGTGGCTTAAGTCATCAGACCATCCTGATAATCATGATATCAGAGGTAAAGTATCTACTTATGCCTTCACCATTACTAATAGTTCGTCGTGGATTACTTTAACTGGATTAAACTTTTTTGCTACAACTGTGTATATTAAAGGTAGCAATGGTGCCAAAGATGTTAGTAATATTAGACTAGATTCTTGTTATTTCAGCTACCCTTCTTACTCTAAGAGAATGTTAGGATCTATAGCAGTTCCTAATACTACTACAATATACTATAATAGTCCACTTACAAAGAATGCTGGTCAATTTGTTATTTTCAATTGTACATTTGAATATGCTGATGGTCAAACAATAAGCTACAGAGGAAGTGATGGATTGATACAGAATAATTTATGGCATCATAACGACTTTACTTGTGTTGGAAATGGTGAACTGTTTGCATCAGAAGGTGTAAGAGATATGTTTGTACGTAACATTATACACAGTAATGGACCCAGTGTTGGATACTTACCGGGAAGAGGACGAAATACAGATAGACAATTTGGATTACCAACAGGCTCTGAAGTTCGTCTCAATTTGTTCTATGATTTGAAATACTTACAAAATGATGGGGCACATATACAGAATGAAATTACATCACAGAATGGCACCATATTGGAGTATAACTGGTGCTATGATACCATGAAATGGGGACTTAGGTTTGACAGAGTGATGGCAGATAATGCTTCATGGGGATATAATGGTACCATGAGATATAATGTGATATGGACAACTAATGGCATTAGTATAAAAGGTGATGATCATCATTGTTATAATAACCTGGTGTTTGATAGTATTGGATATCATGATGTAGTTGTACTTGGTAGCAAAGAAACATTAGAAAACAAGCATACAATAGTCAGCTATAATGTGTTTGAACATGGTGCATGTGGTGCATTTAATACTGAAAACTGTACCTACATTCCTGGTCAATATTTTAATAATGCTATAGGTGATGTACATATGACCCTAAGAGATCCTGACAATTTAGACTTTCGTCCAATACCTAACTCAGATTACATTTCTAAGGACATTGGACCATACGGGAAGGAGTCCATGGAGCATGGAGGTGTGTACTGGATACCAGGACGTCAGGAGATTAAAGCCAGTATGCCTATACCACCTGATGGAACTAATACTGCTAAATGTACTGCTCATATAATGTGGTTATCAGGTTATAATGGTGATGCTCATGATGTATATTTTGGTACTGATAAGTCTACTATTCTATCTGCTAATACTTCATCATCAGATTACAAAGGTCGTATGAAGATGCCTTCTAATATAGTGGACCCAGGACCCCTACAATCAATGGTGTCGTATTACTGGCGTGTTGATACTATTGTAAAATCTAACATTATTACTGGACCAGTGTGGACATTTAAGTGTAAATGATAATATAGAAACAGAGCTGCTCATTAAATTATATTATCGTAATTGAAGTTGATATAGAATAATAATATACCAATACAATATACAAATAAATGGCTGCTATCCATTTTACAAGTTAAAGAAAACTGTTTATTTCCATTTGTCGACAAAATTTTTATTAACTTGTTGATAAATATGAAGTGTTTAACATGAGCATTAGATTAGGACCAGAGTTTGTTAATAATGAGTGACATAATTTGGTTAATAGTACTTCATCCTAATACAAAAAAAGTAATTCTGTGAGTCTTGAGAGCTCAGGCTTTGCTCTTATTCTGAACATATTCAAGTAGCATGTATGATAAATAAACTTGTTAATTATGACGTTAGAGCTTACTCTATGATTAATGGACCAATCTCAGAGTTTATAAGTGTATGAAAATATCACCGCAATCATAATAAAGGAGTTTGATATCTTTCTTATTAAGTCAGCAACGTAATTTCATATTCATCCATTTAAGTACACATGTACATAATTTAATCAGCACCTTTGTTGTGTAAATGTTCCAGAAACTATTTAGACTAATAAAATCCTAGAAATGAAAACCAGACCCTAGATGCCAAAAAAAAGTAAACAAAACTTTTATTTGTAAATAATCAGTACTAGTACTATTATATTTAGTAATTTTTGTACTTATTAAACAGTGTAATGTACCAGTGTACAATTATTAATGCAATAAACATGACAGTACGTGACAGTTACCAAGACAAGTCATTCCAATACACAATAACTCCAAATATGCAAGTGCGTTTTAATACAAGAAAAAGTGTTGATCCTTATAGCATATAAGGGTTAGTGGTTAAACATCAGCAATGCAATAGTTCTTTTAAATATGCATCAAATGATGAACGATTATATGATGACGTTCTTTTCGTAGATAACATCAATTTAGATATTGCAGTGCTATTTCAAAACACCTTTTTTTAATGAAGGGCTCAACTCAACTCGGACATACTATAATATGCAGTTTGTATTTCTCCGTATTCATACAATCATGGAGGAGGGGAAGATATTGAAAGTCAGTGAGGTTACTTCTAAGGACGTAATAAGGGATTTTGTGTTAGATTATTGTCAGAGATTAGGATGGACACCAGGCAAGATGGATGATGAACTATACTGGGTTGCTGGCTCTGAAAGGATAGGAATATACGTGGGTGAATTAAATGGTCAAAAGGTCACTGGTGTAGCTATGATCCAGCACAATGATACTTATGGTTGGATAGGATTGTACTTCTGTGAAGAGGAACATCGTGGTAAAGGTTTAGCTTTTAAAACATGGAAAACAGCAAGAGCTGCTATTGATCCTAAAATAAACCTTGGTCTTGATGCAGTTGTATCTGCTGCTTCTTTGTATGAGAGAGAAGGATTTAAAAGAGCTTGGCAACTCAGCTTTTATAACTTGTTTGTTTCATCTATTCTTGAAGTTTATGACAACATGACAGGAGCTGATGGTATTATCATTAAATCAGCTACTGAAGTTGACTTTGCTAAGGTGAAGTTGTATACTGAAGATGTGATTGGTGTCATATTTGATCGATCAGAACTTTTAGAAAAGTGGATTACCTTGTCTACACATACAGCATTAGTAGCTGTTAATGATAATGGAGATGTAGTAGGTTTTGGTACTATCAGAGAAACTATCAACCTCAAGGAAGATGGATACCGTTTAGCTCCTTTACTAGCTGATAATGGAGATATTGCACGATTTTTGATACTAAAATTAGCTAAAGGAGTTGACTCAACTCAAAAAATTGGTATTTATGTTCCTGAAATAAATGCTGAATCAATGAAAATAGTAAATGAAGTGAAAGGACAACATCATAATAATCTAGTACGTATGTATACTGGAGAGGAGGTTCCTTTGAAAAAAGAAAAATATTTTGGAGCTTTTTCAGCTGAACTAGTTGGATAGAATGTTTAAGTTCTGTATGTTCAATTTGAATTTTGTAGTAGCCACTTTGTCACTGCCATATATATAGTCAGTCACCTGCTATATAGTATGAATTCAAAATTTTAAATTGAATGAAATAATCAAAATTTTAGTTATGGGTCTCTGATGTAGTTAAGATAAGCTATAGACAAAGAAATAGACTCAGATGTATGTGGAGGTTCAAACAAAGGGACCAATGTATCAATTTATCAATTCATTTGGTGATATATCTGGAACGTCTGCATATACACTGTAAAATTAATATGTCATTTTAACAACTAATTTGTACATTACATGGATGGATTACTATGGAATATAGAATCCTCACCAAATACTCACTGTATAATTTATTGGCATGTTGTACGTTTACATATACACAAACTATATAGTGAGTAATTCACATAAGTTGTTGATTCCATAGTAATCCATCCATGTAAAAACAAATTAGTTGTTAAAATAACAAATTAGTTTTTACAGTGTATAATCTGTTATGTATAGTAGGTGTTTGTACATATACCACTGTAAATATTAGTGAGTTATTTCATCAGCCTGTTTCATGATTATTTTCATTGCATTTGACAGAAAAATTATTTGCTTAACTGCTTTACTTTTGAGATGAACATTATTTAGTCAGCTATTTGATGCTATATAAGAGCTTGCTTCATGGTGTGTGACTACTGGTCAGATATAATTGCTTTGTAAATAATATATTGTCATAGCTTGAGATTATATTAGCCCTTGTATATACTGTCTCATATCAAATGACTACAAAATGGTTATCTTTAATGCATACCGTTATAGTAGACCACTGCATATCCTTCCCACCACTTGTTATACGTGTATCTTTTTTGTATTATCACTTTACCAGACTTTTTTAACACAAGTAACGTATTATAATATAACATGTACATTAATAGTAGTCATAAATATATCTCCATGATATACCACTTCAATATCTGCTTGGGTTGTGGTAATCTACCAACATGGCTTAATTTTCAGAATGATGTCTTTGTATATACCAAGCTGTATATGTATACAATTAATTGAAGGACTTGTACTGTGTGATTATGGTGTGGTTATATTAATTAAGTGACAATAATTAATTAATTCATGAAAACTATTTACGTTTAATCAAAATAGTTCCGGAATAACCAATAGATTATTGTCATCATAAAGTGTGGGATTTGTTCAAGGTTGCTCCACATGCATACTGTTATAGTAGACAATTGCATCTGGGTATACATGCAACTTTCTCTATTATCACTTTACCAGAGTTTTTGATAAAGTATTGTATTATACTATAACATGTACATTAATAGTAGTCATAAATATGTCCATGATGACCACTTCAGTATCTCCTTGAGTTGTGGTCACTTACCAACATGCTTTAATTTTCAGAATGATGCCTTTATGCATACCAAGCTATATATATATATATATATACACATTTATTTACATTTACATGATCAATTGAAGGGCTTGTTTTATCATCAAATATTACACCTAGACCTAGAGGGTGTTGGGAAATTGCCCTCAACCATTTTACTAAAGGGTGCTGTATATGTACGTGAAAAGAATGTCTGGTCTGTACCTCAAAGGAAGCAACCTGATCAGCAATGTCAACAATTGTGGTCAAAATGGGTCAACATATTCAGTACATCAAAAGAAACCATGGACATCAGTTTGTATAGATAATAATAGAATATAGTTACATCATTCAGGGTGCTACTCTGCCTAAAGAATTGGTAAAAGATGGAGGATGTAGAGACAAAAACGAATGGCTAAAGACAGGAACGTTACTATCAAAAATTCATGAAGATAGGCGGAAGATAGGCGTGGTGATCCATATGCTATGAATAATATATATATTACGAGATTGTAGTAATAAAACATTAAGACGTGAGTGCAAGATTAAAAGAATGGATTACGATGACGATTTTTCTGAAGTTCCTGCTGCTTGCCAAAATAGCAAAATGTTTCCTGAAGTTGGAGTTGGACTACAGAATCTAGGAAATACATGTTTTGCAAATGCAACAGTACAATCACTGATTCATTGCCCAGACTTTCACAGACACTTGATATCACATAAAGAAGTGGTATGCAACTTTAACACTTTTGCAAATTGTACATTGAATTGTCTGTCTTTTTTTCAAGAATGCACAGGTATATTTTGCATGGTATGTGTACTAAAAAAACAAAGGAAAAATTGGAAAATAGTTCAACTTCAATTGCTCCAAAGGAGTTGTACAAAATATGAATAGTAAGTCATAATATACAATATTACTATATATGAATGTACAATATTACTATGAATCATCTTTCCTAAGAAATATTACCACATTGGCAGTTTAACAATCAAGAGGATGCACATGAACGTCTACTTGGAATTCTTAAGAGCCTAGAAGATGCAGACATTAGGTAATTATTATTTTCAAATAATAATGTAACAAACAATATTAACATAATGTTTTATGTAGTTCTCAAATAAACATTGGCATTAAGACTGCAGGTAAATAAATGATTGATATGGTGATCACATAAAAATTCTTTTAAAATACAGTTCGAGGTGTAGAATGTAATGCAATAAAATTAACAGAAACTTATCAGTCTCACATTCAAATTGTACACAGGTAGGACTAAGGTTAAATTACAACAGTTTGCTGTGTTGAAGTAATTGTTTTCAGAGAGAGAACATACACAAAGGTATTAGTGAAACTCACAAAGAAGAAATGTTGTCTCTTGATGATCTTGTATATTGCGAACGGTACATTTGGTGGTATTTTTGGACTGATAGAAATATACTCTCTATTAGGTGTAAGAAAAATACTCAACCTGCTTTGAAGCATGACATCTCACACCTGCCATCAACACTAATAATTCACATCAGAAGGTAGACAAATTTATAAAATTAGATGACTAATGTTACCACTAAATTAAATGTAAGGTTTACCTGGGAGACTACACATGCTAAGAAAGATAGTCAGCATGTACATATTACTGAGTCAGTAGAAGTCCATGATAAAAAGGTGTTGATATCAATTGAAGTTATGTAATGACATAATCACCTTGTTCATATTAGGCAAACACAAAACGATATACTCTGTCCTCCATTATTGTGCACATTGGCTCTACCCCACAATCAGGTCATTATGTGTCATATGCTCGTACAGCTGAGGGATGGTATGAGTTTGATGATGCATTGGTAAGTTTTTTTTAATTCAGTGTCAATATTATGAAATTTCATGCTAGGTGACACCAACAGACCTAGCAATTGTTTTAACAAAACAAGCATATAATATTCTATTCTTTACTGAGGTTTGTGGCTGAGGTTTGCACTTTGACATTGATCTTGGGTGTATGACATGAGGTGTATATTATAACATTCCTATCACCACTATTCTGTCTTTTTCACATTTGTTACCAATATAGGTGAAACATGAAATCAAAAAGAAGCTAAGCTTATCAAATAAGAGAAAACTAACAGCATCCACTCTTCCTACAAAGAAAGGTTGTTGTTGCTATTAATTACCACAGTATACTACATGTATTTAAATATGGAGAAGTGTTTTCAAATGCAGTCACTTACTTCAACAGTTGTGTTAATTTCTTGGGAGAATTTTAAGCGAACATACAAACAGCAAATTAATGTCAAAGGGACTGATCTCCAGCGTCTACATCAAGTGTGGGAATCAAGTTCAAGTGGTGAATGTTGGGTCAATGACAATGTATGAAATGTAATAGATTACCAATAAAAAAATTTAAATACCATTCCAGATAGTCAATGGCTATATCCTCATAATATGCAATAGTATCAAGAAGAAAACTGTAAGTAAAGACTTAAGAAGAGCTCACATTAACTCCTTATAGGGAGTGAACATACTACCCATTAGTTCTTTTTTTTCTGGAGGCATTAAATGCAAAAGGAATTGACAATATACTTGAAAAGTGGTATAAAAAAGCTAGAACTTCATTACCCATTATTACCAATTGCCTCACTTAAACAGATAAAAATGTTTTAGAATTTGACATGTGGATTATACCTATCAACAGACATGCTCATTGGACAATGATGGTAATAATTTCACAGTCCTTACTTTTAGTGTATACGTACTCTAAACAGGTGATTCACTTCAAGAGAAGAATCACACATTACACAGACTCCTATGTCTGTCCTACCAATGTAACATGGGCTGAAAAAGCAATAACGTGAGAAAAAATAATATCATGTACATTACACCTTTTCTCTTATGTAATGAATAGGAAATTCATAGACAAAAGATACTTGCAAGAAACAGGAAATAACTTTGACTGCATACGATAGCAACCACTGCAAAACAACCCTCAACTACCAAAGTCACAGGAACCACACAAAGGACACAATTACAAAAGGTTAAAATTGGGACAACAATGGTGCAAAATTAGCAGCCTCATATATGTAGGTAGATAACAAATACCAACGCTTGCATTGTGGAAAGGTATATCAAACCAGAAGTGGCCTTTTCAAACATAAGAAAGCTCTTCATTATGAACATTCTGGAACTCTTCATTGTCAGGAGCCTAACTGCCACTTCACAACACAGAGACTAATACAGCTACGTGAACATTTAATGAACACACACAACATAGAGATGAAACTGAAGACAATGACATTTGCAGACAATGAAGGTATAATGCTATCCATGTATCAGCTAAGAGGCTAGTGTTATATTAATCTCCCTGTAGAATTTAAAACATGGAAAACATACTTTGAAGAAGAGACTTTCTTTCGTCAAAGCAACAGAAAACAAAAGGAATAGTGATGACAACTTGATATGTTACTATTATTGTAACAGAAGTGGATTTTACAATACAAAGGGGACTGGAAAACGACAGATGAAAGTTCAAGGGACGTGCAAGCTGAATACCTATTGTACAGCCTTAATTAAGACAATGATTGAGCAAACTACAAGTAAAGTAGAAGTATGTAATACACACTATGGACACACAACAGATCTAGGACATTTACGTTTACCTGATAACGTCAGACTCTCTGTTGCTGGACAATTGCTTCAAGGAGTCTCATTTCAACACATCTTGGACAAGGT
Organism: Xestospongia muta; assembly: GCA_963693285.1. Taxonomy (NCBI): domain Eukaryota; kingdom Metazoa; phylum Porifera; class Demospongiae; order Haplosclerida; family Petrosiidae; genus Xestospongia; species Xestospongia muta. Next base: position 1,386,360 of record OY848927.1, read on the forward strand.
ATGCGACAGTGTTGGCACAGATTTGAAACGAGTTCACCTACTAAGTAGAAAAGACATAGAAAATATTGAAAAATCATATCACCTAAATACTAAACAAAGAGATAAGAATGATGCAACAAGTGTGGACTGTTGGGTAAAAGAAATGATGGAAAAGAAGAGAGGAATCTAGTTATTGTTTATAAACCTCAAGGCTGTCCTCAGTCAGTTGAATCCAACATGTGCGATGATGACTTCCTGATATGTCTACAAACACCAATGCAAGCATCCATGATGAAGAAGTTTGCCCATCAGAGAATAATATGCATTGACTCCACCCATGGCACTAATAGCTATGATTTCTCTTTGGTCACATTGGTAGTAGTAGACAAATTTGGTGGGGGGTACCCGGTGGGTTGGTGTTTATCAAATTATGAAGATAAATATGTACTTCACAATTTTTTCACAGCAGTTAAGAAGAGGGTTGGTTCCATAACACCACAATGGTTTATGTCCAATGACACCGAGCAGTTTTATAATGCCTGGAGGTCAGTATTTGGTGAAGTCAACAACAAACTGTTATGTACCTGGCATGTGGATAGGGCATGGCGTGAGAAACTCTCTCTGATAAAAGACAAACAGACACAGGTAGCAGTGTATCACAACTTGCGTGTTTTACTGGAGGAGAAAGACATACAGAAATTTCAAATACTTCTGACAAAAACAATTCAACAACTTCAACTGAATGACGAAACATCCTCATTTGCAGAGTACTTCATCAGAACATACGTAGATAGAAAACAACAGTGGGCACGATGCTACAGACAGGGATCATTTATTAATACTAACATGTATGTTGAGGCTTTCCATCGTGTATTAAAGTACATATACATGAACAGTAGGATCAATTAAAAGAGTTGACAATTGTATCAATACACTGATGAAAATTACAAGAGACAAAACATTCGAACGACTTATAAAACTAACCAAGGGAAAAAGACAAAGAGATTGATTGACATACACAAAAGACATTTAACCAGCAAGGACATGACAGTAGATTCAGTTGAACAAGTTGAATATGGAGTATGGGATGTGACATCATCACATGGTAATGACAAATACAGGGTAACTATGGAGAATGAGGTATGCCCAGTGAATTGTAGACTAAGATGCAATGACTGCAACATATGTGTACACTCCTACTCCTGTACATGTCAAGACTATACTACAATAGAAGAACAACTAAATAAAAACACTCAACTATTGATGGAAAAAATTCAGACAAAGAGCTAAATGACTGATAAACAGACATTACAAACGATGAACACACAGCTTGGTACCACAATAGGACTGATAAAATGTTATTTGGAGCAGACAAAACCAGTACTTCCACCAAAAAGACAACATGAACCAGTAAATAAAACTATAGCTCCACAACAACCATTCTTCAGCACTCGTAAGAGACAAAAAACACCATCAATTAGACTAGCGAAGCCAAAGAACACTGAAAAAGAAGAAATTGAAAAAAAATTAAACAATGACACAAAGCTATATATGGCTAAGAAATCCACATATGGTATGTCTAAATCTAACATCAAGAAATAAAATAACATTTACCTTCCCCTTGTAGATATTCTAAACTGCTATGTACGAAAGATAGAGCAGATAAAGTCATTGATGGAACAGCAGACAAATTAAGACTGGTACAAATGAAAAAGAAAATGGACAACCTACCCGATGAGATAATCAACTTTGATATCACTAACATTCAGGATTACATGACAAATGAAGCATGGGAAGCATTACAACAACTAGGTAAGGTGACATTACACTTCAATCATACTATCATTAACACCAAACTACAGTGACTACTAAACGTCTTGAATGGATGTGCTCTCATTGTCAACTATCTACAACACACAGAGACATGATAGAATGTGATGACTGCTGTAGATGGTTTCACTGGTAAGCATATTAAATGGTATATTATATATACCAGAAATGACAACAATAATATACAGACCAAGATTAACATATAATATGTGAGTAGTTTACCTTCTATTTTGTAGGACATGTGTAAATATTGAAAACCCACCAACTGCTACATGGATCTGCTCGAATTGCATTAAAATAAAGTCAATTAAAATAGAAGATGACTACACTAGATAACGTGTAATTATTAATTGTTACTCCGCCCATTGTTTTTTAAGTTGCTATGAATATATAATAACTCATTCCTGAGGAAACATTCCATTCCTGTGTAAACATTACTATGGAAACATTCCTGTCTGAGACGAAAGAGTTGAAAGTCAGTCGAGTTACTTCAAAACAAGTAATGCGTGACTTTGTATTAGATTATTGTCAGAGATTAGGATGGATACCAGGCAAGATGGATGATAAATTATACTGGATTGCTGGTCCTGAAGGAAAAGGAGTGTATGTTGGTGAATTAAATGGTCAAAAGGTCACTGGTGTAGCTATGATCCAGCACAATGATAGTTATGGTTGGGTGGGTATGTACTTCTGTGAAGAGGAACATCGTGGTAAAGGTTTTGCTTTTAAAATGTGGAAAACGGCACGAACTGCTATTGATCCCAAAGTAAACCTTGGTCTTGATAGTGTTGTATCTAAAGTTCATCTATATGAGAGAGAGGGATTTAAAAGTGCATGGAAACTCAGCCTTTACAACTTTTATGTGCCATCAATATTTGAAGCTTATGACAGCATAACAGTACATAACAATGCTTGTGTAGCCATTAAATTAGCTACTGAAGTTGACTTTGTTAAGTTGAAGTTGTATACTGAAGATGTGATTGGTTTCAAATTTGATCGACCAGAGCTTTTGGAAAAGTGGATTACCTTACCTACGCATACAGCATTAGCAGCTGTTAATGATAATGGAGATGTAGTAGGTTTTGGTACTATCAGAGAAACTATCAACCTTAAGGAAGATGGATACCTTTTAGCTCCTCTACAAGCTGATAATATAGACATTGCACGGTTTTTGTTACTAAAATTAGCTAAAGGAGTTGACTCAATTCAAAATTTAGTATTAAGAGTCTACATTCCTGAGATAAATACGGAAGCTCTAAAAATAGTGAATGAAGTAAAAGGAGACCACAATGTAGGTGCAATCTATATACGCATGTATACTGGAGATGAGCTGCCTGTGAAGAAAGAAAAGTATTTTGGATTGTTTTCATTTTTAATTGGATAAAATGTTATAAATTACTGACTAATTATTATTATAAATCATACAGTTGTATGGTTTGATTTCACACCACTGTAATAATATTATTATTATTGTTTATATTTAGAATAATTGATAAAATAATTAAATTAAAAATAATTAGTCTAGTGTGGCAGCCCTCCTTTAAATAAAACAGCTGGCCAGGCAAGTCTTAGAAAATATAATATAAATTAAAAATTGAGTGAAAATATTAAAAATTTAAGCTACAGGAGAATGAAATGATTAGATAAGAATAAAATGACAGTACATGTACATTTGTAAATTAATTTTGTAAAGAAATAGATCTTTGGAAATAGTTATGAGTTGATAGGGGGATGAAAGAGGTTGAGGTTCAAGTTATATAAAAATCATTTCACAATGTAAATCATTAGAGCAAGTATGTTTATACATATACCACTGTTAATATTAGCGAGTTATTTCAGCCTGTTTCATGATTATTTTCATTGCATTTGACACAAAAAATCTTCGCTTAACTATTTTACTTGTGAGATGAACATAATTTAGTCAGCTAAATGTATAAGAGCTTGCTACATAGAATTACTTTGTAAACAGCATATTATCTAATCTAGACCAATATTTTATACCATCTCATATCAAATGGCTACAACATAGTCACATATAAAACCAACTCTTATTTATAGTAGTCACTGCATGTGGCCATATAAAGAATCTAGTCCCTCCTGCCACTTGTTATGTTATGTATGCAACTCTCTGTATTATCACTCTACCAGACTTTTTAGATACACCTAATGTACTATAATATAACATGTACACAAATATATCAATTATGTACCACTAGTGTATATGCTTGCACAATGTCAACAGTTGTGATCACCTTCAACATAGCTTAATTTTCACAATGATGCCTTTCTACCAATTGGTAGAAAGGCATCATTGTGAAAATTACAACTTCAACTTAGCAAAGTCAACTTCAGTAGCTGATTTAATGGCAACACAAGTACTGTTATGTACTGTTATGCTGTCATAAGCTTCAAGTATTGATGCCACATAAAAGTTGTAAAGCCTGAGTTTCCATGCACTTTTAAATCCCTCTCTCTCATATAGATGAACTTTATACAACACTATCAAGACAAAGGTTTACTTTGGAATCAATAGCAGTTCATGTCGCTTTCCACATCTTAAAAACAAAACCTTCACCACAATGCTTATCTGTCATCGATTAGGATATACTGGAGCATCAAGTTACTTTGGAGCTGAATTATTGAGGTTAGATATATCTAGGCTTAACAATAGTTAGTTTAATTTTTCTGTCTAGTTATATGGCACTGATAGTCTTCCTATGACAATGGATGACCTCAACTGTGGAATACTGACTATCTCTTTCTCTACTGTCATTGATAGAGGATGCAATAATACTAACTCTTAGATGCTACTGTTCGCTGCTGTAAGTGTATAAATATTTCTTCAATACTTATCATTTTTGCAAAAGATACCACTAGGATCTGGAACAGTAATCCTTTCCCTGGTTTGATACAGTTTCAATGAGGCAGTTATTCTAATCAAGGACACGTAGAAGTCTACTGTAATGGAGAGTGGGAAACAATATGTGATAATGTATTTAGCTCTACTGATGGTCAAACTATTTGCAAACAAGTGTGATTTAACAGTTACTATAATTATGATCACCTCAAAAATTATTATTAATGAGTATAAACTTATTAGTGGCAAAATAAATATTTCAATATTTGTTTCATTTCAGATCTAGTAATTCCAGTCAATTAATTTGGGGTACAGACATGTCTAGTTCTTTCTTGGTCACATGTTATGGTAATAGTAATTCCTGCCCATTAACTCCAGTGACTAGCTGTTCTCTCTCTTTGTTTCTGTTGTTTCTGACTGTAGGGTTATTAATAAAATCGGAAAGAGATGGTGAATCTTGCATCAATTTCTATAAAAAGAAAGTTATTATTTTAAAACAACAATTGGATAAACCAGTACATGTACACATACACTCTACATGTACTTCACTATAAATTATACATTATCAGTTACAATAGGAGTTATATTAATAACTATTAATTACCTCAGTGTCTATTAGTTCTTCTTCCACTTTCTCTAAAGACCCTTTCCTACAGGCAGCTGAAAACAAAGCATGAACATATCTACCTTCTAATCCATACACTTAAATAGGAGCCTATAATATAAATGATAGATATTGTACATACTAGTCACAAAATCACAATGGATGTCATTTGTTTGTTGGAAAATCAAAATCAAATGACCATATGTCATTTAATTACTAATAATGATTTGGTGTTTTGCAAAAAGTTGTTTTATATGCATACCTGTGTATGTCTGGTAATGCTATTAATATAAGGTTTATTCAATTTTAGGGTAGAATCTAATTACAATAATTTTGGTAATTTACATAAACTAGATAAAGTTGCTGGCTTGAAAGCAAGACCACATACTGCACGTAATTACTTATTAACAGAACCAATTAAATACTCTTCGTTGAGAAGATTGCTCATGAAAATGTTGATCAATATTATACCAATGATCACAGACATTTTAGACAATTACCTTAACACTGTTGTGGAGATGCTCCTTTCAGTAATGTTGTACTTACATATCTCATTGAGCTAGTCCAAATGAATAAAAGAACAAGTCACATATAACTTAATGTACTGTAAAATATAAAGTGACTGATATACACTTTCATTCTGATTCTCTCTAATTATCAATCCTTGAATAAAGGAGAATACTTATTACTGAATTTTGTGATAATGGCAAGACCAGAAGTCAGACTTCAAAGTCTCATATCCAGCCCTACAAACAACAGGAAACATTGTAGGTCTGGGTATGATACTACACATAGCTCAACATAGACCAGTTTTATGTTGGATATGATACGTGTAATATACCCAGCCTTATATCAAGAGAATGCCTACAGCATTATTTAAGTAATTGCAGAATGTTACATAGCTATCTCAATACTTCTTTGAGTTATATACTAACTAAATGGTTAACTCTGAGCCAGCTAAGTGCTCTACATGCAGCCATGGTTCATATTTGGTGCAGCAAGTCACGTCCTAGCCACGTGTGTAGGAAGGTGGGGCTAGTGCTTCTGTTGACGCGCCCGCAATAAAATGGCTGCTAAGAGAGAGATTTTTGTCATATCCCCTTGATTTATTACATGAAATGTAAGTGGGAATAGCTGTTAAAATTTAACGTAATTATTTTTTATTAACAGCAGCAGAGTATATTATCTATAGTATCAGTATCAGCTTATAATGGAGGTATGTAATGTCTGACATTTTTGTCCTTGATCCTGTGACTTTATTGGAACTACTGCTCAACAATTATTATTAAGTGGACATCCTCTCATTATACTTTTAGATGATATATATAGGTTAAAGAAAGTCAACTTCATAGACTTAATATGTGGTGATCTTGGTCATTGACTACTGCACATTCTACGAAGATAACTATAAAATATAGACATTAGAAATGTCTACATCAGTGGTACTGATTTATAACTTTTGATTTTATTTATGTTAAAATTAATTTGTATTTTGTTGTATTGATGTGATTTTATATATTTACTGTTTCAACTAATGTTATGCATAAATGTTTATATTGTTTATTGGGAAGGATACTTAATAAACGATATGGTCTGCCGGCATAATTCCTCAATTGGTCCAAATGCTTGGCAGTAACTCCACCCATTGTAACAAGATAATGACATGCTGCAATACAAAGGCGGGGCTTCATATACGTGTGATTAATAAACTTACATTCAGAAAGACAATGTTCATTGTGTACTAGATAATATATAGGAAGTTACATTGTTGTTTATCATGGCGCGATCACGATCATCAACTGAGCATGCTCAGTTCGACTAGCAGCCCTAGTAGCGCCAATTTTTTACTAGAAAATATTAAACTTAGACGGCCTTACTTCATTTTAGCCACCTCTCTGTCAGGACGTTACTTCGGCAGGACTGTTAGCGCAAGACAAGAAGAAAGACCTGGAGTCATGTTGTCGCGTGATTCTGATGGTGTTCTCTGCAGTAAATACTGAGACAAAGCTGTTCCTGGCTACAAAAAAGTGTTACTTCATTTTAACCACCTCTCTGTCAGGACGTTACTTCGTCTGAGCTGTTAGCGCAAGACAAGAAGAAAGACCTGGAGTGATGTTGTCGCGTGATTCTGATAGTGTTCTCTGCAGTAAATACTGAGACAAAGCTGTTCCTGGCTACCAAAAAAGTGGAAGACAGTAGTAACAAATACGGTCAGAGTAACAGTACTCCATGTGTGTTAGTATAGCTAGGTTGTCCCATTTAACTTTTGTATTCAGTGAGCTTTAGTCAGTTTTAGTTTCTTCATCATTTAGCCTTTATTTAGTGCATTGGTATCCTAACTAAGCCTGGCATTTTTCCCTGTAATTTTATAGATTTTTGAAACCAATATATTTAGTACAATGTAGCAAGTCTGAATAAAATCAGTCAAGTCTCTTTATTTAGTACAAGCCTGTTTATCCTCCTTGGGTCTACTTTTGTATTAGTATTAGCTTGTGATGTTCAGACAATTCCTCTTCTCTTGTACTTGTTGTGTGTAGAGCATTACAGCATGATAGATCTCTCATTATATTTATAGCCTATTATCCTTTCTATGAGCAATATGAATGTAGTAGTTTCACCAATTAAATATATTTTGATAGCTTTCCCACATGTCATTTAATTTCTTATATCTTAATTTAAGTCTCATGTCTATCTACTTACTGGCTATTTCTATGAAGATATCTCTTCAGTTGTTTACATAGAGTGCCCTAACATAATCTAAGTTTGTTGTTGCCTTCCATATTAAGAATGTTCTAATGTATCTTTGTACATTGTAACTGCATCCCAAAATATTGAGCATCATTTGATTGACTGGATTTAATTTGGTCCTCCTAATATACCACACCACCCTCATCTTTTTACTACTTTGTGATATCCCTTAACTTAATTTTATATCCTGTCTGCTGTCTTTTAATGTACCTGTCTTGTCTACTGTCTTTTAATTTAATTGTCCTGTCTACTGTCTTTTAATGTACGTGTCTTGTCTACTGTCTTTTAATTTAATTGTCCTGTCTACTGTCTTTTAATGTACCTGTCCTGTCTACTGTCTTTTAATGTACCTGTCTTGTCTATTGTCTTTTAATGTACTTGTCCTGTCTACTGTCTTTTAATTTAATTGTCCTGTCTACTGTCTTTTAATGTACCTGTCCTGTCTATTGTCTTTTAATGTACCTGTCCTGTCTCCTGTCTTTTAATTTAATTGTCCTGTTTACTGTCTTTTAATGTACCTGTCCTGTCTACTGTCTTTTAATTTAATTGTCCTGTCTACTGTCTTTTAATGTACCTGTCCCTCTACTGTCTTTTAATGTACCTATCTTGTCTACTGTCTTTTAATTTAATTGTCTTCTGTCTTTTAATGTACCTGTCCTGTCTACTGTCTTTTAATGTACCTGTCCTTCTACTGTCTTTTAATGTACCAGTCTTGTCTACTGTCTTTTAATTTAATTGTCCTGTCTACTGTCTTTTAATGTACCTGTCTTGTCTACTGTCTTTTAATTTAATTGTCCTGTCTACTGTCTTTTAATGTACCTGTCCTGTCTACTGTCTTTTAATGTACCTGTCTTGTCTATTGTCTTTTAATGTACCTGCCCTGTCTACTGCTTTTAATTTAATTGTCCTGTCTACTGTCTTTTAATGTACCTGTCTTGTCTATTGTCTTTTAATGTACCTGTCCTGTCTACTGTCTTTTAATTTAATTGTCCTGTCTACTGTCTTTTAATGTACCTGTCTTGTCTACTGTCTTTCATTCTTACTACCCTGTGTACTATCTTTAACGTGACTGTCCCATCTACTGTCTTTTAACGTACCTGTCCTGTCTACTGTCTTTTAATTTAATTGTCCTGTCTACTGTCTTTTAATGTACCTGTCCCTCTACTGTCTTTTAATGTACCTATCTTGTCTACTGTCTTTTAATTTAATTGTCTTCTGTCTTTTAATGTACCTGTCCTGTCTACTGTCTTTTAATGTACCTGTCCTTCTACTGTCTTTTAATGTACCAGTCTTGTCTACTGTCTTTTAATTTAATTGTCCTGTCTACTGTCTTTTAATGTACCTGTCTTGTCTACTGTCTTTTAATTTAATTGTCCTGTCTACTGTCTTTTAATGTACCTGTCCTGTCTACTGTCTTTTAATGTACCTGTCTTGTCTATTGTCTTTTAATGTACCTGCCCTGTCTACTGCTTTTAATTTAATTGTCCTGTCTACTGTCTTTTAATGTACCTGTCTTGTCTATTGTCTTTTAATGTACCTGTCCTGTCTACTGTCTTTTAATTTAATTGTCCTGTCTACTGTCTTTTAATGTACCTGTCTTGTCTACTGTCTTTCATTCTTACTACCCTGTGTACTATCTTTAACGTGACTGTCCCATCTACTGTCTTTTAACGTACCTGTCCTGTCTACTGTCTTTTAATTTAATTGTCCTGTCTACTGTCTTTTAATGTACCTGTCTTGTCTACTGTCTTTCATTCTTACTACCCTGTCTACTATCTTTAACGTAACTGTCCCATCTACTGTCTTTTAACGTACCTGTCCTGTCTACTGTCTTTTAATTTAATTGTCCTGTCTACTGTCTTTTAATATACCTGTCCTGTCTATTGTTTTTTAATATTACTCTCCTGTCTACTATAGTTAATTCTTACTACCCTGTCTACTGTCTTTTAATGCAACTGTCCTATGTACTGTCAACGGTCTTGTCTACAGTGTCATAATATGACTGTCCAGTCTACTGTGTCCTAATGTAACTGTTCTGTGTAATGTCTCCTCCTAAAGGAACTGTCCTGTCTACTGTATCCTAATTTAATTTCCCTGTCTAATGTGTTCTAATGTAATCATCCTGTCTACTGTGTCATAATGTAATATTCTTAAACTGTGTTCTAATGTAGTCATCTTGTCCTTGTGTAACTTAACTGTGTTCTAGTATTCCCTTGTGTATTGTTGGTAGCATAAACCCCCACCATCCTGGTTTTATTCAGACTTGCTGTATTGTATTAAGTGAACTGGTTTCTTGTTGTTTCCTAGAATTATTTATGCTTATATCTTGTTATTGTGCATGAATACTTAGCCTTTTCTGATTTTACTTTAATTACCTCAAAATACATGATCATTTGCCTATTATGTGCTTTGTGATGTTATATTTCTAGTCATGCTAAACTGGTTGTGAGTTGTGTATATAACATTTTAACCAATATTAGCCAACACTATATTTCATTGTGTAGTTATATAGTTACCATCTAAGATGATCTGATCACATTCTGATAACTGTTACCTTGTAAGTTCGATATGTTGTACATGCAGTAGGTTAACATATTCCTGGTGATCTGTGACGTCTATATATGTGTAAAAAAACACTGACTACTTGTAAGTTTTACTTCATAACAAATGTTAGTATATAATAGATTTATTGTGTTTTAGGGATATATATATTATTGAAGATGTTTCTTTTGGTGGTGAGTTGGGACAAATTATGTATTTTCTTTCTTTTCTATGGTTGCTGCTCTATATCATGGATCATCTATCTCCCTGGAGTCTCAGTCTCGCTAACATCTTTTAATCTATGTTTATAGTGACGTTGGTATTCTGTTTCTACAACAACAAAAAATGGTAGTCTGATACCTGACAACATTTTCTGGTATGTAAGTAGATGTAAGTTCATTGTTGTAGATGCAGTTGTTATTAATTATGAGCTCTGAAGTTCTGATAGGATGTTTAATGCCAAAAAGATGCCAGCAGAAACAAAGCTATACTGCTTATGAAAAGGAGAGAAGTTTACATGCTTAGAATATGGAATGAGCCTTTAAGTGCATCTATAATTTGATGACTTAGCGTTCCTATTAAAAGCCTATAGCATAGGTTTCTGCCTATGAAAAGAAGTCTACATGCTTAGAATATGGAATGAGCCTTTAAGTGCACCTATAATTTGATGACTTAGCATTCCTATTAAAAGCTTATAGCATAGGTTTCTGCCTATGAAAAGGAGAGAAGCTTACATGCTTAGAATATGGAATGAGCCTTTTTGTGCATGTATAATTTGATGACTTAGCATTTCTACTAAAAGCCTATAGCATAGGTTTCTGCCTATGAAAAGAAGTCTACATGCTTAGAATATGGAATGAGCCTTTAAGTGCATATATAATTTGGTGACTTAGCATTTCTACTAAAAGCCTATAACATAGATTACTGCCTATGAAAGGAGAGAAGTTTACATGCTTAGAATATGGAATGAGCCTTTAAGTGCATATATAATTTGGTGACTTAGCATTCCTATTAAAAGCCTATAGCATAGGTTACTGCCTATGAAACTGTGCCCTAGTGTAAAACTTCCATCTACTGTGTCATAACGTAACTCACTTGTCTACTGTGTCCTAATGTAAACTCCCATCTATTGTGTCATAGCGTAATTCAACTGTCTACTGTGTCCTAATGTAAAACTCCCATCCACTGTGTCATAATGTAACTCACCTGTCTACTGTGTCCTAATGTAAAACTTCTGTGTCATAACGTAACTCACCTGTCTACTGTGTCCTAATGTAAAACTTCTGTGTCATAATGTAACTCACCTGTCTACTGTGTCCTAATGTAAAACTCCCATCTACTGTGTCATAATTTAACTCACCTGTCTACTGTGTTTTAATGTAAAACTTCTGTGTCATAATGTAACTCACCTGTCTACTGTGTCCTAATGTAAAACTCCCATCTACTGTGTCATAACGTAACTCACCTGTCTACTGTGTCCTAATGTAAATCTTCTGTGTCATAATGTAACTCACCTGTCTACTGTGTCCTAATGTAAAACTCCCATCTACTGTGTCATAACGTAACTCACCTGTCTACTGTGTCCTAATGTAAAACTTCTGTGTCATAATGTAACTCACCTGTCTACTGTGTCCTAATGTAAAACTTCTGTGTCATAATGTAACTCACCTGTCTACTGTGTCCTAATGTAAAACTTCTGTGTCATAACGTAACTCAACTGTCTACTGTGTCCTAATGTAAAACTTCTGTGTCATAATGTAACTCACCTGTCTACTGTGTCCTAATGTAAAACTCCCATCTACTGTGTCATAATGTAACTCACCTGTCTACTGTGTCCTAATGTAAAACTTCTGTGTCATAATGTAACTCACCTGTCTACTGTGTCCTAATGTAAAACTCCCATCTACTGTGTCATAACGTAACTCACCTGTCTACTGTGTTTTAATGTAAAACTTCTGTGTCATAATGTAACTCACCTGTCTACTGTGTCCTAATGTAACTCACCTGTCTACTGTGTCCTAATGTAAAACTCCCATCTACTGTGTCATAATGTAACTCACCTGTCTACTGTGTTCTTATGTAAAACTACCATCTACTGTGTCATAACATAACTCACCTGTCTATTGTGTCCTAATGTAAAATTCCCATCTACTGTATCATAACGTAACTCACCTGTCTACTGTGTCCTAATGTAAAACTTCTGTGTCATAATGTAACTCACCTGTCTACTGTGTCCTAATGTAAAACGTCTGTGTCATAACGTAACTCAACTGTCTACTGTGTCCTAATGTAAAACTTCTGTGTCATAACATAACTCGTCTGTCTACTGTGGTCTAATGTAAAACTCCCATCTACTGTGTCATAATGTAACTCACCTGTCTACTGTGTCCTAATGTAAAACTTCTGTTTCATAACGTAACTCAACTGTCTACTGTGTCCTAATGTAAAACTTTTGTGTCATAATGTAACTCACCTGTCTACTGTGTCCTAATGTAAAACTCCCATCTACTGTGTCATAACGTAACTCACCTGTCTACTGTGTCCTAATGTAAAATTCCCATCTACTGTGTCATAATGTAACACACCTGTCTACTGTGTCCTAATGTAAAACTTCTGTGTCATAATGTAACTCACCTGTCTACTGTGTCCTAATGTAAAACTTCTGTGTCATAACGTAACTCAACTGTCTACTGTGTCCTAATGTAAAACTTCTGTGTCATAACATAACTCGTCTGTCTACTGTGGTCTAATGTAAAACTCCCATCTACTGTGTCATAATGTAACTCACCTGTCTACTGTGTCCTAATGTAAAACTTCTGTTTCATAACGTAACTCAACTGTCTACTGTGTCCTAATGTAAAACTTTTGTGTCATAATGTAACTCACCTGTCTACTGTGTCCTAATGTAAAACTCCCATCTACTGTGTCATAACATAACTCACTTGTCTACTGTGTCCTAATGTAAAACTTCTGTGACACAACGTAACTCACCTATCTACTGTGTCCTAATGTAAAACTCCCATCTTCTCTGTCATAACGTAACTCACTTGTCTACTGTGTCCTAGTGTAAAACTTCCATCTACTGTGTCATAACATAACTCACCTCTCTACTGTGTCCTAATGTAGAACTCACACCTATTGTGTCATAACGTAACTCACCTGTCTACTGTGTCCTAATGTAAAACTTTGTGTCACAACTCAACTCACCTGTCTACTGTGTCCTATTGTAATTGTTCTGTATCCTGTAACCTGATATAATTCTCCCATTGATGTGTCATAATGTAACTCACCTGTCTACTGTGTCCTATTGTAACTGTGCCATCTACTGTGTCATAACGTAATTGTCTCAACTACTGTGTTCTAATACAATTGTCCCATCAACTGTGTCCTAATATAATTTTCCCATCTACTGTGTCCTGTTGTAATTGTTCTGTATCCTGTAACCTGATTAGTTCTCCCATTGATGTGTCATAATGTAACTCACCTGTCTACTGTGTCCTAATATAACTGTCACATCTACTGTGTCATAACGTAATTGTCTCAACTACTGTGTTCTAACCTATTCACTGTATTATTTGTAGAAAACCTCTTGTCTGTTGCAATCAATTGCAGACCCTTGTGTAATATTTAGGAATGCCCCTAGTCCACATTGTCAAACGTAAATATATTTATTCGTGTGTATTACAGTACTACAGTATTCAATTTGTGTGTCTTCATAAAATTGTCCTTTATAAGGGTATGGTAAGGTCAGTTTTATTTGTGTTTGTATGATTTGACCATGATAGGTCATTAAAAATATTTGAGCATATTAGGCCTAAAAAAATATATTTTGAGCATATTAGGCCATTTAAAATATATTTTGAGCATAATAGGCCATTAAAAATATATTTTGAGCAAAAGAGGCCATTGAAAATATATTTTGAGCATAATAGGCCATTGAAAATATATTTTGAGCATATTAGGCCATTAAAACATCTATTTTGAGCATAATAGGCTATTGAAAATATATTTTGAGCATATTAGGCCATTTAAAATATATTTTGAGCATATTAGGCCATTTAAAATATATTTTGAGCATATTAGGCCATTTAAAATATATTTTGAGCATAATAGGCCATTAAAAATATATTTTGAGCATATTAGGCCATTAAAAATATATATTGAGCATAATAGGCCATTAAAAATATATTTTGAGCATATTAGGCCATTAAAACATCTATTTTGAGCATAATAGGCCATTGAAAATATATTTTGAGCATATTAGGCCATTTAAAAAAGAATGAGAGGTGGTAGGGTGGGGGGACGGCAATACAGTACCACCTCCACGTGGTGTCGTCTGGAGCATCATAGGTGTGCTAACTATGATGTACTAAGAGTACTGTTGATCCTCGGCTCATTCTTTTTTGAACTGTATAGATATAGTAGCACATTATTAGTAGATTTTAGAGTTTGAAAGTGTTCTAGCAAAAGGTTGCATCAATAACATACCATATGTGGCCAGTCATATAACTTTAGTGATTATTTGCAATTACACTAAAGCCTCTTTCAATTGGTTTGCTTTTTTGTCTTTTTTAATAGTTTGTATAGTTTCTGTTATAATTGGAGAATGCATGTCCAATTGCTTGTTAGTGATATGTTATGTATTTATGAGACAAACCTTACTGAAAGACAAATTATTTTAGATATTACCTGAGCTTTGGATATTTTAACACTATTTCAAAGTATGTTAAATAATTAAAACCATTTCTCACTAACATATGTTTTTAGATAAAAATATATTGAGTCAAATGTCAAATTCTACCTGAATGGAGTATATATATATTATATGTATAAATGTAATATTGTACTTGTATTTTCTATAACATTTTACCAAATGAGGTTATGTCTCAAAGCTGGTGGTGATAAGTTATGACAGTAGTGCAGTAAATTTGGACTACATCAGCAAAAGGTACAATAACTTTTCCTTGTATAATAGATTAGTAATAATAATATAATGATACATTCTTTCATAACACATTTAATACATTCCTTCTTTGTTAGGATTAGTGAAATTTTAAAGAGCACAAGTTCTCCCTAGATGTATGTGGGTTAACACTTGTTATTCCTATTGAGATCATCACACTAACAGATTCTTTATATGAAGTAACTGCTCAAATGTGTGTGGTACAATGTACAATACGTTTTCTGAAGGTAACAAAGTTATCAGCACTGTTTGTGATACACATCTATGTCCAGGTCCTCTGATTTTGTCAAACGAATTGCTGTTTACTTAGAGCACTGTGCTCATATAATTGATAGGAAGCAGTCACGATATCTGACTTGTTGTTGCTAAATCAGCACATTGCCTTGAGACCTCTAGTTAATGCTTATACAAGAAGTTTACGTCAGTAACTTTTTTAAAGGTAAATTTAAATTAGGAATACATGTACAAGATTATGAGGACAAGTTATAGTCTACAATACACACTAATATTTTATATTAAATTTACTTGCAGTAGACTATAGATTAGTAATGTTATGACTAAATAATTATATCTGGGTAGTTAATTAGATTCATAAAGCTTCCATATATCAGAGCTGCTGTGGAGCTTTCAAGTTGGACTTGTATCCCCTCCCTCATTTGCAAGGCTATAAGTTCCTCTTATGCTTTAGTGAATAAAATTTGTAGACTTTATTCCAGAACCTTTTTCAGGCACTTATAGAAATTTTAAACTTGTCATTTCAATATAGTCAGTTCATTACATTTATTGTTCATTTTTATGTAGACAAAAGCCATACCATAAAGAAAAGGAGTCTGTCTAAGACCGATAACAAAGATTCTAAAACAATTGAAGAAGATACATTACTTATCATGTAAGACATAGCAATGTGGAGATTTACAAATCCAACAGAAACAGCTTGCATGGTATGAACACTCTGAAATTGTATGAAACATTTTGCACAGAAGTAGTCACTTTCAAAAAATTCACAGCTACATGTATGTGTATAAGTCTTTGTTATCTATTATTATATCAGTTTTTTCAGTTGCTATGTTTTTCCATTAACTTTACCATCATCAAAATGTTGTATAAAAGAGATATATATTGGCAAGGACAAAGTTTGTTCAATATCATAGATGTTTGTTACCATTTGCTTTTTACTGTTTTCTAGCCTGACTTTTGATAGCCTGACTAATAAACCATGCTACAGTGTTTTACCATAGCTATATGAGAAAATGGCCAAAGGAAATGTGTCTTCTACTTCATTGTACAATCCAACTAGCACATTTCAACTTACTATGTTACATTTATTAGACCATTATAGAACCTTGTTATTTTACAATAATTACAATGCAGCATTCAGCAAATTCCTTTCCACAACTTTCAATAAGTATTTATAATGTTAGTCTTCAAGTGTGAAGGAGGAATTAATCACTTGAATGTGCTGTAGTCTTCTGTTGAATTATGTAAAATGCATTTTGTTAATCCTTTCTATGTTTCTACAATATTCATATATTGTATAATAGAATTTAGTATCCTTCCTATTAATCACAAGAATGTCAATGTGTTAATTATATGTGGTTCATAACTAAGGCTTTTCTACATTTTCATATATGATGTGAGAATGTGTGTTATATCATCATAAATCCGTTTATTTATTTAATCTTCAAAAGTAGCATGATAAATGGAGTAATCGTATCCATGTATGCATATAGATAGTCTTACAATACATATTGCACATGGACCCACAAAGTTCGAACACCAGTGCCAGTATAGGAGTTTAAAAGTTGTGGTTAGTTGATTTTATTACTTTTGTAAGGAAATAGTTTTTATTTATAGAGTTTACAAACAGCACTACCTGTGTAATAAAATTGCTTTATATCAAAAGTTAAAGCAGATTTTTGCTACAATTTTTTTTCTTAAGAACAATAAGTTAACTTATTGATTGTGTTATTTAAACATAAGATTTGGCTATGTTGTTAGAAATGCTAACATGATTTGTTTCAATAATAGTGATTTAATACTTTACATTAATACGTTTATTGATTGTTGAATTTTTAGTTTATACTTTTATTGAGAAAGAGTAGCATATCCATTTTGTCTTATTTCAAATTAGTCTTAAACAATAGTCAATATATGGTATAATTTTAAACTTAAGGGAAATGATGAAATAGTATGCCAGACCTTTTGTGAAGACACTGTGGGTCAGGAAAGATAACTTAAATTGAATATTCCATCATTACAATAGTCATAGGGGCAGTTTTAAGTGTTAATATCACAAGTTATTGAAGATAAATTTAATTCAGGCCTGCAAACACAAGTGTCATTTCCCAACAGAAACCCATGTGGACAGGACTCAATTGTAATGCCAATGACTTTAGCTAAAGGATCAGATAAAGGTTCAATTGAACTTTGAAGTGTGACATAAACCTGTGCTGTGATTAATGAAAGATTTGTCTTATCGGTACACTGTGCATTCAGTCTAATATGCCCACTTGAGCTATCTGATGATGTCAATTTAATCATACCCTCTGTTAAGCCGTTCTTTGCACCAACAGTAGCTTTGTATGAGAGAGAAGGATTTAAAAGAGCTTGGCAACTCGGCTTTTATAACTTGTTCGTTTCATCTATTCTTGAAGTTTATGACAACATGACAGGAGCTGATGGTATTATCATTAAATCAGCTACTGAAGTTGACTTTGTTAAGTTGAAGTTGTATACTGAAGATGTGATTGGTGTCATATTTGATCGATCAAAGCTTTTAGAAAAGTGGATTACCTTGTCTACACATACAGCATTAGTAGCTGTTAATGATAATGGAGATGTAGTAGGTTTTGCTACTATTAGAGAAACTATCAACGTCAAGGAAGATGGATACCGTTTAGCTCCTTTACTAGCAGATAATGGAGATATTGCACGATTTTTGATACTAAAATTAGCTAAAGGAGTTGACTCAACTCAAAAAATTGGTATTTATGTTCCTGAAATAAATGCTGAATCAATGAAAATAGTAAATGAAGCGAAAGGACAACATCATAATAATCTAGTACGTATGTATACTGGAGAGGAGGTTCCTTTGAAAAAAGAAAAATATTTTGGAGCTTTTTCAGCTGAACTAGTTGGATAGAATGTTAAAGTTCTGTATGTTCAATTTGAATTTTGTAGTAGCCACTTTGTCACTGCCATATATATAGTCACCTGCTATATAGTATGAATTCAAAATTTTAAATTAAATGAAATAATCAAAATTTTAGTTATGGGTCTCTGATGTAGTTACGATAAGCTATAGACAAAGAAATAGAGTCAGATGTATGTGGAGGTTCAAACAAAGGGACCAATGTATCAATTTATCAATTCATTTGGTGATATATCGGGAATGTTTGCATATACACTGTAAAAATTAATATGTCATTTTAACAACTAATTTGTACATTATGGATGGATTACTATGGAATATAGAATCTTCACGAAATGCTCACTGTACAATTAATTGAAGGACTTGTACTGTGTGATTATGGTGTGGTTATATTAATTAAGTGTCAATAATTAATTAATTCATGAAAACTATTTACGTTAAATCAAAATAGATCCGGAATAACCAATAGATTATTGTCATCATAAAGTGTGGGATTTGTTCAGGGTTGCTCCACATGCGTACTGTTATAGTAGACAATTGCATCTGGGTATACATGCAACTTTCTCTATTATCACTTTACCAGAGTTTTTGATACAAGTATTGTATTATACTATAACTTGTACATTAATAGTAGTCATAAATATGTCCATGATGACCACTTCAGTATCTCCTTGAGTTGTGGTCACTTACCAACATGCTTTAATTTTCAAAATGATGCCTTTGTGCATACCAAGCTATATATATATATATATATACACATTTATTTACATTTACATGATCAATTGAAGGGCTTGTTTTATCATCAAATATTACACCTAGACCTAGAGAGTGTTGGGAAATTGGCCTCAACCATTTTACTAAAGGGTGCTGTATATGTACGTGAAAAGAATGTCTGGTCTGTACCCCAAAGGAAGCAACCTGATCAGCAATGTCAACAATTGTGGTCAAAATGGGTCAGCATATTCAGTACATCAAAAGAAACCATGCAACCATGGACATCAGTTTATATAGATACTAATATAATATAGTTACATCATTCAGGGTGCTACTCTGCCTAAAGAATTGGTAAAAGATGGAGGATGTAGAGACAAAAGAGTTGAAAGTCAGTCAAGTTACTTCAAAGCAAGTGATGCGTGACTTTGTATTAGATTATTGTCTGAGATCAAGACGTATACCAGGTAAAATGGACGATGAATTAGACTGGATTGCTGGTCCTGAAGGGAAAGGAGTGTATGTGGGTGAATTAAATGGTCAAAAGGTCACTGGTGTAGGTATGATCCAGCACAATGATAGTTATGGTTGGGTGGGATTGTACTTCTGTGAAGAGGAACATCGTGGCAAAGGTTTAGCTTTTAAAACGTGGAAAACGGCACGAGCTGCTATTGATCCCAAATTAAACCTTGGTCTTGATGGCATTGTATCTAAAGCTCATCTATATGAGAGAGAAGGGTTTAAAAGAGCTTGGAATATTAGCGTTGATTACTTGTTTGTTTCATCTATTCTTGAAGTGTATGACAACATGACAGGAGCTGATGGCATTATCATTAAATCAGCTACTGAAGTTGACTTTACTAAGTTGAAGTTGTATACTGAAGATGTGATTGGTATCAAATTTGATCGACCAGGGCTTTTAGAAAAGTGGATTACCTTACCTACACATACAGCATTAGCAGCTGTTAATGATAATGGAGATGTAGTAGGTTTTGCTACTATTAGAGAAACTATCAACTTCCAAGAAGATGGCTATCGTTTAGGTCCTCTACTAGCAGATAATGGAGATATTGCTCGGTTTTTGTTGCTATAACTAGCCAAAGAAGTTAACTTAGCTCAAAAATTTGTTATTTTTATACTTTATGAAACCAATGCTGAAGCTAAAAAAATTTTAGATGAATTAAAAAAAGACCACTATGCTGATGTTGTCCGTATGTATACAGGAGATGAGCCACCCTTGAAGAAAGAAAAATATTTTGGAACCTTTTCAATTGAACTAGTTGGATAAATCGAATATTTAAATGTCATAAAAACAATGAAAAACAAAGTACCTATTAAATTCTAATATAATGTACATATGTATGTTACCTCATATGCAAACATCACATAGTAAAGTGATCACAACAATTATATAAAATTTGAAGCTAATAAAGTAAAAGAGAACCAGCATACATATAAAGTGTTGGGTGTCTCTTGTCATGTAGTATATGACAAATGTCAAAGTGATTCAGTGGAGTCAGTGTACTTATATCACTTGTTCTGGCAGTTTACTAATGGTTTACTTATAAAGACAGAGTGTAATTAAGAAGTCCCCATCTCTCACTGTGTATTATATACATTAATGTGGATTATATACAGGTCCTTTTGAAGTCAGGAGTAAGATGAATTAATGTCTCACTACAACTAGCTATGCTTTCCTATTATGATTGTTTATATTGAGTTATAATTAAATTTTGATTTCAATCAATTGAAATATAAATAACTACATTTAATGATAATACAGAAGAAATTTGTGCATAAGAACTAAACAATTAATATATATTACCTTCTCTACTTAATAATATACTTTTCATTCTTATGGTTTTTACTCTTCTCCAAACCCCAATGTGTTTGTTAGACATGTCATAATATAAATAGCCATGTGTATAAATGCTATTTGATTAGATTAAAGAACTGTAGGCATACATGCCTTTTTATCAATGATCTAAATAATGTAATCTGCACTGTGTTACTGGAAGAAATACATGTGTGCTCTATACGTGCATATGTTTACAAAGCACATCTATGTTTGCACAAAATTTTCAATCACAATGTAAGGTAAGGTACTGTGTTATGTCAGCACGTTATTCACAATGATTCTTTGTTGTGTGACAACAACACATGTATGTTTTTACAGCATACTTTGCTTGCTTCAACACATGAATATCAATTGTATATGGCACACTAATGTTAAAGTAACACACAATTTTTTACAGTGTGCAACACATATGCATGATTAAGAGTATGTTATATAACATTGGTCAAGAGTGTACTGGTACATTAGGCAATTGAGAGTAGAGTTTTGACAATCTCACTCTATTTTTTCTTTCAACAGCACAATATATAGAGAGGAGTTTTATACCCTCACTGCTTGCAGCAAGAATATAAACTCTCTATATTGCAGTACATAGATAAACTAACATCCATATATAATATATAATCAGCAATTGAGCATGTATTTTATACTTGCTATATGCACATTTATCATGGATCATTAAAAAAAACTTAACAAACAGATGATTTACTTCTGCAATCTGCAGCACAACATAATTAGGATTAGCTCCATTCTCAATATCCCATTCACTTCAGATATATTGTAATATTTTATTGCAGTTACTAAAACTTCTTCCTCCATAACTAGTATACAATGAATTTTATTTATATCTTTATTATATATACCAATGTTTGAACAATACAATTGAATTCGAATCAATAGAAACTATTGTCAATAGTTTCGAATTCTATTGATTCGAATTCTTTCAAGATATAACTGGGTCAGTGACATCCCTCAATACAGCATATTTTAGCATGCTAAATTTATTGGGAGGTTGATATTACATGCAAAATATGCAAATTTTATGAAAATTTTGTAAAGTGTATTTTTTTATGTTTAAAATAATATTAGTTAATTAATATATTTTGACCTCTTCCTGATTAAATTAGAAGAACCCGTGCTATGAGATAGATCCATTTGAGATCTACAGAAATTAGGAGAGAGGAGCATTTACTGGCTGCCAGCTTTAAGTTGGATCTGCAAGTAAAGTCTAAAGTAATTTGATTGCCTTACTGAAGGGCGGAGCTATAACTTAAACTACAGAGCTACGATTTATCATGAATAAATTAAGACATGAACTACAAGTCAGTCGAGTTATTTCTAAAGAAATGATGCATGACTTTGTAGTAGATTGTCAGAGATTAGGATGGATATTGGGTAAAATGGATGATGAATTATACTGGATTGCTGGTCCTGAAGGGAAAGGAGTGTATGTGGGTGAACTAAATCATCAAAAGGTGACTGGTGTAGCTATGATCCAGCACAATGATAGTTATGGTTGGGTGAGTACGTACTTCTGTGAAGAGGAGCATTGTGGTAAAGGTTTTGCTTTTAAGACGTGGAAAACGGCACGAGCTGCTATTGATTCCGAAGTAAACCTTGGTCTTGATAGTGTTGTATCTAAAGTTCATCTATATGAGAGAGAAGGATTTAAAAGTGCATGGAAACTCAGCCTTTACAACTGTTATGTGCCATCAATTCTTGAAGCTTATGACAACATAACAGTACATAACAATGCTTGTGTTGTCATTAAATCAGCTACTGAAGTTGACTTTACTAAGTTGAAGTTGTATACTGAAGATGTGATTGGTTTCAAATTTGATCGACCAGGGCTTTTGGAAAAGTGGATTACCTTGCCTACACATACAGCATTAGTAGCAGTTAATGATAATGGCGATGTAGTAGGTTTTGCTACTATCAGAGAAACTATCAACCTCAAGGAAGATGGATACCATTTAGCTCCTCTACAAGCTGATAATGTAGACATTGCACGATTTTTGATACTAAAATTAGCTAAAGGAGTTGACTCAACTCAAAATTTAGTATTCAGAGTCTACATTCCCGAGATAAATACGGAAGCTCTAAAAATAGTGAATGAAGTAAAAGAAGACCACAATGTAGGTGCAATCTTTATACGCATGTATACTGGAGATGAGCTGCCTGTGAAGAAAGAAAAGTATTTTGGATTGTTTTCATTTTTAATTGGATAAAATGTTATAAATTACTGACTAATTATTATTATAAATTCATACAGTTGTATTGCTTGATTTCACACCACTATAATTATATCATTATTATTGTTTATATTTAGAAAAATTGATAAAATAATTAAATTAAAAGTAATTAGTCTAATGTGGCAGTCCTCCTTTAAATAATACAGCTGGCCACACAAGTCTTAGAAAATATAATATAAATTAAAAATTGAGCGAAAATATTAAAAATTTAAGCTACAGGAGAATGAAATGATTAGATAAGAATAAAATGACAGTACATGTACATTTGTAAATTAATTTTGTAAAGAAATAGATCTTTGGAAACAGTTATGATTTGATATGGGGATGAAAGAGGTTGAGGTTCAAGTTATATAAAAATCATTTCACAATGTAAATCATTAGAGCAAGTATGTTTATACATATACCACGCGATGTAGTAGGTTTTGCTACTATTAGAGAAACAATCAACCTCAAAGAAGATGGCTATCATTTAGCTCCTCTACAAACTGATAATGGAGATATTGCTCGTTTTCTGTTACTAGAATTAGCCAAAGGAGTCAACTTAGCTCAAAAACTTGTTATTTTTATTCTTTATGAAACCAATGCTGAAGCTAAAAACATTTTAGAAGAATTAAAAAAAGACCACTATGCTGATGTTGTCCGTATGTATACTGGAGATGAGCCACCGTTGAAGAAAGAAAAATATTTTGGAAGCTTTTTAATTGACCTGGTTGGATAAATAGAATATTTAAATATCGTGAAAGCAATGAAAAATAATGTAGCTATCATGTTTGTGTGTGTGTGTGTGTGTATATATATATATGTATGTATGTATGTATATTATAGCCTATGTCTATTTACTCCTGTATGAATGATATTGTTTTTAAAGATAATTAAAATTGAAATAGTGTTAGTGTACAAACCAGTGAATTTCATTGATCATACATCCTTGATTACCAAAACTCGCATATATATATATATATACATATTTGTATGCATGCATGTATCTATGTATGTATGTATATATGTATTAAAATCATAGTAATTGAAGTAATACTTGAGCTGACAAATAATGGCATCTGGAGATAGTCAGTCAGCTAAAAGTTAACTTGTCACCAAAAGTTGAATATGGAAGCAAATGATACGTGTATCAATTAAAGCATGTACTTCATAATGTATAGTTATTAACTACCCGCCTACACATTTTTTTAATTAAAGAGCAGTCTTGTTACAATAAGGGAGGGACTGGGTGACAACCTGAAAGCAAGGTAAGTACTTATTATATATATATATACATACATATATATATATATACATATATATATACATACATACATATATATATATACATATATATATATATATATATGACTTCGATCATTAATATACACACATATAGACTATGTGATGGCTACACTGAAAATACCATTTCGTCATTTCAACTGAGGTCTTCGTTACCACAGTTTCATCAATATGATGTAAATCCATTCTAAGTTGCTACAAGGCCAAAGCCAGTGTAACTTGGTATGCATAAAGCCAACTAGTTGCATCGACAACCACATTGCTTTTACACCCACTTTGCTATAGTAATTGATCATGGCTTCATTTGAAGCTATAAGATACTATTTCAACTGAACCAAGCCAGTTAGTTAAGTTGAAATAGTATATATGTCTTCCTCATGGTTTCAGTTATTGGACATAAACTACAAAGAGTACTTTTTGACTCCTAGTTGGCTTTGTATGTATTGGGTTAGACCAGATTTGGCTTTGTGGTAACTCAATATTGACCTTACATCATATTGATGAGATTATGGTAACGAAGACAATGGTTGAAATGACAAAATTCTATTTTAAGTGTAGCTTGTCTGGTCAAACAGTCTGGAGTTTTATAGAGTATATATATATATATATATATATATATATAAGAGTATTTTAAAAACTTTAACTATTGATACTTACACTTTTAATTAAGGCTTAAATTAGACATTAGCACTTCTTGATCACATAATTTCTTGTTAAGAACCCTTTGATACAATTTACATTCCTTTTGTTAAATATAATTATCTTTTTATAGTTAAAGACATCTTTATTATTATGGAAGAAAATTCCTCTTTTTTGCTCCCATCTGTCATTGTTGCAGCAGAAAATATTAATGGAGACCTCAAAGAACTTGCTTTTAAGAAGTCTTTAAAGAGAACAAATGAATTGCTTGTTGAACTGGGCTGCTCTGGTCCCAATAAAAATTTGGAGATAAATATTTATGGAACATTTTTAAGAACTGTCTACCAGAAGTCATCAGATACAGAAAAAAGAATACTTGATTTTCAAGTCCATCATGAGATTACAATGGTGTCTAAGCTGGTTGAACTAACATGTTTGTTTTGGAAGGGAGGTCAGTTACTTATTGCATTTGGCTTACCTCAATGATATTAAATGATTCATCACCCATGCAATGTACATAATAGGAAGATACTAATCATCTGATGAGAACTCATTAGAGTCAATACATCAATACAGATTGTATTTCTGATACTAAGTCTAACTTCCCTTAATATTCTTTAACACTTAATGAAATATATTGACTTCTAGCAAGGTGCTTATAGCTCTACATAGATTATTCCTTGCACATAAACATACATTTATTATGTGACAATTTCCAAAGGTACCTATGCTTGAGAAACTTATTACTGTTATGTGCTTTTGTGCTTATCCTTTGCATAGGAAAGAATTCCTCTTTGTTCAAGGGTTTTCCATCACACCATACTGATATATATTGGCATAGTTGCTTTTCTATAATATATTACTTTATAGTGTGAGTATGGGTCTATCAAAGGCATCATCAGTGCTATATATGCCATATTGGGCCAACTATGCTGTATAAAAACTCATACAGTACTGTAGGTGTTGTCTTTTTTATGACTGAACTGTTATTTGTACAGCTTACAGCTATCATATGCATGAACAGTTAAAATATTCATTATATTTCTCTCTGTAGCTTCATCAAGCACCATTTATTCACCTAACCATCATTATATAAATCATTTAAAGCACTGCTCTTCTTGTATTATATGGAATATATATTGCATAAGAGTGTGATGCTTGTACAGACTTGGGTTCACCTCATGCTGTATGAGCATGTTAACCACACCCCTTGTACAACACATCCTGTATAGCACTCAGATTGGTGCTTTAACTAATACACTAGTAGACCTAAAGCAGTTGTCCTCTATCTGGCAGTACTCTAGCATATGTGTGTTTATCAAAATATTGATATTAGGTTTTGCTGGCCAATATAGTTACTTAGAGATCTTTTTAAAATATGTAGCATTATTTAACATGGTATTATGTTTTGAGAGAAGCATGAAAAAGCAATTTATGTAATAAAAAACGTATGTGTTATATATATATATATATATATATATATATATATATATATATATGAACTAAATGTATTGTTAACAACACTACAAAGCAACAGAAAAATATAATTAGCTTAGTTTATACAGCATATATAACATATTGTTACATATAATGTGATTCTTTATGTGTATATGATTATAGCTCATCTCTAGTTGGTTGTTTATGACTTGATTCAATCTGGGATTTAATTTTGCCATTGCTTTGAATAGTAAATTTGATAACATGATTAGTGACACTGCCATCTTCTATATTTGGCCAACTATTTGTACTTGTACTAGTAGTATAAATGGCTTTTGTTGTTTTATGGTCACGATAAGAATTGTAGCTAGAATCATAACATGTATAAGAGTGTTCAACTCTCGTGTCAGATAGGCCAGAAAAATATTGGTAGACACTGCATCTAGGATGTCTGTAACCCTGATAAAAGCCACTGCTTGAAAAAACATAGTTTGGGTTCACAGCACTTAGATACTTCTCACTGTTAGCATTTTGGGAACCATGATGAGCAAGTCGATATATATGTGACTGGATGCTGTTAGCAACACCATCACAGTCAAGGAAGCCTTTTATAAACTTCTCATCTCCCTCAAAATCACCTGAAATTAATGTTTTTATTCCATTGTAATCAACTTGTGTAACAACACTATCTCCATTGCTTGCTTCATTTTTACCTTTACACTCCATAAGTCCTGAGGCTAAAACCCTTAATGTAACATGTTCATCACATATTTTTAATGGAAGCTTGAGATGAGCATTCTTAACTTCACACTGTTTTCCACAGCAATTAACTATTGGATTAGTTTCAATGTCCATACGATCTCCTACTTTGTCTTTGTATGACTTCCATTTACAGGAATGATAAATTTTAGGATAAGCTGATGGTGCTAATGGCTTTAGAATAGCACTCAGGTAATTAATGTGATCTTTATCAGCGTGAGTTAGGATGATATTCTCAATAGTCTCTCCACTAAGGTAGTTGGCTACTTTTTCTCGATTAAATCCTATTTTGGATGTTGAGCCAATATCAATGATTGATATTTTTCCTCCATGTTCATGTGGACATTGGATGACAGTACAATCCCCTTGGCCTACTGGTATAGCATAGATGTTGAGGTTACCATCAGGTTTAGGGAGATGGTTAGTAGTACCCAAACCAAAGAAGAATGCCCATAGGGCTAAAGCATGCACCAATGACTTCATTTGCAGGAAATGACTTTTAATGCTCCTAGTATTATCATGACATACATGGTTCGTTTATATAGGAGAGAGAATACTATATATGATCTTGTGACTGATGACTCATTATATATGACATGGCTAAGTCACGTATGAAATTATTTGTGATTCAGCATATGAATATAGTTATATTGTAGTTATATACTATAACATTATATGCTTTCCTTACTCATGAAATGGGATGGACATGTAATTAACATGATCAATACATTTATGGCAATGTCATGGATCATCATTAACAAATAGTTCCCTTGTATGTTTTACTATGGAATCTTAGTTGGGAGCATACCAATGTAGATGATGTATTTATATAAACACCATATATGAAATCATTTATGATTTCAGCATATGAATATAGTTATATACAACATTAAATAAGCAACAAGATTTATGGCAATTAGAGTGCTGATAAGCCATGCACATGCCATGCACATGCCATGAATATTAACAAATAGTTCTTTTGTATCTGACTATCTGTTACTATTGGAGGAGCAGACCAATGCAGATAACTTATTTATTTTTTAAAAGATTAATTTAGCTAAAAAATCACAAGGCAGTTCCATGGTAGCTACAACTTCAACATAATAAAGCACAATTTAAAAAAACAGATATAATAATCATATTGTGAAGATGGTTTAGTATCAATCCAATGTAATGAACATAAACAAGGTAGCAATGATGGCAATAGGATCATCACTACAACAAAAATAATAGTACATGAAATCCTCAGTACAAAGTAATCAAGATTCAGTCCCTAACAATTTCTTATAATATAGAGTGTGAAGATACTGATTTTGGATGACTAGTAGCTTTGTAAATAACTACCTTATTTCCCAATAAATTGTACGTCCTCACATAAAAAGTGTTCCATTATTTTCTTTGAAATATGCTCATTAATTTCAATAATGTTAATATATGCTCCATTCTACTTACTCTCTTCAGAGATACCTATGCTTGAAGAACTTACTAGTGGTATGTGCTCTTTGCTAGCACTTGTTTTAGACACTTGGAAATATGGATCTCAACTCAAAGCATGTCTGCAAGGAGACACCTATTTAGTGGCATTGATTACCTCTTTAGAGATATATCTTAGAGAAGCTGATTTATGTAGTTTGACACAGGTTTGTTACTTTGATTCCTATGCTGGGTTATGACTTTACTTTCTTTATAGGACTCCATAACTTGCACACTTCTTCAGTACTCCCTGGAGATCCTTTGTCTCTGTGCTGATGATCCTTTCTTGTGCATAAAATACCTTCAATCAGGATGTCTACAGTTAACACAGAAACTTGTTAATTTTCCTAGAACTGATGTACGAGTGACCTCAAAGGCATTAGCTGGCCTTGTCATAGTTGAGTGTCAGGATGTCTCTACTCGTGACATGATCCACCTGAGTGATGAAGAAATGGCAGTAGTTTTGGATCTATTTCAATCAGAAACCGAGTCTCATATCTATATCTCTGAGTGTACTGTTGTTAACGTATTGAAAGGTTTAATCAGTAATGAAAGAAATGTCGAAGAATTCAAGCAGCACAAGCTCTCCACTTTACTTGAGCAGAACTGGAAGTGGAAATCATCTTTAATGGATGAAATAATTGTACAGCTCACTGGGTCTACTAAAGAGAGCATCACTGATACATCTCAAAATGATGATACAGTTCTGAATGATGTAACAAAAACATTTGTTTCATCATGTACAATGACTCCTTCTTCAGGTAAATTAATCTAGATCATACCAATAATGATTGTACATCACTATAAATGGAAGTCATTTACCTTAAGCATGTGCTAGTGTACTATTGTTATCTACATCAGTAATAATTTGTATATGTAAGTTTATTAGTACAAATTGATTTGGGTGTGGCTATAATAATTACTCAACAATTTGAGCAGTTCAAAAATTAGTATTACAATTAATAGCAGACTTAATGTATTGTTTATATGTGTGTTAGTTTTGTCATCA
The DNA here is from genome assembly GCA_963693285.1 of Xestospongia muta. Taxonomy (NCBI): domain Eukaryota; kingdom Metazoa; phylum Porifera; class Demospongiae; order Haplosclerida; family Petrosiidae; genus Xestospongia; species Xestospongia muta. The sequence continues at coordinate 1,416,449 of OY848927.1, forward strand.
ATTGTCAATGTTTTTCTAGAAGATGAAGAGGATACACTTTCAAGTTTGATTATAATCTTTACCGAGTATTTTGTGAAGTATATCACACTTCTTGATTCACCAGAATCAAAGCAACTCACTGCTAATAAATTTAATAATATCACAGCATCACTTCTACTTCTCGAAGAGCTTCTCTTTAAGTCCAATGACATTGAACAAGAGAAGATTAAAAGTATCATCACCAAATACCCAGATATTGCAAAAGCAGCCTCAATATTAATTGAACACTTACATGATGAAGGTAACTAACTAAGTATTTTATGTGCAAATGAAATAGTATAATTATGTCATAGGTACTAATCCTATTTTTCGACAAAGTGCTCTTCGATCTATTATAATGCTTATGATGGATCTGACTGATTACAGTTCTCAGTTGTGTAAGGAACTTGGATTGTCTGGTTTTGTAGCTTATCTTCTTGCATTTCTGAAAAGTTTAAGCAAAACAACATTGTTAAATGAGGTAATTGTAACTATTATTACTATTATAATGTTTTATTAGCATTATTATACAAAAGAGAGCTATGTCTTATATTAAACATACGTTGTTTATGTATACTAAGTGTATTAATAGTTGATACTACCAAGTAATTCCTTATAAGGGTAATGGGTTGACTTGTGGCTTATGAAGTATTTTTAGTAACTTTTAAGAGTGTACAAATCATCAATGAATGTGCTAAACAGATCTCTATTCTTACACATATATGTTTTCACTTGTAGGAAGGAGATGTAAGTCTTGTTTTGTTAGTCCTTACGATCCTCTTAAATTGTGCAAGTGAATCTTCAAATCTTCCTGTTTTTGAGGCTGCTAATACAGCTGAATGTCTGATTCCATTTATACAAGGCCCATATTTTGACATAGCAATGTCAGGCAAGATGATACTTAGTTTCCTGACACCTTGCCTCACTAATGAAGAGTTTCTTCTTCTTGAACTTGAACCACAAGAAACTGAACATCTTATATCAATGTTTTCTGAAGCTCTAAGTTCTCCAGACATGAGAGCAGAAGGTACCTCAATGGAAGAAGTGCTTAAATTTCTGATCAACTTTACAAAGCCTCTTGCTGAAGATCAAGGGAAACATGATGACCAAATTAAGGAGAAAGCTTCGAAGACTTCTGTTTTTCAAATTAATTATGCAAAACGAAAGCAAGTGTTGCAGAACAATGTCAAGTCGTGTGTTAACGTTGGCATCTTAACATGTATAGAATCACTGTTGGTCATCACAACTGTAGACTCAGGGTCTGTTGTAATGGAATATGCTCTACAACTTCTTTGGAATCTCCTCCACTTGGAGTATACCATTAACATGATCTCTACCTCATTAAGAGAAGTGTTAAACACTCTCCAATCTTCTTCTAGTAGTGCAGTAAAGTCATTAGTGATCTGTGCTCAGTTGTTACTCAAAGGCCTTGATAATTGTGGTAAGATATGAATTATTTGTATGCAACATAATACATATGCCATTAAGATTTAATGTAAAGTACTAACATTAATTTTAATATGTTAGCTTTAGAATATGGAATGTTTCTTTGAGATATCAAACAACACACTATTTTTTCTTTTATAGACATTTCTCTTGGTCTTCAGTATGCACAAACCTGCTACACATATGGTTACTTTCAGCAATGTGCCACAGTCTGTGATAGTATCAAAACCAAAATTGGCAGTCAATTAAAGCCAGGCCTTTCTGACTTAGCTCAGTTAGACCTCTTGTATGGGAAAGCCATGTACCATTGTTACCAGCCTGAGCTCTGGCATCTTATTAAAAGGAGGACTGGCTTATCTCAAGAAGAAATACAATTAGTATCAGACGAATGCTTTAAAAAGATGAAAATAGCAATTTCTCTTCTTGGCACCTCATTGGATAGACAGCATATTGATTCTGATGGGTCTAAGCTCCTTGATTTGGGTATGGCTGCATGTGCTTTAGACCTGAACCGCCTTAATCATTGTAACCGGTGCCTTCTTTGTCGCAGGGGAGGTCAGAAATTAAAGAAAAGTCATCTCTGGCCTAATTCCATTCTTAAGAGGATTTATAAAGCTAATTTTGAGGGGGAAACAAAATCTTTTTTGTTTGGTCTCCAACAAAATCGACCTAAAACCTACAAGGAGTGTACTTTCTATATGTTTTGTCAGACTTGTGAGGAACTTCTCAGTCAAAATGGTGAGGATCAATTCGCCAACTTGTTGGATATCATCCAAAAAAATCCAGGGGAGCCAGTGAGTTATGGAAGTTGGCTTTATGATTTTGCTATGGGTATGATTTTTCGACAGCTTGCTACCGAATCTATGTCTTATTTTGTAAATAGTCAAGAGGTTTACAACACGTTCTTGCTCTGCAGGAAGCATCTTTTTACGCTTAAAACAAAAATTGGCAATAATACTGTTTTTCTGTCAGATTTATGTAGTTATCAGGCTGATAAAATGCGCATAGAGGCCCTTGGTGATGTAAGTATATATGTGATGCGATGTCATGCTAAACTTGCTTCATATAAAGATGAGATGATTCATTACTTTAGTGAGTTTAGCCATTGTTTTAGCTCTGTAGCTACTTGTCGATTATTAGATGCCAAGTTAGATTTAAGTGGTTGCGTGCATTTCTTGGAAGTTTATTGCGAGGGGATTCATTTTCTTCTGAAATTCAAAGCATCCGAGAATTGTCTTATTCCTGATAAATATCTTATTGTTCCAACATCTGTCATATCAACAGATGATTTAGCTTCTATACCTGAAGGCATTTGGTCAGTTTTGCGTCACTCTGGAGCAATTGCATTTGAGTCGCGTATGGAGAGCTACCAAGCAATGTCTGAAATGACGATACAAAAACTTGCTTTCCCAGCTTCACTACTTGGGTCGAAAGATGAACAGCAAGAAGAGGCTGTTTCTCATGGAGATTTAGAGATTTTACATCTTGATTATTCATTGTATACTCGTGATGGTGGTCCTGGACCATGCTTGCTCTCACCATCATTGTATAGCTTCAGTTTTCTGCCAAAGGAGTATGTGATTGGCAGAGAAACAGAGTCAATTCAACTTCCAGAAGGACATAAAATAGTCTGGCATTTTTCTGGTCAGATGGATAAGTTATTGATGACCTATTTTCTTTGTACAGATGGGAAAGATTTCTATATTATTCTTGTCAATAGTGATGCCAAGTCTGAATTACAGCTTATAGAAGGATTCCATTTATCTATCAAAGGAGAGGAGATTCGTGTCACACAGTTCCTTTTAGAGAATCGTCCTGGACTTGAGAAGCTTCCACATCCCTTTTCTCTTGAGGAACTACAGCTTATCATCAATGAACAGTTTCCAACCTTGCTCTGTTTAAAAGGCTTTAAGAATATGTCTCAACTTGTTCATCTTCTTGAATGTCGCAGGTATGCTCACACCTATATATTTAAAGTTAATACTTTATCACACAAGATTGAATGCATGCATATAGGATATATCATAGTCTGAATCGCATTTTATATATTAATACTTTTTTCCTATGCATTTAGGTCAATTGAGTCACCAAGGTCGATACCCTCTCTAGATTTCAAGTGCTTTCCAGGAGGTTGCTGGTATTGTCGAAGTCTCTGCCATTGTTGTATGTTTCCTGTCTCAATGTCAGAAGGGAAGACAGTAAAACAAGAACCAGATAAGCCCCTCCTTCTTTTTTGCAGTGAAGAATGTCAGCAATTAGTGTATCCAGAGCCAGGAGCCCCTCCCACAGTGTCTGTAACTTATCACAAGTTGAAACCTGGAAAGATAGTTGGGCCAGCAAAACTACAAATATTGAAGTCTATGGTGCCTAAAGGCAACAGATTTAGCCAGCTTGAGTTTATTGAACTCTGCATTAAAACTGATCCTGATAACTCTGATGATGGCATACCTATTGGGAAGCCCTATATTATATGGCAAATATGCTCAAGCAAAGAGCAAAAGTTTATGGATTTCTTTATCTCTAACTCTTTTGAGCCTACTGAGTCTCTGTGGATGTCACCATTCTCACAACTGAATGTATCTTTTCAAGATCCAATAGTTAGAGATCGAATTTGCGATTTGATGAAGAATGTACTGGAGTTAGTGTTGAATAAACTTGGTTTCACTAACCTCAATTCTTTTGTAGCTTCTAATATGCAAGATGCGTCTCATACACAATAGTAGTAATTGACAAACACTTTTTTGTGATTTCAATCTCAACTTTGAGTTTGTCATTTATGTAATGATGTGATCAATAGGTAGCATACATAATAGTAAATTGTTTTATTTTTCTCTGGTTATGCTGAAAAGAATTACAGTAACACGTGGGCAATTGAACTACTACACTATAAGTCAGTTTTGGAGGTGCTTTCAGCATTGCCAAAAAGGGCGTGTACGTTTGAATTTGTTTTGCAAGAAATGGGCGTGGCAAAATTATGTTCTTTACTCAGATCTGTTAACTATGGCTGGGATAGCTAGACTCCCCGCTACTAAGGTAACTCAGCAGTAATGTGTCTAGACTTCCTTTTTGTGTGTAAGCCGCTAGTACTAAGGAAGGCCTTGTTATGTTTAAACTCTTTATAAATATACGGAAATAGTACATTAGTGGGCCATATCTTTTGAATTGAATTATTTCAGTTTGCCTTATAATGTCTGGAATAACTTACAGAATGAATTAACTAGTCTAAATAAAATAACAAATGCAGTTTGTACAGTCTATGGCTGCCTATTAGCTGTTATGTGTTTTATTTTCATATCAGCCACGTAGAGTGGATCCTCCAGACTACGAGAAAGAACTTGCCTCACGCAGAGATGACTTGAAAAAAGAGGAGTTTCTTAACCTGCTTACCTTCCCTTTGCCAGATGTCATTGTGAGTTGCGTGTGTATATATGAGAGAGGCAGGTGCTGATAATGATACTTTTCTCCACTAGGTCAAACATGAAGGTTGGAAGTACCGTACTGAAATGTTTCCAGTAGCTGATCAAGATTTAGATGTTCCATTGCAATTGTTCACAGATGATGTAATTATATTTTTATATATGGATGTTATACTCTGTCCTTTTATATAGTGTTTGAAGTTTTACAGTTCACAATGGGAGAGAGTAATATATACTTATTCCAAATATAGCAGTAGTTATGCTACTTTATTGGATGAAGAAGAGAGAGAAACTCTCTCACATTTGAAATTTGAGAGAGATCAAGTGGAGGCAGAGAAAATGCATCAAGAAGAAGTATGCTGAATGGCTGGATAAATAGATGAACAGATAGATGAATGAATGGATAGATAGATGAATGAATGGATAGATAGATGAATGAATGGATAGATACATAAAATAATTGTTTACTTGTTTCTTATTTTCAGGTTGATTTATCTCAGAAAGTTGTATCTAAATCAGGTTACCTGTTAAAGGGATTATTTCCTGGAGATTCAGGAATTTCTATGTCAATGAAAGTAATCTATTAATATCCCCATTGATTGTACTATGTCACTTTCACTTTCAGAATTATCGTAAGAGATGGTTTGAACTCAAAGGTGGTCCTTCATATGGAGGCTACACACTTGAATATTATCGTGATGACAAGAGTTCAAATGTCAAGGGAAAAGTTAATTTGGAAACTTGTACTGACATTAAACCAGTTAAGTCATCAACAAATACACATGTACATTATTAATTCTCTCTGGAATAATTATAAAATAATAAAATATACAATGGAAATAGGACTCTCCTTTAATAAACTCATCTTTAATAAATACAGTCTTGACACACATTTATCAAGTGTCAATGGTTACAATGTCATTCTCTTATAGAACCCTAAACAGCGTACATATGGCTTTGATCTGTTGACTGAAGATGACAAGGTCTTCTATCCATTAGCTGCTGAAAGTCAGAGAGAGATGGAAGAATGGATCACTGTTTTAGGGAAAGCTATAGGAATGGACTCAGAAGATGAACCTGGTACAGTTAACTAATAATATAGATAGCTTGACAAGTAAAATGACCAGTAATATATATAGATATATTACTAATTCAATTTTAACTAATACTATATGCTATAACTATACCAGGTGTCTACTGTTTATGCTAATCTCTAGTGGTAAAGTGAACACAAGTTGTGTCAACAATCAACATTAAACTAACCTGCATTATCTTGCATGTTTTCTAATTAAAGTTACTATATATAGTAATAATTATAAGCAATGTTACTATATATAGTAATATTTTTAAACAATGTTACTATATATAGTAATAATTATAACTATTAAATAATGTTTCTTCTTTGTATTCCTGTATAGATATTCCTAGCAAACATGTCAATCCAACATTTTATAGTCAAGACACTCTCAGAGACACTTCAAAGAGAAATCTACTTCGTCCTGATTTATTACAATGGAGTAGTTATATCAATGAAGTCAATGCACAGAACAGAGTAGCTGATCGAAATGAACTGTTCATTTTGTATCCAGAACTTCTAGTAAGTTATTTTACACTTATATTTTTATCAGCTATTCCAACATTTGGAATATCTATTACTATATATGGAGTCAGTTGTAAAGAGTTGGACAATATTGTATTGAGGGAAAGTTATTAGAAGAGATTAAGTATCATATATTGATGTAATTGTAGTGTTTGCTTATAGTAACAAAGCCATACAACTTAATGAAACTATTTCATTAGAAATAATGAAGTAATGATGTACTATATAGGTTTTCTTAATTAATCATTTAACACACTCTCTCTCTCTCTCTCTCTCTCTCTCTCTCTCTCTCTCTCTCTCTCTCTCTCTCTCTCTCTCTCTCTCTCTCATAGCATCAACGTCTTCCAGTAGATACTGGAGTGGGACCTGCTCCTAAAGAAGAACTAGGTGTTCAAGTCAAACTAATTTGTGAAAACCTTTCACTTAAACTAACTCTCAATAGACACGGCAAACAAGAGTTGGTATGTTATATAAGTAATACAATAGTTTATTACTATCATAAAATAAATTAGGAAGTTGTCAATAAAATTAAATAGAATAATTAAGATACTGTGAAATCTTAGATATTATATACATGTTATTATGATATATTAGTTGTATATATTCCTAAGAAAGAAGAGAGTGTTTCAATTTCATAATACAGAGAATGTGGGATTATGTTATGTTTATTTATATTATTAACGTATATGATATTAGTACATATGTAATCGTTTGATTCAATTTTCTTTCACTGTTGCATGTTTAACAAACTTTCCCAACTATTTGTTAACATAAGTCGTCTTTCTATTTCTTTAGTTAGAACCTTTTTATGTTACATTTGCTCTTTTTGATGCTCAAAAAGGACTCAAAATATCAGAAGATTTTCATGTCGATTTAAATAATCCTGACATGGAAGTTTCAAGAGATGAAGATGGTGACTTGGCTAGGCTAGCCAAAGATTCTAATCAAGTAGAGACATTCACGTTAATAATATCTTTGTTATTGTACGTTCTTCTTCTCTTAGGCTATCTTCTCTGTGACCTTCCCTCACTCTGAAGTATATCTTGTAGCCAGAGTTGAGAAAGTACTCCAAGGAGCTATTTCATCTTGTGTAGAACCATATCTTAAAACAGGAGACAGTTTAAAGGTCTTTTTTCATTCATCTATCCATCCATCCATCTATCTATCCATTCATTCATCTATCTATCCATTTTTATCTGTCCATAGATTGCAGATAGATTGTCTAAACAAGTTACTTCAATTCGTGAGAGATTAGGAGATTATAGAATGCCATTTGCTTGGACAGCTAGGTAGGTACTTTTACTATTAATAGTATCATATTATAAAATTGGCACATTAGACCACTGTTTGATATGAATGAAGAAATAGTCCCATTAACTGAACTTGGTCCACTTTATCGACAAGAGAGAGAAAGGCTGACTGACCAAGAACTTTTAAAGATGTTAGCTGATTTTAAAAAGTAATGTAATATTTAATAGAATAGTTTAATTTTATATATTAATTTTGTTGATAGCATTGGTAAACACAGACTGCAAACAATTCCTGGTAATCTCTCTGTGTCTGTGAAGCCATATACTGAACCTACTGGATGTGAGTGTGTGTCTAACAGTTTATTGTTTATTTCTTTATTAAACTTTTTGGAATCTGATATTTAGTTGTTATGTATCCATTTGCGCATCCATGCATCCATTCTTTTTGATATTATCTTTATTTTACTCATCTGATGATCACTTAGTTTCCATTCATCCATTAACACTTATCCATTTTTCATACATTTAAACATTACTACACTGCCTTATACAGTGGTTTTCACCCCATCATTGTTACCACTAAAAATGACAACAGAGTCTGCTACACCTGAAGTTAGTGTCAATATTAAACATATATTAGTTATAATGCTATTGGTCTATAGATATCATGTGAAGTTCAAGAGTTCCCTCCATTAGCAGCATATGAATCTCATAATCATTATAATCCTCATATCTCTCTCACTCATAATCTTTATGTCTATCCTCTTGAACTGAAATATGACACACAGAAACAGTTTACCAAAGTACAGATACATGTCCTTTAACTATTAATAAATGTATTTTAACTATTAATAAATGTATTTTAACTATTAATAAATGTATTTTAACTATTAATAAATGTACTTTAACTATTAATAAATGTACTTTAATTATTAATAATTAATATACTTTAACTATTAATAAATGTACCTTAATTATTAATAAATGTACTATAACTATATGTTTTGTCTCTGTATATTATAGGCTCGTAATATTGCTGTATGTATTCAACTTAGAGATTCTGATACAAAAGATGCTAAGCCTCTCAAAGTACCATATTATATATTATATAGTGATTACTATTCATATTATGTGTTTATAGGTTATATATAACTATCAACTTGGGGATGTGTTTGTTGATACTGCATCTGCTGCTGTTCTATATCATTGTACTGCACCTACATTTTATGGAGAGGTAGATATCATCTTCTCTCACTGTCTTCCTCTCTCTCTCTCTCTCTCTCTCTCTCTCTCTCTCTCTCTCTCTCTCTCTAGATTAAAGTTAATCTACCTATTAGAATATCTCGCAGACATCATCTTGTTTTTATATTTAAACATATCAGTTGTGAAGTTTCTAAAGCAACAAAGTCATCACGAGCTTCAGTCAAACAAAATTCTGTAGAAAATATCAGTAAGTAATAACTCTCTAACCATTATATTATTATCTTCTATTATAATAGCTGGGTATACATGGCTACCTTTACTGGACACTGATGGAAGGTAACCAGCTACACGATATTACATTATGCATGATATCTGTGTTAGGATTACAACTGGTGAAAAACCCTTACCTGTAGCTACCACTCTACCACCTGGCTATCTCTCTGTACTACGCCCAGATCTCAAAAAACCAGAAGTAAATAAAATAAATTATTAGTGTAATTGTCCTATTTCTCTTATAGATGTCTATACCTGAAACCAAATGGGTAGATGGAGCAAAACTACTCTTTACAGCAAACATTGTGCTTAAATCTACTATCTATTCACAGGTATATAGTGACAGTATGATCAATTCTTATGTAACTAGGTCTTAAATCCTTACAATGATGGTTCATATGATTATAGGATCCTGAGCTGTTTTCAATGTTTGCTGTCTGTGAACATGTACATTTAGGTAAACCTGTACTAGTGGATGATCTTAAATATGCTATTGAAGTAAGTGGATACTTTAGTTATAATATAATCCAATAAATAGTTTAAAATAAGATACTTACATAGAATATATTGAATTATAATGCTAGCTGGTTTATTGATTGTGTCTACAGAGTTTACAAGACTTGGATCTGGATGTCATACAGTTCTTACCAGTCCTGTTAAACAGGTTAATGAAACTAGTTTGTCAATCATATGAGTGTCTGGAGGAAGCTAAAGTGGAGATCATCAAGTACACTTATCTAAACACTCTATTCCTTTAATGTCCATATAATAGGCTACTTGTTGTATTAGTGGATAAAGTGACTTCATTTGGTAGACTGGATGTCCTTAAGGCTTATATCGAGGTACTTGTTAGTATTGTATATAGCATATTTTAATGTGCATTATTACAGTATATGTTTAATACTACTGTTGATCCTATTACTGGAAGTGCTGTTCATGATGAGTTAGTAAAATTATTAGTGGAGTATTTGAAAAATGGATATGATGAGGAGAATAAAATTTTGAACGTAAGTACTTAAAATTAAGTCATCCTATTGTAATATTGGTACTGACTGGTTTATTCTTGTAGCATATGTGGTTTTTCTTGGACATAATATTGAAGAGTATGGCTCAATATCTCACTGAGACTGGCAAAGAAACTGTAAGTTTTTCACATTGTGATTTTATGCATATGGTCTTTGTAAATAATCTCATTTATCCAGTCAATTTATATATTATGCTTTTTCTATGTAGGCTGCAAGGAAGACACGATATCCTCAAGTATTTGGCAATAATCTTATGACTCTTTTCTCTCATCTGGCAAAACGTACTTGTTATAACAGTGCAGCTGGACTGGTACGATCTGTCTCTCTTTTTCTCTCTGTGTGTGTGTGTTCATATTCTCTTACTTATCTTTCACTTTATTATTTGATATTTCTTTCACAGAAGGGTGATCTCAGTCTAGCAAAGTTTATAAAAGTAATATTATATTGAGTATTGTCTTAAGAGTTTTGGTTGTTTTTTTAATAGCACTCCTTCAGTTTTGTTGATCGTGGTGTTGTGTTTAAAATAATTTCCAACTGTTTACAATGTTTTGATACTCATGATGGAGAGGTAAATCATTAATATATTAACTATATTATATGTTTAATATTTTATATATTAACTATATAATATGTTTAATATTTCATATATTAACTATATATTATGTTTAATCATTAATATATTAACTATATAATATATTTCATTATAGTATGTTGGAGAGTTACGTTTAGACTTTCTTAGTAAAATCTGTGAACATGAACACTTCATTCCATTGAATTTACCTTTTAAAACAGATGGTATGATGGATACATAGACTAACAGATGGATGAATAGATTTGTGGATGGATGAATAGATAAGTGGATGGATGGATAGATTACAGATAATAGATGATTTTTCATCTCTCTCTCTCTCTCTCTCTCTCTCTCTCTCTCTCTCTCTCTCTCTCTCTCTCTCTCTCTCTCTCTCTCTCTCTCTCTCTCTCTCTCTCTCTCTCTCTCTCTCTCTCTCTCTCTCTCTCTCTCTCTCTCTCTCTCTCTCTCTCTCTCTCATTCTCTCTCTCTCTCTAGCTGTAGTGACATTGTACCATCTTAACGATGAATATTGTAGAAGACATTATCTAACTGGACTATTGTTAAGAGAAGTATGTACAATAGTGTTGTTAATTTTTTTATTTTTAGTTAGTTTTGACCTCTTTATGATTACTTTAGTTAGTACTTGGACTAAAGTCTATAAGCTTATAATGCTGAATAATCTATTAGCTTTATAAACTAGTTAGGTGATACAAAATGTCTGCTAAATATAATATATGGTGTTAGCTGACAGATGTTGCAAAGATATGTGTGTGTGTTTGTGTGTGTGCTATTAGGCTTTATGGATTAGTACTGAAAGATTAGTTTTTCATTTCTATCATCAATTATATTGTGATTCAACCTTTTTATGTTATCAATATAGCTAGCAAATAGCTTTAGTTAGTTTTATCATCTGTTGCAATAGTTAGTTAACTAAAATATAACTAGACTAAATTAAAAGCATTTTAGTTATACTTTACTACAACAATCCTAATGTACATTTACTTAATAATAAATGTATTTTACATTTTATTTTTAGCTTGAAGTTGCATTACAATCAGGTACTCCTAAAGTACGTGCTAAAGCTATAGGAGTTGTACGAAACCTGTTAGTTAAACTGGATTGTGACGATAGATTCTCAGTTCCAGTAAGTCCATCTAAGTATGTATGTATGTATGTATGTATGTATGTATGTATTACATTGTTCCTCTTCTCTCCTCTGTCAGGCTCAAAAGGCTCGAATTGCAACTCTTTTCTTTCCTCTAATTCCTCTCATATTAGAAAATGCTCACAAACTTAATAAAAATAAGAATCAAGTGACAGAACCAGCCATTATCCCCAAACCAACTGATCATCACACATTAGATGTTATATCAGAAGTGGGCACTCCTCCTCCAGCTTCACCTTTACCTCCTCTGTCATCTGTGGTCTGTGAAGATGGAGTACTGAGCTTCTCAAAGAAATCAACTGTGTCAGACTTAAGCACAAGTATACACCAGATACCAGTATATGTGTTACTATATGAATGATTTATTCTTCTAGGTAGCCTTACATCCTTTCAAGAAAAGCATGAAGGAGGAGGATCCTTTCTTGCTAAAAAGACATCTCTACCATTAGGGACTGCTCCACCAAAACCAATGGAAGCTATTAACCCTCTAGACTCACTTGATGTCAGCTCTAATGTGAGCTCTACTGTAACTCCACCCCTTACCCCCGGACCTCATGTTGTTGAGGAAAAAGAAGAAGAGAAGACAGAAGATGAAGAAATTAAAGTATTAATGAGAGAAGATTTCAGTTACAAAGAAACAAGAGATTTATTAATGTGTTTTTTGTTTGTGTTAAAACATGCAGACAATGGTTAGTTAAAGGAAGGGAATGACCCTTCTAATTATGTATTTAATTACGCTCTATTGCTACAGATGTACTAATTAATTGGTGGCAACAATGTATGGATATACCAGTACCTCCATCGAGAGCTTTCTCCTTCTCTGGACGTCTAGAGGAAAAGACTACAGGCTCTTCAAATGAGTCACAAGAATTAATAGCATTTTTCAATGTCTTAAAGTAAGACAGAGTAAACATGAATGTACACAAAGTCAGATACCCACTGAATTTATTGTCTCAACAGTTTCTTTTAATGCACACATGTACAGTATATTAGCATTTAAATTTACTTTTGTTTTCTGCAGAGATTGTCTTGATGTGTTTGAATATTCAGGTCGATTTGCTATCACAAAGAAATGGTAACTGTCATGTTTTGATTGCTAGTATTTACAATATTACTAGGTCTGCTCGATCCTCTTTATTAAGACAACTTGAACAGATGTATACTAAACCTAAAACTGGTGCAAGTAAGAAGACGGCTGCTTCTCGTATGTCTGTGGTTCCTAATCGTTCTCGGTTAAGTCAAATATCTAATGCTTCCTCTCTCTTATCCTCTGATTTACTACCTCCTGCTGGTCAAGGAGAGGAGGACATGGAGTTGTATATAAAAATTGAAGGAGCACTTGCAAATGAAGTTGGACTTACTATTTTAGAAACTTTGGAAGTTTTTGGAGAACATTTTAAGGTACACACTGACTTATGACATCTTATATATAAATCATGTGATGACATAAATAGAACATGTTTAGATCATGTGGTGACATGTATAAGTCATGTGATATTTTATAGGATGTACTTGTAGAAGAAGAGGATGATGTAGTATTAACTAAAATGGTAAATTCTGTTTGTAGTTAGTCCAACACCATACTTTATTGTTCTTATCTTTCTCTTAGTTCTTCTCTACGGTAGTTAAGTTGCTAGATGTTAATCCATCTACCAATTTACAAAGTCATATATTTGCTACATTAAGGGGGTTTACTCACAAGGTTAGACAGTAATACCTTAATTATTAATAATTAGAGGGTTACCTTAAGCCAATTATTAATTGCTTGTCCTAGACACAATTAATAGTTGGCTTAAAGTAACCCCTCTAATTATCAATAATATTACTAATAAGTTAATTTATTATATTACTGTAATAAAGTGTATTATTCTGTTAATGATCTAGTTTACATCAGTTCTCTTTAAAGGCAGTTCAGAATATTGTGGAGCATTATGTTATCAGGTATTATACACTGTGGTCTTGTATAATGATTAGTATCTTATCAGATACTACAATATTGTAACTCTAATATTTCTCAAACACGAGCTGAAGTAAGTCGATTGATCTCCTTATGATGCTATTTATTGTGTCTATGTTCCATAGGCTGCTGCCTTGCTATATATGATGATGAAAAAGAACTTTTATTATTTTGATCAACAAGGATTTACTAGAACTGGACTGCAAGTAATTAATTAATTAAAATATATAGTGGACATATATGATGTAATGGATGGATAGGAAGGTAAATGAATAGTAGAAATGGACGGATAATAGGAAAATGGACAATGGAATTGGAAAATGGACTAATAATTTGGTTCATGAACCAATACTGATATTACTAATAATATTATTTCTACAGACAACCATTGCCTTGTCAAAGATTGCTACTAGTAGTATTCCATGGAGTCTTGCTAACTTAAGACGTTCTCTTGGAGTGATTGTCATATATGCTGACAATGATGAAGGAGTAAAAGTAAGTCATTATACACTTAATTGGAAGTGTTTAAAAGTATATACTTTAATTATAATGTTCTTTACCCCGTCATTATAATGTGTAGCTAGTCATCAGTGTGTTGTACTTAACAATGTCTTTTTCTACTAGTCTACTTCATTTCCTAATGAAGTCAGTGACCTTATGATTCGATTGAGAACTGTTCTGAGTTCAACAGCACAAATGAAGGTAACCTTACAGCTCCTACTTAAATTACATTAATTAATTAATTATTCTGTGTTACTAGGAGCACAAAAATGATCCAGAGAAGTTACTAGACTTGTATTATAGTCTGGCTAAGTCGTATGCCCACTCACCTGAATTGAGACATACATGGTTAGAGAGTATGGCTGAAAAACACATCCAACATAGCAACTATAATGAAGTAAGATGCTTTTAGTATTTATCACTTCATTCACTTACACATTTCAAAGGCTGCTCAGTGTTATCTGCATATTGTGGGACTTATAGCCGAATATTTGAAGTCTACAGGTAAGGACTTCTAATATTGTCAATATTTTCTAATGTTTCGTGTTCAGACAAGTTTCCTAAAGGCTGTACTATTTTAACACCGGTCTCTTTTAATGTGGAGAGTGATGAAGGAGGAATAAAGATGGATAAAGGAACTAGTCTAGAAAATAGATACTCAGAGGTAGGACAATAATAATTATTTATATTATTATTATTGTCACTTAAATATCAATAGAAAGATCTAGTAGTGTCATTGGAGTTAGCATTGTCACAACTTGAAAAATCTGAACATTATGAGCTGATGACACCAGTGTTCAAATTATTATTACCATATTATGAAGAAACCAAAGATTTTAAAGTAAAACTATTGTATTACTAGTTTATGTAATTATTATTGTGTAATATTTAGAAACTTATGGAAATGTATGGTAGACTGTATGAAGCTCATAAAATGATTGTGTCTGTTATGCAAACTGGTAATAGATATTTGGGAAGTTACTTCAAGGTGGCCTTCTATGGAGAGGTAATAGAGTGATCTTTTATTAAGTAATGATATCTTTATGCTATAGTTGTTTGGAGAGGACAATTCTAAACAGTATATTTACAGAGAACCTAAAGTGACCAGTTTGTCTGAACTAACACAACGACTTGTGAAACTGTACTCTAAAAAGTTTGGTCCTGATGTTGTACAAATGATTCAGGACTCTGGAAAAGTTAGTAGATAAATGAAGTGATAATTACAGAGTTAAAATTAAAGTACTCTTTGGCCAAAAGTCAATTTACAAATTGTGATGATTTAAACTTCATCATTGGTTACTATGACAAACCATTTATAATGTCTATGATTTGTTAGGTGGATGTAGTATCTTTGGATCCAGATAAAGCTTATATACAAGTTACTTATGTTATTCCATACTTCACTGAAAAGGAGCTAGCTAATCGTTCAACGCAATTTGAACGGGAGAACCATATCAGGCAATTTGTATTTGAAACACCTTTTATACTAAAGGGAAGAACTAAAGGAGATGTAGCATCACAATGGATAAGGAAAACTGTACTGACAAGTAAGTCAATAATCTTGGTATAGATAGTTGACTATTACACTATTGGTATTGTATTGACATTTTCTATTATATATGTACTTGTTTAATAATAAAAGCATTTACTTGAGAACCAGTATTTATTAAGAGAGATGTGTTGAAAATGTTAAGTATTTATTTTCTATAGCATCTCATTGGTTTCCATATATGGTTAAGAGAATACCAATAATTGATACTCAGCAGTTTGAAATCTCACCTATTGAGGTACAGTAGTGTGTCTCTGTGTATGCTTTTACTTCCTAGTTGTCTTGTTTAGGTTGCTGTTGAAGCAATAGAGAGGAAGAGAAATGATTTAGCAAAAGAATTAGAGAAAGAGAAAACCGATTTAGTTAAACTTCAATTGCTATTACAAGGAAGTATCAGTGCACAGGTAAGGAAGACCCTGCACTCAAATTATCTAATTGATATTTTAGGTAAATCAGGGAGTTCAAGAATACGCTAATGTATTTCTTAGAGAATCTTTTGAGAGATATCCACGTGAATTTACAGAACGTTTAAAGATATTATACAAGTATGTACATGTATATGTGTGGGGGCAAAGAAGTGTGCATCCACTCAAAATTATACTTTATTTAAACATCTCTAGGTCTTTTATTGAGCTCTGTAATGTGGCTCTATATGTTCATGGTCAGTTGATTAGCAAAAATCAACTTTTACTACAGCAAGATCTTATGTCCAAACTTCATACTATGACAGAACAGCTTATGCCTTTACTGGACCCTAGTGCTACTAGTGCTAAGGTACTCATTGTATGGTCATTGTTATATATTTTCTGATGATCCTCTTAGCACCTGACATCAACAAAAAGTGATTTAAATATTCCACGTTCTGCTACATCATCTTGTGTTATGAAACAAAAAACTGACCTTACTCGAGCTCTTACAGTCTCTGTTATACCCAACCCTACTACCATTTAATACAATAAGTCTCCTTTTTATTCCTATTAAATGCCCATACAGCTGACAAACCATTACATTCATAGATTTATTTATATTTATATACAATAGGGTTTTTTACAGTATAGTGACTAACTAGTCCGTGAATCTTTCAATGTTTTAGCTTCTAATTGTTCTTTCATTATTCGGTGTGCCTTTAACTCTTTCTTTCCTCGTTCTCTCTCTCTAAAGAATCGTCGTGGGATCTTTGAGGTCACAACTCTCCAAGTGTTCTTTGTCGTGGGAACAAATCGACAACCAGGGAGTCTAAATTGTTTGGAAGTTCTCATCCTATAACGGTACCATCTCACAGGAGTCAACAGACTTGTTTTAGAAGGGGTTCTCTGTATCCATGGCAACATAAAAGGTACAAACCTGTACAACCAATTCATGATTAACACGTGGGTATAAGACACACCCCTTTAATCCACGTGTAACAAAATGGCAAGAAATAGAAAAAATCGAATCAAACAAGGGCAGTTAGAATGTCATTTACAACAACTAGACACGTTAGAATCGCAAGGATTTCATCGTCACGCTTGGACCTTGGAACAGTATCCCACACCGCCGTCCATAGCGTCAGAGTGTCTCTCAAGACTCCAATTAGAACACTCTGCTTTTGAAGGTAAACGAGTGGCAGACCTTGGTTGTGGATCAGGAATACTAGCGATAGGATGTGTTCTATTGGGAGCTGTACAAGTAATAGCAGTAGATATTGATGAAAACAGTGTTAGATTGACTCAACAGAATGCAATAAGTAAAGGTATTGATGACAAGATTTTGACCTGTATTTGTAAGGATATTAAGAATGTGACTATATCAGATATCCCAGTACAATTGGATACCATAATAATGAATCCACCTTTTGGTACCAAGAAGAATGAAGGTATTGATCGACTGTTTGTGGAGAAATCATTGCAACTTGCTAGCACTGTGTACTCATTTCATAAAGCTAGCACAAGAAAATATTGGCTAGATACTGTTGCTAAGGAATTGAATTGTAAAGTAGAACCTTTGTTTCAAGTCCAGTTTCCAATTGATAGACTATTTCGTTTTCATCATCAAGATAAAAGGAACATTGATGTGGATATTTTAAAATTTGAGAGATGAGACTTGAAATTTTAATTTAATGGGGTGTGGCTAAAGTTATAATGATGATGATGGATGTATTGACAATTGGATGTCTTTAAATGAGGAAGTAAGATGAAGTTGCGTCGATTGGTTCCTTTGTTATTCCTCATTAGCAGCATTTTCCTTATTTGGGTACTTATATCTGAGTTTTCTGATAGAGAATCTGTCGATTCCAACGAAGATTTAACGTTAACTAGAGGTTTGATCTATATAATATATATATATATATATAGTGACTGGTGTTTAGTCTTATTTTTCTTATATTGATTGTTTTTTATCAATTATTGTCCAGGTCTACAGAGCAAAAATATTTTGAGTTATATGAGTCAAAACAAGAGAAAGATCTCAAGATTTACTTGGAATCCAGAAAGAAACCTTACACTTTCTCAGCAAGAATATTGCAAGTCACGTCAAATTGAAAAACTTGGAATTACTGTTAAAAGTCGAAGTATTAACTACACTCGCTTAGAAGCTATTTTTCAAAACATTGTACCATCTTCAGACAAATTTGAAAAGCAATATCGAAACTTTTGCTGGCAAGCAAAACTTAATCTTGATCACATTGTCTCATTTCCTAAATTAAGGAAATTGTATGCTAAGCAAATATACACTACCCAAGATGTAGTACTGGCTATCAAATACATTACAAGTCAAGCAAACAAGAAGTCATTGATTTGTTTGCCATCTGTGTACATAGGAGGCTTCCCTAAAAGTGGTAGCACTTATTTCTATAAACTTTTAACTGTCCATCCTTTTGTTCAACCAGGAGGAGTTAAAGAGCCTCATTTTTGGACAAGATTTCCATTTCAGAATCGAGACGATTATGATTCGCTTGCTGTGTTGACTTATTTAAGCAATTTTATAAATGGGAGTAAATGTAGTGCTTTAAATCCTGATTGTGTGACAGTTGATGCAAGTCAAGGATTGCTTTGGGACACCAGAGCATCAGACAGTCTTTGTACAATTCCACATTTAGCAAAGAAATTTCTACCAAATGCTAAATTTATTATAATTATGCGCAATCCAATTGATCGTACTTATTCAGATTTTTTCACATTTGGTGTTGATTTGTGTACAAAAGTTGCAGCAAAGAAAGCTATTCTACATAGACTGTTTGATGTTCGTGTTCAGGAAGAGATGAAACGCTTTAGGAAATGTTCACAAACTTCCACTTTGCATGATTGTGTCCACTATACTTTAATGACTAGTCCACATGTTTTCAGAAAATGTGGAAAGCTACGACTTTCTGTGAGTATATATTATGCACATATACAAAAATGGCTTCAGTTTTTCTCAAGGGAACAGTTCCTATTCATACGACTAGATGACCTTATCAGAAAGCCATATTCTGTTATGACTCAGGTTTGGTCATTCATAGGTGTCCCTTCTCCCTCTAAAACAGCCTTTAAGTCAATGCAATCTCTAGTACATCAGGAACCCAATAATTATCCTCCAATGAAAAATAAAAGTCGTCGAGCACTTGAAAAGTTCTTTTATCCTTATAATTACAAATTGGCACAACTTTTAGGAGATGAAAAATTTCTATGGAATGACCAATAATTCAAATTTGATCTTTATAAACAGATTTTTTATAATGTATTGATAAATTTTTAATAATTGGGGATTACAAATTGAAAATGAAAGGAAGTTAGCATAAATCTTAGATTATCAATACAAACAAAGCTATATACAAAACATTTATCTAATAATAACTGTATTATTTACATATCATAGCACTAACATCCTGTACTCTTCCTAGTACAGTTAATATACTTAACGTAGTGATGATATGGGGATTTGACAAGAATCATGCCAAGCAGTTTATTGTGTTATCGTTATAAAGCCTGTGCTATTCAATAATATACAATGTACATGCTAAAACAAGTATAAATATGAATGGTCACTCAGTAAAATTAGACATATAAATTACAAAATTTTAATTTAGTGGTTCGTACTCTGCCTTTGTATTTTTCCGATTCCTTAGACGTCCCACAATATATGCAATTAGTACAACAAGAACTAGTCCACCTATAGTAGAACCAATCACAATTGGTACAAATTTATGATCAAGTACATGGTCTTGGTAACAGTGAGAGCCTTCGTTATCATAATCGTTATTAGTAAATTTAAAGGCTTGTATCTGAAGATCTTCAATAGTCATAGACATTTTATAAAGGTTTGACGCATTGTAATTTCCATTTCTGTTCATAGTCATATCAAAATGATGCTTGTTACACCAGTAATATTTGTTATAATCAACGTGACCAAATAGCTGAGGGCTACCATCAACATAGCCTTCAACAGAACCTTTTTTACAAGGAGTAAAGTCTGGAACATCTGAGATGTCAACACTTATTGTTATTCGATCAACTTCCCATTGGTTGTGTTTGCTAGTACTTAATTGGAAAGCAATCATAAATTCTTCCTCATCTCCCCATGTGTATACTGCCTTTATACTTGAACTATTACAGTGGCTCATACTTTTCGTTAGATTCCGCGTAGTACAGTCAATAGGAGTAGAGAGAGTGTCATTACAAGCGTGATTTAAAGTCTGATTGTACTCCAAACTCATGATAATGGTAGCATTCATCAACAAACACGTCTCGTTATCGTTAGTTTTATACACAAAGTAACAGCGTTCATCAGTACTACATCGACCCAGAGTCACTACTGCTGCCAACAATACAAGAAATCCTAGTTCTTTGATCATGTTCTCTACAAGAAATCAACGAATTACCAGTAATAGTGAAGAAACCCCGCCCTGATTTTTGCGCATGCTCAGTTGAGTAAGAAGACGACTGAGCACGTGTCTTAGTTAGACAGAGGCAAAGGCGAGAATGGGGAAGGTAAAAGTTCGTGAACTTCGTGGCAAATCTAAAGAGGATCTACTAAAGCAGTTAGATGAACTCAAGAATGAATTGTCTCAATTACAAGTCCAGAAAGTGACTGGAGGTACAGCATCGAAATTATCAAAAATCAAAGTTGTTCGGAAGTCAATAGCTCGTGTAAAGACAGTAATCAGTCAGACTCAGAGGCAAAATCTCAAAAAATTTTATGCTAAAAAGAAATATAAGCCCCTTGATCTTCGTCCAAAATTAACTCGAGCTAAAAGGAGAGAGTTAACCAAGAAAGAAAAATCAATAACTACATTACGAAGGAAAAAGAAATTGAATCTGTTCCCTCGTCGTGTCTATGCAGTCAAAGCATGAAACAATAAATAATAGAGCTTTTGTATATTATATGTACTATATGATGATGAGTGTTCTCTCAAATCATATGATGTGACAAATGCTCAAATTGATGATAATAAATTTTTTTAGAAACTTATAGAAGTTATTACAATGGGTGTGGTGTTTAAACAGCAACTGTTGCTATATTATACAGTGAGGGTTTGAGGAAGGTAATGCCTAGTGTAGCCAGTAATGGAATACTGAACGTTCAAAGGGAAAGTAATACATTAGGTCCTAAGATTAAAGTGTGACATTTAATTTTATTAAAGACAGTATTAGAACAATAAAAATATAATGTGGTAAATGAGCCCTTCAAGAGACTCTTACACTTTGATATTACATCTTAAGGACATCATTATTATAAATCATAAATAACAACACACATTTATACACAGCAATATTGTAAGGTCTAAGGCACAAGTTCGATGTCTTGTTCTAAACCTTTTGTCCAGAAGTTAGCACATTGAATGTGAAATAAACGGCCATCTTGTTTGTCAGTAGCTAAGGTATATCGCTCACTACATCCATCAATTGTAACAAGTGGAGATATAAATATATGAGAAGGCAATAAACAAAGTTGACATCTCTCAGCATCTTCCTCGGATAGGGAGGACGAGGATGACATAGAGTCCATGATCTGCGTCTATATAATAATGTTATTATTGGATTAATTAATAGGGGTATTACCAATGTTTCCTCTGGTAACAGCTTACATATAGCATTCCATTTTCTTCTGATCTCTATCATCAACTCAGTCAGAGACTCACCTGAAGAACATACATTAAATTATTATTAAGCATGATTGTAATAGGGGCTTACTTTTTGAAGGGGTCATAGAATGCTTGCCTGGACCCCTTGAGGTAGTGTGGATTCTCTTAGAAAATCTATAAACTTCAACAATACCTGTTTAATATAAAGGACACTAGGACCAACTTGTCTATATTCTATCATCTACCTCTTAGCTTATTTCTGCCATCTTCAGAGTTAGCTACTTCATTTAGTACATTTGTATCTGTCTCCTCTGACAGAACAGTGTAACATTGAGTCAACAGATCACAGCATTTCTGAAGACACTGATACCAAATATCGGCACGATCTAAACACTAGAAAATATAATATGTCTTAATAACAATATTTCCTTCAAACACTTCAAACTGTGCTTATTCTACACACTAGTGACTAAAATTGGAGAATGGGTTTGGAAGTTTTGACATCAGACTGATCAAAGTAAGACACAAACAATAGCCAATATCATAAAAAGACAGTCAATTATAATAAGCAACCATAGGATTTTGTACTGTGATTTTTTATAGCTCATGGGAAGGGATTTCAGATAGGAATACACTACTATTACTATTATACCTTAACACGAGTCAATGATACTTCACTTGTACTCGAGACAACACTGTTAGTCGGACTGTGAGACGGAGGTGGAGAAGATGTCACAAGTGGTATATTTGTACTCAAGACTGCATTATTAGATGGACTGAGGGATCGAGATGAAGAGGATGTCACAGATGGTATAATCATATTCGAGACTACATTATTAGTTGGACTGAGGGATGGACGTGAAGAGGATGTCACAGGTGGTATATTCGTTGATGATAGCGGTGGTATGGTGGATTCTTGGAATGACTCAAATCCACTAAATTCATCTTCAGGTGATTTGTTAGATGGTATAAAAGGAGGTGTGATCATTGTTAAGGATAGATTGGGTGGAGCTGGGCTTGGATTTGAAGCAGTTATTAATGTTGTATTCTGAGTGAACTTGTTTGCTTGACTGGACTGACTGGTTGTAAAAGATGTGAAATCAGCCCATCCACCTGTTCCAGTGGGTGTGGTCACCTGTGGTTTTGGTGCTACCTCATTAGAAATTAATGGAACAAAATTTGAGTCAGGTTGTCCTGTCAAATTCGATTGAAAATGTTCAATACTTGGCTGTGAGTCCATAGCAATGGTAATTAACTTATTGTTTATTTCATTACCAGTATCAATAAGAGGAGCAGAAGTCACTAATCCTTTCAGAGCAGCATAAGGGTCATTGTTATCAATGGAGGACGCTCCTACTTGTTGTGGTACTAATTGATCTTTGATAGGTGGGGCCACTGATGTCACATGACTTGATGAACTGAGCTGATGTAATACTGAATATTTATCTTCTGATTCAGTAGTAGACTGAGAAGGGGTGTGGTCACTGCTAGTACCTATTGTTGGTTGAAGCAAAGCTGGCTGAAGAGTGGGTGGAGCTTCAGATAAGGCATTCGATTGTGTTGACAAAGTAGAGACAGTCGTTCCTTGGAAGTCTCCAAAATCATCTATAAAGTGTAAACATTAACAATAAACAATAACATGACATGTTTGTTTTCCTTTTTATTTTATTTCTTTTACAATATACCTGTAGTCTGTTGTGACAATGCAGCAAGTTGAGGTATAGGAGGACTAGTTGTGGCCTTTAAATCCATCAATGTAACAATAGACTGTCCACTCTAATAAGACATGAAATAGATTATGTTCATAAATTGATCTTCTTACATTTTGTATCAATCCAATTAATCCTAATAAAGTAAATAGCTCAGTTCTCGTTAGTTGTCCTGGTACTGTTTGATTAACTAGACTCCATAAATCACGCAATACTACTTTATTAAGACCACTGGAGACAAGAAGAGGAAATAAAGTCTGTGTGTTAGTCAGTTCACTCCTCTCAACAGCACACATCTAAAGAGAAAATAACAATATATATCTTCATACACATACACTAGCTATAATAGAGGGTGTGGTTACTGGTTAGTACTGGTTACGTACCTGATAAACATTGTAGTATATTGGAGGTAACTGAGACACATTATAAATTGATGCTGAGATAAGCCACGAGGGTAGTTCCCTCTCAGACTGTGCTCCAGTTGCCATCAAGGGGATATGTCCTTGTGAATGAACCAATTGAGGTGATCCAGTAGAGGGTGTGGCCATATGAGTTAACATTGGGACACGCATACCAGCAGGATGGCCTCCTGTATTAGTACCTGTCATCATTGGTAGAGGAGGAGTCACACCAGTTGTCATCAGTGAGGGTAGAAGTGGGCCAGTACTGGAAACAGATTGAAATTCTCCAAAACTGTCATTATTCGTTCCATGTTGCTCCTGTTGTGAAGACGGGGGTGAAGCATGTTGGGCAAATAACCCACTAAACTCGTCTCCCCCAGTTTCCCATGACCTTGACTTCTCTGAAGACGAGAACTGTTTTGTTTGTGATGAAGGTGAGTTGGACAACTTTTGTGATTGCTTCATAAAGTCAGTCTTTTTTATGGGACGTTTCCCTTTATCATCTAATTTATTCATACTATTTGCCATTAGTTCCTCAATAGATGGACCTATAATATAATGGAATAGTCATGTGATGGTCAGGTGACTTGTATAATCCTACATGTACATGTGTATATAAGGAGATATTGTATATGTCATAGTGTACCTGTGGGTTTGGTTGGTTCAGGAATAGGTTTTTGAATCTGGAGATTTGATGTCTTTGAGGCCTGGGGCTCAGGTTTGGTATCAGATGAGGTAAGTGGAGATTGGCTCACAATCTCAACTTCTGTCTTCTTGTGTTTAGGTTTAGAAGATGGAGATTTTTTAGGATCAAATCCTATTAAAGTTTCTAGTGAACTTATTGATGATGGAGGTTTAGCGACATTAACACTTTGTAAACGTCGTTTTTGAAGTTCAATCTCTCTCTTTTTCTGTTCCTCTAGCTCATGTTGTCTTTGTTGTTCCATCATTCTTTGTTGCTCCTGTAACAATTGAGCTTGTTGTTGGCCAAATTGCATTGGAAATGATGGCATGGAAGTGGGACCCATAACAGGATTCTGTCCTGGCATGGGAGTGGGACCTAGAACAGGATTCTGTCCTGGTCGTTGCTGATAGTACATATAACCTGTGAACAAATGCAACACATCATAATATGCACCAATACACCATACATATCATGTACATAATTATATGTAACTAACCCGATGGGTGTGGCATTTGTTGATACATGGCCCCTCCTCCAGGTTGCATCACATAACCACTATTGGGTGGGGCTACTGGGTAACCTACACCCATAACTTGTTGAGGCATCTGTTGTCCAATGTATTGAAATTGCTGCCATTGCTGTTGTGGGTCCTACAATATAAATAGTGCTTTTGATGACATGCACATAGTTATATACTCTGCGAATATAGTCTTGTTCCCAGACCTATCAGATAGGTCTGGGAATGAGACTATGAATGACGTGGCATTATCACTTACCTGAGGGCCTTTTCGTTGTTGATAAGGCCTATAAACATAAAAATGAAGTCAAATTATTCATTACTATTGGTACTACTTACGATGGGTAGCTCATAACTAGGCGTATGACATGAAGGAAAGTGCCACTGAAGCTTGTAATGTAATGGGCGTGACCTGAGCATTAATTAGAGGGCAACCACGTGGTAGTAATGGAGACATTAGAGCAGTTTTTAGACCATGTAAGTGTTTAACATAGTATAATAAAGGTCTTAATACTTCTTTAGGTAGACAGAGCTTTTAAAGAAGGAGATGGCTACGAATTAGCAGTATGTTCATGTACACTATATTGTGATAATAAGTGTTTGTTTCCTTAGACTTTTGTGTCTATGGAACATCCTCATGTACAGAATACAAGACTACAAGTGAGATCATTTACACAGCAATTTATTACAATATGTTAACAGTGTGAAATAAGGTCTTGTTTTACATATTACTTAAAATAGAAATATCAGTGTTATAAATTTGGAATTGTAAATTGTCATATATTTGATATTATCGATCTTTTATTAGCAAGGCAATGCAGACATCATATGTGATCTTTTGGACACTCCTTTTGATGAAATAATAACTGCTCATCTAAGGTTAGTAGTCCATATCATATAATGAGCAGCTGTTTATTTTGTAAGTAGCAAGTCTATGACCCACTGGTATAGTTAGTAATAAATGATTTCATTTGATAGATGTGCTCATGCTGTTGCTATAAACAACTTTGAAGAAGCATTTGCTTGTCAGATGTTAATGGTACAGTATCCTTGAAATATTACAGTAATAGATTAATTGATGGATTAATTAATAGATTAATTGATGGATTAATTAATGGATTAATTGATGGATTAATTAATGGATTAATTGATGGATAAAATGAAAGTCTTAACTAATTTACTTAAAGAGCTTTCTCTAAATGGTTTCAAACTCAAAAAGAAGAGAACTGGTAATACTTATATTAGAGATGATCTCCATTGCTCTCTTCTAAACAGGGCTCTACCTGTGTTATTACAAGTGGTTTTAGATTTGAGACTGTTAGGTTTAAAGGTAAAATAATGATTTCAAAAAAGATATCATGTAGTCACTGTTGTAGGTGGAGTCTTTACCACAAGGGAGTTTAAGTAAAACCAAAAAAGAGGGAGAAGTACTTGAGAGAGCAGCTGATCAAATTATGGGATGTTTTCGTGTTTGTGTTTCAGACAAGTATGAATTGATTCACAGATGGATCATTAAGATTCATTCTTAATTTTATTAGTCGTACTTCACTTGAGAATACTAAAAGATGGGGGACACTTGGTATTGTTAATCAACTCTTTAAAATATATTTTAAGGTAATGACTAACTATTTCTATACCATTTTTTATTATATTATATAGTTAAACAAACTACCACTCTGTAAACCATTAATAAGAGCTATAGATAGCTCTGATATTAAGGATCAATTCTATATTAGTCATCTAGTAACATACAAGTATGTACAAATGAGCATTAATAATAATAAATGTTTTTGTTATTATTGCAGGTATTTTGTTGGTCGTAAAGCAATGTTTGATAGTGAATTTAAAACAGGTTAATTATTAAATTGATTTTCAATTTTTAAAATTCTTTTAGCTGCTGAATTATTAGATTTTGCTTTCACTCATTGTCATATTTCTTCTCACAAGAACAGAAGGTCAGTCAAACTACTACTAGTCAATGTAGTGACACTAACTGTGTTACTATTTGGGATAAATAATGTACCAATGTAAACTTTTTTATTATTAGATTAATACTGATGTATCTTATTCCCATTAAAATGTTACTAGTTAGTTACTATATAAATTAAGTACACTGTTAATAATCTCTGATTATAGGGGCAAATGCCTAAACAAGAACTACTAATTAAACATCAGTTATTACCATTCTCTGATGTAGCGCAAGCTGTGTGGTATGTTAACAATATATGTATATATATGTTGTGTTTATTAGTATGTGTTATTAGTTCTGGTAATCTACTAATGTTTGCACTATCTATGGAAAAACATCAGGTAAATTAACTTACCTTGTAATATATAATTATGACACTGTTGTAAAAAATCATTTGGAACTATAAAATAACTATAGCTCTCTCATTTATCTGTTTTCCTTTGTGCTCATGCATTTAGGCATTTTTCATTAAAGCTGGAATATATCTCATTTTAGAGAAGTTGAAAATTGTTGCTTTGAGAAATCTCTTCAAAAAAGTGTAAGTCTTATATTAATATTATTATATTCATTCCTATCACTACACAGGTGGTTGTTATTGTCAAAATGTCATCAGTTAGAACTAAGAGCATTTGAGGATGCTTTAAAATTTAACAAAGTAAATGACACATCTACATTATATATAGTTGGACTGGATTTGTGATATCTGTGTAGGAAGAAGATATTGATGCTGATGAAGTAGAATGTATTGTTGCTAATCTCATTGACAAAGTATGTGTCCATTATTATTTATTTAGTAGTATTTGTTGAGTATTTGTTTCTCCTATGTCTAGAATTATATTAAAGGTTATATATCTCATCAACATCAAAAACTGGTTGTCAGCAAACAAAATGCTTTTCCATCTCTCTCTTCTATCCAAAAATAAATAAAATAGTATTAAATATTAATAATTATTATTTATAACAAGAGAGGTAGTCTTCTCCTCCCACTTTATAAACGTGAGCAAATACCGCCTACAGAGCAATGGCAGAGGAAGACTTATCTCATGATGTAGAACCTATTCCAACTAGCGTTGTTACAACTGACGATGAAAGGACACTTTCAGTGTGGGATCTTATGTTAGTGAATATAGAGTCACTGATAGACCTGACAAAGAGTGGCTACAATAAAGAGGACATTGAAGTTGCTAATAAACTCTTGGAGAGTGTCATTGATAATTTGCAACAAATACGGGATGCATTTGTTGAACTGCAGGAAAAGTCACTAATGGAAGAATATGCTAACAAGATTCTCTGTGAAAAACCAAACTTGATAACTACATTGACTTCCTTTATGGCAAAAGTCTATAAGTGTAAGTTTACTATTGTTTGTATTAACTGGTAGACCTGTCAGCTTTTTCTTGTGAATATTATCATTATTTTTCCCATGAACAGGTCTTAGTAATGGATATGAATCGAGGTGTCTAATTGATTGGGTTTTCCTAATAACTATATGGACAAATTGCTCACTAGAAATGTGTAACATTATTGTTAAAGAGAGTGTACATATACAACTAATAATACAACTCATTGATCTTCCTGTTGCAAGTACGGCTCATCAAGAGGTATGTAAAAACAAAGTTATAGCATTATTATAATACCGTAGATTGGGAAAGTTTCATTGTGAAAAAGTTCGAAAGTTGGATGATGTATAAAAAATAAACACACTAAGATTATTACACATTGAAATATTTATAGTAGGAATATTTGCAGTATATAATTGTGTTAGAAATTTTTTCAACATATTAATTTTTTGCATGAGATTTTTTGTAACGCGAATGTTTCCCGATCTATGGTAAGTGGTAAATGCCTAGATCTGAGAGTAAATATATATTGACATGAATGCTTTTATTAAAACGAGTCCCAACTTTTAATGCCAATCAATTGAAATGATACAGATCTGTTGTGTTTGTGATAGACCTATGGCTACTTAAAGTAGTTCTACCTTTAATGTTGTAGTGTTTGACTTTTTGATTATAATACTTTTTTCATTGTGAATCTTAATTTTTAGATCTTAGCTGATCTGATACATCTCTCAATGTTAGCCTTACTAACACTAATTGAACATCGTGAATTCCATCACCACTTCAAGAATTGTTTCTACTTTGATATCCTCATATCTTACTTACCCAGCAAAAACTTCTCCATTGGAAAACTTGCAAAAATGTCCCTCGCACTTCTACACAGACATCTTGACAAGACAAAAGCAGATAAGTACCTCCAGCTTTCAAAAAAAGATGTCACAATTGTATTTAAGATCCTGTCTAAATGTGAACTTAGTGAAGATGAAAAGAGTGAGTTTTGGCATTTAATTTCTGAAGATGGATTGGCTGTCATGTTGAAATACTTTTGCTGTGTCCAGAAGAATTGTGACATTATTATTCAGCAAAATGGGTTGAGTATTCTGATGGATCTCCTTAACAATAGTACTGATGCTGACTTTGTAGAGGCTCTCCTTTTGTTACTTTGGAAACTTGCTTCATCATGTCTCAATGACCCAAACAAGTCTCTTCCAATCGTTGACAAATTACAACAGTTAAAATGTGGTGATATTAAGGAGGAGTTAAACACACTTGTCAATTGTGTGTGTTATGCTTTCAATGGTTGTATCCCTGAAGGTAGGTATTGCATTCAAAATTTGATTAATACCAGTAATTAAGGATTTCAGTTTCAATTTAGTGCTGTCTCAGACACTACATAATAAAGTCAATAAAAGATTTCTGGAATTTACATAATTTTACATCAATTTTTATGACTTGGACCATATAATTTAGAATATTATGTGTGTATAATCTAACAAACTTAATAAAAACATCCAAAATATTAATTTTATTTCTATATACTAGAAATGTACTAAATGTGTAAGAGTAACTTTACCACATCATACACAGTTATCTATGATGAGGTGTATACTTATCATAGCTTTGGTTTCATATCATTATTACAGTTATGATTAGAAATTCATTGGGACAGTAGCTTTGACAATAATTGATTTTTAGTGACTCAACTAATCAGATTTAATGTATTTGATTGCTTACAAGAATTGATTCTTCTATTCATTTTTCCTAGGTACTGATGACTGCCTGCTTTATGCTGAAAAGGCATATAAATATGATCTTTATGAAGAATGCATTCAGTTTTGTGAAAAAGTGCCTAAAGAAGTAGTAGTGAAAGATCATCTCGAGATGTTTCAAGGAAAATCACTCTACCATATTTTCATGCAAGATCTGGAATTTCTCAAGGGTATTTCTGCTACTAGTCGAGCTTACAGCAATGCTAGACTTTCCTGCTACAAGAAGATAAAGGATGTTATTCGACTTTTGGGTTCTGCCTTTGATGCAAATATCATTGACGAGGAAGGTAGTCAAATGCTAGATACATCAATGATGATCTTTCTATCAGAATCTCGTAATATGAGTGGTAAGCTTCCGAGGTGCCTTCTCTGCTACAAAAAAGGAAAGCTTGCTAAGAGTCATATTTGTCCTAAAGCTATATTGGATGATTTTGCCAAAGCTGTTGGTGCACCTGACAGTGGAAAGGCATACTTTGTCAGTTGGCCTTGGCAAAAAATGTTCACTGGCTCTCTCAAGTCATCTGGGGAAATTACAGTTCGTGTACTCTGTCACGACTGTGAACTAATTTTAAGTAAAGCAGAGACTAAGTTTTTACCATGTTTCTTCCGTAAATTTTACAATCTAGAAAGGCCACAAAGTATTACTGAAGAACAATGCATTGAATATCAGGAGTGGCTGTATCAGTTCTGTGTTGGGTTGGTATTTCGTGGAATGACCCTTCAATATTCTGGAGAAAGAGTTGAATATCTCAATCAAGATGAAGTACATTCTCTGTTACTACAATGTAGAAATGTTTTATTACACCCGGAGTCAGATGACTGTCCTGACGTATCAATTTTTATTGCCCCAACAAAAGGCGATCCATCGGAAATCCAATCTTCCCTTATCAATGTTTGTATCCACTATCCTTTTCATTTTTTCTTTACCCATAAGAAATACATGTATGGATCTCATCAGCTTTATGTGGATGCTCTTGCCTATACATTTCAAATAGGTATGATTTTGACTACCGTACAGCTGCCCAAAGCAAATTGGTCTGCTGATCCCACTCTCACTATCCAGAAAACTGGTGGTGTTTACAAAGTACCACCTGATACTGAAAGGCGGCCAAAGATACCTGATGAGCTTTGGGAAACACTTTTAGTGGAAGCTATGATTACAGAGAAAGAAGTTATGGAACAACCAAAGAGGGCCATTGCATTACAGCCACTAGATGACCTCTTGTCTGTCCCTCCAGTATCATACATGCTGGATATTCTTGATATTACCAAGCAAAGTGAAGGCATGGGGAAAGGATCATCACTCTCAGATTATCCTAAAGTCATCAATTACATACCAAATGAATTTTTAGTGTCACATCCAACTGCAAAGAATGCATCAGGAACTGTTACACTTCCAGACTCTCACAAGATTCTACTTCATCTCGATTTCCCATTGAAAGGTGGTTCGGGTAAAGGAGGCACAGCTTTTATAGTTGTTGGTGATTCTAAACCACCATATAACGTGGAGTCTCCATATTTAATTTTCCATCAGTATGAGCCTGGTTTGCAAGAAAACACGGCTTTTTTCTTTTCTACACAATCGTTTGAATTTGTTGAATACTTACCTGATCCGTACTCAAAACGTTTTCTTGGTGATGATGCAACAACTGATTTAATAAAGAAAAGCAGTGAAATTGTGTCTCTGGTATTAAAAGCTAAAGGATATCGTAACTATCAGTCTCTATTGTATTGGATGAACAGTAAAAGGTACATTATCTATATAGTGTAGATAAATTAGCTCATAGAATAGAGTTACTGGTGGATGGATACCTATACAATAGTATATAGACTTATTACCTTATATGGTATGGTATAATAACTTTGTTGATTTAATTGATAGCATATACTTTAAGAGATTTTGATGTTGTCACTTTTTTATTTCGCATAATTTAGGGGCCCTGACTTTCTTGACATGAAATGCCTCAATAGTTGTTGGTATTGTCGGGATCTATGTGAGATTTGTCTTGACCGAGCCATCCTTGGACCCTCAATGACAGCTATACATGATAAAACATTGAAATTTTGTTCTGAGCAATGCCACAAAGTCTACAATGTAATCCCTGAACCACA
The DNA here is from genome assembly GCA_963693285.1 of Xestospongia muta. Taxonomy (NCBI): domain Eukaryota; kingdom Metazoa; phylum Porifera; class Demospongiae; order Haplosclerida; family Petrosiidae; genus Xestospongia; species Xestospongia muta. The sequence goes on from OY848927.1 coordinate 1,448,965, forward strand.
AAGCCTAATATTTGCGCCTGAAGATCAATTGAATAATGAATTAAAAGTCCCTGATGGACATAAGGAGTATATTCGCCTATATTCTAATGGAAAACTAGATGATGGATGTTTTATAACAAGCTTATCCCTCTGTGAAGGTGATGGTTCTGAGGATTTCCCTCTTGGAGGATACTATATGAACTATTATATTCGGACCTCAAACTACCAGTGTCACTATGAGTATTTTGTCAGTCAAGATCTTCAGCCATTGAATGCTGTCACATATGCAAGAGCATCAGTAAATCTATTCGATGAAGATGATTGTGATGACATAATGCAATCATCAATAAACATATTACAAGGGACCTTTATGAGATCTGGTTTGTTAACTATATCACAATTTTTTGATGTTCTAAAAGTGCAAAGGTCATGATGTCCACTCCTAATTCATTTTTTCTTGACTTCACTGACACTAACAGATGCACCTCTTCTGATGTTTCATACGCTTCTCAACAAAATGAAGATACGCTGTCTCACGAAGAGAAGCCAACAGAAATGTTAACGAGTGAACAGATTATAGAAGCTCTTTTAAGCAGTGGTGACTATTTAGATGCTTTTCTCAAGACGCATAGTTCAGATAAAGAGAATGAAGCATCTCCTACTGTTGCTGAGATTAATGTTGGAGAAAGTCTAAATGATAATTCATCAAATACATCAAGAATTACAGGAATGACACGTTGTGAGAAGGAAGATGAATACACACTCACACAAGAGGAGTTTGAAAATCATCAGTGCTTTGTATCTTGAAAAAGTTCACATAATTTAGTTTTATTGGTTAATTGTTTTGTGTTGTTGTGATTAACTATATTGTGCTAATTTCAACATCTTATAATTTATGGAAACTAAAATTACTTATTATAAGTACATATTTGTTTATTATTCTATTTAAGCATAAAATATGTGTATTCAAAATTATTTTCTGGAGATATGTAGTAATTAAGATACAGTTTGTCGTGTACTGTTTCTTGTACATTATTTCCAGTTCACTGCTGAAGTAGTTTAACATATACTAGCTATATGTAGTAGTATATGATCTGACAATATCGTTTAGTTCACTAGGTTAGATACAACATTGTGTTTCTATCTCAATCCTTTTTATGATAATGATATATAAGGTCTTTGTATACAATAAAATCTCTAGTTATAATACTAGTGTTTACAGAAACCTGATCATAAATGATTGAGATTCATCATATTAATATTCATTGATAATTTAAAGATTTCATTTATTATCTCAAAATATGTAGTTTATTAGGTTTAATTTTCAGTAAATAAAAATTAATCACACATCATAACAAAAAATAGAATAAACAACAGCTATATATTAGTATTATAATAACAAAACAACAATTATTACTAATGTATATCTCATTTCATTTCTACAGCTATGGTCTTATATAACATCTCCATACAATACATCACAAATTCAATCTGATATTGTTCAGCATATTGGTGATTTTTCATTTGTCTATCACTTTGTACACTCATAACATCATCTATTATAACAAAGTAGACATCAAGACTCTATTTGAAAGAGTTATAGTAAATAATAATATACTATATTTCCTTGAATAGAAGCCTGGGCCTTTCAATATTTTGGCTAGGCCTCTAGACAAAGGAGGCCTTTATTTATTGACTAATATTAATTATTTAACTGTATCCACACTAAACTCTCTTGCAGGAGCTTGCTTGGATTTTTTTTGCACACTTTCAACGACTTTAAGCTTGAAAGACTTGTATATGAACATGTGGAGATTATACATGACACATATTGGATGTGGCAAGTAAGCCTCTGCTTTACTATTTGGCTCAATTTACCCAGGTCTCAATTCAAGACTTGGCCTCTGTTTGGAGGAGACTTCTATTCAAGGGAATATTATAACAATCATTGAAAATCTTCTGTTTATGCTAGCTAAAGACTATAGTATATCCAATTTGAGTTGAGCTACCTAGACATGTAATAACTTTGCAGTTTTATGGGCTATCTACATGGGACTTGCACCAATCAATTCAACTTGCAAACGCGACTATTATATATAAAATTTGACTACACATGCAACTTTACTATAGCATAACACAAGGGAGATAGTAATGCTATGTATCCTAACATGCAGTAAAAGATATTCTTGACTCACTTGTTGTGTTAATTTCAGTACATTCTTCTGAAAAAATCATCATCTTCTAGGTCAGACATTTGTCCAATGTCAAAATCTGCTACTAGTGAGTGATCACTTGAATAAACTGACTCAATAGAATCTGACAATGATTCTTGATCATCATGAAAACCAGCCTTTGCTTCTTGAAGTAGTGATACAATGTCTTGATGACCTTGTTGGTAAGCTATATCTAGAGGTGTGTGACCAGCGATATCTTTTAGAAGTGGATTAGCACCACATTCTAATAAATGTCTGACAATCTTCTCGTGTCCATTATAACTAGAAAGGTGCAATGCTGTAGTACCAATAGGAGTATGATGATTGATATTAACTTGGATCTTCAATAAATATCTGACAATATTGTCATGTCCATTGACACAAGCTATCATAAGAGGTGTCCAGCCATTGTTCATAGTTAGGTTAGGATCTGCTCCATTGTTAAGTAAGGTAGAGATGACTGATAAGTGACCATTCTTGCAGGCAAGATGAAGTGATGTTGCTCCGATCTTTGTCTGGGTGTTTATTGGAACATTTCTCTCTAGTAATACTTGAACTACATCACTATAGCCATTTTGACTGGATATGATAAGGGGTGTTGCTCCATTGTTCATAGCAAGATTAGGATCAGCGCCATTCCTAAGTAAGTCAAACACAACCAAGTAGTGACCCTTCATTGATGCAAAAAAAATTGCTGTTGCTCCATTGTTTCTTTGGCTATTTATTTGAACTTTCCTCTCTAGTAATAGTTGGATGACCTCACCATGACCACTGAGACTTGCTATTATAAGAGGTGTTGTGCCATCATTCATAGCTAGGTTAGAGTCTGCCCCATTACTAAGTAAAGTAGACATGACTGATAAGTGACCATTTTGGCAAGCAAGATAAAATGCTGTGACTCCTTTCTTGTTCTGGGTGTTTATTGGAACATTTTTCTCTAGTAATAGTTGGATGACATCACTATGGCCATTTAGACTGGCTATCATAAGAGGTGTTGTGCCATCATTCTTAGCTAGGTTAGGATCTGCTCCATTACTAAGTAACATAAGTAACACCGATAAGTGACTATTCATGCTGGCAAGGTAAAATGCTGTCGCTCCTTTCTTGTTCTGGGTATTTACTGGAACATTTCTCTCTAGTAATAGTTGAACGACATCATTATGACCTTCCCCACTGGCTGCCATTAAAGGTGTTGCTCCATTCTTCAAAGGAAGATTTGGGTCAGCACCATTGCTAAGTAGTGTAAAAACAAGAGACAAGTGACCTTTTTGGCAGGCAAAACCAATTGCTGTTGCTCCATTGCTGTTCTGGGTATTTATTAAAATATTCCAGTCAAGTAAAAGTTGAACAACATCACTATAGCCTTGATCACTAGCTATCATAAGAGGTGTTGTGCCATCATTATCAGTTAGGTTAGGATCTCCTCCATTACTGAGTAAGGTAGATATCACAGATAAGTAACCATTCTGGCTGGCATAAAATAATGCAGTTGAACCATTTTTGTTCTTAGTGTTTATTGGTACATTTCTCTCTAGTAATAGTTGTATAACATCACCTTGGCCTTTTTGACTGGCTATCATAAGAGGTGTTGTGCCATCATTTATAGCTAGGTTAGGATCTGCTCCATTACTAAGTAAGGTAGACATTACTGAAAAGTGGTGATTCTGGACGGCACAATAAAATGCTGTTCTTCCATTTCTGTCTTGAGTATTTATTGGAACATTTCTCTCTAATAATAGTTGAATGACATCATTATGACCTTTTCCACTGGCTGCCATTAAAGGTGTTGTGCCATCATTCATAGCTAGATTAGAGTCTGCCCCATTACTAAGTAAGGTGGAGATGACTGATAAGTGACCTTTCATGCTGGCAAGATAAAATGCTGTCACTCCTTTCTTGTTCTGGGTGTTTACTGGAGCATTTCTCTCTATTAATAGTTGGACAATATCAACGTGGCCATTTAAACTGGCTATCAGAAGAGGTGTCGTGCCATCATTATCAGCTAGGTTAGGATCTGCACCATTACTGAGTAAAGCAGAGATGACTGATAAATGACCTTTCATGCTGGCAAGATAAAATGCTGTAACTCCTTTTTTGTTCTGGGTGTTTATTGGAACATTTCTCTCTATTAATAGTTGGACAACATTACTATGGCCATTTACACTGGCTATAATAAGAGGTGTTGTGCCATCATTATTAGCTAGGTTAGGATCTGCACCATTACTGAGTAAAGTAGAGATGACTGATAAGTGACCATTATGGCTGGCACAAAAAAATGCTGTGGATCCCTCCTTGGCCTGTGTGTTTATTGGAACATTTCTTTCTAGTAATAGTTGAATAATATCACTATGGCCATTTAGACTGGCTATCATAAGAGGTGTAAGACCATTATTCATAGCTAGGTTAGGATCTGCCCCATTAGTAAGTAAGGTAGAGATGACTGGTAAATGACCTTTCATGCTGGCAAGAAAAAATGCAGTCACTCCTGTCTTGTTCTGGGTATTTACTGGAGCATTTCTCTTTAATAATATATGGACGACATCACTGTGGCCTTTTTGACTGGCTATCATAAGAGGTGTTGTTCCATCATTCATTGCTAGGTTAGGATCTGCTCCACTACTAAGTAAGGTCGACATGACTGATAAGTGACTATTTGTGCTGGCAAGATAAAATGCTGTAACTCCTTTTTTGTTCTGGGTATTTACTGGAACATTTCTCTCTAGTAATAGTTGAACGACATCATTATGACCTTTTCCACTGGCTGCCATTAAAGGTGTTGCTCCATTCTTCAAAGGAAGATTTGGGTCAGCTCCATTGCTAAGTAATGTAAAAACAAGAGACAAGTGACCTTTTTGGCAGGCAAAACCAATTGCTGTTGCTCCATTGCTGTCCTGGGTATTTATTAAAATATTCCAGTCAAGTAAAAGTTGAACAACATCACTATAGCCTTGATCACTAGCTATCATAAGAGGTGTTGTGCCATCATTCAAAGCTAGGTTAGGATCTCCTCCATTACTGAGTAAGGTAGATATCACAGATAAGTAACCATTCTGGCTGGCATAACATAATGCAGTTGAACCATTTTTGTTCTTAGTGTTTATTGGTACATTTCTCTCTAGTAATAGTTGTATAACATCACCTTGGCCTTTTTGACTGGCTATCATAAGAGGTGTTGTGCCATCATTTATAGCTAGGTTAGGATCTGCCCCATTACTAAGTAAGGTAGACATTACTGAAAAGTGGTGATTCTGGACGGCACAATAAAATGCTGTTCTTCCATTTCTGTCTTGAGTATTTATTGGAACATTTCTCTCTAATAATAGTTGAATGACATCGTTATGACCTTTTCCACTGGCTGCCATTAAAGGTATTGTGCCATCATTCATAGCTAGGTTAGAGTCTGCCCCATTACTAAGTAAGGTGGAGATGACTGATAAGTGACCTTTCATGCTGGCAAGATAAAATGCTGTCACTCCTTTCTTGTTCTGAGTGTTTACTGGAACATTTCTCTCTATTAATAGCTGGACAATATCAACATGGCCATTTAGACTGGCTATCATAAGAGGTGTCGTGCCATCATTATTAGCTAGGTTAGGATCTGCACCATTACTAAGTAAAGTAGAGATGACTGATAAATGACCTTTCATGCTGGCAAGATAAAATGCTGTAACTCCTTTTTTGTTCTGGGTGTTTATTGGAACATTTCTCTCTATTAATAGTTGGACAACATTACTATGGCCATTTACACTGGCTATCATAAGAGGTGTTGTGCCATCATTCATTGCTAGGTTAGGATCTGCTCCTTTACTAAGTAAGGTAGAGATGACTGAAAAGTGGTGATTCTGGATAGCACAATAAAATGCTGTTCTTCCATTTCTGTCTTGAGTATTTATTGAAACATTTCTCTCTAGTAATAGTTGAACGACATCATTATGACCTTTTCCACTGGCTGCCATTAAAGGTGTTGCTCCATTTTTCATAGAAAGGTTTGGGTCAGCTCCATTGCTAAGTAATGTAAAAACAAGAGACAAGTGACCTTTTCGGGAGGCAAAACCAATTGCTGTTGCTCCATTGCTGTCCTGGGTATTTATTAAAATATTCCAGTCAAGTAAAAGTTGAACAACATCACTATAGCCTTGATCACTAGCTATCATAAGAGGTGTTGTGCCATCATTATCAGTTAGGTTAGGATCTGCTCCATTACTGAGTAAGGTAGATATCACAGATAAGTAACCATTCTGGCTGGCATAAAATAATGCAGTTGAACCATTTTTGTTCTTAGTGTTTATTGGTACATTTCTCTCTAGTAATAGTTGTATGACATCACCTTGGCCTTTTTGACTGGCTATCATAAGAGGTGTTGTGCCATCATTCATAGCTAGGTTAGGATCTGCCCCATTACTAAGTAAGGTGGAGATGACTGATAAGTGACCTTTCATGCTGGCAAGATAAAATGCTGTCACTCCTTTCTTGTTCTGAGTGTTTACTGGAACATTTCTCTCTATTAATAGTTGGACAATATCAACATGGCCATTTAGACTGGCTATCATAAGAGGTGTCATGCCATCATTATTAGCTAGGTTAGGATCTGCACCATTACTGAGTAAAGTAGAGATGACTGATAAGTGACCATTATGGCTGGCACAAAAAAATGCTGTGGATCCCTCCTTGGCCTGTGTGTTTATTGGAACATTTCTTTCTAGTAATAGTTGAACAACATCACTATGGCCATTTAGACTGGCTATCATGAGAGGTGTAAGACCATTATTCATAGCTAGGTTAGGATCTGCCCCATTACTAAGTAAGGTAGAGATGACTGATAAATGACCTTTCATGCTGGCAAGAAAAAATGCAGTCACTCCTTTCTTGTTCTGGGTGTTTACTGGAGCATTTCTCTTTAATAATATATGGACGACATCACTGTGGCCTTTTTGACTGGCTATCATAAGAGGTGTTGTGCCATCATTCATTGCTAGGTTAGGATCTGCTCCACTACTAAGTAAGGTCGACATGACTGATAAGTGACTATTTGTGCTGGCAAGATAAAATGCTGTAACTCCTTTCTTGTCCTGGGTGTTTACTGGAACATTTCTCTCTAGTAATACTTGAACGACATCATTATGACCTTCCCCACTGGCTGCCATTAAAGGTGTTGCTCCATTCTTCAAAGGAAGATTTGGGTCAGCACCATTGCTAAGTAATGTAAAAACAAGAGACAAGTGACCTTTTTGGGAGGCAAAACCAATTGCTGTTGCTCCATTACTGTTCTGGGTATTTATTAAAATATTCCAGTCAAGTAAAAGTTGAACAACATCACTATAGTCTTGATCACTAGCTATCATAAGAGGTGTTGTGCCATCATTATCAGTTAGGTTAGGATCTGCTCCATTACTGAGTAAGGTAGATATCACAGATAAGTAACCATTCTGGCTGGCATAAAATATGGCAGTTGAACCATTTTTGTTCTTAGTGTTTATTGGTACATTTCTCTCTAGTAATAGTTGTATGACATCACCTTGGCCTTTTTGACTGGCTATCATAAGAGGTGTTGTGCCATCATTCATAGCTAGGTTAGAGTCTGCCCCATTACTAAGTAAGGTGGAGATGACTGATAAGTGACCTTTCATGCTGGCAAGATAAAATGCTGTCACTCCTTTCTTGTTTTGGGTGTTTACTGGAACATTTCTCTCTATTAATAGTTGGACAATATCAACATGGCCATTTAGACTGGCTATCATAAGAGGTGTTGTGCCATCATTATTAGCTAGGGTAGGATCTGCACCATTACTGAGTAAAGTAGAGATGACTGATAAGTAACCATTCTCGCTGGCACAAAAAAATGCTGTGGATCCCTCCTTGGCCTGTGTGTTTATTGGAACATTTCTTTCTAGTAATAGTTGAACAACATCACTATGGCCATTTAGACTGGCTATCATAAGAGGTGTAAGACCATTATTCATAGCTAGGTTAGGATCTGCCCCATTACTAAGTAAGGTAGAGATGACTGATAAATGACCTTTCATGCTGGCAATAAAAAATGCAGTCACTCCTTTCTTGTTCTGGGTGTTTACTGGAACATTTCTCTTTAATAATATTTGAACGACATCACCTTGGCCTTTTTGACTTGCTATCATAAGAGGTGTTGTGCCATCATTCATTGCTAGGTTAGGATCTGCTCCACTACTAAGTAAGGTAGACATGACTGATAAGTGACCATTTGTGCTGGCAAGATAAAATGCTGTAACTCCTTTTTTGTTCTGGGTGTTTATTGGAACATTTCTCTCTATTAATAATTGGACGACATCACTGTGGCCATTTACACTGGCTATCATAAGAGGTGTTGTGCCATCATTTATAGCTAGGTTAGGATCTGCTCCTTTACTAAGTAAGGTAGACATTACTGAAAAGTGGTGATTCTGGATGGCACAATAAAATGCTGTTCTTCCATTTCTGTCTTGAGTATTTATTGGAACATTTCTCTCTAGTAATAGTTGAACGACATCGTTACGACCTTTTCCACTGGATGCCATTAAAGGTGTTGCTCCATTCTTCATAGAAAGATTTGGGTCAGCACCATTGGTAAGTAATGTAAAAACAAGAGACAAGTGACCTTTTTGGGAGGCAAAACCAATTGCTGTTGCTCCATTGCTGTCCTGGGTATTTATTAAAATATTCCAGTCAAGTAAAAGTTGAACAACATCACTATAGCCTTGATCACTAGCTATCATAAGAGGTGTTGTGCCATCATTATCAGTTAGGTTAGGATCTGCTCCATTACTGAGTAAGGTAGATATCACAGATAAGTAACCATTCTGGCTGGCATAAAATAATGCAGTTGAACCATTTTTGTTCTTAGTGTTTATTGGTACATTTCTCTCTAGTAATAGTTGTATGACATCACCTTGGCCTTTTTGAGTGGCTATCATAAGAGGTGTTGTGCCATCATTATTAGCTAGGTTAGGATCTGCACCATTACTGAGTAAAGTAGAGATGACTGATAAGTGACCATTCTCGCTGGCACAAAAAAATGCTGTGGATCCCTCCTTGGCCTGTGTGTTTATTAGAACATTTCTTTCTAGTAATAGTTGAACAACATCACTATGGCCATTTAGACTAGCTATCATAAGAGGTGTAAGACCATTATTCATAGCTAGGTTAGGATCTGCCCCATTACTAAGTAAGGTAGAGATGACTGATAAATGACCTTTCATGCTGGCAATAAAAAATGCAGTCACTCCTTTCTTGTTCTGGGTGTTTACTGGAACATTTCTCTTTAATAATATTTGAATGACATCACCTTGGCCTTTTTGACTTGCTATCATAAGAGGTGTTGTGCCATCATTCATTGCTAGGTTAGGATCTGCTCCACTACTAAGTAAGGTCGACATGACTGATAAGTGACCATTCCTGCTGGCAAGATAAAATGCTGTAACTCCTTTTTTGTTCTGGGTGTTTATTGGAACATTTCTCTCTATTAATAATTGGACGACATCACTGTGGCGATTTACACTGGCTATCATAAGAGGTGTTGTGCCATCATTCATTGCTAGCTTAGGATCTGCTCCTTTACTAAGTAAGGTAGACATTACTGAAAAGTGGTGATTCTGGATGGCACAATAAAATGCTGTTCTTCCATTTCTGTCTTGAGTATTTATTGGAACATTTCTCTCTAGTAATAGTTGAACGACATCGTTACGACCTTTTCCACTGGATGCCATTAAAGGTGTTGCTCCATTCTTCATAGAAAGATTTGGGTCAGCACCATTGGTAAGTAATGTAAAAACAAGAGACAAGTGACCTTTTTGGGAGGCAAAACCAATTGCTGTTGCTCCATTACTGTTCTGAGTATTTATTAAAACATTCCAGTCAAGTAAAAGTTGAACAACATCACTATAGCCTTGATCACTAGCTATCATAAGAGGTGTTGTGCCATCATTCAAAGCTAGGTTAGGATCTGCTCCATTACTGAGTAAGGTAGATATCACAGATAAGTAACCATTCTGGCTGGCATAAAATAATGCAGTTGAACCATTTTTGTTCTTAGCATTTATTGGTACATTTCTCTCTAGTAATAGTTGTATGACATCACCTTGGCCTTTTAGACTGGCTATCATAAGAGGTGTTGTGCCATCATTCATAGCTAGGTTAGGATCTGCTCCATTACTAAGTAAGGTGGAGATGACTGATAAGTGACCATTCGTGCTGGCAAGATAAAATGCTGTAACTCCTTTTTTGTTCTGGGTGTTTATTGGAATATTTCTCTCTATTAATATTTGGATGACATCACTATGGCCATTTACACTGGCTATCATAAGAGGAGTTGTGCCATCATTCATAGCCAGGTTAGGATCTGCTCCTTTACTTAGTAAAGTAGATATCACTGATAAGTGACCATTCTGGCAGGCACCAAAAAAAACAGTTGCTCCATTTTCATTCTGGATGTTTATCAGAACACGTTTCTCTAGTAATAGTTGGACAACATCGCTATGGCCATTTAGACTGGCTATCATAAGAGGTATTGTGCCATCATACTTAGCTAGGTTAGGATCTGCTCCATTTCTAAGTAAGGTAGAGATGACTGACAAGTGACCATTTTGGCAGGCACAAAAAAGTGCAGTTGCTCCATTTACATTCTGGGTGTCTATCAGAACATTTCTCTCTAATAATAGTTGGACAACATCACTATGGCCATTTAGACTGGCTATCATAAGAGGTGTAAAGCCATTATTCTTAGCTAGGTTAGGATCTGCCCTATTACTAAGTAAGGTAGACATGACAGATAAATGTCCATTTTGGCTGGCACAATAAAATGCTGTATTTCCATTTCTGTCTTGGGTGTTTACTGGAACATTTCTCTCTAGTAATAGTTGAACGACATCATTATGACCATTCCCACTGGCTGCCATAAGAGGTGTTGCTCCATTCTTCATTGAAAGATTTGGGTCAGCTCCATTGCTAAGTAATGTAAAAACAAGAGACAAGTGACCTTTTTGGGAGGCAAAACCAATTGCTGTTGCTCCATTACTGTTCTGGGTATTTATTAAAATATTCCAGTCAAGTAAAAGTTGAACAATATCACTATAGCCTTGATCACTAGCTATCATAAGAGGTGTTGTGCCATCATTCAAACCTAGGTTAGGATCTGCTCCATTACTGAGTAAGGTAGATATCACAGATAAGTAACCATTCTGGCTGGCATAAAATAATGCAGTTGAACCATTTTTGTTCTTAGTGTTTATTGGTACATTTCTCTCTAGTAATAGTTGTATGACATCACCTTGGCCTTTTTGACTGGCTATCATAAGAGGTGTTGTGCCATCATTCATAGCTAGGTTAGGATCTCCTCCACTACTAAGTAAGGTAGACATGACTGATAAGTGACCATTCGTGTTGGCAAGATAAAATGCTGTAACTCCTTTTTTGTTCTGGATGTTTATTGGAACATTTCTCTCTATTAATAGTTGGACAACATCACTATGGCCATTTACACTGGCTATCATAAGAGGAGTTGTGCCATCATTCATAGCTAGGTTAGGATCTGCTCCTTTACTTAGTAAAGTAAATATCACCGACAAGTGACCATTCTGGCAGGCACCGAAAAAAACAGTTGCTCCATTTTCATTCTGGATGTTTATCGGAACACTTTTCTCTAGTAATAGTTGGACGACATCACTATGGCCATTTAGACTGGCTATCATAAGAGGTGTAAAGCCATTATTCTCAGCTAAGTTAGGATCTGCCCCATTACTAAGTAAGGTAGACATGACAGATAAATGTCCATTTTGGCTGGCACAATAAAATGCTGTATTTCCATTTCTGTCTTGGGTGTTTACTGGAACATTTCTCTCTAGTAATAGTTGAACGACATCATTATGACCTTTCCCACTGGCTGCCATAAGAGGTGTTGCTCCATTCTTCATAGAAAGATTTGGGTCAGCACCATTGCTAAGTAATGTAAAAACAAGAGACAAGTGACCTTTTTGGGAGGCAAAACCAATTGCTGTTGCTCCATTGCTGTTCTGGGTATTTATTAAAATATTCCAATCAAGTAAAAGTTTAACAACATCACTATAGCCTTGATCACTAGCTATCATAAGAGGTGTTGTGCCATCATTATCAGCTAGGTTAGGATCTGCTCCATTAGTAAGTAAGATAGATATCATGGATAAGTAACCATTCTGGCCGGCATAAAATAATGCAGTTGAACCATTTTTGTTCTTAGTGTTTATTGGTACATTTCTCTCTAGTAATAGTTGTATGACATCATTTTGGCCTTTCTGACTGGCTATCATAAGAGGTGTTGTGCCATCATTTCTAGCTAGGTTAGGATCAGCTCCATTACTAAGTAAGATAGAGATGACAGATAAATGATTATTTTGGCTGGCATAATAAAATGCTGTTACTCCGTTTTGGTTCTGGATGTTTATTGGAACACTTTTCTCTAGTAATAGTTGGACAACATCACTATGGCCATTTAGACTGGCTATCATAAGAGGTGTTGTGCCATTATTCATAGCTAGGTTAGGATCTGCTCCACTACTAAGTAAGGTAGACATGACTGATAAGTGACCATTTGTGCTGGCAAGATAAAAAGCTGTAACTCCTTTTTTGTTCTGAGTGTTTATTAGAACATTTCTCTCTAGTAATAGTTTAACAACATCACCATGGCCATTTAGACTGGCTATCATAAGAGGAGTTGTGCCATCATTCATAGCTAGGTTAGGATCTGCTCCTTTACTAAGTAAAGTAAATATCACCGACAAGTGACCATTCTGGGTGGCAGCAAAAAAAGCTGTTCCTCCTTTTTGGTTCTGGGTGTTTATTGAAACATTTCTTTCTAGTAGTAATTGGACGATATCACTGTGGCCATTTAAACTGGCTATCATAAGAGGTGTTGTGCCATCATTTTTAGCTAGATTAGGATTTGCCCCTTTGTTAAGTAAAATAGAGGCAATTGATGTATAACCATATTGACTAGCCACATGTAAAATTGAATCGTTACTTTTTGTTTTGGATATCAATGCTACACCAGACCGTGGTAGTAGGTTAGGATTACCTCCTACTTTAAGAAGAAGTGCTATAGCAGGAAAAGGAGCACCAGTTTGAACAGCCCTAAACAGAGCTGTGTCAATTGTAACGATTTCTTGAGTTGAATTGTGATTAAAAAACATCTTGGATCCTATGGTTAGTGAAATTACTCCAAAGGATATCAAATCTTCATGATTAAATGTGATTTCTCTAATTAGGTTAGCTATTTCTTTTGAAACATTCCAGGTAACACACATACTGCTTCTTTTGACAATCATGTCAGTAAGTAGACCTTCATAATCCTGAAAGAGTACCTTCGCCAGAAACTCAAACTGCTGTATTGTTACCTCTAACCACATTTTTTGCACTTTTAGTTCTACTTTCACTTTTTCTGAAGTGTTACCTTTTGATTTGATAATAGCAAGATCTTTCATTTTTGTTGACGTTTTAAATTTCATTAAGTCACTTTGGTAATTCTGTACTTCATCTGGCAAGTCAGTGTCAGAAAGAAACATATCAATTGTTCTTTGAAGAAGTTGATGTTTGAGATAATGCCATTTGGTCTGTAGTTTATCAAACAACGTGTCATATGTGATATCACTTTCATTAGGCACTAACATTTGATGACAAAGCTTTTGTTGTTTCAAGTATCGATAAAATGGTAAAAGTTTGTTTGGTCTTTCTATTAAAGACTCACATGTTTTTGAGACTAACATGACAAATCTGTTTTCAAAATGAGTAATTTCTTCTACTATGTCTCTTTGAAGAGGTACTTTACTCAAACTTGCCTGTTGCTTTTCATTGACAGAGTAGGTGGTGAGATGTTGGTCATCATTTACAATGCTATGTTGTTCATGCTGTGGTTTTGTTGGTACATCATCTAATATAGAAGCATATTTCTTTCTGATATGCTGAGCAACTACTGGATTGATTTTGTCTACTGCATCAGCTACAGTACGCCATGAATGTACAGTGTCTCTTTGATCAAACCATTTTTGTAAACAATATTTCTTGCATTGTGAAACATTAACTCCTAGGTATTGCTCCTTGGTTTCTTGAAAATCCAAAACATTAAGACCTATAGCCAGTTCGTCCCATTCGTTTACTTCTTCCAGCTCATCACAAAGAAGAACAAGAGTAGGTGGCCAAAGATTATGAGACATTGTGAACTGTACAATGTAATGATTAGACAAGTACATAATTGTATTGAAAAAATCATAAAATGTAGGGATGGCAATACAAATACCTAAAAAGATCAAAGTAGTAATTGTAACATAAAAATCCCTACATAGTAGCTGCAATAATTATAGAGAAAATGCTATGTAGACACGTGAAGGCGTAGCAATATAGCTGATGACATTGTGGAGCCAGACTACTAAGTAGCCATTGTGCATTTACTATTGTGTTTCTTGTATTGTTCATTTTGTGTCCTGTGTATATTCTATATTTAGTATGCTATAAATAGTAAACGTTCATTTTGGAGACTCTTACTAACAAAGAATCTTTCTGTTCATTTACAAAACTAAAATAAGATTACATTATGGCAGCCATGTACTATGGCTCAACCTAACTTTGAACCACCTGAGCAGTTTGATCCTGATAACTGGGCCAGAAGGAAATGACACATCCAGCAATTTTGGATAGCATCAAGACTAAGAGCCGACGATGAACAAATGACTTAGAACTCTCTTATATTGTGTTAATGAGGAAGCAGATGGTGTACTGATGTCTTTAAAATGCTACCAAAGGGGAACACAAAAGCTTAATCAGAAATTCAACAGCATCTTCAAAGTATAGTGAAAAGTCATTTTCAAATGAGCAAAATTCAATCAACAAAACCAAAAAGGAGAGCTTGCAGAGCAATACATCATGGAGCTATACAAACTAGCTGAGAACTGTGACTATAACTATGGTGAGATGCAGGGTGAAATGATTTGATACAAGTTAGTAATGGGGATCAGACATAAGACTCTATCCAGCTGGATGCCAACCTTGATCGCTTGAGAATGCAAAGAAAATGAATTGTAAAAAGGAAGCTGTAGGAGAACGTCATCAAGTTCTTGAGTTAAACTATCGACATTACTAACTGGGAAAAGCTGTGCTCACAGTGAGATTGTCTTCCTAGTAGTACCATAAAGACAAGCACAACTAATCAAAAGCTGAAAACCGGGTAGATGCATCCAAAGCAGTGTGCATGCTGTGGGAGAGACAAACAAGTTCCTTAGTCCATTGTGGAGTCAGACTACTAAGTAACCATTGTGCATTTATTATAGTGTTTCTTGAATTGTTCATATTCTGTCCTGTGTATATTCTATATTTAGTATGCTATAAATAGTAACATTCATTTTGGAGACTCTTAATAGCTAAGAATCTTTATGTTCATTGACAAAACTAAGATACAGCAGTGTACTATGGCTCAACTTCACTTAAAACCACCTGAGGATTTAATCCTAATGACTGGACCAGATAGAAATGACATTCCAGTAATTTGGATAGTGTTAGGACTAAGTGCTGACAATGAACAAATGAGTTAGCACTTTCTTATAAACCTTTCTATACGAATATCTCACTGTAAAATTCATTAGTTGATTCAACTAATAAATGGTTATACAGGTTGTATAATTATACAAAAGTAAACACAATACTGTTTTTATTACTAATGCACTATCTCTTATGTAGCTAGATAAACAGCAGCACGTTAGTAATAAAAACACTATTACTCTTACTTAATTTATTGTATCAAAATAAGTTTGCTGTTATACAGATTGCATAACCATATATTAGTTAATCAATGAATTAGATTTAACAGTGATATATATATGTGTGTGTGTGTGCGTGTGTGCGCACCAAAACATGTTGTACCTCTTCTATTATGATCAAAAAGTACAGAAAGAATCAGACAAGATGGAGTCAATGGGTTTATATCCAAGGTAGATATGCCTACACCAGGGTGTGCATGAATAGTAATCATACCAGAAAAGGTAATGCAAACACCATCTGTGTTGACCAGAAACCCTTAAATGAGTATAAGATTACTTTCACTACCTAAGGTAGATGACACATAGGCTAAACTGTCTGATATAAAGGTTTGGCAAACTAAATGCAAACAGCGAATTTTGCCAAATACCTTTGACCAAAAAATTAAGACTACTCACAACATTTACTACATCCTTTGGACAGTAGTGTTTAACAACCTGCCATTTGAAATAATATCAAGTGCTCTAAATTATTTCCAGAAGATGAGTCAAATTCTCTCGGGACTAAGTGAGATACTCTGTCTCATGGATGATGTTATAGTGTTCCAGAAAGACACAAAGATAGAAAGATGTTATGCCCAGACTGAAGTTGAGCCTTTAAATTTGGCTACCACATGCTAGATGGAAGAATTTCGTTTAGGAATGTGCTTACAACATAGCAAAATATGGTTTTCAAATATAAATACCGCATTCAGGCACTTCTATGTGACTACTATGTAGGGTTGTCCATACTGCCATTCTACTCTGACTTTGTTTTTACTGTCATCCCTATATTTAGAGATTTTCTGAATTTTTAATTTACTTGTTTGTGTTATTTTATTTGTATTTTAAATCAGCTAAAAAATATGTCCAATGCCTGTTGTCTTTGTTATTGCCAAACCTGTACAATCATAAGTTACAATCATTGTTGCACAGAGAAATTATCTATCTGTCTATCTGTCTATGTCACAAAGAATGTTTGTGAGTACGACTACTCACTTGACTACATAAAAACAGATACTTGAGGGTAAGAGGATATACTAATATATTATTGAATTGCTGCTAATGATCCCGCCTTATTACCAAACATAGGCTCCATAGCTCTCAAAAGTCACATACACAACAATAAAAACGATGAAAACAAATATACCCTGTTACATATATACATGCTTCTGGTGTTACCTTGCACACATTAAAGAGACACACCCCTTGGTTGGCAAAACACACGTGTATGGTCATGGGAGAGTACTATTTGTCCTCAAGCAAGGAAGCAAAGGAGCGCTATGAGGCCAAATAGAATTCAGTGGGGCTGTCTCTAGTGGATGATCCATATTTATCGCAAAATCATTCAAAGTTTAGCACAGAAATGTTGCTTTGGCCTAGTATTGAATATGGACACATCTTTAGTTATTACATCAAAAGACCTGGAACCTTCACTCAAGAAGAGCTGATGTCCTGGAAACAACTTGAAGCTTATAATTACTTTAAAAGTGGGCATGTTAGAACAGTCTATGGATTAACATTTGGTAGTGGAGAAAGATGTGTAATGTTGAAAGCTGCTGTAAACTCAAGTCAGAAAGCTACTGATCAAGCTAACCAAGCATGGATAGTAGCTAAACCAGATGGCAGAATTGTTTGTGGGTATTATACTTGTTGGGCTGGGTAAGTAAAATATATGCATTCTGGCCTACATTATAGTTCTGTATTTATAGTTTGGGAGAGAGTTGTTCTCACATTGCTGCATAGATGTTCAAAATTGAAATTGCCGTACGACCAGGTTATACTTCGGTCACATCTCAACAATGCAAATGGAATGAGACATTCACTACTAAGGTACATAAACTATAAGAGATCCATTTATAACATATTCTAACATACTCAGATAAATCCTTCAGTTGTTTCTAAAATTGATTTTCATCGACCTAAAAGAGTAACAGATGAAACACCAGCTACAAGACCTTCCAAGCAACGTTCAGCAAATCTACAGATGAATCTTGAAAGAGAGCTGTTTGATGGTATCAAAGCTATTTTACCAAATGCTGTTGTATTATCTTCAATTATGCCACTTGAATCAGCTGTGTCAAAGCCTAAACTTTGTAGGCTTCCTCCTTTACTTTCTTCTCTTGAAGATCGAGAAAACCTTCTTTTAACTGAAAGCAAGTTGAAGGCAATGTGTGAAGATACATTTATAGATTTATGTGTATGTATACAACGCAGCATATAAATAGGTATATGTCTTATGTTGTAACATTTTAGGAGAAGCTGATAGCTATATACATAATGATGTATGGGGCTATATTTGACTGCAGTGACTGATGTTCAACAATCTATTATATTAATAACTTCAAAATTGATTAATAGTTATATAATATTTAACAACAAAACAAGGCCTGGGCGCTCTCCGTGTCGATTTCGACAGCCAAAAGCACAGCAACTCACTACCATTTTGGCGTTTTTGCCAACCAAGGGGCGTGCCTCTTTGATATGTTGCACATGAGTGACGTAACGGTGGCTACTAGAGCCTACTTCAAAGAGGTGCGAGGTAACACCAGAAGCATGTATACATACATACATTTGTATATATAATATAACTTATGGTCCAAAACAATGTTAGGACTGTCTGGCAGAAAGTGAAACAACATTGTACCATCCCTACATAGGCAATGCTACCACCTGCCTGATAAAATATCATTGAATGGTTATTATAACTTCACATATGTAATTTCTAGGTATCAAGGGTAATAGACTGTATCATGCTTTGTATGATGTGTATACACACTAAAATGAATTTAGTTAATGACATACCTCAAAATCATCTGTTGATCAGATGTTTAGACAATTGAGTCACAGTGATTTAGGGGCAGTCTGATATGTCACGTACAAGATAAAAACACTCCCTCGTGGCAGTAGATCTTCATCCAATGGCAGACTATTCTGCCAATGGCAGGTTTGTCATCAACGTAGAAGTAGACACCTTTCTTTAAAATAGATACCTTTTAGCGACTAGATGTTGTAATAACCTGTTGACGGATTGAGAAAGTGCACTGAAGTATAGATTCTGGCTTAGCGACTAATCAACGTCCACACAGCCTCTCTAAGCTTTGTTACGTAGACTAATAAGAGTGAAGAAATATAATGGATACTCATTACATATCGTGAAATATAAGGCGTAGCCCTATAATAACTATAGTCTCGTTCTTCCCCAGACGCCCACTCTCCAAATACGGAGAAGGTATTCTCGACAAATTTAGGGTTGGGTTTGCACATTGAATTTTAACCTTTTAGTTTTTTAGTTACTCTGAGTGTATTGAGTGGACAGTCATGGAGCACTTTTGGTAGCATTATAGGTCTCCCCACAGACTTTTTGTGACAGCCAATAGTTGTTTTTGGCTGCTAAAAAGAAGAAAAGCTAAGATAGAGTTTATGAAAATTATTTCATACAGAGAAAATTAAAGCTTGTTAGTTACTTGGAATATATTATATAATTATAGTTTACTTACATAATTACTCTAATTTACATAAATTAATATGATAACCACATCTGATATACACTGATATTTCCACTTTGATTGGGCTATAAATTTTTATATGGTAAAAGCAGTTTTGCTCTTAGAGCTTACAATTTACAGTAACTATATGTACAATATATTCTAGTATATTTTAACTGCTATTATAATATGTTACTACTTCCTTCTTTCTAGTTTCATGATCTAACTGCTACAACACAATTTGTAACACACTCTATAACATTTTTTTCATCCACACTTTTCCTTTTCTCTGGATTATTATAAGTGTTGACATTATATGTACTTTTCTTATAAGAAATAATTTCAAATGATGTACATAATATTTAGATATTTTCAACGATAGTTTAGATGAGAAAAGTGTAGCAGTTTATTTTTCCTCTATCGATTCATCTTTTCATATCACATTTATTTTTGGTGCTAATTTGTTTGTTCTCTCATTTCGTTCACTGGATGTTTTCATTGAATGCCTTATTTAGAGGAATTAAAATTATTACCTTGAGGATTTTCTTCAAAAAAGAGTTCACACTAATAATATTGTATCATTATACTCTATCCTATCACTA
This sequence comes from Xestospongia muta, assembly GCA_963693285.1. Lineage (NCBI taxonomy): Eukaryota > Metazoa > Porifera > Demospongiae > Haplosclerida > Petrosiidae > Xestospongia > Xestospongia muta. The sequence continues at coordinate 1,469,010 of OY848927.1, forward strand.
CACAGGTGGCTGTTAATGTTAGCTATAGTGTCATCAGTTAGAACTAAGATTATTTAAAGATTCTTTAAGATATAGCAAAGTTAGTGACATTATACTATACAATACTTATTACACAATAAAAAATACAGTGACAATAGAAAAAAAAACATGATTGTGTAATGGAAACACAGAAAATTAGAGTAACAACTAATTATGTTGAATACATGTACCAACATAAAATAATAACTACTAATAAAGACCTTTTTTCATTTCTACAGCTATGTGTCTTATTATAACATCATCTTCTTCATACAATACATCACAAATTTCAATCAGATATTGTTCAGCATCTTGGTGACTTTTCATTTGTCTATGTAACTCATGAACTACTTTCCTGGCTCTTTGATAAGCTGTATCACTTTGTACACTCATTACATCATCTACAAATGTATCAGTTATGATATGTTTGGTGTTGAATTTATCTATTATTCGATCAAAGTTTGACCTAATGGCTTCAGCTAAATTAAACATCTGCTTTTGAAATATTTCTGATGGAACATTGTGTTGAACTATGGAAAGATATAATTTTAATGTGAAGAATATTTATACTCGACACATATAAGGTAGAAATAACAGTATTGTTATTTTTACAAGGCAAATTACACCATGCATACCTGTTTCAATGGTTTGTAAACATCCAATGTTAATGTCTACACTTTGTTGTTCTATAAAAGTGCATGTTAAAATCAATTTATTTGTAAATATAGTACTTACGGGGACTGAAAGATCGAATAATGTGTATCTCTTTAGTATCAGACTTTACTCCCTTTAATGGAACAATATAGTCTAGTTCTGTGACTTTAGTGAAATGACTAGAGTCAACAGATATTGTTATTAATATAGAGGGGATAGAAGGGTCATGAACATCAAAGTTGTCAACAACATGTTTAGTTATCTGAATCATAAACAAATATTGACTTTAATATAGTCAAAAATAATACTTACCAGTACAGGTGTTTTGTGTGGACGGATGTTCCATCCATGTTGAGGATCATCAATAAGAACTAGTTCAATCTGGTTTTCACCTTCAAATTCAAAGACTATACTTGTTCCTTCCTCAACTTGAGGCAAAGATCGTCTTACATACTATTATACAGAGGAAGGGAAATGATTAAATTTTATAGATTTTCATAAAATATATATAATATATATATACCTCATGAAGCATATTAAGATTTCTAGTAACTAGGAATCTCATTAGCCATTCATGCCCTTTCTTTTCTTCATAAAACACCTTGCCTACATATAAAGGAGAAGGCCAGAAATATCCCCACACTGTTTGTAAAATGGTCCATAAAGAAAATTTCTGGAGGCAAATACTCCCATACTGTTCATTGGTGTTGAACTGTCCTCCTTCTATTAGTTCAAACTGGTAGGGAGGTAAATATTTTTGATTAGGAGCTGTAGCAAAACTCAGACATTTGGTATCCTCTTGATTGACTAGATGTAGACAGTGTTGGATCTCTAATTTGATTGGTTTGAGAAGTGGCTTAGACAGAGAAATCGCATATACACCACTGACTAATTCTGTTCCCTCAGGTAATTGAAATTGTCCACCAAACACCACTATCACTTCTATTTCACTAATCTCTGTTGGAGATAAAGTGTCTTGAGGAACACTAATCATTATACCATTCTCCTCCCAATTGAAAAAGTGGCACTTGTCTCCTTGAATCAGGAATGACCTCTTGTCTCCTAAATATATACCTTGAAGAGAAGTGGACAGGCTATCACTATCAAATTAAAAGGCACTCATTATTATAACAGCATTGACAAAAGACATACCCTTTAATATCTCCTATTGACAACTCCCTCTGTTGGGTAACACTCTCCTCATCAAATTCTATTAAAATAAAATGACTATTATTTAATATGTTATAGACAGTATTATTATTATGTAATTACTTACTGTCATTTGGTGTCTGTATATTTATGACATCACTAGATACCAGGGTTGTTGTAATCAGTAATTGTAATTGTAATTGTAATGATTATTAATGATTACAGTATCTCAAAGTAATTGTAATGTAATTGTAATTACACTAAGTAATTGTAATCAATTAGTAATTCAGTGCCTTATAGTTTAATATGTTAAATATGTCAGCATTTTTTGCTGGATAATAAATAAAAGCAAGTGTGTAAATGTGAGTTTAACATTCTTTACATATTGTACAATGTGTAAATGTGCCTTGTGCACTAAGCAGTCACATGACTGACAACACTACATGTGATTTGTCACTGAATGTAGCTATATCAACTGCAGTCACACTGTGTGAAACATATGACATGGCTACATGCAGCAATGGGAAAAGTGATTGTAATTGTAATCATTGCTTCAAAAAAATCAGTAATTTAATCATTACTTTTACTATCCGGTGAAAGTAATCAGTAATTATAATCATTATTTTTATCCTGTAATCACAACAACCCTGCTAGATACCATCATTTCTTATAAACCATTAAATAATAATCATAATTATAATTGTAATAATAACTCTGTGGAAGAGCATGGTGAGTAGGCCTCTACTTTACTATTTGCCTCAATTTGAGACTGGACCTCTAAATGGGAGGAGGCTTCTATTCAAAAAATATGATAGTAATGAATGAAACTCTTCTGTCTTATACTGGCCATAGACTATATAACTTTACTAACATAATACAAGGGAGATAGTAGCGCTATGTATCTTAGCGTGCAGTAAAAGATATTCTTAACTCACTTGTTGTGTTATTTTTAGTACATTCCTCTGGAAGATCATCATGTTCTAGATCAGAGATTTGTGCAATATCAGAATCTGCTATTGATGACTGATTAGTCAATAGCCCACTAGTTGTATAGCCTGACTCAATAGAACCTGCTAAAGATTCTTGATCATCATGTAAACCAGCCATAACTTCTTCAAGTAGTGTAACAATGTTATGATGACCATTTTGGTGAGCTATATCTAGAGGTGTGTGACCAGCTATATCTTTTAGAAGTGGATTAGCACCATATTCTAATAAACGTCTAACAGTATTTTCACGTCCATACTGACTAGAAAGGTGCAATGCTGTAGTACCAATAGGAGTTTTATGATTGATGTTAAGTTGGGTCTTCAATAAATTTCTGATAATATTATCATGTCCTTTGGCACAAGCTATCATAAGAGGTGCAAAGCCATTATTCAAAGCTAGGTTAGGATCTGCCCCATTACTAAGTAAAGTAGAGATGACTGATAAGTGACCATTTTGGCTGGCACAATAAAATGCTGTTCTTCCATTTCTGTCTTGAGTATTTATTGGAACATTTCTCTCTAGTAATAGTTGAACGACATCATTATGACCTTTTCCACTGGCTGCCATTAAAGGTGTTGCTCCATTCTTCATAGAAAGATTTGGGTCAGCACCATTGGTAAGTAATGTATGAACAAGAGACAAGTGACCTTTTTGGGAGGCAAAACCAATTGCTGTTGCTCCATTGCTGTTCTGGGTATTTATTAGAATATTCCAGTCAAGTAATAGTTTAACAACGTCATTATAGCCTTGATCACTAGCAATCATAAGAGCAGTCGACCCATTATTATCAGGTAGTTTAGGATCTGCCCCATGACTAAGTAAAGTAGAGATGACTGATAAGTGACCATTCTCGCTGGCACAAAAAAATGCTGTTCTTCCATTTGTGTCTTGAGTATTTATTGGAACATTTCTCTCTAGTAATAGTTGAACGACATCATTATGACCTTTTCCACTGGCTGCCATTAAAGGTGTTGCTCCATTCTTCATAGAAAGATTTGGGTCAGCACCATTGGTAAGTAATGTATGAACAAGAGACAAGTGACCTTTTTGGGAGGCAAAACCAATTGCTGTTGCTCCATTGCTGTTCTGGGTATTTATTAGAATATTCCAGTCAAGTAATAGTTTAACAACGTCATTATAGCCTTGATCACTAGCAATCATAAGAGCAGTCAACCCATTATTCTCAGCTAGGTTAGGATCCGCCCCATTATTAAGTAAAGTAGAGATGACTAATAAGTGACCATTTTGGCTGGCACAATAAAATGCTGTTCTTCCATTTGTGTCTTGAGTATTTATTGGAACATTTCTCTCTAGTAATAGTTGAACGACATCATTATGACCTTTTCCACTGGCTGCCATTAAAGGTGTTGCTCCATTCTTCATAGAAAGATTTGGGTCAGCACCATTGGTAAGTAATGTATGAACAAGAGACAAGTGACCTTTTTGGGAGGCAAAACCAATTGCTGTTGCTCCATTGCTGTTCTGGGTATTTATTAGAATATTCCAGTCAAGTAATAGTTTAACAACGTCATTATAGCCTTGATCACTAGCAATCATAAGAGCAGTCAACCCATTATTCTCAGCTAGGTTAGGATCCGCCCCATTATTAAGTAAAGTAGAGATGACTAATAAGTGACCATTTTGGCTGGCACAATAAAATGCTGTTCTTCCATTTGTGTCTTGAGTATTTATTGGAACATTTCTCTCTAGTAATAGTTGAACGACATCATTATGACCTTTTCCACTGGCTGCCATTAAAGGTGTTGCTCCATTCTTCATAGAAAGATTTGGGTCAGCACCATTGGTAAGTAATGTATGAACAAGAGACAAGTGACCTTTTTGGGAGGCAAAACCAATTGCTGTTGCTCCATTGCTGTCCTGGGTATTTATTAGAATATTCCAGTCAAGTAATAGTTTAACAACGTCATTATAGCCTTGATCACTAGCAATCATAAGAGCAGTCAACCCATTATTATCAGGTAGTTCAGGATCTGCCCCATGACTAAGTAAAGTAGAGATGACTGATAAGTGACCATTCTTGCTGGCACAAAAAAATGCTGTCAATCCCTCCTTGTCCTGGGTGTTTATTGGAACATTTCTTTCTAATAATAGTTGAACGACATCACCATGGCCATTTTGACTGGCTATCATAAGAGGTGTAAAGCCATTATTCTCAGCTAGGTTAGGATCTGCCCCATTATCAAGTAAAGTAGAGATGACTGATAAGTGACCATTCTGGCTGGCACAAAAAAATGCTGTGAATCCCTCCTTGTCCTGGGTGTTTATTGGAACATTTCTTTCTAATAATAGTTGAACGACATCACCATGGCCATTTTGACTGGCTATCATAAGAGGTGTAAAGCCATTATTCTTAGCTAGGTTAGGATCTGCCCCATTATTAAGTAAAGTAGAGATGACTGATAAGTGACCATTCTGGCTGGCACAAAAAAATGCTGTGAATCCCTCCTTGGCCTGGGTGTTTATTGGAACATTTCTTTCTAATAATAGTTGAACGACATCACCATGGCCATTTTGACTGGCTATCATAAGAGGTGTAAAGTCATTATTCTTAGCAAGGTTAGGATTTGCTCCATTATTAAGTAAAGCACAGATGACTGATAAGTGACCATTCTGGCTGGCACAAAAAAATGCTGTGAATCCCTCCTTGTCCTGGGTGTTTATTGGAACATTTCTTTCTAATAATAGTTGAACGACATCACCATGGCCATTTTGACTGGCTATCATAAGAGGTGTAAAGCCATTATTCTCAGCTAGGTTAGGATCTGCCCCATTATCAAGTAAAGTAGAGATGACTGATAAGTGACCATTCTGGCTGGCACAAAAAAATGCTGTGAATCCCTCCTTGTCCTGGGTGTTTATTGGAACATTTCTTTCTAATAATAGTTGAACGACATCACCATGGCCATTTTGACTGGCTATCATAAGAGGTGTAAAGCCATTATTCTCAGCTAAGTTAGGATCTGCCCCATTATTAAGTAAAGTAGAGATGACTGATAAGTGACCATTCTGGCTGGCACAAAAAAATGCTGTGAATCCCTCCTTGTCCTGGGTGTGTATTGGAACATTTCTTTCTAATAATAGTTGAACGACATCAACATGGCCATTTTGACTGGCTATCATAAGAGGTGTAAAGCCATTATTCTCAGCTAGGTTAGGATCTGCCCCATTACTAAGTAAAGTAGAGAATACTGATAAGTGACCATTCTGGCTGGCACAAAAAAATGCTGTGAATCCCTCCTTGTCCTGGGTGTTTATTGGAACACTTCTTTCTAATAATAGTTGAACGACATCAACATGGCCATTTTGACTGGCTATCATAAGAGGTGTAAAGCCATTATTCTCAGCTAGGTTAGGATCTGCCCCATTACTAAGTAAAGTAGAGATGACTGATAAGTGACCATTCTGGCTGGCATAAAAAAATGCTGTGAATCCCTCCTTGTCCTGGGTGTTTATTGGAACATTTCTATCTAATAGTAGTTGAACGACATCACCATGGCCATTTAGACTGGCTTTCATAAGAGGTGTAAAGCCATTATTCTTAGCTAGGTTAGGATCTGCCCCATTACTAAGTAAAGTAGGGATGACTGATAAGTGACCATTCTGGCTGGCACAAAAAAATGCTGTAAATCCCTTCTTGTCCTGGGTGTTTATTGGAACATTTCTTTCTAATAGTAGTTGAACGACATCACCATGGCCATTTAGACTGGCTATCATAAGAGGTGTAAAGCCATTATTCTTAGCTAGGTTAGGATCTGCCCCATTATTAAGTAAAGTAGAGATGACTGATAAGTGACCATTCTGGCTGGCACAAAAAAATGCTGTGAATCCCTCCTTGTCCTGGGTGTTTATTGGAACATTTCTTTCTAATAGTAGTTGAACGACATCACCATGGCCATTTTGACTGGCTATCATAAGAGGTGTAAAGCCATTATTCTTAGCAAGGTTAGGATCTGCCCCATGACTAAGTAAAGTAGAGAGGACTGATAAGTGACCATTCTGGCTGGCACAAAAAAATGCTGTAAATCCCTTCTTGTCCTGGGTGTTTATTGGAATATTTCTTTCTAATAGTAGTTGAACGACATCACCATGGCCATTTAGACTGGCTATCATAAGAGGTGTAAAGCCATTATTCTTAGCTAGGTTAGGATCTGCCCCATTATTAAGTAAAGTAGAGATGACTGATAAGTGACCATTCTGGCTGGCACAAAAAAATGCTGTGAATCCCTCCTTGTCCTGGGTGTTTATTGGAACATTTCTTTCTAATAGTAGTTGAACGACATCACCATGGCCATTTTGACTGGCTATCATAAGAGGTGTAAAGCCATTATTCTCAGCTAGGTTAGGATCTGCCCCATTACTAAGTAAAGTAGAGATGACTGATAAGTGACCATTCTGGCTGGCATAAAAAAATGCTGTGAATCCCTCCTTGTCCTGGGTGTTTATTGGAACATTTCTATCTAATAGTAGTTGAACGACATCACCATGACCATTTAGACTGGCTATCATAAGAGGTGTAAGGCCATTATTCTCAGCTAGGTTAGGATCTGCCCCATTACTAAGTAAAGTAGAGATGACTGATAAGTGACCATTATGGCTGGCACAAAAAAATGCTGTCAATCCCTTCTTGTCCTGGGTGTTTATTGGAACATTTCTTTCTAATAGTAGTTGAACGACATCACCATGGCCATTTAGACTGGCTTTCATAAGAGGTGTAAAGCCATTATTCTTAGCTAGGTTAGGATCTGCCCCATTACTAAGTAAAGTAGAGATGACTGATAAGTGACCATTCTGGCTGGCACAAAAAAATGCTGTAAATCCCTTCTTGTCCTGGGTGTTTATTGGAACATTTCTTTCTAATAGTAGTTGAACGACATCACCATGGCCATTTAGACTGGCTATCATAAGAGGTGTAAAGCCATTATTCTTAGCTAGGTTAGGATCTGCCCCATTATTAAGTAAAGTAGAGATGACTGATAAGTGACCATTCTGGCTGGCACAAAAAAATGCTGTCAATCCCTCCTTGTCCTGGGTGTTTATTGGAACATTTCTTTCTAATAGTAGTTGAACGACATCACCATGGCCATTTTGACTGGCTATCATAAGAGGTGTAAAGCCATTATTCTTAGCAAGGTTAGGATCTGCCCCATGACTAAGTAAAGTAGAGATGACTGATAAGTGACCATTCTGGCTGGCACAAAAAAATGCTGTCAATCCCTCCTTGTCCTGGGTGTTTATTGGAACATTTCTTTCTAATAGTAGTTGAACGATATCACCATGGCCATTTTGACTAGCTATCATAAGAGGTGTAAAGCCATTATTCTTAGCTAGGTTAGGATCTGCCCCATGACTAAGTAAAGTAGAGATGACTGATAAGTGACCATTCTGGCTGGCACAAAAAAATGCTGTCAATCCCTCCTTGTCTTGGGTGTTTATTGGAACATTTCTTTCTAATAGTAGTTGAACGATATCACCATGGCCATTTTGACTAGCTATCATAAGAGGTGTAAAGCCATTATTCTTAGCTAGGTTAGGATCTGCCCCATGACTAAGTAAAGTAGAGATGACTGATAAGTAACCATTCTCGCTGGCATAAAATAATGCAGTTGAACCATTTTTGTTCTTAGTGTTTATTGGTACATTTCTCTCTAGTAATAGTTGAACGATATCACCATGGCCATTTTGACTAGCTATCATAAGAGGTGTAAAGCCATTATTCTTAGCTAGGTTAGGATCTGCCCCATGACTAAGTAAAGCAGAGATGACTGATAAGTGACCATTCTGGCTGGCACAAAAAAATGCTGTCAATCCCTCCTTGTTCTGGGTGTTTATTGGAACATTTCTTTCTAATAGTAGTTGAACAACATCACCATGGCCATTTAGACTGGCTATCATAAGAGGTGTTGTGCTATCATTCTTAGCTAGGTTAGGATCTGCTCCTTTGTTAAGTAAAATGGAGACAACTGTTGTATAACCATATTGACTAGCTATATGCAAAATAGAATCGTTGCTTTTTGTTTTGGATATCAACATTACACTAGACTGTAGTAGTAGGTTAGGATTACCACCTACTTCAAGAAGAAGAGCTATAGCAGGAAGAGGACCATCAAACTGAATAGTCCTCAACAGAGCTGTGTCAAATGTCATGTCATCTTGTGTTGAATTGTAACTAAACAATGTGTTATGTTCTACTGTTAGTGAAATTACACCAACTGATGATAACTCTTCATGATTATATTTAATTTGTGCAATGAGGTCAGCTGTTTCTTTAGAAACACTCCATGTAACACTCATACTACTATTACTACTTTTGACAATCATGTCAGTGAATAGATCTTTGTAATCTTGAAAGAGGACATTTGCCAGAAACTCAAACTGCCGTATTGTTACCTCTAACCACATTTCTTGCACTTTTAGTTCTACATTGACTTTTTCCGAAGTCTTATCTTTCGATTTGATAATAGCCAGATCTTTCATTTTTGTTGACATTTTAAATGTTATTAAGTCATTTTCATAATTCTGTACTTCATCTAGCAAGCCAGTCTCAAAAAGAAACATCTTAACTACTTTTTGAAGAGATTGATGTTTGAAATAATGTCGTTTGCTCTGTAGCTCATCAAACAATGTGTCATATGTGATATCACTTATGTTAAGCAATGACATTTGGTGACACAGCTTTTGTTGTTTCAAGTATCGATAAAATGGTAAAAGTTTGTTTGGTCTTTCTACTAAAAACTTCTGCATTTTTGAGACTAACATGGCAAATCTATGTTCAAAATGAGCAATTTTTTCTACTATATCTCTTTTAAGAGGCACTTCATTCAAACTTGCCTGTTGCTCTTCAATGACAGAGTCGATGGTGAGATGTTGGTCATCATCTTCAATGCTATGTTCTTCATGCTGTGGCTTTGATGGTACATCATCTAATATAGTAGCATATTTCTTTCTGATATGCTCAGCAACTACTGGATTGATTTTGTCTACTGCATCAGCCACAGTACGCCATGAATGTACAGTGTCTCTTTGATCAAGCCATTTTTGTAAACAATGAGTTTTACATTGCCTGGTCCCTGGATATTTCTCCCTGATATCTTCAATATCTGACACATTAAGGACTACAGCCAGTTCATCCCATTTAACTTCTTCTAGTTCATTACTTAGTAGATTGAGAGTAGGTGGACTAAGATTACCGGACATTGTGAACTATAAAATGAAACAATTCAATAAAATATCATTGTAATAGTTGTCATAACTTTACACATGTATACACAATAATTACTGATATAGCTGTATCATGCTCTGCATGATGTGTATACATACTACAATGACTTTAGTTAATGACATACCTCATAACTCTATGTACTGTTCTATTGATCAAAGTGTTTTGACGATTGAGTAAATTGGTCACAGTAGTTTAGGGCCAGTCTGATATATCACACAAGTCTAATTAAGTATAGAGAACACTGCCTTAGTAGATATTCAGGTAATGGTAAAGATTATTACTTCCAACAACAGGTTTTGTCATCAAGGTTAGGGAGGTAGATAACTTTATTTTAAAAGGACACCTTTAATGACTAGATGTTTATTATCAATGATTACTATAGTCAGTAGACGACAAATTGAGAAAGTACAAGTATAGATTCTGGCTTAGCAATCAACACCTACACAGCCTCTTTTAGCTTTGTTACGTAGACTAATAAAAGTTAAAATAGTGGATAGATATAAGATAATGGTTATTCTTTGCTTACCATGAAAAGCTCAGCCTCACTCTTTCTTTGCACAACGACAAATGTTGAGCGGGGCTTACTCGTCGAAAATTAACTCTCAAGTCTGCAGTAGAGCAGGGGGAGGGGCTGGCTACGCGAGACTAGAGTGGAAAGTAGTTCGAGGAACTGAGGACTACTTTGGTGACCATAATTAGTTGCTACTGACCATTTGTGACAGCCAAAAGTTGATTTTGACTGCTAACAATGTTTCTCCTTTACCAAAGATCGTCCTACCTGGCAAGTTTTCTGTAAAATTCCAATCAAAACTGGTCCATCAGTAAATTTTGGACCCAAAAATCGTGATAAATTACATATTAAAGATTTTTCCTTATAAATTTTGATCTTAGTTGTTGTAAAATAAAATTGAAAGAGATTATAATTATGATGATGTAGATCTACATTGTGTGACGCTACACAAATTATTAAACCACACCCTTATACCACATGGCCAATGAATTAGAGAATTGGCAGAAACTTGCTGACAAATTGTGTAAGAAAGAAGCTTGTAAGATCCAGGCTTGTCTACAAGGTAGTCTGTTATATCATTAGAGAGCAATATCGTCACTTAAAATATGTATTCCTTATTGTCTATCAGCTCACAATTACCAGGAAGAATTTTCTACTAATGAGATAAATACATTACGTCATTGTTGTTTAAAACTAAGACCAGAAATATTAAGTCTTTCTGTTCACTGCAGTGGATTTAGAGGTAAGTTTAGTAGTTAGCAAGATTGATGAGGATAAATGGACAGGGTTCTTCTATCCACACTGGTTTTGTCTCTTTAGTCTAACATATCTTGGCCATATGATTAAGGAAATGTCTAGAGTGTCGATAATGGAGCACATACTTAGGTTCCAATGTTTAAAGTTTAGGATCTGGGTATAGTATTAAGTTTCCATTAAAGTGTAGTGTTTTATTACCTGCACTCACTGTCTATGGTTAAATGATGGAAAGACAAAAACTTATGAAATACAATATAATAAGATTATAATTCAAAAAGTCATCCAATAATCGTTTTTTAAAATCCTGACTTTACAGTGAAACACTGACTAGAACTATAAAGATCAGATAATTAGTAGCAGTGTCTATGGAAGACTGTAGCCATAGAACACTAGAAATGTAAAGAAGGAAGTTAATGAGAAGCTTTGAACATTTATCAGTCACACCCATTGTCATAGCTCTCACAATAATTGTTAATAAAATTGGTTGCTATATGTGTTGGTAGTTAAAGGATTTGGTTTAAATTCATTTGTCTGTCTTATATATTAAAATTGTTAAAGTGGATAGATGAATGGATGGATAGATGCCATGTGGTTCAAAGTGATTATAGGACTGCCTATCACACACACAATGAATGCGAAGTAAAAATGCTAAGACATATTTGATAAGATTTAATGGATATTGAGAAAAGGTTCTTGTTAAGTTACATGGTATTTTGAAAGTAATAGTTAGTTCATATAAGTCTTATTATCTGATATATACTGATATTTCCACTTTGATTGACCCATATTTTTGTGTGATAAGGACAGTTTTGCTCATATAGTTTACATTATACTGTAAATACACAGTAATATATCTTAGTATTACTTGATTGCTACTAATACAGTCTTGAATAGATGAGTGTTTTATAGATTACCTTCTTTAGATCGCAGTAAACAAGATGGCAAACAATCAAAGAAGTAATGAACCAACTACTGTTTTGGTAATATATAATTTAAATATAATACGTTACTATTTTTATTCTTTCTAGAGTTATATATTTCATGATCTACCTGCTACAACACAGTTTGTATTGCGCTCTATCACATTTTTTTCATCCACACTTTTCCTTTTCTCTGGATTATTGTAAGTGTTGACATTATATGTGCTCTTCTTATAAGATGTGTACAAAATAGACCAATAAAAACATCTACATAGTATGTGATATAGTGTAGCACTTGTAAGTGACATTTTATTGACAACATACCAGACAACATATTAAGTGCCATTTACAAATATCTAGTCAATTCCATATACACTAAATAGAATACTTATTATACTCTGTCCAAGTTGAGTTGAGCTACCCAGACATGTAAATAACTTTGCCGTTTTCCTCGTTATCCATGTGGGACTTATACCAATCAATTTAGCTTACAAACGTGCATTTTATATATAAAACAAGAAAGTAGCAAACTATAAAACTCCATACATTTTCAATGACATACCTTTGCTTTGTCATACTTCAAATTTGCACCTTCAAGCAGTTTGAGGATTTAATGAATAACACTTTTCACCTTGTGAAGTCATCCATGTGTAACATGACAATTCAAAATTACAGTTCTAATTATATGAACAGATGTTCTATTATAAATAATAATCAGGTATTGTCTTTTGCGATTTAAGGCACCTATAAAGGCTCTGAAAAAAACTTTTAACAAATAAAGAAGACTGAAAATACTTAGAACTATTCATCATCAGAATTATCAGCCTCTTGATGCTGGTACATGAAAGTCCTATGGGATCAGAGGTTCATTTCAGAGATCCTTTAGCCTGTTTATGCCTGTTGAGTTCCTCAAAATAGTCATAGACATTCGCAACAACCTCCTTTCTTTGTGACCTTAGTCTTTTTCCGTTTGGCATCCACATGAACAAATAATGAATAAAATTAAAATGTACTTCAGCGCTAATTGCATATAATAGGAGAGGAAATACCTCACCTTACATTCAATACATAAAACACCTTTTTTTAATGAAAGGCTCTTCTCAACTCGGACAGAGTATAACTGTAGTTAGTATTGTTCATCAGATCAGATGATACATCTAGCTGATAGAACATCTTGTTTAATACTCACTAGGTACTAATGAGTAAAGTATATGGTGTTTGTCTTTTTCCTCCTGGCACATACAACAAACATACCAGGTGGTACTAAAATTGTTTTGGGTCACATGTTAACTGTTTCAATGTCTACTTCATTTTATTATATTGTTGTATGTGACCTTTGAAGCCAACCAATTAAATTTAACTGCATATAGTAACCACTGACACACCTAGCAACCAATGAATGTTATTAGTTCTATAGCAAGCACTTTGTATGACCATGAGTGATCAAAGCTTCTGAGTTCTGTTACTTGAGAAAATATCTTTGAGCAGTCCATAGTTTTGCTAACTTTCAGTCTTCAAAGTTAGCAATAATCTAGTCCCTTATAGCAATAACAGTACATCAAAATAATCTTAGGATGATTTTTACAATTATATTCTGGTTCTTTGTATAAAATAATGTTATATATATATACTTTGTTTATCTGTCATTATAGAGTGTCTGGTGAGTTTGCTTATCGTTGCTATCTCTTTGCATTCTTAGCTGGTTTCTTCACTTATGCTATAAGATTTCATTATAGAATGAATGAAGGACAGGTATTAATAAAATAGAGTACATGATATTTGGTTTGTATTTCTATCAGATTTGTAGTTACAGCTATTTCTATTAACTATGTCTTATACACTTAGTATTATAACCATATAGTAGTAATATTATAGGTGACTATAGTACTTATATTGTACAGGTCTCTCTCTTTAGTCGTGCTGCTCTAAATCTCTTTACAACAGAAGATAGTGGTCATTACATGATCTATACCTTTTTCTTCTACAATCAATATCCCACTACCAGTATGTCCATTAACTCCACCCCTTGTGACCACACCTACTTTTTCTCTAGTTTATATTCTTCCCCTATTGTTTTATTCAATTTTGCTTACTATGAAGTATATCCAAGGGTTATTACCAGTGAGTATACTACCTAATATACAATACTGATAAGATTGTATAGTAGCAATGTATGATTAAATAGTAGATAGTTACTACTAGACAGTTACTACTAGACACTAGTTACTACTAGACACTAGTCCTCAATTAGACTCATACCCAGACACCCACTCAAGAGTGAGTAGGTGTCTGGGTATGAGACTAGCCCTCACTATATTGTACTTCTAATCTGGTGGGAAGTTTTCACAGCTACATACACATATAGTTTATCAGATGTTATGGTTAATTTCATGAGTACATACCTAAGTACTCTGTGAGAGACTTGTATCTTCCTATTATACAATGTTTGATAATATTAACAACTTTTAAATATAATATCTTAATATCATTATTTCTTTTGTCCAATAGTTTCTACCACCTGCTCTTCATAGGTAATATAATTATATAATATCATTGATAATGTGATATTATTACTTTTAGTATTACAATAAAGATCATTAACATTATATCAAGGAAACAACCAGATATACATCGTTTTATAGCATATTGTGAAGTATTTATTTTTATAATACTGCTATGGAAGGTGATCACGTAAGACAACACAATAGTAAGAGTTACAATAAATTATATTATCTATTATTATTTTATACAGTGGTTATGTGTTTATTTTGGCACCATATTTGTACTATTATTTCTTGAAAATGAGATACACCTCTCGAAGAAACCCAAGTGTCAGGTCTGGTGAATTATAGACACACCCACATCTGTACATACAATTATATTAGCATGGACCCCATATAATTAATGATTTATTATTGTTTTGTAGGATAGTTTTTGCTGAACTAAACCAGTCTGTCGAAACATTTGCTTGTCATCCAAAGTGTCCACCCTTTCTCTCAACAATGTTACGTAAAATTGTAGCATTTATATCAAGACTAAATCCTTTACCTGGTACTGAATATAATCCTCAGAACCCCTCGTGAGGTATTGACACTGGTACAGTACTAACTTTAGGAATGAACCGATTAATAGGAATATTAATATTTAGGTTTATTTATATACAAAATATTTAAATATTATTTGAGGAGGTCAAATAGTTTGTTGCTCTTTTCTTGTGCAATATCTTTAGGTAACCGCCCACGGTTATCTTTAGCTTGCTTAAGGGAAGGTAATTTGGAAATAATTACTTTGATTATTTCAGGGTTACCCCCTTCAGCACCCTAATGGGAATATACCATTATTGCTTGATAGTGTGGTGGTTTACTTTGTGTAATGATGTCATACCATCACTATCTACAATTGAAGGGTCTGCCCCATGATGTAATAACAAGTTTACAATATTCAAGTGTCCACTATAAGCTGCTCTATGTAATGGTGTTGCACCACCTAAAGACAAGACAATATATAGATAGAGAAGAGTGGATAGATATACAGATGTGGATATAGTAGACAAATAGGTTTATAACCTTGTGTTTGGGAATTCACCTTAGCTCCTGCTTGTATTAATACCTTGTATATTTATAGTTACCATGACGACTTGCAAATGCTATTTCATGTACGTGCACATATCAAGATATAACATAATGATGCATACCAGAGCAGAATATCCTGATGAGTCCTGACTATTGACATCTGTTCCCTCACCTACTATGTAGGTATTTTTATGTTACAATTACTACTTTGATCTTTTTAGATATTTGTATTGCCATCCCTACATTTTATGATTTTTCAATACAATTATGTACTTGTCTAATCATTACATTGTACAGTTCACAATGTCTCATAATCTTTGGCCACCTACTCTTGTTCTTCTTTGTGATGAGCTGGAAGAAGTAAATGAATGGGACAAACTGGCTATAGGCCTTAATGTTTTGGATTTTAGGGGCAAATGCCTAAACAAGAACTATTAATTAAACATCAGTTATTACCATTCTCTGCTGTAGCGCAAGCTGTGTGGTATGTTAACAATATATGTATGTTGTGTTTATTAGTATGTGTTATTAGTTCTGGTAATCTACTAATGTTTGCACTATCTATGGAAAAACATCAGGTACGTTAACTTACCTTGTAATATATAATTATGACACAGTTGTAAAAAATCATTTGGAACTATAAAAATAACTATAGCTCTCTCATTTATCAATCTTCCTTTGTGCTCATGCATTTAGGCATTTTTCATTAAAGCTGGAATATATCTCATTTTAGAGAAATTGAAAACTGTTGCTTTGAGAAATCTCTTCAAAAAAGTGTAAGTCTTACATTAATATCATTATATTCTATCCTATTACTACACAGGTGGTTGTTATTGTCAAAATGTCATCAGTTAGAACTAAGAGCATTTGAGGATGCTTTAAAATTTAACAAAGTAAATGACACATCTATATTATATATAGTTGGACTGAATTTGTGATATCTGTGTAGGAAGAAGATATTGATGCTGATGAAGTAGAATGTATTGTTGCTAATCTCATTGACAAAGTATGTGTCCATTATTATTTATTTAGTAGTATTTGTTGAGTATCTGTTTCTCCTATGTCTAGAATTATATTAAAGGTTATATATCTCATCAACATCAAAAACTGGTTTTCAGCAAACAAAATGCTTTTCCATCTCTCTCTTCTATCCAAAAATAAATAAAATAGTATTAAATATTAATAATTATTATTTATAACAAGAGAGGTAGTCTTCTCCTCCCACTTTATAAACGTGAGCAAATGCCGTCTACAGAGCAATGGCAGAGGAAGACTTATCTCATGATGTAGAGCCTGTTCCAACTAGCGTTGTTACAACTGACGATGAAAGGACACTTTCAGTGTGGTATCTTATGTTAGTGAATATAGAGTCACTGATAGACCTGACAAAGAGTGGCTACAATAAAGAGGACATTGAAGTTGCTAATAAACTCTTGGAGAGTGTTATTGATAATTTGCAACAAATACGGGATGCATTTGTTGAATTGCAGGAAAAGTCACTAATGGAAGAATATGCTAACAAGATTCTCTGTGAAAAACCAACTGCCCAAAGCAAATTGGTCTACTGATCCCACTCTCACTATCCAGAAAACTGGTGGTGTTTACAAAGTACCACCTGATACTGAAAGGCGGCCAAAGATACCTGATGAGCTTTGGGAAACACTTTTAGTGGAAGCTATGATTACAGAGAAAGAAGTTATGGAACAACCAAAGAGGGCCATTGCATTACAGCCACTAGATGACCTCTTGTCTGTCCCTCCAGTATCATACATGCTGGATATTCTTGATATTACCAAGCAAAGTGAAGGCATGGGGAAAGGATCATCACTCTCAGATTATCCTAAAGTCATCAATTACATACCAAATGAATTTTTAGTGTCACATCCAACTGCAAAGAATGCATCAGGAACTGTTACACTTCCAGACTCTCACAAGATTCTACTTCATCTCGATTTCCCATTGAAAGGTGGTTCTGGTAAAGGAGGCACAACTTTTATAGTTGTTGGTGATTCTAAACCACCATATAATGTGGAGTCTCCGTATTTAATTTTCCATCAGTATGAGCCTGGTTTGCAAGAAAACACGGCTTTTTTCTTTTCTACACAATCATTTGAATATGTTGAATACTTACCTGATCCTTACTCAAAACGTTTTCTTGGTGATGATGCAACAACTGATTTAATAAAGAAAAGCAGTGAAATAGTGTCCCTGGTATTAAAAGCTAAAGGATATCGTAACTATCAGTCTCTATTGTATTGGATGAACAGTAAAAGGTACATTATCTATATAGTGTAGATAAATTAGCTCATAGAATAGAGTTACTGGTGGATGGATACCTATACAATAGTATATAGACTTATTACCTTATATGGTATGGTATAATAACTTTGTTGATTTAATTGATAGCATATACTTTAAGAGATTTTGATGCTGTCACTTTTTATTTCCCATAATTTAGGGGCCCTGACTTTCTTGACATGAAATGCCACAATAGTTGTTGGTATTGTCAGGATCTATGTGAGATTTGTCTTGACCGAGCCATCCTTGGACCCTCAATGACAGCTATACATGATAAAACATTGAAATTTTGTTCTGAGCAATGCCACAAAGTCTACAATGTAATCCCTGAACCACAAAGCCTAATATTTGCACCTGAAGATCAATCGAATAATGAATTAAAAGTCCCTGATGGACATAAGGAGTATATTCACCTATATTCTAATGGAAAACTAGATGATGGATGTTTTATAACAAGCTTATCCCTCTGTGAAGGTGATGGTTCTGAGGATTTTCCTCTTGGAGGATACTATATGAACTATTATATTCGGACCTCAAACTACCAGTGTCACTATGAGTATTTTGTCAGTCAAGATCTTCAGCCATTGAATGCTGTCACATATGCAAGAGCATCAGTAAATCTATTCGATGAAGATGATTGTGATGACATAATGCAATCATCAATAAACATATTACAAGGGACCTTTATGAGATCTGGTTTGTTAACTATATCACAATTTTTTGATGTTCTAAAAGTGCAAAAGGTCATGATGTCTACTCCTAATTCATTTTTTCTTGACTTCACTGACACTAACAGATGCACCTCTTCTGATGTTTCATCCGCTTCTCAACAAAATGAAGATACGCTGTCTCACGAAGAGAAGCCAACAGAAATGTTAACAAGTGAACAGATTATAGAAGCTCTTTTAAGCAGTGGTGACTATTTAGATGCTTTTCTCAAGACGCATAGTTCAGATAAAGAGAATGAAGCATCTCCTACTGTTGCTGAGATTAATGTTGGAGAAAGTCTAAATGATAATTCATCAACTACATCAAGAATTACAGGAATGACACATTGTGAGAAGGAAGATGAATACACACTCACACAAGAGGAGTTTGAAAATCATCCGTGCTTTGTATCTTGAAAAAGTTCACATAATTTAGTTTTATTGATTAATTGTTTTGTGTTGTTGTCATTAACTATATTGTGCTAATTTCAACATCTTATAATTTATGGAAACTAAAATTACTTATTATAAGTGCATATTTGTTTATTATTCTATTTAAGCATAAAATATGTGTATTCAAAATTATTTTCTGGAGATGTATGTAGTAATTAAGATACAGTTTGTTGTGTACTGTTTCTTGTACATTATTTCCAGTTCACTACTGAAGTAGTTTAACATATACTAGCTATATGTAGTAGTATATGATCTGACAATATCGTTTAATTCACTAGGTACATTAGATACAACATTGTGTTTCTATTTCAATCCTTTTTATGATAATGATTTATAAGGTCTTTGTATACAATAAAATCTCTAGTTATAATACTAGTGTTTACAGAAACCTGATCATAAATGATTGAGATCCATCATATTAATATTAATTGATAATTTAAAGATTTGATTTATTATCTCAAAATATGTAGTTTATTAGGTTCAATTTTCAGTAAATAAAAATTAATCACACATCATAACAAAAAATAGAATAAACAACAGCTATATATTAGTATTATAATAACAAAACAACAATTATTACTAATGTATATCTCATTTCATTTCTACAGCTATGGTCTTATATAACATCTCCATACAATACATCACAAATTTCAACCTGATATTGTTCAGCATATTGGTGATTTTTCATTTGTCTATCACTTTGTACACTCATAACATCATCTATTATAACAAAGTAGACATCAAGACTCTATTTGAAAGAGTTATAGTAAATAGTAATATACTATATTTCCTTGAATAGAAGCCTGGGCCTTTCAATATTTTGGCTAGGCCTCTAGACAAAGGAGGCCTTTATTTATTGACTAATATTAATTATTTAACTGTATCCACACTAAATTCTCTTGCAGGAGCTTGCTTGGATTTTTGTTTGCACACTTTCAACGGCTTTAAGCTTGAAAGACTTGTATATGAACATGTGGAGATTATACATGACACATATTGGATGTGGCAAGTAAGCCTCTGCTTTACTATTTGGCTCAATTTACCCAGGTCTCAATTCAAGACATGGCCTCTGTTTGGAGGAGACTTCTATTCAAGGGAATATTATAACAATCATTGAAAATCTTCTGTTTATGCTAGCTAAAGACTATAGTATATCCAATTTGAGTTGAGCTACCCAGACATGTAATAACTTTGCAGTTTTACGAGCTATCTACATGGGACTTGCACCAATCAATTCAACTTGCAAACGCGACTATTATATATAAAATTTGACTACACATGCAACTTTACTATAGCATAACACAAGGGAGATAGTAATGCTATGTATCCTAACATGCAGTAAAAGATATTCTTGACTCACTTGTTGTGTTAATTTCAATACATTCTTCTGAAAAAATCATCATCTTCTAGGTCAGACATTTGTCCAATGTCAAAATCTGCTACTAGTGAGTGATCACTTGAATAAACTGACTCAATAGAATCTGACAATGATTCTTGATCATCATGAAAACCAGCCTTTGCTTCTTGAAGTAGTGATACAATGTCTTGATGACCTTGTTGGTAAGCTATATCTAGAGGTGTGTGACCAGCTATATCTTTTAGAAGTGGATTAGCACCACATTCTAATAAATGTCTGACAATCTTCTCGTGTCCATTATAACTAGAAAGGTGCAATGCTGTAGTACCGATAGGAGTATGATGATTGATATTAACTTGGATCTTCAATAAATATCTGACAATATTGTCATGTCCATTGACACAAGCTATCATAAGAGGTGTCCAGCCATTGTTCATAGTTAGGTTAGGATCTGCTCCATTGTTAAGTAAGGTAGAGATGACTGATAAGTGACCATTCTTGCAGGCAAGATGAAGTGATGTTGCTCCAATCTTTGTCTGGGTGTTTATTGGAACATTTCTTTCTAGTAATACTTGAACTACATCACTATAGCCATTTTGACTGGATATGATAAGGGGTGTTGCTCCATTGTTCATAGCAAGATTAGGATCAGCCCCATTGCTAAGTAAGTCAAACACAACCGAGTAGTGACCCTTCATTGATGCAAAAATAATTGCTGTTGCTCCATCATTTCTTTGGCTATTTATTTGAACTTTCCTCTTTAATAATAGTTGGATGACCTCACCATGACCATTTAGACTTGCTATTATAAGAGGTGTTGTGCCATCATTCATAGCTAGGTTAGAGTCTGCCCCATTACTAAGTAAGGTAGACATGACTGATAAGTGACCATTTTGGCAAGCAAGATAAAATGCTGTGACTCCTTTCTTGTTCTGGGTGTTTATTGGAACATTTTTCTCTAGTAATAGTTGGATGACATCACTATGGCCATTTAGACTGGCTATCATAAGAGGTGTTGTGCCATCATTCTTAGCTAGGTTAGGATCTGCTCCATTACTAAGTAACATAGGTAACACCGATAAGTGACTATTCATGCTGGCAAGGTAAAATGCTGTCGCTCCTTTCTTGTTCTGGGTGTTTACTGGAACATTTCTCTCTAGTAATAGTTGAACGACATCATTATGACCTTCCCCACTGGCTGCCATTAAAGGTGTTGCTCCATTCTTCAAAGGAAGCTTTGGGTCAGCACCATTGCTAAGTAAATTAAAAACAAGAGACAAGTGACCTTTTTGACAGGCAAAACCAATTGCTGTTGCTCCATTGCTGTTCTGGGTATTTATTAAAATATTCCAGTCAAGTAAAAGTTGAACAACATCACTATAGCCTTGATCACTAGCTATCATAAGAGGTGTTGTGCCATCATTATCAGCTACGTTAGGATCTCCTCCATTACTGAGTAAGGTAGATATCACAGACAAGTAACCATTCTGGCTGGCATAAAATAATGCAGTTGAACCATTTTTGTTCTTAGTGTTTATTGGTACATTTCTCTCTAGTAATAGTTGTATAACATCATCTTGGCCTTTTTGACTGGCTATCATAAGAGGTGTTGTGCCATCATTTATAGCTAGGTTAGGATCTGCTCCTTTACTAAGTAAGGTAGACATTACTGAAAAGTGGTGATTCTGGACGGCACAATAAAATGCTGTTCTTTCATTTCTGTCTTGAGTATTTATTGGAACATTTCTCTCTAGTAATAGTTGAATGACATCGTTATGACCTTTTCCACTGGCTGCCATTAAAGGTGTTGTGCCATCATTCATAGCTAAGTTAGAGTCTGCTCCATTACTAAGTAAGGTGGAGATGACTGATAAGTGACCTTTCATGCTGGCAAGATAAAATGCTGTCACTCCTTTCTTGTTCTGGGTGTTTACTGGAACATTTCTCTCTATTAATAGTTGGACAATATCAACGTGGCCATTTAGACTGGCTATCATAAGAGGTGTCGTGCCATCATTATTAGCTAGGTTAGGATCTGCACCATTACTGAGTAAAGTAGAGATGACTGATAAGTGACCATTCTGGCTGGCACAAAAAAATGCTGTAGATCCCTCCTTGGCCTGTGTGTTTATTGGAACATTTCTTTCTAGTAATAGTTGAATAATATCACTATGGCCATTCAGACTGGCTATCATAAGAGGTGTAAGACCATTATTCATAGCTAGGTTAGGATCTGCCCCATTACTAAGTAAGGTAGAGATGACTGATAAATGACCTTTCATGCTGGCAAGAAAAAATGCAGTCACTCCTTTTTTGTTCTGGGTATTTACTGAAGCATTTCTCTTTAATAATATTTGGACGACATCACCGTGGCCTTTTTGACTGGCTGTCATAAGAGGTGTTGTGCCATCATTCATTGCTAGGTTAGGATCTGCTCCACTACTAAGTAAGGTCGACATGACTGATAAGTGACTATTTGTGCTAGCAAGATAAAATGCTGTAACGCCTTTTTTGTTCTGGGTGTTTACTGGAATATTTCTCTCTAGTAATAGTTGAACGACATCATTATGACCTTCCCCACTGGCTGCCATTAAAGGTGTTGCTCCATTCTTCAAAGGAAGATTTGGGTCAGCTCCATTGCTAAGTAAAGTAAAAACAAGAGACAAGTGACCTTTTTGGCAGGCAAAACCAATTGCTGTTGCTCCATTGCTGTCCTGGGTATTTATTAAAATATTCCAGTCAACTAAAAGTTGAACAACATCACTATAGCCTTGATCACTAGCTATCATAAGAGGTGTTGTGCCATCATTCAAAGCTAGGTTAGGATCTGCTCCATTACTGAGTAAGGTAGATATCACAGATAAGTAACCATTCTGGCTGGCATAAAATAATGCAGTTGAACCGTTTTTGTTCTTAGTGTTTATTGGTACATTTCTCTCTAGTAATAGTTGTATAACATCACCTTGGCCTTTTTGAGTGGCTATCATAAGAGGTGTTGTGCCATCATTCATAGCTAGGTTAGGATCTGCTCCATTACTAAGTAAGGTAGACATTACTGAAAAGTGGTGATTCTGGACGGCACAATAAAATGCTGTTCTTCCATTTCTGTCTTGAGTATTTATTGGAACATTTCTCTCTAATAATAGTTGGACAAAATCAACATGGCCATTTAGACTGGCTATCATAAGAGGTGTCGTGCCATCATTATTAGCTAGGTTAGGATCTGCACCATTATTGAGTAAAGTAGAGATGACTGACAAGTGACCATTTTGACAGGCACAAAAAAGTGCAGTTGCTCCATTTACATTTTGGGTGTCTATCAGAACATTTCTCTCTAATAATAGTTGGACAACATCACTATGGCCATTTAGACTGGCTATCATAAGAGGTGTAAAGCCATTATTCTTAGCTAGGTTAGGATCTGCCCTATTACTAAGTAAAGTAGACATGACAGATAAGTGTCCATTTTGGCTGGCACAATAAAATGCAGTATTTCCATTTCTGTCTTGAGTGTTTACTGGAACATTTCTCTCTAGTAATAGTTGAACGACATCGTTATGACCATTCCCACTGGCTGCCATAAGAGGTGTTGCTCCATTCTTCATTGAAAGATTTGGGTCAGCTCCATTGCTAAGTAAAGTAAAAACAAGAGACAAGTGACCTTTTTGGGTGGCAAAACCAATTGCTGTTGCTCCATTACTGTTCTGGGTATTTATTAAAATATTCCAGTCAACTAAAAGTTGAACAACATCACTATAGCCTTGATCACTAGCTATCATAAGAGGTGTTGTGCCATCATTCAAAGCTAGGTTAGGATCTGCTCCATTACTGAGTAAGGTAGATATCACAGATAAGTAACCATTCTGGCTGGCATAAAATAATGCAGTTGAACCGTTTTTGTTCTTAGTGTTTATTGGTACATTTCTCTCTAGTAACAGTTGTATGACATCACCTTGGCCTTTTTGACTGGCTATCATAAGAGGTGTTGTGCCATCATTCATTGCTAGGTTAGGATCTGCTCCACTACTAAGTAAGGTAGACATGACTGATAAGTGACCATTCGTGCTGGTAAGATAAAATGCTGTAACTCCTTTTTTGTTCTGGATGTTTATTGGAACATTTCTCTCTATTAATAGTTGGACAACATCACTATGGCCATTTACACTGGCTATCATAAGAGGAGTTGTGCCATCATTCATAGCTAGGTTAGGATCTGCTCCATTACTTAGTAAAGTAAATATCACCGACAAGTGACCATTCTGGCAGGCACCGAAAAAAACAGTTGCTCCATTTTCATTCTGGATGTTTATCGGAACACTTTTCTCTAGTAATAGTTGGACGACATCACTATGGCCATTTAGACTGGCTATCATAAGAGGTGTAAAGCCATTATTCTCAGCTAAGTTAGGATCTGCCCCATTACTAAGTAGGGTAGACATGACAGATAAGTGTCCATTTCGGCTGGCACGATAAAATGCAGTATTTCCATTTCTGTCTTGAGTGTTTACTGGAACATTTCTCTCTAGTAATAGTTGAACGACATCATTATGACCATTCCCACTGGCTGCCATAAGAGGTGTTGCTCCATTCTTCATTGAAAGATTTGGGTCAGCTCCATTGCTAAGTAAAGTAAAAACAAGAGACAAGTGACCTTTTTGGGAGGCAAAACCAATTGCTGTTGCTCCATTGCTGTTCTGGGTATTTATTAAAATATTCCAGTCAAGTAAAAGTTGAACAACATCACTATAGCCTTGATCACTGGCTATCATAAGAGGTGTTGTGCCATCATTATCAGCTAGGTTAGGATCTGCTCCATTACTGAGTAAGGTAGACATGACAGATAAGTGTCCATTTTGGCTGGCACAATAAAATGCAGTATTTCCATTTCTGTCTTGAGTGTTTACTGGAACATTTCTCTCTAGTAATAGTTGAACGACATCATTATGACCTTCCCCACTGGCTGCCATAAGAGGTGTTGCTCCATTCTTCATTGAAAGATTTGGGTCAGCTCCATTGCTAAGTAAAGTAAAAACAAGAGACAAGTGACCTTTTTGGGAGGCAAAACCAATTGCTGTTGCTCCATTACTGTCCTGGGTATTTATTAAAATATTCCAGTCAACTAAAAGTTGAACAACATCACTATAGCCTTGATCACTAGCTATCATAAGAGGTGTTGTGCCATCATTATCAGCTAGGTTAGGATCTCCTCCATTACTGAGTAAGGTAGATATCACAGACAAGTAACCATTCTGGCTGGCATAAAATAATGCAGTTGAACCGTTTTTGTTCTTAGTGTTTATTGGTACATTTCTCTCTAGTAACAGTTGTATGACGTCACCTTGGCCTTTTTGACTGGCTATCATAAGAGGTGTTGTGCCATCATTCATTGCTAGGTTAGGATCTGCTCCATTACTAAGTAAGGTAGACATGACTGATAAGTGACCATTCGTGCTGGCAAGATAAAATGCTGTAACTCCTTTTTTGTTCTGGATGTTTATTGGAACATTTCTCTCTAGTAATAGTTGAACGACATCGTTATGACCATTCCCACTGGCTGCCATAAGAGGTGTTGTTCCATTCTTCATTGAAAGATTTGGGTCAGCTCCATTGCTAAGTAAAGTAAAAACAAGAGACAAGTGACCTTTTTGGGAGGCAAAACCAATTGCTGTTGCTCCATTACTGTCCTGGGTATTTATTAAAATATTCCAGTCAAGTAAAAGTTGAACAACATCACTATAGCCTTGATCACTAGCTATCATAAGAGGTGTTGTGCCATCATTATCAGCTAGGTTAGGATCTGCTCCATTACTGAGTAAGGTAGATATCACAGATAAGTAACCATTCTGGCTGGCATAAAATAATGCAGTTGAACCATTTTTGTTCTTAGTGTTTATTGGTACATTTCTCTCTAGTAACAGTTGTATGACATCACCTTGGCCTTTTTGACTGGCTATCATAAGAGGTGTTGTGCCATCATTCATTGCTAGGTTAGGATCTGCTCCATTACTAAGTAAGGTAGACATGACTGATAAGTGACCATTCGTGCTGGTAAGATAAAATGCTGTAACTCCTTTTTTGTTCTGGATGTTTATTGGAACATTTCTCTCTAGTAATAGTTGAACGACATCGTTATGACCATTCCCACTGGCTGCCATAAGAGGTGTTGTTCCATTCTTCATTGAAAGATTTGGGTCAGCTCCATTGCTAAGTAAAGTAAAAACAAGAGACAAGTGACCTTTTTGGGAGGCAAAACCAATTGCTGTTGCTCCATTGCTGTCCTGGGTATTTATTAAAATATTCCAGTCAAGTAAAAGTTGAACAACATCACTATAGCCTTGATCACTAGCTATCATAAGAGGTGTTGTGCCATCATTATCAGCTAGGTTAGGATCTGCTCCATTACTGAGTAAGGTAGATATCACAGATAAGTAACCATTCTGGCTGGCATAAAATAATGCAGTTGAACCATTTTTGTTCTTAGTGTTTATTGGTACATTTCTCTCTAGTAACAGTTGTATGACATTACCTTGGCCTTTTTGACTGGCTATCATAAGAGGTGTTGTGCCATCATTCATTGCTAGGTTAGGATCTGCTCCATTACTAAGTAAGGTAGACATGACTGATAAGTGACCATTCGTGCTGGCAAGATAAAATGCTGTAACTCCTTTTTTGTTCTGGATGTTTATTGGAACATTTCTCTCTATTAATAGTTGGACAACATAACTATGGCCATTTACACTGGCTATCATAAGAGGAGTTGTACCATCATTCATAGCTAGGTTAGGATCTGCTCCATTACTTAGTAAAGTAAATATCACCGACAAGTGACCATTCTGGCAGGCACCGAAAAAAACAGTTGCTCCATTTTCATTCTGGATGTTTATCGGAACACTTTTCTCTAGTAATAGTTGGACGACATCACTATGGCCATTTAGACTGGCTATCATAAAAGGTGTAAAGCCATTATTCTCAGCTAAGTTAGGATCTGCCCCATTACTAAGTAGGGTAGACATGACAGATAAGTGTCCATTTTGGCTGGCACGATAAAATGCAGTATTTCCATTTCTGTCTTGGGTGTTTACTGGAACATTTCTCTCTAGTAATAGTTGAACGACATCATTATGACCTTCACCACTGGCTGCCATAAGAGGTGTTGCTCCATTCTTCATTGAAAGATTTGGGTCAGCTCCATTGCTAAGTAAAGTAAAAACAAGAGACAAGTGACCTTTTTGGGAGGCAAAACCAATTGCTGTTGCTCCATTGCTGTCCTGGGTATTTATTAAAGTATTCCAGTCAAGTAAAAGTTGAACAACATCACTATAGCCTTGATCACTAGCTATCATAAGAGGTGTTGTGCCATCATTCAAAGCTAGGTTAGGATCTGCTCCATTACTGAGTAAGGTAGATATCACAGATAAGTAACCATTCTGGCTGGCATAAAATATGGTAGTTGAACCGTTTTTGTTCTTAGTGTTTACTGGAACATTTCTCTCTAGCAATAGTTGTATGACATCACCTTGGCCTTTCTGACTGGCTATCATAAGAGGTGTTGTGCCATCATTTCTAGCTAGGTTAGGATCAGCTCCATTACTAAGTAAGGTAGAGATGACAGATAAATGATTATTTTGGCTGGCATAATAAAATGCTGTTACTCCGTTTTGGTTCTGGATGTTTATTGGAACACTTTTCTCTAGTAATAGTTGGACAACATCACTATGGCCATTTAGACTGGCTGCCATAAGAGGTGTTGTGCCATCATTCATTGCTAGGTTAGGATCTGCTCCATTACTAAGTAAGGTACACATGACTGATAAGTGACCATTTGTGCTGGCAAGATAAAAAGCTGTAACTCCTTTTTTGTTCTGAGTGTTTATTAGAACATTTCTCTCTAGTAATAGTTTAATGACATCACCATGGCCATTTAGACTGGCTATCATAAGAGGAGTTGTGCCATCATTCATAGCTAGGTTAGGATCTGCTCCTTTACTCAGTAAAGTAAATATCACCGACAAGTGACCATTCTGGGTGGCAGCAAAAAAAGCTGTTCCTCCTTTTTGGTTCTGGGTGTTTATTGAAACATTTCTTTCTAGTAGTAATTGGACGATATCACTGTGGCCATTTAAACTGGCTATCATAAGAGGTGTTGTGCCATCATTTTTAGCTAGATTAGGATCTGCTCCTTTACTTAGTAAAGTAAATATCACCGACAAGTGACCATTCTGGGTGGCAGCAAAAAAAGCTGTTCCTCCTTTTTGGTTCTGGGTGTTTATTGAAACATTTCTTTCTAGTAGTAATTGGACGATATCACTGTGGCCATTTAAACTGGCTATCATAAGAGGTGTTGTGCCATCATTTTTAGCTAGATTAGGATCTGCCCCTTTGTTAAGTAAAATAGAGGCAATTGATG
The DNA here is from genome assembly GCA_963693285.1 of Xestospongia muta. NCBI lineage: Eukaryota > Metazoa > Porifera > Demospongiae > Haplosclerida > Petrosiidae > Xestospongia > Xestospongia muta. Next base: position 1,498,042 of record OY848927.1, read on the forward strand.
TATAACCATATTGACTAGCCACATGTAAAATTGAATCGTTACTTTTTGTTTTGGGTATCAATGCTATACCAGACCGTGGTAGTAGGTTAGGATTACCCCCTACTTTAAGAAGAAGTGCTATAGCAGGAAAAGGAGCACCAGTTTGAACAGCCCTAAACAGAGCTGTGTCAATTGTAACAATTTCTTGAGTTGAATTGTGATTAAAAAACATCTTGAATCCTATGGTTAGTGAAATTACTCCAAAGGATATCAAATCTTCATGATTAAATGTGATTTCTCTAATTAGGTTAGCTATTTCTTTTGAAACATTCCAGGTAACACACATACTGCTTCTTTTGACAATCATGTCAGTAAGTAGACCTTCATAATCCTGAAAGAGTACCTTCGCCAGAAACTCAAACTGCTGTATTGTTACCTCTAGCCACATTTTTTGCACTTTTAGTTCTACTTTCACTTTTTCTGAAGTGTTACATTTTGATTTGATAATAGCAAGATCTTTCATTTTTGTTGACATTTTAAATTTCATTAAGTCACTTTTGTAATTCTGTACTTCATCTGGCAAGTCAGTGTCAGAAAGAAACATATCAATTGTTCTTTGAAGAAGTTGATGTTTGAGATAATGCCATTTGGTCTGTAGTTTATCAAACAACGTGTCATATGTGATATCACTTTCATTAGGCACTAACATTTGATGACAAAGCTTTTGTTGTTTCAAGTATCGATAAAATGGTAAAAGTTTGTTTGGTCTTTCTATTAAAGACTCACATGTTTTTGAGACTAACATGACAAATCTGTTTTCAAAATGAGTAATTTCTTCTACTATGTCTCTTTGAAGAGGTACTTTACTCAAACCTGCCTGTTGCTTTTCATTGGCAGAGTAGGTGGTGAGATGTTGGTCATCATTTACAATGCTATGTTGTTCATGCTGTGGTTTTGTTGGTACATCATCTAATATAGAAGCATATTTCTTTCTGATATGCTGAGCAACTACTGGATTGATTTTGTCTACTGCATCAGCTACAGTACGCCATGAATGTACAGTGTCTCTTTGATCAAGCCATTTTTGTAAACAATATTTCCTGCATTGCGAAACATTAACTCCTAGGTATTGCTCCTTGATTTCTTGAAAATCCAAAACATTAAGGCCTATAGCCAGTTCGTCCCATTCGTTTACTTCTTCCAGCTCATCACAAAGAAGAACAAGAGTAGGTGGCCAAAGATTATGAGACATTGTGAACTGTACAATGTAATGATTAGACAAGTACATAATTGTATTTAAAAAATCATAAAATGTAGGGATGGCAATATAAATATCTAAGTAGTAATTGTAACATAAAAATCCCTACATAGTAGCTGCAATAATTATAGAGAAAATGCTATGTAGACACGTGAAGGCGTAGCAATATAGCTGATGACATTGTGGAGCCAGACTACTAAGTAGCCATTGTGCATTTACTATTGTGTTTCTTGTATTGTTCATTTTGTGTCCTGTGTATATTCTATATTTAGTATGCTATAAATAGTAAACGTTCATTTTGGAGACTCTTACTAACAAAGAATCTTTCTGTTCATTTACAAAACTAAAATAAGATTACATTATGGCAGCCATGTACTATGGCTCAACCTAACTTTGAACCACCTGAGCAGTTTGATCCTGATAACTGGGCCAGAAGGAAATGACACATCCAGCAATTTTGGATAGCATCAAGACTAAGAGCCGACGATGAACAAATGACTTAGAACTCTCTTATATTGTGTTAATGAGGAAGCAGATGGTGTACTGATGTCTTTAAAATGCTACCAAAGGGGAACACAAAAGCTTAATCAGAAATTCAACAGCATCTTCAAAGTATAGTGAAAAGTCATTTTCAAATGAGCAAAATTCAATCAACAAAACCAAAAAGGAGAGCTTGCAGAGCAATACATCATGGAGCTATACAAACTAGCTGAGAACTGTGACTATAACTATGGTGAGATGCAGGGTGAAATGATTTGATATAAGTTAGTAGTGGGGATCAGACATAAGACTCTATCCAGCTGGATGCCAACCTTGATCGCTTGAGAATGCAAAGAAAATGAATTGTAAAAAGGAAGCTGTAGGAGAACGTCATCAAGATCTTGAGTTAAACTATCGACATTACTAACTGGGAAAAGTTGTGCTCACAGTGAGATTGTCTTCCTAGTAGTACCATAAAGACAAGCACAACTAATCAAAAGCTGAAAACCAGGTAGATACATCCAAAGCAGTGTGCATGCTGTGGGAGAGACAAACAAGTTCCTTAGTCCATTGTGGAGTCAGACTACTAAGTAACCATTGTGCATTTACTATAGTGTTTCTTGAATTGTTCATATTCTGTCCTGTGTATATTATATATTTAGTATGCTATAAATAGTAACATTCATTTTGGAGACTCTTAATAGCTAAGAATCTTTATGTTCATTGACAAAACTAAGATACAGCAGTGTACTATGGATCAACTTCACTTAAAACCACCTGAGGATTTAATCCTAATGACTGGACCAGATAGAAATGACATTCCAGTAATTTGGATAGTGTTAGGACTAAGTGCTGACAATGAACAAATGAATTAGCACTTTCTTATAAACCTTTCTATACGAATATCTCACTGTAAAATTGATTAGTTGATTCAACTAATAAATGGTTATACAGGTTGTATAATTATACAAAAGTAAACACAATACTGTTTTTATTACTAATGCACTATCTCTTATGTAGCTAGATAAACAGCAACACGTTAGTAATAAAAACACTATTACTCTTACTTAATTTATTGCATCAAAATGAGTTTGCTGTTATACAGATTGCATAACCATATATTAGTTAATCAATGAATTAGATTTAACAGTGATATATATATGTGTGTGTGTGTGTGTGTGCGTGTGTGCGTACCAAAACATGTTGTACCTCTTCTATTATGATCAAAAAGTACAGAAAGAATCAGACAAGATGGAGTCAATGGGTTTTATATCCAAGGTAGATATGCCTACACCAGGGTGTGCATGAATAGTAATCATACCAGAAAAGGTAATGCAAACACCATCTGTGTTGACCAGAAACCCTTAAATGAGAATAAGATTACTTTCACTACCTAAGGTAGATGACACATAAGCTAAACTGTCTGATATAAAGGTTTGGCAAACTAAATGCAAACAGTGAATTTTGCCAAATACCTTTGACCAAAAAATCAAGACTACTCACAACATTTACTACATCCTTTGGACAGTAGTGTTTAACAACCTGCCATTTGAAATAATATCAAGTGCTCTAAATTATTTCCAGAAGATGAGTCAAATTCTCTCGGGACTAAGTGAGATACTCTGTCTCATGGATGATGTTATAGTGTTCCAGAAAGACACAAAGATAGAAAGATGTTATGCCCAGACTGAATTTGAGGCTTTAAATTTGGCTACCACATACAAGGTGGAATAATTTCGTTTAGGAATGTGCTTACAACATAGCAAAATATGGTTTTCAAATATAAATACCGCATTCAGGCACTTCTATGTGACTACTATGTAGGGTTGTCCATACTGCCATTCTACTCTGACTTTGTTTTTACTGTCATCCCTATATTTAGAGATTTTTGAATTTTTAATTTACTTGTTTGTGTTATTTTATTTGTATTTTAAATCAGCTAAAAAATATGTCCAATGCCTGTTGTCTTTGTTATTGCCAAACCTGTACAATCATGAGTTACAATCATTGTTGCACAGAGAAATTATCTATCTGTCTATCTGTCTATGTCACAAAGAATGTTTGTGAGTACGACTACTCACTTGACTACATAAAAACAGATACTTGAGGGTAAGAGGACATACTAATATATTATTGAATTGCTGCTAATGATCCCGCCTTATTACCAAACATAGCCTCCATAGCTCTCAAAAGTCACATACACAACAATAAAACGATGAAAACAAATATACCCTGTTACATATATACATGTTTCTGGTGTTACCTCGCACACATTAAAGAGACACACCCCTTGGTTGGCAAAAACACACGTGAATGGTCATGGGAGAGTACTATTTGTCCTCGAGCAAGGAAGCAAAGGAGCGCTATGAGGCCAAATTGAATTCAGTGGGGCTGTCTCTAGTGGATGATCCATATTTATCGCAAAATCATTCAAAGTTTAGCACAGAAATGTTGCTTTGGCCTAGTATTGAATATGGACACATCTTTAGTTATTACATCAAAAGACCTGGAACCTTCACTCAAGAAGAGCTGATGTCCTGGAAACAACTTGAAGCTTATAATTACTTTAAAAGTGGGCATGTTAGAACAATCTATGGATTAACATTTGGTAGTGGAGAAAGATGTGTAACGTTGAAAGCTGCTGTAAACCCAAGTCAGAAAGCTCCTGATCAAGCTAACCAAGCATGGATAGTAGCTAAACTAGATGGCAGAATTGTTTGTGGGCATTGTACTTGTTGGGCTGGGTAAGTAAAATATATGCATTCTGGCCTGCATTATGGTTCTGTATTTATAGTTTGGGATAGAGTTGTTCTCACATTGCTGCATTAATGTTCAAAATTGAAAGTGCCGTACGACTAGGTTATACTTCGGTCACATCTCAACAATGCAAATGGAATGAGACATTCACTACTAAGGTACATAAACTATAAGAGATCCATTTATAACATATTCTAACATACTCAGATAAATCCTTCAGTTGTTTCTAAAATTGATTTTCATCGACCTAAAAGAGTAACAGATGAAACACCAGCTACAAGACCTTCCAAGCAACGTTCAGCAAATCTACAGATGAATCTTGAAAGAGAGCTGTTTGATGGTATCAAAGCTATTTTACCAAATGCTGTTGTATTAACTTCAATTATGCCACTTGAATCAGCTGTGTCAAAGCCTAAACTTCGTAGGCTTCCTTCTTTACTTTCTTCTCTTGAAGATTGAGAAAACCTTCTTTTAACTGAAAGCGAGTTGAAGGCGATGTGTGAAGATACATTTATAGATTTATGTGTATGTATACAACGCAGCATATAAATAGGTATATGTCTTATGTTGTAACATTTTAGGAGAAGCTGATAGCTATATACATAATGATGTATGTGGTTATATTTGACTGCAGTGACTGATGTTCAACGATCTATTATATTAATAACTTCAAAATTGATTAATAGTTATATAATATTTAACAACAAAACAAGGCCTGGGCGCTCTCTGTGTTGTCGCACATGAGTGACGTAATGGCGGCTACTAGAGCCTACTTCAAAGAGGTGCAAGGTAACACCAGAAGCATGTATACATACATACATTTGTATATATAATATAACTTATGGTCCAAAACAATGTTAGGACTGTCTGGGAGAAAGCAAAACAACATTGTACCATCCCTACATAGGCAATGCTACCACCTGCCTGATAAAATATCATTGAATGGTTATTATAACTTCACATATGTAATTTCTAGGTATCAAGGGTAATAGACTGTATCATGCTTTGTATGATGTGTATACATAATAAAATGAATTTAGTTAATGACATACCTCAAAATCATCTGTTGATCAGATGTTTAGACAATTGAGTCACAGTGATTTAGGGGTAGTCTGATATGTCACATACAAGATAAAAACACTCCCTCGTAGTAGTAGATCTTCATCCAATGGCAGACTATTCTGCCAATGGCAGGTTTGTCATCAACGTAGAAGTAGACACCTTTCTTTAAAATAGATACCTTTTAGCGACTAGATGTTGTAATAACCTGTTGACGGATTGAGAAAGTGCACTGAAGTATAGATTCTGGCTTAGCGACTAATCAACGTCCACACAGCCTCTCTAAGCTTTGTTACGTAGACTAATAAGAGTGAAGAAATATAATGGATACTCATTACATATCGTGAAATATAAGGAGTAGCCCTATAATAACTATAGTCTCGTTCTTCCCCAGACGCCCACTCTCCAAATACGGAGAAGGTATTCTTGACAAATTTAGGGTTGGGTTTGCACATTGAATTTTAACCTTTTAGCTTTTTTTAGTTACTCTGAGTGTATTGAGTGGACAGTCATGGACCACTTTTGGTAGCATTATAGGTCTCCCCACAGACTTTATGTGATAGCCAATAGTTGTTTTTGGCTGCTAAAAAGAAGAAAAGCTAAGATAGAGTTTATGAAAAGTATTTCATACAGAGAAAATTAAAGCTTGTTAGTTACTTGGAATATATTATATAATTATAGTTTACTTACATAATTACTCTAATTTACATAAATTAATATGATAACCACATCTGATATACACTGATATTTCCACTTTGATTGGGCTATAAATTTTTATATGGTAAAAACAGTTTTGCTCTTAGAGCTTACAATTTACAGTAACTATATGGGCAATATATTCTAGTATATTTTAACTGCTATTATAATATGTTACTACTTCCTTCTTTCTAGTTTCATGATCTAACTGCTACAACACAATTTGTAATACACTCTATAACATTTTTTTCATCCACACTTTTCCTTTTCTCTGGATTATTGTAAGTGTTGACATTATATGTACTATTCTTATAAGAAATAATTTCAAATGATATACATATTTAGACATTTTCCAAAATAGTTTAGATGAGAAAAGTGTAGCAGTTTATTTTTCCTCTATTGATTCATCTTTTCATATCACATTAATTTTTGGTGCTAGTTTGTTTGTTCTCTCATTTCGTTCACTGGATATTTTCATTGAATACCTTACTTAGAGGAATTAAAACTATTGCCTTGAGGATTTTCTTCAGAAGAGTTCACACTAATAATATTAATACCATTACACTCTATCCTATCACTACACAGGTGGCTGTCAATGTTAGCTAGTGTCATCAGTTAGAACTAAGATCATTCAAAGATTCTTTAAGATATAGAAAAGTTAGTGACATGTATACAATAATTATTACACAATAAAAAATACAGTGACAATAGAAAACAAAACATGATTGTTTAATGGAAACACAGAAAATTAGAGTAACAACTAATTATGTTGAATACATGTACCAACATAAAACAATAATAACTACTAATAAAGACCTTTTTTTCATTTCTACAGCTATGTGTCTTAATATAACATCTTCTTCTCCATACAATACATCACAAATTTCAATCAGATATTGTTCAGCATCTTGCCGACTTTTCATTTGTCTATGTAACTCATGAACTACTTTGCTGGCTCTTTGATAAGCTGTATCACTTTGTACACTCATAACATCATCTACAAATCTATCAGTTATGATGTCTTTCGTGTTGAATTTATCTATTATTCGATCAAAGTTTGACCTAATGGCTTCAGCTAAATTAAACATCTGCTTGTGAAATATTTCTGATGGAACATTGTGTTGAACTATGGAAAGATATAATTTTAATGTGAAGAATATTTCTACTTGACACATATAAAGTAGAAATAACTGTATTGTTATTTTTACAAGGCAAATTACAACATACATACCTGTTTCAATGGTTTGTAAACATCCAGTGTTAACTCCTAAACTTGGTTGTTCTAGTGCATGTTAAAATAAATTTATTTGTAAATATAGTACTTACGGGGACTGAAAGAACGAATAATGTGTATCTTTTTAGTATCAGACTTTACTCCCTTTAATGGAACAATATAATCTAGTTCTGTGACTTTAGTGAAGAGACTAGGGTCAACAGATACTGTTATTAAAATAGAAGGAGTAGATGGATGTCGAACACCAAATTTATCAACATCACATTTAGATACCTGTATAAGTCATGAACAATTATTGTAATTTCAAAAATATAACTATACTAATACCTCCTACCTGTACAGGTCTTTTATGAGGACGAATGTTCCATCCATGATGAGAATGATCACCAATAATTAATTCAATCTGATTTTCCTCATCTTCAAATTCAAATGTTACATTTGTTCCTTCCTCAGCTTGTGGTAGAGATCGTCTTACATACTATTACATAATACAAAGTAGAATGGATTATAATAAAATGAACACTTACTTTATCAAGAGCATTAAGATCTCTAGTAACTAGGAATCTTATTAGCCATTCATGCCCTTTCTTTTGTTCATAAAATGTCTTACCTACATATATATATGCAGGTGAACGTCTGAACAGTTTCCGTACAAAGGTAACCAAAGAAAATTCTGAGAGCCAGACACTCCCATATGTTTTACCATGGGAGAACTGTCCTCCATCTTTTAGTTGAAACTGATAGGGGGGTGCAGAACCTACAGGTGCTGTAGCAAAATTCAGACAATTTATATCATCTTGAGTGAGTAGATGTAGACAGTGTTGGATCTCTAATTTGACTGGTTTGAGAAGTGGCTTAGACAGAGAAATTCCATAAACAGCACTAACTAATTCTGTTCCCTCAGGTAATAGAAACTGTCCACCAACTAGTACTGTCACTTCTACTTGACTTGTCTCTGTTGCAGATAAAGTGCCTTGAGGTACACTAATGATTATACCATTCTCCTCCCAATTAAAAAGATAAGAACTGTCTCCTCGTATTAGAAATGACCTCTTGTCTCCTATATACACATCTTGAAGAGAATTGAATAATCTATCACTACCAAATAAAAAGACATTCATTAATTATTATAGTAATATTGACAAAAGACATACCCTTCTATTGACAACTCTCTCTGTTGGGTAACACTCTCCACATTAAATTCTATCAAAATAGAATGACTATTATATAATACGTTACAGATATTATTATTACTATGTAATTACTTACTGTCATTAGGTGTATGTATATCTATGACATCACTAGATACCATCATTTCTTCTAAACAATTAAAAAATTATAATAAAGTGGACACGAGACTCTGTTTAAAAGAGTTATAGGAAACAATAATATACCATATTTCCTCAAATAGATAGATGCCTCTAAATAGGGGATGCCTCTAAATGAAGGAGGCCTTTATTAACCTCGCTGTGCGTGGGCGCATAGCGAGGGTACTGTAGTCTGTTTGTGTGTGTGTGTGTGTGTGTGTGTGTGTGTGTGTGTGTCTGCACTGCCTGTTTTTTTTGAACTGCTATAACTTGGCAACCGAAGCATTAGCAGCTACCAACGTTTAGCAACGAATAGAAAAGCATGTGGACTTTACAACAGTAGTGTCAAGAACATCGTCAAGGAAAACAGAAGCTTAAAACTCGCAAAAGAATTTTCAGGCTGCAGAGGTCAAGTGCCGTTTCTCGAAAAGTAAAAAATTTAACGTGGAGATTTTTTAGTATGTTGTAAACAATCTCAGAGGAATACGGATCAGCAAGACAGAAGGCGGTTGGTCGAAGTAATCGTTAAAAAAGTTCTGAAAAATGTTTTGTGGACTTGGAGCGAAGTAACGCATTCAGGAAACGTCTCCAAGCACTGAAAAGACTGCTACTAATAGATAATATATCGATTTATATTTGTACCACAGGACGTTTCCAAAGAAGGTTTCATCTTCAAGTTACAATAAATTTTGTATATGAAATATTGATAGATTTTTTCAGGCTGCAGAGGTCAAGTGCGTTTCTCGAAAAGTAAAAAATTTAACGTGGAGATTTTTTAGTATGTTGTAAACAATCTCAGAGGAATACGGATCAGCAAGACAGAAGGCGGTTGGTCGAAGTAATCGTTAAAAAAGTTCTGAAAAATGTTTTGTGGACTTGGAGCGAAGTAACGCATTCAGGAAACGTCTCCAAGCACTGAAAAGACTGCTACTAATAGATAATATATCGATTTATATTTGTACCACGGGACGTTTCCAAAGAAGGTTTCATCTTCAAGGTACAATAAATTTTGTATATGAAATATTGATAGATTTTAAAGGGTCATGTAAAGACTCGGAGAAACTTTTCATCACGAAAGTAGCACTTAATCTTGCTTGGGAATTGAATGATACTATCACTTATTCAGTTACTGCTTCACAAACATGACAAAGCTAGAAATCAAGCAACAATTAATGAGCATATACAGAATGACAAAGCTTGCCATTTTATAACCACACCTTCTGGAATGTTAATAAATTTTCTTGCAATAACAACATCATAGCTGGGCCTAAGCTGGCATAGAATTTATAAATAACTTAGAAACTACAGCGAGGTTCGGCACTTTAGTGCCTTTCATTAACCTCGCTGTGCGTGGGCGCAAAGCGAGGGTACTGTAGTCTGTTTGTGTGTGTGTGTGTGTGTGTGTGTGTGTCTGCACTGCCTGTTACCTTTGAACTACTATAACTTGGCAACCGAAGCGTTAGCAGCTACCAACGTTTAGCAACGAATAGAAAAACATGTGGACTTTACAACAGTAGTGTCAAGAACATCGTCAAGAAAAACTGAAGCTTAAAACTCGCAAAAGAATTTTCAGGCTGCAGAGGTCAAGTGCCGTTTCTCGAAAAGTAAAAAACTTAACGTGGAGATTTTTTAATATGTTGTAAACAATCTCAGAGGAATACGGATCAGCAAGATAGAAGGCCGTTGGTCGAAGTATTCGTTAGAAAAGTTCTGAAAAATGTTTTTTGGACTTGGAGCGAAGTAACGCATTTAGGAAACGTCTCCAAGCACTGAAAAGACTGCTACTAATAGATAATATATTGATTTATATTTGTACTACGGGACGTTTCCAAAGAACGTTTCATCTTCAAGTTACAATAAATTTTGTATATGAAATATTGATACATTTTAAAGGGTCCTGTAAAGACTCAGAGAAACTTTTCATCACGAAATTAGCACTTAATCTTGCTTGGCAATTGAATGATACTATCACTTACTCAGTTACTGCTTCACAGACATGGCAAAGCTAGAAATCAAGCAACAATTAATGAGCATATACAGAATGACAAAACTTACCATTTTATAACCACACCTTCTGGAATGTTAATGAGCATATACAGAATGACAAAGCTTACTATTTTATAACCACACCTTCTGGAACGTTAATAAATTTTCTTGCAATAACAACATCATAAGCTGGGCCTAAGCTGGCATAGGATTTATAAATAACTTAGAAACAGCAGCGAGGTTTGGCACTTTAGTGCCTTTCATTTATTGATCAGCATTAATTAATACACATGCAACATTCTAACCAGGTTCACACTAAACTCTCTTATAGCAGCTTGCTTGGATTTTTCATTTGTACATTAAACAGATCAAAGCTTGAAAGATTTGTACACAAACATTTTGAAGCATCACATAACACATAGTTGGAGGTGAAAGGTCATGGTAAGTAGGCCTCTACTTTACTATTTGGCTCAATTTACCCAGGCCTTAATTTCAGACTGGCCCCTTATTTGAATTGAAGAAGGCTTCTATTCAAGAAAATATGATAGTAATATTAGAACTCTTCTGTGTTGTACTAACATAACACAAGAGAGATAGTTGTGTTATGTATCTTAGCAGTAAAAGATATTGTTGACTCACTTGTTGTGTTAATTCCAGTACATTCCTCTGGAAGATCATCTTCTATATCAGAGATCTGTGCAATATCAGAATCTGCAACTGATGAGTGATCAGTTGATAGTCCACCAGTTGTGTAGCCTGACTCAACAGAACCTGTTAAAGATTCTTCATCATCATGTAAACCAGCTATACCTTCTTGAAGTAGTGATACAATGTCTTGATGACCATATTGGTGAGCTATATCTAGAGGTGTGTGACCAGCTATATCTTTTAAAAGTGGACTAGCACCATATTCTAATAAACATCTGACAATAATCTCATGTCCATATTGACTAGAAAGGTGCAATGCTGTAGTACCAACAAGAGTTTGATGATCAATATTAACTTGGGTCTTCAATAAATCTCTGACAACATTGTCATGTCCTTTGGCACAAACTATCATAAGTGGTGTCCAGCCATTGTTCACAGCAAGGTTAGGATTTGCCCCATTACTAAGTAAGGTAGACATGACAGACAAGTGACCATTCATGCTGGCACAATAATATGCTGTTCTTCCACTTCTGTTTTGAGTATTTATTGGAACATTTCTTTCTAGTAATAGTTGAACGACATCAACATGGCCATTTAGACTGGCTATCATAAGAGGTGTTGTGCCATCATTCTTAGCTAGGTTAGGATCAGCTTCATTACTAAGTAAGGTAGAGATGACAGATAAATGACCATTTTGGCTGGCACCATAAAATGATGTTGCTCCATTTTGGTCCTGGGTGTTTATTGGAACATTTCTTTCTAATAATAGTTGAACAACATCACCATGGCCATTTAGACTAGCTATCATAAGAGGTGTTGTGCCATCATTCTTAGCTAGGTTAGGATTTGTCCCATTACTAAGTAAGGTAGACATGACAGACAAGTGACCATTCATACTGGCACAATAAAATGCTGTTTTTCCATTTTGGTCCTGGGTGTTTATAGGAACATTTTTCTCTAGTAATAGTTGAACGACATCATTATGACCATTCCCACTGGCTGCCATTAGAGGTGTTACTCCATTCTTCATAGAAATATTTGGGTCAGGACCATTGCTAAGTAATGTAAAAACAAGAGACAAGTGACCTTTTTGGGAGGCAAAACCAATTGCTGTTGCTCCATTGTTGTTCTGGGTATTTGTTAGAATATTCCAGTCAAGTAAAAGTTGAACAACATCACTATAGCCTTGATCACTAGCTATCATAAGAGGAGTCAAACCATTATTATCAGCTAGGTTAGAATCAGCTCCATTACTAAGTAAAGTAGAGATGACTGATAAGTGACCTTTCTTGCTGGCACAATAAAATGCTGTTACTTCATTTTGGTTCTGGGTGTTTATTGGAATGTTTCTTTCTAGTAGTAGTTGAACAACATCACCATGGCCATTTAGACTGGCTATCATAAGAGGAGTTGTGCCATCATTAGTAGCTAGGTTAGGATCTGCCCCATTACTAAGTAAAGTAGAGATGACTGATAAATAACCATTCTCACTGGCCCCTAAAAATGCTGTGAAGCCTTCCTTGCTCTGGGTGTTTATTGGAACATTTCTTTCAAGTAATAGTTGTACAACATCACTATGGCCATTTAGACTGGCTATCATAAGAGGAGTTGTGCCATCATTAGTAGCTAGGTTAGGATCTGCCCCCCTACTAAGTAAGGTAGACATGACAGACAAGTGACCATTCATGCTGGCACAATAAAATGCTGTTCTTCCACTTCTGTTTTGAGTATTTATTGGAACATTTCTTTCTAATAATAGTTGTACAACATCACCATGGCCATTTAGACTAGCTATCATAAGAGGTGTTGTGCCATCATTCTTAGCTAGGTTAGGATCAGCTTCATTACTAAGTAAGGTAGAGATGACAGATAAATGACCATTTTGGCTGGCACCATAAAATGATGTTGCTCCATTTTGGTCCTGGGTGTTTATTGGAACATTTCTTTCTAATAATAGTTGAACAACATCACCATGGCCATTTAGACTAGCTATCATAAGAGGTGTTGTGCCATCATTCTTAGCTAGGTTAGGATTTGCCCCATTACTAAGTAAGGTAGACATGACAGACAAGTGACCATTCATACTGGCACAATAAAATGCTGTTTTTCCATTTTGGTCCTGGGTGTTTATAGGAACATTTTTCTCTAGTAATAGTTGAACGACATCATTATGACCATTCCCACTGGCTGCCATTAGAGGTGTTACTCCATTCTTCATAGAAATATTTGGGTCAGCACCATTGGTAAGTAATGTAAAAACAAGAGACAAGTGACCTTTTAGGGAGGCAAAACCAATTGCTGTTGCTCCATTGTTGATCTGGGTATTTATTAGAATATTCCAGTCAAGTAAAGGTTTAACAACATCACTATAGCCATGATAACTTGCTATCATAAGAGGTGTTGTGCCATCATTTGTAGCTAGGTTAGGATCAGCTCCATTACTAAATAAGGTAGAGATGACAGATAAGTGACCATTCATGCTGGCACAATAAAATGCTGTTCTTCCATTTCTGTCTTGAGTATTTATTGGAACATTTCTTTCTAATAATAGTTGAACGACATCAACATGGCCATTTAGACCGGCTATCATAAGAGGTGTTGTGCCATTATTCTTAGCTAGGTTAGGATCAGCTCCATTACTAAGTAAGGTAGAGATGACAGATAAATGACCATTTTGGCTGGCACAATAAAATGCTGTTGCTCCATTTTGGTTCTGGGTGTTTATTGGAAAATTTCTTTCTAGTAATACTTGAACGACATCACCATGGCCATTTAGACTGGCTATCATAAGAGGAGTTGTGCCATCATTAGTAGCTAGGTTAGGATCTGCCCCATTACTAAGTAAAGTAGAGATGACTGATAAATAACCATTCTCACTGGCCCCTAAAAATGCTGTGAAGCCTTCCTTGCTCTGGGTGTTTATTGGAACATTTCTTTCAAGTAATAGTTGTACAACATCACTATGGCCATTTAGACTGGCTATCATAAGAGGAGTTGTGCCATCATTAGTAGCTAGGTTAGGATCTGCCCCCCTACTAAGTAAAGTAGAGATGACTGATAAGTGACCTTTCTTGCTGGCACAATAAAATGCTGTTCTTCCACTTCTGTTTTGAGTATTTATTGGAACATTTCTTTCTAATAATAGTTGTACGACATCACCATGGCCATTTAGACTAGCTATCATAAGAGGTGTTGTGCCATCATTCTTAGCTAGGTTAGGATCAGCTTCATTACTAAGTAAGGTAGAGATGACAGATAAATGACCATTTTGGCTGGCACCATAAAATGATGTTGCTCCATTTTGGTCCTGGGTGTTTATTGGAACATTTCTTTCTAATAATAGTTGAACAACATCACCATGGCCATTTAGACTAGCTATCATAAGAGGTGTTGTGCCATCATTCTTAGCTAGGTTAGGATTTGCCCCATTACTAAGTAAGGTAGACATGACAGACAAGTGACCATTCATACTGGCACAATAAAATGCTGTTTTTCCATTTTGGTCCTGGGTGTTTATAGGAACATTTTTCTCTAGTAATAGTTGAACGACATCATTATGACCATTCCCACTGGCTGCCATTAGAGGTGTTACTCCATTCTTCATAGAAATATTTGGGTCAGCACCATTGCTAAGTAATGTAAAAACAAGAGACAAGTGACCTTTTAGGGAGGCAAAACCAATTGCTGTTGCTCCATTGTTGATCTGGGTATTTATTAGAATATTCCAGTCAAGTAAAAGTTTAACAACATCACTATAGCCATGATAACTTGCTATCATAAGAGGTGTTGTGCCATCATTTGTAGCTAGGTTAGGATCAGCTCCATTACTAAATAAGGTAGAGATGACAGATAAGTGACCATTCATGCTGGCACAATAAAATGCTGTTCTTCCATTTCTGTCTTGAGTATTTATTGGAACATTTCTTTCTAATAATAGTTGAACGACATCAACATGGCCATTTAGACCGGCTATCATAAGAGGTGTTGTGCCATCATTAGTAGCTAGGTTAGGATCAGCTCCATTACTAAGTAAGGTAGAGATGACAGATAAATGACCATTTTGGCTGGCACAATAAAATGCTGTTGCTCCATTTTGGTTCTGGGTGTTTATTGGAAAATTTCTTTCTAGTAATACTTGAACGACATCACCATGGCCATTTAGACTGGCTATCATAAGAGGAGTTGTGCCATCATTAGTAGCTAGGTTAGGATCTGCCCCATTACTAAGTAAAGTAGAGATGACTGATAAATAACCATTCTCACTGGCCCCCAAAAATGCTGTGAAGCCTTCCTTGCTCTGGGTGTTTATTGGAACATTTCTTTCAAGTAATAGTTGTACAACATCACTATGGCCATTTAGACTGGCTATCATAAGAGGAGTTGTGCCATCATTAGTAGCTAGGTTAGGATCTGCCCCCCTACTAAGTAAAGTAGAGATGACTGATAAGTGACCTTTCTTGCTGGCACAATAAAATGCTGTTACTCCGTTTTGGTTCTGGGTGTTTATTGGAATGTTTCTTTCTAGTAGTAGTTGAACAACATCACCATGGCCATTTAGACTGGCTATCATAAGGGGTGTTGTGCCATCATTCATAGCTAGATTAGGATCTGCCCCATTACTAAGTAAAGTAGAGATGACTGATAAATGACCATTCTCACTGGCCCCCAAAAATGCTGTGAATCCTTCTTTGTCCTGGGTGTTTATTGGAACATTTCTTTCAAGTAATAGTTGTACGACATCACTATGGCCATTTAGACTGGCTATCATAAGAGGAGTTGTGCCATCATTAGTAGCTAGGTTAGGATCTGCCCCCCTACTAAGTAAGGTAGACATGACAGACAAGTGACCATTCATGCTGGCACAATAAAATGCTGTTCTTCCACTTCTGTTTTGAGTATTTATTGGAACATTTCTTTCTAATAATAGTTGTATGACATCACCATGGCCATTTAGACTAGCTATCATAAGAGGTGTTGTGCCATCATTCTTAGCTAGGTTAGGATCAGCTTCATTACTAAGTAAGGTAGAGATGACAGATAAATGACCATTTTGGCTGGCACCATAAAATGATGTTGCTCCATTTTGGTCCTGGGTGTTTATTGGAACATTTCTTTCTAATAATAGTTGAACAACATCACCATGGCCATTTAGACTAGCTATCATAAGAGGTGTTGTGCCATCATTCTTAGCTAGGTTAGGATTTGCCCCATTACTAAGTAAGGTAGACGTGACAGACAAGTGACCATTCATACTGGCACAATAAAATGCTGTTTTTCCATTTTGGTCCTGGGTGTTTATAGGAACATTTTTCTCTAGTAATAGTTGAACGACATCATTATGACCATTCCCACTGGCTGCCATTAGAGGTGTTACTCCATTCTTCATAGAAATATTTGGGTCAGCACCATTGCTAAGTAATGTAAAAACAAGAGACAAGTGACCTTTTAGGGAGGCAAAACCAATTGCTGTTGCTCCATTGTTGATCTGGGTATTTATTAGAATATTCCAGTCAAGTAAAAGTTGAACAACATCACTATAGCCTTGATCACTAGCTATCATAAGAGGAGTCAATCCATTATTATCAGCTAGGTTTGGGTCAGCTCCATTACTAAGTAAAGTAGAGATGACTGATAAGTGACCTTTCTGGCTGGCAAAAAAAAATGCTGTGAATCCTTTCTTGTCCTGGGTGTTTATTGGAACATTTCTTTCTAGTAATAGTTGTACAACATCACCATGGCCATTTAGACTGGCTATCATAAGAGGTGTTGTGCCATCATTAGTAGCTAGGTTAGGATCTGCTCCCTTACTAAGTAAGGTAGAGATGATAGATAAATGATTATTTTGGCTGGCATAATAAGATGCTGTTACTCCATTTTGGTTCTGGGTGTTTATTGGAATGTTTCTTTCTAGCAGTAGTTGCACGACATCACCATGGCCATTTAGACTGGCTATCATAAGAGGAGTTGTGCCATCATTAGTAGCTAGGTTAGGATCTGCCCCATTACTAAGTAAAGTAGAGATGACTGATAAATAACCATTCTCACTGGCCCCCAAAAATGCTGTGAAGCCTTCCTTGCTCTGGGTGTTTATTGGAACATTTCTTTCAAGTAATAGTTGTACGACATCACCATGGCCATTTAGACTGGCTATCATAAGAGGAGTTGTGCCATCATTCATAGCTAGGTTAGGATCTGCCCCCCTACTAAGTAAAGTAGAGATGACTGATAAGTGACCTTTCTTGCTGGCACAATAAAATGCTGTTACTCCGTTTTGGTTCTGGGTGTTTATTGGAATGTTTCTTTCTAGTAGTAGCTGAACAACATCACCATGGCCATTTAAACTGGCTATCATAAGGGGTGTTGTGCCATCATTCTTAGCTAGATTAGGATCTGCCCCATTACTAAGTAAAGTAGAGATGACTGATAAATGACCATTCCCACTGGCCCCCAAAAATGCTGTGAAGCCTTCCTTGCTCTGGGTGTTTATTGGAACATTTCTTTCTATTAATAGTTGAACGACATCATCATGGCCATTTAGACTGGCTATCATAAGGGGTGTTGTACCATTGTTATTAGTTAGGTTAGGATCTGCCCCTTTGTTAAGTAAAATAGAGACAACTGTTGTATAACCATATTGACTAGCCATATGCAAAAAAGAAGGGTCACTTTTTGTCTTGGATATCAGCATTTTACTAGACTGTGGTAGTAGGTTAGGATTACCACCTACTTCAAGAAGAAGAGCTATAACAGGAAGAGGACCACCAGACCGTATTGTCCTCAACAGAGCTGTGTCAAATGTCGCGTCATCTTGTGTTGAATTGTAACTAAATAATGTGTAATGTTCCACTGTTAGTGAAATCACTCCAACTGATGATAACTCTTCATGATTATATTTAATTTTTGTAATAAGGTCAGCTGTTTCTTTAGAAACACTCCATGTAACACTCATACTACTATTACCTCTTTTGACAATCATGTCAGTGAATAGATCTTTGTAATCTTGAAAGAGGACATTTACCAGAAACTCAAACTGGTGTATTGTTACATTTAACCACATTTCTTGCACCTTTAGTTCTACTTTCACTTTTTCTGAAGTGTTACCTTTTGATTTGATAAT
The DNA here is from genome assembly GCA_963693285.1 of Xestospongia muta. Classification (NCBI taxonomy): domain Eukaryota; kingdom Metazoa; phylum Porifera; class Demospongiae; order Haplosclerida; family Petrosiidae; genus Xestospongia; species Xestospongia muta. Next base: position 1,516,563 of record OY848927.1, read on the forward strand.
AACCAGATCTTTCATTTTTGTTGACATTTTAAATTTCATTAAGTCACTTTGATAATTCTCTACTTCATCTGGCAAGTCAGTGACAAAAAGAAACATCTCAACTATTTTTTGAAGAGACTGATGTTTGAGAAAATGCCATTTGCTCTGTAGTTTATCAAACAACGTGTCATATGTGATATTACTTTCATTTGGAATTGACATTTGATGACACGGCTTTTGTTGTTTCAAGTATCGATAAAATGGTAAAAGTTTGTTTGGTCTTTCTATTAAAGACTCCTGCATTTTTGAGACTAACATGGTAAATCTATGTTCAAAATGTGTAATTTCTTCTACTATATCTCTTTTAAGAGGTACTTTATTCAAACTTGCTTTTTGCTCTTCAATGACAGAGTCGATGGTGAGATGTTGATCATCATTTACAATGTTATGTTCTTCATGCTGTGGCTTTGTTGGTACATCATCTAATATAGTAGCATATTTCTTTCTGATTTGTTTAGCAACTGCTGGATTGATTTTGTCTACTGCATCAGCTACTGTACACCATGAATGTACAGTGTCTCTTTGATCAAACCATTTTTGTAAACAATGAATTTTACATTGCCTGGTTCCTGGATATTTTTCCCCAATATCTTCAATATCTGACACATTAAGGACTACAGCCAGTTCATCCCATTCAACCTCTTCTAGTTCATTACTTAGTAGATCGAGAGTAGGTGGACTGAGATTATCAGACATTATGAACTCTAAAATGAAACAATTCAATAAAATATCATTGTAATAGTAGTTGTCATAACTTTACACATGTATACACAATAATTACTGGTATAGCTGTATCATACTCTATATGATGTGTATACATACTACAATGAATTTAGTCAATAACATATCTCATATCTCTTTGTACTGTTCTATTGATCAAAGTGTTTTGACGATTGAATAAATTGGTCACAGTAGTTTAGGGCCAGTCTGATATATCACACAAATCTTATTAGGTAACGAGAACACTGCCTTAGTAGATATTCAACCAATGGTAAAGATTATTACTTCCAACAACAGGTTTTGTCATCAAGGTTAGGGAGGTAGATAACTTTATTTTAAAAGGACACCTTTAATGACTAGATGTTTATTATCAATGATTACTATAGTCAGTAGACGACAAATTGAGAAAGTACAAGTATAGATTCTGGCTTAGCAATCAACACCCACACAGCCTCTTTTAGCTTTGTTACGTAGACTAATAAAAGTTAAAATAGTGGATAGATATAAGATAATGGGTATTCTTTGTCACTTACCATGAAAATAAATGCGTAGCTTTGCATATCTCGCGAGTCAGCCACACCTATGGATGTGGCTGACTCGCGAGTAGGATGGGGCTTGCTTCTTGAAAATTAAACGTCAAGTCTGCCAGTGGAGCACTAGTTTGAGGTGTCGATGACCACTTTTGTTAACATAATAGGTCCCCACTAACCATTTGTGACAGTCAACAGTTGATTTTGACTGCAAATGGTTCTCCTTTGCTGACAAATTGTGTAATGAAGAAGTTTGTAAGATCCAGGCTTGTCTACAAGGTAGTCTGTTATATCATTAGTGAGCAATATCGTCACTTAAAATATGTATTCCTTATTGTCTATCAGCTCACAATTACCAGGAAGAATTTTGTACTAATGAGATAAATACATTACGTCATTGTTGTTTAAAACTAAGACCAAAAATATTAAGTCTTTCTGCTCACTGCAGTGGATTTAGAGGTAAGTTTAGTAGCTAACAGGATTGATAAGGATAAATGAACAGGATTCTTCTATCCACACTGGTTTTGTCTTTCAAATATAACATATCTTGACCCTATGATTAAGGAAATGTCTAGAGTGCCAGTAACGTAACACTGTCCTTTAATATAAAAATTAATACATTTAAGTTCCAATATTTAGGGTCTAGGGTATAGTATAAGTTCATATTAAAGTGCACCATTCTATAAATAATATGATAACCACATCAGATATACACCAATGTTTGGTCCATACGTTTTTATGTGGTAAAGACAGTTTTGCTCGTATAGTTTACATTATACAATAAATACCCTGTAATATATCTTAGTATTACTTGATTACTACTGATACAGTCTTGAATAGATGAGTGTTTTATAGATTACCTTCTTTAGATCACAGTAAACAAGATGTCAAACAATCAAAGAAGTAATCAACCAACTACTGTTTTGGTAATATATATTTTAAATATAATATATTACTGTTTTTCTTCATTCTAGAGTTATATATTTTATGATCTACCTGCTACAACACAATTAGTAATGTGCTCTATCACATTTTTTTATCCACACTTTTTTCTGGATTTTTTTAAGTGTTAACGATATGTCCTTTTCTTATAAGAAATATTTAGATATTTCCAAAAATAATTTGCTTAAAACAATATTAACAAGATATATACAAAATATACCAATAAAATTAATACGTATATATGTATATAGTATGTGATATAATATGATAACTAGTGTAACACTTATATACAAGTGACATTTTATGACAACTTATCAGACAACACATTAAGTGCCATTTATAAAGACATTAAAGATCTAGTCAATTCCATATACACTAAATAGAGAACTTACTAGCTGTAGTTAGTATTATTCATAAGATCAGATGATAAATTTAGTTGATAAATCATTTTGTTTTGTATCCTCTATAAGTCCTAAGGAATAAATTCTATGTTGTTTGTCCTTTATCTTTGTATAAAATATTACTAGATATATCAATTTTTGTTTATCTGTCATTATAGGAGTATCTGGTGAGTTTGCTTATCATTGCTATCTCATTGCATTCTTTGCTGGTTTCTTCACATATGTTATAAGATTTCATTATAGAATGAATGAAGGACAGGTAATAAATAAAATAGAGTATCAAATATGTATTTAAAAAGCCATGTCAATCAAGAATGTCTTGTATCCTTAGTATATGTTTTGATAGTTATTCCCATTAAAATGTTTCTAGTTAGTTACTATATAAATTAAATACACTGTTAATAATCTCTGATTATAGGGGCAAATGCCTTAACAAGAACTATTAATTAAACATCAGTTATTACCATTCACTGATGTAGCGCAAGCTGTGTGGTATGTTAACAATATATGTATGTTGTGTTTATTAGTATGTGTTATTAGTTCTGGTAATCTTCTAATGTTTTTACTATCTATGGAAAAACATCAGGTAAATTAACTCACCTTGTAATATATAATTATGACACAGTTGTAAAAACTTATGTGGAACTATAAAAATAGCTATAGTTCTCTCATTTGTCTGTCTTCCTTTATGGTTGTTTGTTTAGGCATTAAGATATAACAAAATTAGTGACATGTATACAATAATTATTATATAACAAACAAGGCAGTGACAATAGAAAACAAAACAAGATTGTATAATGAAAACATAGAAATTAGAGTAACAACTAATTGTGTTGAATGTTTACACTTGCATGTACCAACATAAACAATAATGACTACTAATAAAGACCTTTTTCATTTCTACAGCTATGTGTCTTAATATAACATCGTCTTCTCCATACAATACATCACAAATTTCAATCAGATATTGTTCAGCATCTTGGTGACTTTTCATTTGTCTATGTAACTCATGAACTACTTTGCTGGCTCTTTGATAAGCTGTATCTGTTAAGATGTTAATTAGCTGTTTCTGTTGCTGATAAATCTCCAATTGGTCTTTCAATTAAATGTGGTTGTTCTAAAAGTCTAAAATAATGGTTGTTCTATAAAAGTGCATATAAATTCGAGTAATGTGTATCTCTTTATTTAGTATCAGAGTTTACTCCCTTTAATGGAACAATATAGTCTAGTTCTGTGACTTTAGTGAAATGACTAGAGTTAACAGATATTGTTATTAATATAGAGGGGATAGAAGGGTCACAAACATCAGAGTTGTCAACAACACGTTTAGTATCTGAATCATAAACAAATATTGACTTTAATATAGTCAAAAATTATACTTACCAGTACAGGTGTTTTGTGTGGATGGATGTTCCATCCATGTTGAGGATCATCATTAAGAACTAGTTCAATCTGGTTTTCACTTCCTTTGTTGTTTGTATATGTGTGATATCAGTAGATGCCATCACTTGCTGTAAACCTATAAAATAATTAATAATTGATTATAAAGATCTCCATTTTTATAAATATTAAATTGTTTATACAGATTATACACTACTAGTAGTCACTAGTGAAAATTGTTTTCTAACATGACAAAAGGATCCAGTTCTATGTATCATAGTAGTAAAAAGATATTTGACTTACATGTTTTGTTTCCAGTATATTTCTAACATGACAAAAGGATCCAGTTCTATGTATCATAGTAGTAAAAAGATATTTGACTTACATGTTTTGTTTCCAGTATATTTCTAACATGACAAAAGGATCCAGTTCTATGTATCATAGTAGTAAAAAGATATTTGACTTACATGTTTTGTTTCCAGTATATTTCTCTTGAAAATCATCTTCTAGATCAGAGATCTGTGCAATATCAGAATCTGCTACTGAAGAGTGATCAGTTGATAGTCCACCAGTTGTATAGTCTGACTTAGCAGAACCTGCTAATAATTCTTTGTCATCATCATTGAAACCAGCCATAGCTTCTTGAAATAGTTGTATGATGTTATGATGATCATATTGGTGAGCTATATCTCGAAGTATGACTAGAAAGGTGCAATGCTGTAATACCAATAGAAGTATGATGATTGATATTAAATTGGATCTTTAATACATCTCTGATAATATTGTCATGTCCTTTGACACAAGCTATCATAAGAGGTGTCCAGCCATTATTCATAGGATCTGCCCCATTGTTAAGTAAGGTAGAAATGACCAATAATTGACCATTCTTGCTGGCATGATGCTGTGAATTCCTCCTTGTTCTGGGTGTTTATTTGAATGTTTCTTTCTAGTAATAGTTGTATAACATCATCATGACCAATTAGACTGGCTATCATAAGAGGTATAAAGCCATTGTTCATAGCTAGGTTAGAGTCTGCTCTGTTGATGAGTAAGGTAACAACAGAAGAGTGATCATTCTGCAGGCTGGTGGCATAAATTGCTATTCTTTCATCTTCATCCTGGGTATTTAAGGGAACATTTCTCTCTAGTAATAATTGGATGATATCATTATGGCCATTGTGACTGGGTGCCATTAGAAGTGTTTCTCCATTGTTTCTAGCAAGATTGGGATTAGCACCATTGTCAAATAAGATAGACACAACCAATAAATGACCTTTCAATGAGCCAAAACTAACTGCTGTTCCTCCATTGTTTCTTTGGTTATTTATTGGAACTTTCTTCACTAACAGCATTTGGATGACATCATTATGGCCATTTAGACTAGCTACCATAAAAGGTGTTCTGCCATCATTCTCAGCTAGGTTAGGATCTGCCCCATAACTGATAAGTGATCATTCTCACTGGCACAATAAAATACTGTGATTCTATCCTTGTTTAATGAAACATTTTTCTCTAGAAATAGTTGGACAACATCACCATGGCCTTTTCACTGGCTATTAATAAGAGTTGTAAAGCCATTGTCGTTAGCTAGGCTAGGATCTGCTCCATTGCTAAGTATAGGGTAGAGATGACTGATAAGTGACCACTCTGGCTGGCACAAAATATGCTGAAAATGTTTGCTAGTCCTGGATGTTTATTGGAACGTTTCTCTCTTTAGTAATAGTTGGATGACATCACCATGGTCATTTAGACTGGCTATCATAAGAGGTCTAAAGCCATTATTGTTAGCCAGGTTAGAATCTGCCCCATTAATCACTGGACTGAACTACTGGACTGAAGTTTGGGGTTAAAAGATATAGTGAATTCACTTCTTAAGATTTGAAAGTCATTGATTATACATATAAGCACAGCAATTGTACTAGATGGAAGTAAAATAGTACTAGTGTTTGAGTATATTAGTAAAGTAAATGTAACCAAGTGTTGGTTAATAGCTAAATTGGACTTCAAAATTGAAAATCAAATTATTTCTGGAGAATTGTTCAGTTTAAGTAAGGCAAGGCAATGTATAGGATGATCTTTCATTTTGTCCTATTCTTTCAGATCCACTGAATAGTTGTGCGCATATAGTAACTGTATGTATACAAACTGTTTTTGAGGTGTTTTAACAGTGGTTCTTTTTCACAAATCAGGTCACAAATGTTTTGACAAAAGTGGTCCCTTATTGCAAATCAAGTCACATTTTATGTAATACAATTATAAAAATGTGCAACAATGCATTTGTTTTAAATTACATATGTCTTGATATATAAACTTTTGTAAAGTTGTTTAAATTCACCATTCTTAAGATATTCTTGTAAACATTCATTGTAAACTACACATGTCCTCTTTTATACATGTTTATAAGCTTTTTAAAAGTGAAACATATTAGAATTCTAACTGTACATGCACTACATACAGAGTTTAATAATAAACAAGCTTGTATATACTATAGTAGTACCACCTCTATTAAAGCTTTATTTACCAACAATGTGATATTTAGTATGCAATGATTTTATATTGAGATCACATACACTTTTTCTATCAACTAAGCTTTACCTAAGTAATCCAAGTGGTCCATTTACTTCATTGCAAAATTTCATCACATTTTCTGATATATACATTTTGGCTATTACTGTATCCCAATAGAAGTGATATTATTATGTACATGTACAGGTAGTTATCAACATTTTGATATAATTAATAACTTATTGGACAATTTAATAAGAATTGTGTTGAGAGTAGCAACAGGTAAAAGTTGGAACACAAACTTTTTTATATATTCAATGTTTCAACACGCAGTCTTTTAACTCTTTTTGCCAGTGGCACTAACTTCCTCAAGGTTAAATTTCAGTCCAGTCATCCAATCCAGTGATTAGTGACTGTCATTAAGAATATATACATGATTGAATGAGTAGTGATCATTGAAAATGAATTTGTATAGTATTACAAAGTATATATATACCGCGTTGATATATTTTATGGAAACTAAAATTACTTATTAATAGTGAATGCAACATTAGTTTGTTATTTTATTTAAACATGAAATATGTGTATTCCAAATTATTTATTGGAGATGTATACAGTAATTAAGACACAGTTTATGTGTAGTTTATTAGGTTTAATTTTCAGTAAACAAATTAAAAATTAATCATGCACACATCATAATAAAGATAGAATAAACAACAACTAGATATTAATATTACAATAATTACCAATAATACACAGAACAACGATTATCACTAATGTATATCTCTTTTCATTTCTACAGCTATGTGTCTTAATATAACATCATCTTCTCCATACAATATATCACAAATTTCAATCAGATATTGTTCAGCATCTTGCCGACTTTTCATTTGTCTATGTAACTCACGAACTACTTTGCTGGCTCTTTGATAAGCTGTATCACTTTGTACACTCATAACATCATCTACAAATATATCAGTTATGATATGTTCACTAAAAAATTTATCTAATATTTGATCAAAATTTGATCTTGACTTAATGGCATGAGCTAAATTAGCCATCTGTTTTCTAAATATTTCTGATGGAGTCTCATGTTGAACTATAGAAGGAGAAATTTCGAGTGTATATTTTGCTTGACTTACTATAATATTTAAAGTTACATTTTATGAAATAGATATGAATGCAAATAATAACTTAATTACCTGTTTCTGTGGCTGGTACATCTCCAATAGGTCTTTCAACTAAATGTGGTTGTTCTATAAAGTGTAAAATAAATCAAAATACAATATACAAGTTAGTACTCCTTACGAGGACTAAAAGAACGAATAATGTGGATTTCTTTGGTGTCAGTTTTCACTCCCATCAATGGAACAGGGTAGTCTAGTTCTGTCACTTTAGTGAATAGACTAGGATCAACAGATATTGTTATTAAAATAGAAGGAGTAGATGGATGTCGAACACCAAACTTATCAACATCACGTTTAGACACCTATATAAGTCATGAACAATTATTGTAATTTCAAAAATATAGCTATACTAATACCTCCTACCTGTACAGGTCTTGTATGAGGACGAATGTTCCATCCATGATGAGAATGATCACCAATAATTAATTCAATCTGATTTTCCTCAACTTCAAATTCAAATGTTACATTTGGTCCTTCTTCAGCTTGTAGTAGATATTGTTTTACATACTATTATATAATACAAAGTAGAAAGGATTATAATAAAATGAACACTTACTTTATCAAGAGCATTAAGATCTCTAGTAACTAGGAATCTCATTAGCCATTCATACCCTTTCTTTTCTTCATAAAATGTCTTACCTACATATATACATGCAGATGAAGGTCTGAATAGTTTCCGTACAAAGGTAACCAAAGAAAATTCTGAGAGCCAAATACTACCATATGTTTTACCATGATAGAACTGTCCTCCATCTTTTAGTTGGAACTGATAGGGAGGTGCAGAACCTACAGGTGCTGTAGCAAAATTCAGACAATTTATATCATCTTGAGTAACTAGATGTAGACAGTGTTGGATCTCTAATTTGATTGGTTTGAGAAGTGACTTAGACAGAGATATCCCATAAACAGCACTGACTAATTCTGTTCCCTCAGGTAATTGAAACTGTCCACCAACCAGAACTGTCACTTCTACTTGACTGGTCTCTGTTGGAGACAAAGTGCCTTGAGGTACACTAACGATTATACCATTCTCCTCCCAGTTAAAAAGGTAAGAACTGTCTCCTTGTATTAGAAATGACCTCTTGTCTCCTACATACACACCTTGAAGACAATTGAATAATCTATCACTACCAAATAAAAAGACATTCATTAATTACTATAGTAACATTGACAAAAGACATACCCTTTAATATCTCCTATTAACAACTCTCTCTGTTGGGTAACACTCTCCACATTAAATTCTATTAACGTAGAATGACTATTATTTAATATGTTACAGATATTATTATTATTATGTAATTACTTACTGTCATTTGGTGTATGTATATCTATGACATCACTAGATACCATCATTTCTTCTAAACCATTTAAAAAAACAATTATAATAAAGTGGACACAAGACTTCGTTTAAAAAGATTTACAGTAAATAATAATAATATACCATATTTCCTCAAATAGATACCTGGGCCTTTTTGACTGGGCCTCTTAATGTAGAAGGCCTTTATTTATTGATCAGCATTAATGCACATACAACATTCTAACTACATTCACACTAAACTCTCTTATAGCAGTTTGCTTGGATTTTTCATTTGCACATTAAACAGATCAAAACTTGAAAGACTTGTACACAAACATTTTGAAGGATCCTTTTACACATGGTTGGAGGTGAAAGGCCATGTTAAGTAGGCCTCTACCTTTCTATTTGGCTCAATTTTCCCAGGCCTCAATTTGAGACTGGGCCTTTATTTGGAAGAGGCTTCTATTCAAAAAAATATGATAGTAATAATAGGAACTCTTCTGTCTTGTACTGGCTACAGAATAATTATTCACATAACTTTACTAATAACATAACACAAAGGGGATAGCAGTACTACGTATCTTAACATGCAGTAAAAGATATTCTTGACTCACCTGTTGTGTTAATTTTATTACATTCCTCTGGAAAATCATCTTCTAGATCAGAGATTTGTGCAATATCAGAATACACTACTGATGAGTGATCGGTTGATAGTCCACCAGTTGTATAACCTGACTCAACAGAACATGCTAATGATTCTTCATCATCATGTAAACCAGCTATACCTTCTTGAAATAGTGTCACAATGTCTCGATGACCACATTGGTGAGCTATATCTAGAGGTGTGTTACCAGATATGTCTTTTAGAAGTGGATTAGCACCACATTCTAATAAATGTCTGACAATATTCTCATATCCATATTGACTAGAAAGGTGCAATGCTGTAGTACCAACAGGAGTTTGATGATTGATATTAATTTGGGTCTTCAATAAATCTCCAACAATATTACCATGTCCTTTGGCACAAGCAATCATAAGAGGTGTCCAGCCATTATCATTAGTTAGCTTAGGATCTGCTCCATTGTTAAGTAAAGTAGAGATGACTGATAAGTGACCATTCTGGCTGGCACAATAAAATGCTGTTATTCCGTTTTCGTTCTGGGTGTTAATTGGAACATTTCTTTCTAGCAAAAGTTGAACAACATCATCATGGCCATTTAGACTGGCTATCATAAGAGGTGTTGTGCCATTATTGTTAGCGAGGTTAGGATCTGCCCCATTACTCAGTAAGGTAGAAATGACTGATAAGTGACCTTTTTGGCTGACACAATAAAATGCTGTAAATCCCTCCTTGTTCTGGGTGTTGATTGGAACATTTCTTTCTAGTAAGAGTTGTATGACATCACCATGGTCATTTTTACTGGCTATCATAAGAGGTGTTGTGCCATTATTGTTAGCGAGGTTAGGATCTGCCCCATTACTCAGTAAGGTAGAAATGACTGATAAGTGACCTTTTTGGCTGGCACAATAAAATGCTGTAAATCCCTCCTTGTTCTGGGTGTTGATTGGAACGTTTCTTTCTAGTAAGAGTTGTATGACATCACCATGGTCATTTTTACTGGCTATCATAAGAGGTGTTGTGCCATTATTGTTAGCGAGGTTAGGATCTGCCACATTGGTGAGCTATATCTAGAGGTGTGTTACCAGATATGTCTTGGCTGGCACAATAAAATGCTGTAAATCCCTTCTTGTTCTGGGTGTTGATTGGAACGTTTCTTTCTAGTAAGAGTTGTACGACATCATCATAGCCATTTTCACTGGCTATCATAAGAGGTGTTGTACCATTATTGTTAGCGAGGTTAGGATCTGCCCCATTACTCAGTAAGGTACAAATAATTGATAAGTGACCATTTTGGCTGGCACAAAAAAATGCTGTAAATCCCTTCTTGTTCTGGGTGTTGATTGGAACGTTTCTTTCTAGTAAGAATTGTACAACATCACCATGGCCATTTTCACTGGCTATCATAAGAGGTGTTGTGCCATTATTTTTAGCGAGGTTAGGATCTGCCCCATTACTCAGTAAGGTAGAAATGACTGATAAGTGACCTTTTTGGCTTGCACAATAAAATGCTGTAAATCCCTTCTTGTTCTGGGTGTTGATTGGAACGTTTCTTTCTAGTAAGAATTGTACAACATCACCATGGCCATTTAGACTGGCTATCATAAGAGGTGTTGTGCCATTATTGTTAGTGAGGTTAGGATCTGCCCCATTACTCAGTAAGGTAGAAATGACTGATAAGTGACCATTTTGGCTCGCACAATAAAATGCTGTTACTCTGTTTTCTTTCTGGGTATTAATTGGAATGTTTCTTTCTAGTAAGAGTTGTACGACATCACCATGGCCATTTAGACTGGCTATCATAAGAGGTGTCGTGCCATTATTATTAGCTAGGTTAGGATCTGCTCCATTACTAAGTAAAGTAGAGATGACTGATAAGTGACCATTCTGGCTGGCACAATAAAATGCTGTGACTCCCTCCTTGTCCTGGGTGTTTATTGGAACGTTTCTTTCTAGTAGTAGTTGAACGACATCACAATGGCCATTTTGACTGGCTATCATAAGAGGTGTCGTGCCATTATTATTAGCTAGGTTAGGATCTGCTCCATTACTAAGTAAAGTAGAGATAACTGACAAGTGACCATTCTTGCTGGCACAAAAAAATGCTGTGACTCCCTCCTTGTCCTGGGTGTTTATTGGAACGTTTCTTTCTAGTAGTAGTTGAACGACATCACAATGGCCATTTTGACTGGCTATCATAAGAGGTGTAAAACCATTATTCTTAGCTAGGTTAGGATCTGCACCATTACTAAGTAAAGTAGAGATGACTGATAAGTGACCTTTTTGGCTGGCACAATAAAATGCTGTAAATCCCTCCTCGTTCTGGGTGTTGATTGGAACGTTTCTTTCTAGTAAGAGTTGTATGACATCACCATGGTCATTTTTACTGGCTATCATAAGAGGTGTTGTGCCATTATTGTTAGCGAGGTTAGGATCTGCCCCATTACTCAGTAAGGTAGAAATGACTGATAAGTGACCTTTTTGGCTGGCACAAAAAAAAGCTGTAAATCCCTCCTTGTTCTGGGTGTTGATTGGAACATTTCTTTCTAGTAAGAGTTGTACGACATCACCATGACCATTTAGACTGGCTATCATAAGAGGTATTGTGCCATTATTGTTAGCGAGGTTAGGATCTGCCCCATTACTCAGTAAGGTAGAAATGACTGATAAGTGACCTTTTTGGCTGGCACAATAAAATGCTGTAAATCCCTCCTTGTTCTGGGTGTTGATTGGAACGTTTCTTTCTAGTAAGAGTTGTGTGACATCACCATGGTCATTTTCACTGGCTATCATAAGAGGTGTTGTGCCATTATTGTTAGCGAGGTTAGGATCTGCCCCATTACTCAGTAAGGTAGAAATGACTGATAAGTGACCATTTTGGCTGGCACAAAAAAAAGCTGTAAATCCCTCCTTGTTCTGGGTGTTGATTGGAACGTTTCTTTCTAGTATGAGTTGTACGACATCATCATAGCCATTTTCACTGGCTATCATAAGAGGTGTTGTACCATTATTGTTAGCGAGGTTAGGATCTGCCCCATTACTCAGTAAGGGGACAAATAATTGATAAGTGACCATTTTGGCTGGCACAAAAAAATGCTGTAAATCCCTTCTTGTTCTGGGTGTTGATTGGAACGTTTCTTTCTAGTAAGAATTGTACAACATCACCATGGCCATTTTCACTGGCTATCATAAGAGGTGTTGTGCCATTATTTTTAGCGAGGTTAGGATCTGCCCCATTACTCAGTAAGGTAGAAATGACTGATAAGTGACCTTTTTGGCTTGCACAATAAAATGCTGTAAATCCCTTCTTGTTCTGGGTGTTGATTGGAACGTTTCTTTCTAGTAAGAATTGTACAACATCACCATGGCCATTTAGACTGGCTATCATAAGAGGTGTTGTGCCATTATTGTTAGTGAGGTTAGGATCTGCCCCATTACTCAGTAAGGTAGAAATGACTGATAAGTGACCATTTTGGCTCGCACAATAAAATGCTGTTACTCCGTTTTCTTTCTGGGTATTAATTGGAACGTTTCTTTCTAGTAAGAGTTGTACGACATCATCGTGGCCATTTTCACTGGCTATCATAAGAGGTGTCGTGCCATTATTATTAGCTAGGTTAGGATCTGCTCCATTACTAAGTAAAGTAGAGATGACTGATAAGTGACCATTCTGGCTGGCACAATAAAATGCTGTGACTCCCTCCTTGTCCTGGGTGTTTATTGGAACGTTTCTTTCTAGTAGTAGTTGAACGACATCACAATGGCCATTTTGACTGGCTATCATAAGAGGTGTCGTGCCATTATTATTAGCTAGGTTAGGATCTGCTCCATTACTAAGTAAAGTAGAGATGACTGACAAGTGACCATTCTTGCTGGCACAAAAAAATGCTGTGACTCCCTCCTTGTCCTGGGTGTTTATTGGAATGTTTCTTTCTAATAGTAGTTGAACAACATCACCATGGCCATTTAGACTGGCTATCATAAGAGGTGTAAAACCATTATTCTTAGCTAGGTTAGGATCTGCACCATTACTAAGTAAAGTAGAGGTGACTGATAAATGACCATTTTGGCTGGCACAAAAAAAAGCTGTAAATCCCTCCTTGTTCTGGGTGTTGATTGGAACATTTCTTTCTAGTAAGAGTTGTACGACATCACCATGGCCATTTAGACTGGCTATCATAAGAGGTATTGTGCCATTATTGTTAGCGAGGTTAGGATCTGCCCCATTACTCAGTAAGGTAGAAATGACTGATAAGTGACCTTTTTGGCTGGCACAATAAAATGCTGTAAATCCCTCCTTGTTCTGGGTGTTGATTGGAACGTTTCTTTCTAGTAAGAGTTGTATGACATCACCATGGTCATTTTCACTGGCTATCATAAGAGGTGTTGTGCCATTATTGTTAGCGAGGTTAGGATCTGCCCCATTACTCAGTAAGGTAGAAATGACTGATAAGTGACCATTTTGGCTGGCACAAAAAAAAGCTGTAAATCCCTCCTTGTTCTGGGTGTTGATTGGAACATTTCTTTCTAGTATGAGTTGTACGACATCACCATGGCCATTTAGACTGGCTATCATAAGAGGTGTTGTGCCATTATTGTTAGCGAGGTTAGGATCTGCCCCATTACTCAGTAAGGTAGAAATGACTGATAAGTGACCTTTTTGGCTGGCACAATAAAATGCTGTAAATCCCTTCTTGTTCTGGGTGTTGATTGGAACGTTTCTTTCTAGTAAGAGTTGTACGACATCATCATAGCCATTTTCACTGGCTATCATAAGAGGTGTTGTACCATTATTGTTAGCAAGGTTAGGATCTGCCCCATTACTCAGTAAGGTACAAATAATTGATAAGTGACCATTTTGGCTGGCACAAAAAAAAGCTGTAAATCCCTCCTTGTTCTGGGTGTTGATTGGAACGTTTCTTTCTAGTAAGAATTGTACAACATCACCATGGCCATTTTCACTGGCTATCATAAGAGGTGTTGTGCCATTATTTTTAGCGAGGTTAGGATCTGCCCCATTACTCAGTAAGGTAGAAATGACTGATAAGTGACCTTTTTGGCTTGCACAATAAAATGCTGTAAATCCCTCCTTGTTCTGGGTGTTGATTGGAACGTTTCTTTCTAGTAAGAATTGTACAACATCACCATGGCCATTTAGACTGGCTATCATAAGAGGTGTTGTGCCATTATTGTTAGTGAGGTTAGGATCTGCCCCATTACTCAGTAAGGTAGAAATGACTGATAAGTGACCATTTTGGCTCGCACAATAAAATGCTGTTACTCCGTTTTCTTTCTGGGTATTAATTGGAACGTTCCTTTCTAGTAAGAGTTGTACGACATCATCGTGGCCATTTAGACTAGCTATCATAAGAGGTGTTGTGCCATCATTCTTAGCTAGGTTAGGATCTGCCCCCTTACTAAGTAAAGTAGAAATGACTGAAAACTGACCATTTTGGCTTGCATAATAAAATGCTGTGAATCCCTCTTTGTTCTGGGTGTTTATTGGAACGTTTCTTTCTAGTAAGAGTTGTACAACATCATCATGGCCATTTTCACTGGCTATCATAAGAGGTGTTGTGTCATCATTCTTAGCTAGGTTAGGATCTACTCCTTTGTTAAGTAAAGTAGAGACAACTGTTGTATAACCATATTGACTAGCCATATGCAAAATAGAATCGTCACCATTTACAATGCTATGTTCTTCATACTGTGGCTTTGATACTACATCATCTAATATAGAAGTATATTTCTTTTTGATATGCTTAGCAACTACTGAATTGATTTTGTCTACTGCATCAGCTACAGTACGCCATGAATGTACAGTGTCTTTTTGATCAAACCATTTTTGTAAACAAAGAATTTTACATTGCCTGGTTCCTGGATATTTCTCCCTGATATCTTCAATATCTGACACATTAAGGACTGCAGCCAGTTCATCCCATTCAACCTCTTCTAGTTCATTACTTAGTAGATTGAGAGTAGGTGGACTGAGATTATCAGACATTGTGAACTCTAAAATGAAACAATTCAATAAAATATCATTGTCATAGTTGTCATAACTTTACTTATGTATATATAATAATTACTGGTATAGCTGTACCATGGTCTATATGATGTGTATACATACTACAATGAATTTAGTCAATGACATACCTCATAACTCTATGTACTGTTCTATTGATCAAAATATTTTGACAATTGAGTAAATTGGTCACAATAGTTTAGGGCCAGTCTGATATATCACACAAGTCTTATTAGGTATAGAGAACACTGCCTTAGTAGATATTCAACCAAAATGGTAAAGATTATTACTTCTGACAGCAGGCTTTGTCACCAAGGTTGGGGAAGTAGATACCTTTATTTTAAAAAGACTCCTTTAATCACTAGATGTTTATTATCAATGATTACTATAGACAGTAGAATAATTGAGAAAATACAAGTATAGATTCTGGCTTAGCAATTAATCAACACCCACACAGCCTCTTTTAGCTTTGTTACGTAGACTAATAAAAGTTAAAATAGTGGATAGATATAAGATAATGGGTATTCTTTACTTACCATGAAAAGCTCAGCCCCACCCTTTCTTTGCACAACAAATGTTGGGCGGGGCTTGTTCGTCGAAAATTAACTCTCAAATTTGCCAGTTATTAGAGAGCAGAGTGGAAAGTAGTACGAGGAGATGAGGACTACTTTGGTGGCCATAATTTGTTGCTACTGACCATTTGTGACAGCCAAGAGCTGATTTTGACTGCTAAAAATGTTTCTCCTTTGCTAAAGATCGTCCTCCCTATCAAGTTTTTAAAAATTGCAATTAAAACTGGTCCACCAGTAAATTTTTGACCCAAATATCGTGATAATTTACATATTCAAATTTTTTCCTTATAAATTTTGATCTTAGTTATTGTAAAATAAAATTGAAAGAGAATGATGATGTAGACCTACATTGTGTGACGCCATAGATAGTGTAGACTACGTAACCTAGTAGTCTCGCATAGTAACCTAGTTTATACTATCTATGGTGACGCTACACAAATTATTAAACCACACCCTTATACCACATGGCCAGTGAATTAGAGAATTGGCAGAAACTTGCTGACAAATTGTGTAAGAAAGAAGCTTGTAAGATCCAAGCTTGTCTACAAGGTAGTCTGTTATATCATTAGCGAGCAATATCGTCACTTAAAATATGTATTCCTTATTGTCTATCAGCTCACAATTACCAGGAAGAATTTTGTACTAATGAGATAAATATATTACGTCATTGTTGTTTAAAACTAAGACCAGAAATATTAAGTCTTTCTGTTCACTGCAGTGGATTTAGAGGTAAGTTTAGTAGTTAGCAAGATTGATAAGGATAAATGAACAGGGTTCTTCTATCCACACTGGTTTTGTCTCTCTAGTCTAACATATCTTGGCCATATGATTAAGGAAATGTCTAGAGTGTCAATGATGGAGCACATACTTAGGTTCCAATGTTTAAAGTTTAGGATCTGGGTATAGTATTAAGTTTCCATTAAAGTGTAGTGTTCTATTACCTGCACTCACTGTCTATCCTATCACTACACAGGTGGCTCTTAATGTCAGTGTCATCAGTTAGAACTAAGAGCATTTAAGGATGCTTTAAGATACAACAAAGTTAGTGACATGTATACAATAATTATTATATAACAAACAATGCAGTGACAATAGAAAACAAAACAAGATTTAACTAAATGTTTACACTTACATATACCAACATAAAATAATAATAACTACTAATAAAGACCTTTTTCATTTCTACAGCTATGTGTCTTAATATAACATCATCTTCTCCATACAATACATCACAAATTTCA
This sequence comes from Xestospongia muta, assembly GCA_963693285.1. Classification (NCBI taxonomy): domain Eukaryota; kingdom Metazoa; phylum Porifera; class Demospongiae; order Haplosclerida; family Petrosiidae; genus Xestospongia; species Xestospongia muta. The sequence continues at coordinate 1,534,018 of OY848927.1, forward strand.
ATCAGATATTGTTCAGTATCTTGCTGATTTTTCATTTGTCTATGTAACTTATGAACTACTTTGCTGGCTCTTTGATAAGCTGTATCACTTTGTACACTCATAACATCATCTACAAATGTATCAGTTATGATATGTTTGGTGTTGAATTTATCTATTATTTGATCAAAGTTTGATTTAATAGCTTCACATTTTATTGTGAAGAATAATTATTTTGATTTGACGCATATAAGGTAGAAATAACTGTATTGTTAATTTTACAAGGCAAACTTTAGCATGCATACCTGTTTCAATGGTTTGTAAACATCCAATGTTAACTTTTAACTTTGTTGTTCTATAAAATTGTATGTTAAAATCAATTTATTTGTAAATATAGTACTTATGGGGACTGAAAGATCAAATAATGTATATCTCTTTAGTATCAGACTACTCTCCCTTTAATGGAACAATATAGTCCAGTTCTGTGACTTTAGTGAAATGACTAGAGTTAACTGATATTGTTATTATTATAGAGGAGATAGAAGGGTCACAACATTAAAGCTGTCAATAACACATTTAGTTATCTGAATCATAAACAAAGTTTTAACTTTAATATAGTCAAAATAATACCTACCTGTACAAGTGTTTTGCGTGCATGTATGTTCCATCCATGTTGAGAATGATCGTTAAGAATTAACTCAATCTGGTTTTCACTTTCAAATTCAAAGACTATACTTGTTTCTTCCTCAACGTGAGGCTAAGATCTTCTTACATACTATAGTACAAAGGAAAGTAAATTATTTAATTTTATTAATTTTTATAATATATATATATATATATGCCTCATGAAGCACATTAAGATCTCTAGTGACTAGAATTCTCATTAGCCATTCATGTCCTTTCTTTTCTTCATAAAACACCTTGATTATGTTAAAAGGTGAATGCCAGAAATATCCCCACACTGTTTGTAAAATGGTCCAAAAAGAAAACTTTTGGAGGAAAATATTCCCATATTGTTCATTGGTGTTGAACTGTCCTCCTTCTATTAGTTCAAACTGGTAGGGAGGTGAACATATTTGATTAGGAGCTGTAGCAAAACTCAAAAAATTGGCATTATCTTGAGTGATTAGACATAGACAATGTTGGATCTCTAATTTGACTGGTTTGAGAAGTGGGTTAGACAAAGATATCCCACATACACCACTGACTAATTTTCTTCCATTCAATAATTGGAACTCTACCAACCAGCAATATCACTTCTATTTCATTGGTCTCTTTTGGAGATAAAATGTCTTGAAGTACACTTAATCATTATACCATTCTCCTCCCAATTGAAAAAGTGGGGCCTGTCTCTTTGTATTAGAAATGACCTCCTGTCTCTTACATACACACTTTGAAGAGAAATGGACAGCCTATCACTATCAAATTAAGAAAATATTGTAACGTTGACAGGGATATTGATAAATACATACCCTTTAACTTCTGCTGACTCCATTCACTCTCTGTGTTCAGTAATACTTCCCTCATTGAATTCTAATAAAAAAGAGCATTACTAAATATGGTATTTAATGTAGTCATTGTAAACATTATTTATTTACCAATGTCCTTTGTTGTTTGTATATGTGTGATATCAGTAGATGTCATCACTTGCTGTAAACCTATAAAATAATTAATAATTGATTATAAAGGTCTGCATTTTTTATAAATACTAAAATGATTTATACAGATTATACATTACTAGTTACTAGTGAAAATCTTTTTCTAACATGACAAAAGGATCCAGTTCTATGTATCAGTAGTAAAAATATATTTGACTTACATGTTTTGTTTCCAGTATATTTCTCTTGAAAATCATCTTCTAGATCAGAGATCTGTGCAATATCAGAATCTGCTACTGAAGAGTGATCAGTTGATAGTCCACCAGTTGTATAGTCTGACTTAGCAGAACCTGCTAATAATTCTTTGTCATTGTCATTGAAACCAGCCATAGCTTCTTGAAATAGTTGTATGATGTTGTGATGATCATAATGGTGAGTTATATCTCAAAGTATGACTAGAAAGGTGCAATGCTGTAATACCAATAGAAGTGTGATGATTGATATTAAATTGGATCTTCAATGCATCTCTGATAATATTGTCATGTCCTCTGACACAAGCTATCATAAGAGGTGTCCAGCCATTATTCATAGGATCTGTCCCATTGTTAAGTAAGGTAGAAATGACCAATAATAATTGACCATTCTTGCTGGCATGATGCTATGAATTCCTCCTTGTTCTGGGTGTTTATTTGAATGTTTCTTTCTAGTAATAGTTAGTTGTATAACATCATCATGACCAATTAGACTGGCTATCATAAGAGGTGTAAAGCCATTGTTCATAGCTAGGTTAGAGTCTGCCCTGTTGATGAGTAAATAAGGTAACAACAGAAGAGTGATCATTCTGGCTGGTGGCATAAATTGCTATTCTTTCATCTTCATCCTGGGTATTTAAGGGAACATTTCTCTCTAGTAATAATTGGATGATATCATTATGGTCATTGTGACTGGCTGCCATTAGAAGTGTTTCTCCATTGTTTCTAGCAAGATTAGGATTAGCACCATTGTCAAGTAAGATAGACACAACCAATAGATGACCTTTCAATCAGCCATAACTAACTGCTGTTCCTCCATTGTTTCTTTGGTTATTTATTGGAACTTTCTTCACTAACAACATTTGGATTACATTATTATGGCCATTTAGACTAGGTACAATAAAAGGTGTTCTGCCATCATTCTAGGTTAGGATCTGCCCCATAACTGATAAGTGATCATTCTCACTGGCACGATAAAATACTGTGATTCCATCCTTGTTTAATGAAACATTTTCTCTAGAAATAGTTGGACAACACCATGGCGTTTTCACTGGCTATTAATAAGAGCTGTAAAGCCATTGTTGTTAGCTAGGCTAGGATCTGCTCCATTACTAAGTATAGGGTAGAGATGACTGATAAGTGGCCATTCTGGCTGGCACGAAATATGCTGCAAATGTTTGCTAGTCCTGGATGTTTATTGGAATGTTTCTCTCTTTAGTAATAGTTGGATGACATCACCATATAGACTGGCTATCATAAGAGGTCTAAAGCTATTATTGTTAGCCAGGTTAGGATCTGCCGCATTATATTAATCACTGGACTGGACTACTGGACTGAAGTTTGGGGTTAAAAGATATAGCGAATTAACTTCTTAAGATTTGAAAGTCATTGATTATACATATAAGCACAGCAATTGTACTAGATAAAACTAAAATAGTACTAGTGTTTGAGTATATTAGTAAAAGTAAATGTAACCAAGTGTTGGTTAATAGCTAAATTGGACTTCAAAATTGAAAATCAAATTATTTCTGGTGAATTGTTTAGTTTAAGTAAGACAAGGCAATGTATAGGATGATCTTTCATTTTGTCCTATTCTTTCAAATCCACTGAATAGTTGTGTGCATATAGTAACTGTATGTATACAAAATTGTTTTCAAGGTGTTTTAACAGTGGTTCCTTTTCACAAGTCAGGTCACAAATGTTTTGACAAAAGTGGTCCCTTATTGCAAATCAAGTAACATATTATGTAACACAATTTTAAAAATGTGCAACAGTGCATTTGTTTTAAACTACATATGTCTCGATATATAAACTTTTGCAAAGTTGTTTAAATTTACCATTCTTAAGATATTCTTGTAAACATTCATTGTAAACTACACGTGTCCTCTTTTATACATGTCTATAAGCTTTTTAAACATATTAGAATTCTAACTGTATACATGCACTACATACAGTGTTTAATAATAAATAAGCTAATATATGCTATAGTAGTACCACCTCTACTAAAGCTTTATTTACCAAAAATTTGATATTTAGTATGAATGATTTTATATTGAGATCACATACACTTTTTCTGCTAACTAAGCTTTATCTAAGTAATCCAAGTGGTCCATTTACTTCATTACAAAATCTCATCACATTTTCTGATATATACATTTTGGCCATTACTGTATCCCGATAGAAGTGATATTATTATGTACATGTACATGTAGTTATCAATGTGAATTGTGTTGAGAGTAGCAACAGGTATAAGTTGAAACACAAACTTTCTTTATATATACAACGTTTCAACATGAAGTCTTTAAAGTTCATTTTTGCCAGTGGCACTAACTTCCTTAGGGTTAAATTTCAGTCCAGTAAACCAGTCCAGTGATTAGTGACTGCCATTTAGAATACATGATTGAATGAGTAGTGATCATTGAAAATGAATTTGTATAGTATTACAAAGTATATATATACCTTGATGATATATTTGTGGAAACTAAAATTACTTATAATAAGTGAACATTAGTTTGTTATTTTATTTAAACATGAAATATGTGTATTCAAAATTATTTACTTGAGATGTATGCAGTAATAAGACACAGTTTATATGTAGTTTATTAGGGTTATTTTCAGTAAATAAATTAAAAATAATCACACATCATAACAAAAAACAGAATAAACAACAACTAAACTACAATAATTATCAGTAATACACAAAACAACAATCATCACTAATGTATATCTTCTTTCATTTCTACAGCTATGTGCCTTAATATAACATCATCTTCTCCATACAATACATCACAAATTTCAATCAGATATTGTTCAGCATCTTGCCGACTTTTCATTTGTCTATGTAACTCACGAACAACTTTGCTGGCTCTTTGATAAGCTGTATCACTTTGTACACTCATAACATCATCTACAAATGTATCAGTTACGATATGTTTGGTGTTGAATTTATCTATTATTCGATCAAAGTTTGATCTTGACATAATGGCATGAGTTAAATTAGCTATCTGTTTTCTAAATATTTCTGATGGAGTCTCATGTTGAACTATAGAAGGAGAAATTTCAAGTGTATATTTTGCTTGACTTAGTGTAATATTTAAAGTTACTTTGTTATGAAATAGATATGAATGCAAATAATAACTTAATTACCTGTTTTTGTGGCTGGTAAATCTCCAATAGGTCTTTCAACTAAATGTGGTTGTTCTATAAAGTGTAAAATAAATCAAAATACAATATACATGCAAGTATTTCTTACGAGGACTAAAAGAACGAATAATGTGGATTTCTTTGGTGTCAGTTTTCACTCCCATCAATGGAACAGTGTAGTCTAGTTCTGTCACTTTAGTGAATAGACTAGGATCAACAGATATTGTTATTAAAATAGAAGGAGTAGATGGATGTCGAACACCAAACTTATCAACATCACGTTTAGACACCTATATAAGTCATGAACAATTATTGTAATTTCAAAAATATAGCTATACTAATACCTCCTACCTGTACAGGTCTTTTATGAGGACGAATGTTCCATCCATGATGAGAATGATCACCAATAATTAATTCAATCTGATTTTCCTCAACTTCAAATTCAAATGTTACATTTGTTCCTTCTTCAGCTTGTGGTAGAGATCGTCTTACATACTATTATATAATACAAACTAGAAAGGATTACAATAAAATGAACACTTACCTTATCAAGAGCATTAAGATCTCTAGTAACTAGGAATCTCATTAGCCATTCATACCTTTTCTTTTCTTCATAAAATGTCTTACCTACATATATACACACAGGTGAACGTCTGAATAGTTTCTGTACAAAGGTAACCAAAGAAAATTCTGAGAGCCAGATACTCCCATATGTTTCACCATGGGAGAACTGTCCTCCATCTTTTAGTTGGAACTGATAGGGGAGTCCAGAACCTACAGGGGCTGTAGCAAAATTCAGGCAATTTATATCATCTTGAGTGACTAGATGTAGACAGTGTTGTATCTCTAATTTGATTGGTTTGAGAAGTGGTTTAGACAGAGTTATCCCATAAACAGCACTGACTAATTCTGTTCCCTCAGGTAATTGAAACTGTCCACCAACCAGTACTACTACTTCTACTTGACTAGACTCTGTTGGAGACAAAGTGTCTCGAGGTACACTAATGATTATACCATTCTCCTCCCAATTAAAAAGGTAGGAACTGTCCCCCTGTATTAGAAATGACCTCTTGTCTCCTACATACACACCTTGAAGACAATTGAATAATCTATCACTATCAAAATAAAAGATACTCATTAATTATTATAGTAACATTGACAAAAGACATACCCTTTAACTTCTCCTATTGACAACTCTCTCTGTTGGGTAACACTCTCCACATTAAATTCTATTAAAATGGAAAGACTATTACTTAATATGTTACAAACAGTATTATTATTATGTAATTACTTACTGTTATCTGGTGTCTGTGTATAATCTAGGACATCGCTAGATACCATCATTTCTTCTAAACCATTAAAAAAACAATTATAATAAAGTGAACACAAGAATCTGTTTAAAGAGTCACAGTAAATAATAATATACCCTATGTCCTCAAATAGATGCCTGGGCCTTTTTCTTTTTCAATATTTTTAGCTGGGTCTCTTAATGAAGGAGGTCTTTATTTATTGATCAGCATTAATGCACATACAACATTCTAACTACATCCACACTAAACTCTCTTATAGCAGCTTGCTTGGATTTTTCATTTGCACATTAAACAGATCAAAACTTGAAAGACTTGTACACAAACATTTTGAAGCATCACATGACACATGATTGGAGGTGAAAGATCACAGGCTTCTACTTTACTATTTGGCTCAATTTTCCCAGGCCTCAATTTGAGACTGGACCTTTATTTGAAAGAGGCTTCTATTCAAGAAAATATGATAGTAATGATTGGAACTAATATGTCTTGTACTGACTATAGACTAAATATTCATGTAACTTTACTAATAACATAACACAAAGAAGATAGTAGTGCTATGTATCTTAACATGCAGTAAAATATATTCTTGACTCACTTTTTATGTTAATTCCATTACATTCCTCTGGAAGATCATCTTCTAGATCAGAGATTTGTGCAATATCAGAATATGCTACTGACAAACAATCAGTTGATAGTCCACCAGTTGTATAGCCTGACTCAATAGAACCTGCTAATGATTCTTGATCATCATGTAAACCAGCTATACCTTCTTGAAGTAGTGATACAATGTCTTGATGACCATGTTGATGAGCTATATCTAGAGGTGTGTGACCAAATATATCTTTTAGAAGTGGATTAGCACCACATTCTAATAAACGTCTGACAATATTCTCATGTCCATATTGACTAGAAAGGTGCAATGCTGTAGTACCAACAGGAATTTGATGATTGATATTAATTTGGGTCTTCAACAAATCTCCAACAATATTGTCATGTCCTTTGGCACAAGCTATCATAAGAGGTGTCCAGCCATTATTCATAGCTAGGTCAGGATCTGCTCCATTGTTAAGTAAGGTAGAGATGACTGATAAGTGACCATTCTGGCTGGCAAAATAAAATGCTGTTACTCCATTCTTGTCCTGGGTGTTGATTGGAACATTTCTTTCTATTAGTAGTTGAACAACATCACCATGGCCATTTAGACTGGCTATCATAAGAGGTATAAGACCATTATTCATAGCTTGGTTAGGATCTGCCCCATTAATAAGTAAGGTAGAGATGACTGATAAGTGACCATTCTGGCTGGCACAATAAAATGCTGTTACTCCATTTTGGTTCTGGGTGTTTATTGGAACATTTCTTTCTAGTAATAGTTGAACGACATCACAATGGCCATTTTGACTGGCTATCATAAGAGGTGTTGTGCCATCATTACAGGCAAAGTTAGGATCTGCCCCATTACTAAGTAAAGTAGAGATGACTGATAAGTGACCTTTCTGGCTGGCACAATAAAATGCTGTGAATCCCTTCTTGTCCTGGGTGTTGATTGGAACATTTCTTTCTAATAGTAGTTGAACGACATCACCATGGCCATTTAGACTGGCTATCATAAGAGGTGTAAAACCATTATTCTTAGCTAGGTTAGGATCTGCCCCATTACTAAGTAAAGTAGAGATGACTGATAAGTGACCATTCTCGCTGGCACAATAAAATGCTGTGAATCCCTTCTTGTCCTGGGTGTTGATTGGAATGTTTCTTTCTAATAGTAGTTGAACAACATCACCATGGCCATTTAGACTGGCTATCATAAGAGGTGTAAAACCATTATTCTTAGCTAGGTTAGGATCTGCCCCATTACTAAGTAAAGTAGAGATGACTGATAAGTGACCATTCTGGCTGGCACAATAAAATGCTGTTATTCCATTTTGGTTCTGGGTGTTGATTGGAACGTTTCTTTTTAGTAGTAGTTGAACAACATCACCATGGCCATTTAGACTGGCTATCATAAGAGGTGTAAAACCATTATTCTTAGCTAGGTTAGGATCTGCCCCATTACTAAGTAAAGTAGAGATGACTGATAAGTGACCATTCTCGCTGGCACAATAAAATGCTGTGAATCCCTCCTTGTCCTGGGTGTTGATTGGAATGTTTCTTTCTAATAGTAGTTGAACAACATCACCATGGCCATTTAGACTGGTTGTCATAAGAGGTGTAAAACCATTATTCTTAGCTAGGTTAGGATCTGCCCCATTACTAAGTAAAGTAGAGATGACTGATAAGTGACCATTCTGGCTGGCACAATAAAATGCTGTTATTCCATTTTGGTTCTGGGTGTTGATTGGAACGTTTCTTTTTAGTAGTAGTTGAACGACATCACAATGGCCATTTTGACTAGCTATCATAAGAGGTGTTGTGCCATCATTACAGGCAAGGTTAGGATCTGCCCCATTACTAAGTAAAGTAGAGATGACTGATAAGTGACCATTCTGGCTGGCACAAAAAAATGCTGTGAATCCCTCCTTGTCCTGGGTGTTGATTGGAATGTTTCTTTCTAATAGTAGTTGAACAACATCACAATGGCCATTTTGACTGGCTATCATAAGAGGTGTTGTGCCATCATTACAGGCAAAGTTAGGATCTGCCCCATTACTAAGTAAAGTAGAGATGACTGATAAGTGACCTTTCTGGCTGGCACAATAAAATGCTGTGAATCCCTTCTTGTCCTGGGTGTTGATTGGAACATTTCTTTCTAATAGTAGTTGAACGACATCACCATGGCCATTTAGACTGGCTATCATAAGAGGTGTAAAACCATTATTCTTAGCTAGGTTAGGATCTGCCCCATTACTAAGTAAAGTAGAGATGACTGATAAGTGACCATTCTCGCTGGCACAATAAAATGCTGTGAATCCCTTCTTGTCCTGGGTGTTGATTGGAATGTTTCTTTCTAATAGTAGTTGAACAACATCACCATGGCCATTTAGACTGGCTATCATAAGAGGTGTAAAACCATTATTCTTAGCTAGGTTAGGATCTGCCCCATTACTAAGTAAAGTAGAGATGACTGATAAGTGACCATTCTGGCTGGCACAATAAAATGCTGTGAATCCTTCCTTGTCCTGGGTGTTTATTGGAACGTTTCCTTTTAGTAATAGTTGAACAACATCACCATGGCCATTTAGACTGGCTATCATAAGAGGTGTTGTGCCATTATTATTAGCTAGGTTAGGATCTGCCCCATGACTAAGTAAAGCAGAGATGATTGATAAGTGACCATTCTGGCTGGCACAAAAAAATGCTGTGAATCCCTCCTTGTCCTGGGTGTTGATTGGAATGTTTCTTTCTAATAGTAGTTGAACAACATCACCATGGCCATTTAGACTGGTTGTCATAAGAGGTGTAAAACCATTATTCTTAGCTAGGTTAGGATCTGCCCCATTACTAAGTAAAGTAGAGATGACTGATAAGTGACCATTCTCGCTGGCACAATAAAATGCTGTGAATCCCTCCTTGTCCTGGGTGTTGATTGGAATGTTTCTTTCTAATAGTAGTTGAACAACATCACCATGGCCATTTAGACTGGCTGTCATAAGAGGTGTAAAACCATTATTTCTAGCTAGGTTAGGATCTGCCCCATTACTAAGTAAAGTAGAGATGACTGATAAGTGACCATTCTGGCTGGCACAATAAAATGCTGTTATTCCATTTTGGTTCTGGGTGTTGATTGGAACGTTTCTTTTTAGTAGTAGTTGAACGACATCACAATGGCCATTTTGACTAGCTATCATAAGAGGTGTTGTGCCATCATTACAGGCAAGGTTAGGATCTGCCCCATTACTAAGTAAAGTAGAGATGACTGATAAGTGACCATTCTGGCTGGCACAAAAAAATGCTGTGAATCCCTCCTTGTCCTGGGTGTTGATTGGAATGTTTCTTTCTAATAGTAGTTGAACAACATCACCATGGCCATTTAGACTGGCTATCATAAGAGGTGTAAAACCATTATTCTTAGCTAGGTTAGGATCTGCCCCATTACTAAGTAAAGTAGAGATGACTGATAAGTGACCATTCTGGCTGGCACAAAAAAATGCTGTGAATCCCTCCTTGTCCTGGGTGTTGATTGGAATGTTTCTTTCTAATAGTAGTTGAACAACATCACCATGGCCATTTAGACTGGCTATCATAAGAGGTGTAAAACCATTATTCTTAGCTAGGTTAGGATCTGCCCCATTACTAAGTAAAGTAGAGATGACTGATAAGTGACCATTCTCGCTGGCACAATAAAATGCTGTTACTCCATTTTGGTTCTGGGTGTTTATTGGAACATTTCTTTCTAGTAATAGTTGAACGACATCACAATGGCCATTTTGACTAGCTATCATAAGAGGTGTCGTACCATTATTATTAGCTAGGTTAGGATCTGCCCCATTACTAAGTAAAGTAGAGATGACTGATAAGTGACCATTCTCGATGGCACAAAAAAATGCTGTGAATCCTTCCTTGTCCTGGGTGTTTATTGGAACGTTTCCTTTTAGTAATAGTTGAACAACATCACCATGGCCATTTAGACTGGCTATCATAAGAGGTGTTGTGCCATTATTATTAGCTAGGTTAGGATCTGCCCCATGACTAAGTAAAGCAGAGATGATTGATAAGTGACCATTCCGGCTGGCACAAAAAAATGCTGTGAATCCCTCCTTGTTCTGGGTGTTTATTGGAACATTTCTTTCTAATAGTAGTTGAACAACATCACCATGGCCATTTAGACTGGCTATCATAAGAGGTGTTGTGCTATCATTCTTAGCTAGGTTAGGATCTGCTCCTTTGTTAAGTAAAATGGAGACAACTGTTGTATAACCATATTGACTAGCTATATGCAAAATAGAATCGTTGCTTTTTGTTTTGGATATCAACATTACACTAGACTGTAGTAGTAGGTTAGGATTACCACCTACTTCAAGAAGAAGAGCTATAGCAGGAAGAGGACCATCAAACTGAATAGTCCTCAACAGAGCTGTGTCAAATGTCATGTCATCTTGTGTTGAATTGTAACTAAACAATGTGTTACATTCTACTGTTAGTGAAATTACTCCAACTGATGATAACTCTTCATGATTATATTTAATTTGTGCAATGAGGTCAGCTGTTTCTTTAGAAACACTCCATGTAATACTCATACTACTATTACTACTTTTGACAATCATGTCAGTGAATAGATCTTTGTAATCTTGAAAGAGGACATTTGCCAGAAACTCAAACTGCCGTATTGTTACCTCTAACCACATTTCTTGCACTTTTAGTTCTACATTGACTTTTTCCGAAGTCTTATCTTTCGATTTGATAATAGCCAGATCTTTCATTTTTGTTGACATTTTAAATGTCATTAAGTCATTTTCATAATTCTGTACTTCATCTAGCAAGCCAGTCTCAAAAAGAAACATCTTAACTACTTTTTGAAGAGATTGATGTTTGAAATAATGTCGTTTGCTCTGTAGCTCATCAAACAATGTGTCATATGTGATATTACTTATGTTAAGCAATGACATTTGGTGACACAGCTTTTGTTGTTTCAAGTATCGATAAAATGGTAAAAGTTTGTTTGGTCTTTCTACTAAAAACTCCTGCATTTTTGAGACTAACATGGCAAATCTATGTTCAAAATGAGCAATTTTTTCTACTATATCTCTTTTAAGAGGCACTTCATTCAAACTTGCTTTTTGCTCTTCAATGACAGAGTCGATGGTGAGATGTTGGTCATCATCTTCAATGCTATGTTCTTCGTGCTGTGGCTTTGATGGTACATCATCTAATATAGTAGCATATTTCTTTCTGATATGCTCAGCAACTACTGGATTGATTTTGTCTACTGCATCAGCCACAGTACGCCATGAATGTACAGTGTCTCTTTGATCAAGCCATTTTTGTAAACAATGAGTTTTACATTGCCTGGTCCCTGGATATTTCTCCCTGATATCTTCAATATCTGACACATTAAGGACTGCAGCCAGTTCATCCCATTTAACTTCTTCTAGTTCATTACTTAGTAGATTGAGAGTAGGTGGACTAAGATTACCAGACATTGTGAACTATAAAATGAAACAATTCAATAAAATATCATTGTAATAGTTGTCATAACTTTACACATGTATACACAATAATTACTGATATAGCTGTATCATGCTCTGCATGATGTGTATACATACTACAATGAATTTAGTTAATGACATACCTCATAACTCTATGTACTGTTCTATTGATCGAAGTGTTTTGACAATTGAGTAAATTGGTCACAGTAGTTTAGGGCCAGTCTGATATATCACACAAGTCTTATTAAGTATAGAGAACACTGCCTTAGTAGATATTCAGGTAATGGTAAAGATTATTACTTCCAATGGCAGGTTTTGTCATCAAAGTTAGGGAGTTAGATAACTTTATTTTAAAAGGACACCTTTAATGACTAGATGTTTATTATCAATGATTACTATAGTCAGTAGACGACAAATTGAGAAAGTACAAGTATAGATTCTGGCTTAGCAATCAACACCCACACAGCCTCTTTTAGCTTTGTTACGTAGACTAATAAAAGTTAAAATAGTGGATAGGTATAAGATAATGGTTATTCTTTGCTTACCATGAAAAGCTCAGCCTCACTCTTTCTTTGCACAACGACAAATGTTGGGCGGGGCTTACTCGTCGAAAATTAACTCTCAAGTCTGACAGTAGAGCAGGGGGAGGGGCTGGCTACGCGAGACTAGAGTGGAAAGTAGTTCGAGGAACTGAGGACTACTTTGGTGACCATAATTGGTTGCTACTGACCATTTGTGACAGCCAAAAGTTGATTTTGACTGCTAACAATGTTTCTTCTTTACCAAAGATCGTCCTACCTAGCAAGTTTTCTGTAAAATTCCAATCAAAACTGGTCCATCAGTAAATTTTGGACCCAAAAATCGTGATAATTTACATATTAAAGATTTTTCCTTATAAATTTTGATCTTAGTTGTTGTAAAATAAAATTGAAAGAGATTATAATTATGATGATGTAGATCTACATTGTGTGACGGTACACAAATTATTAAACCACACCCTTATGCCACATGGCCAATGAATTAGAGAATTGGCAGAAACTTGCTGACAAATTGTGTAAGAAAGAGGCTTGTAAGATCCAAGCTTGTCTACAAGGTAGTCTGTTATATCATTAGAGAGCAATATCGTCACTTAAAATATGTATTCCTTATTGTCTATCAGCTCACAATTACCAGGAAGAGTTTTGTACTAATGAGATAAATATATTACGTCATTGTTGTTTAAAACTAAGACCAGAAATATTAAGTCTTTCTGTTCACTGCAGTGGATTTAGAGGTAAGTTTAGTAGTTAGCAAGATTGATGAGGATAAATGAACAGGGTTCTTCTATCCACACTGGTTTTGTCTCTTTAGTCTAACATATCTTGGCCATATGATTAAGGAAATGTCTAGAGTGTCAATAATGGAGCACATCTTAGGTTCCAATGTTTAAAGTTTTAAAGTTTAGGATCTGGGTATAGTATTAAGTTTCCATTAAAGTGTAGTGTTCTGTTTTATTACCTGCACTCACTGTCTATGACTAAATGATGGAAAGACAAAAACTTATGAAATACAATATAATAAGATTATAATTCAAAAAGTCATCCAATAATTGTTTTTTTAAAATCCTGACTTTACAGTGAAACACTGACTAGAACTATAAAGATCAGATAATTAGTAGCAGTGTCTGTGGAAGACTGTAGCTATAGAATACTAGAAATGTAAAGAAGGAAGTTAATGAGAAGCTTTGACTGTCAGTCACACCCATTGTCATAGCTCTCGCAATTATAGTTAATAAAATTGGTTGCTATATGTGTTGGTAGTTAAAGGATTTGGTTTAAATTCATTTGTCTGTCTTATATATTGAAATTGTTAAAGTGGATAGATGGATGGATGGATGAATGGATGCATAGATGCCATGTTGTTCAAAGTGATTATAGGACTGCCTATCACACACACAATGAATGCAAAGTAAAAATGCCAAGACATATTTGATAAGATTTAATGGATATTGAGAAAAGGTTTTTGTTAAGTTACATGGTATTTTGAAAGTAATAGTTCGTTCATATAAGTCTTATTATCTGATATATACTGATATTTCCACTTTGATTGACCCATATTTTTGTGTGATAAAGACAGTTTTGCTCATATAGTTTACATTATACTGTAAATACACAGTAATATATCTTAGTATTACTTGATTGCTACTAATACAGTCTCGGATAGATGAGTGTTTTATAGATTACCTTCTTTAGATCACAGTAAACAAGATGGCAAACAATCAAAGAAGTAATGAAGCAACTACTGTTTTGGTAATATATAATTTAAATATAACATGTTACTATTTTCATTCTTTCTAGAGTTATATATTTCATGATCTACCTGCTACAACACAGTTTGTATTGCGCTCTATTACATTTTTTTCATCCACACTTTTCCTTTTCTCTGGATTATTGTAAGTGTTGACATTATATGTACTTTTCTTATAAGATGTGTACAAAATAGACCAATAAAAATATCTACGTAGTATGTAATATAGTGTAGCACTTGTAAGTGACATTTTATTGACAACATACCAGACAACACATTAAGTGCCATTTACAAATATCTAGTCAATTCCATATACACTAAATAGAGATACTTATTATACTCTGTCCAAGTTGAGTTGAGCTACCCAGACATGTAAATAACTTTTCCGTTTTCCTTGTTATCCATGTGGGACTTATACCAATCAACTCAGCTTACAAACGTGCATTATATATATAAAACAAGAAAGTAGCAAACTATAAAACTCCATACATTTTCAATGACATACCTTTGCTTTGTCATACTTCAAATTTGCACCTTTGAGCAGTTTGAGGATTTAATGAATAACACTTTTCACCTTGAGAAGTCATCCATGTGTAACATGGCAATTCAAAATTACAGTTCTAATTATATGAACAGATGTTCTATTATAAATAATAATCAGATATTGTCTTTTGCGATTTAAGGCAGCTATAAAGCCACCAAGGCTCTGAAAAAAACTTTTAACAAAGAAAGAAGACTGAGAATGCCTAGAACTATTCATCATCAGAATTATCAGCCTCTTGATGCTGGTACATGAAAGTCCTATGGGATCAGAGGTTCATTTCAGAGATCCTTGAGCCTGTTTATGCCTGTTGAATTCCTCAAAATAGTCACAGACATTCGCAACAACCTCCTTTCTTTGTGACCTCAGTCTCTTTCCATTTAGCATCTTCACGAACATGAGAGAAAATGTGGTGTGTTCATAACATCCATGTAAACAAATAATGAATAAAATTAAAATGTACTTCAGCGCTAATTGCATATAATAGGAGAGGAAATACCTCACCTTAGATTCAATACATAAAACACCTTTTTTTAATGAAAGGCTCTTCTCAACTCGGACAGAGTATAACTGTAGTTAGTATTGTTCATCAGATCAGATGATACATCTAGCTGATAGAACATCTTGTTTAATACTCACTAGGTACTAATGAGTAAAGTGTATGGTGTTTGTCTTTTTCCTCCTGGCACATACAACAAACATACCAGGTGGTACTAAAATTGTTTTGGGTCACATGTTAACTGTTTCAATGTCTACTTTCTTCATTTTATTATATTGTTGTATGTGACCTTTGAAGCCAACCAATTAAATTTAACTGCATATAGTAACCACTGACACGCCTAGCAACCAATAAATGTTATTAGTTTTATAGCAAGCACTTTGTATGACCATGAGTGATCAAAGCTTCTGAGTTCTGTTACTTGAGAAAATATCTTTGAGCAGTCCATAGCTTTTGCCAACTTTCAGTCTTCAAAGTTAGCAATAATCTAGTCCTTTATAGCAATAACAGTACATCAAAATAATCTTAGGATGACTTTTACAATTATATTCTGGTTCTTTGTATAAAATAATGTTATATATATATACTTTGTTTATCTGTCATTATAGAGTGTCTGGTGAGTTTGCTTATCGTTGCTATCTCTTTGCATTCTTAGCTGGTTTCTTCACTTATGCCATAAGATTTCATTATAGAATGAATGAAGGACAGGTATTAATAAAATAGAGTACATGATATTTTGTTTGTATTTCTATCAGATTTGTAGTTACAGCTATTTCTATTAACTATGTCTTATACACTTAGTATTATGACCATATATTAGTAATATTTATAGGTGACTAGTACTTATATTGTACAGGTCTCTCTCTTTAGTCGTGCTGCTCTAAATCTCTTTACAACAGAAGATAGTGGTCATTACATGATCTATACCTTTTTCTTCTACAATCAATATCCCACTACCAGTATGTCCATTAACTCCACCCCTTGTGACCACACCTACTTTTTCTCTAGTTTATATTCTTCCCCTATTGTTTTATTCAATTTTGCTTACTATGAAGTATATCCAAGGGTTATTACCAGTGAGTATACTACCTAATATACAATACTGATAAGATTGTATAGTAGCAATGTATGATTAAATAGTAGATAGTTACTACTAGACAGTTACTACTAGACACTAGTTACTACTAGACACTAGTCCTCAATTAGACTCATACCCAGACACCCACTCAAGAGTGAGTAGGTGTCTGGGCATGAGACTAGTTCTCACTATATTGTACTTCTAATCTGGTGGGAAGTTTTCACAGCTACATACACATACATAGTTTATCAGATGTTATGGTTAATTTCATGAGTACATACCTAAGTACTCTATGAGAGACTTGTATCTTCCTACTATACAATGTTTGGTAATATTAATAACTTTTAAATATAATATCTTAATATCATTATTTCTTTTGTCCAATAGTTTCTACCACCTGCTCTTCATAGGTAATATAATTATATATCATTGATAATGTGATATTATTACTTTTAGTATTACAATAAAGATCATTAACATTATATCAAGGAAACAACCAGATATACATCGTTTTATAGCATATTGTGAAGTATTTATTTTTATAATACTGCTATGGAAGGTGATCACGTAAGACAACACAATAGTTACAATAAATTATATTATCTATTATTATTTTATACAGTGGTTATGTGTTTATTTTGGCACCATATTTGTACTATTATTTCTTGAAAATGAGATACACCTCTCGAAGAAACCCAAGTGTCAGGTCTGGTGAATTATAGACACACCCACATCTGCACATACAATTATATTAGCATGGACCATATAATTAATGATTTATTATTGTTTTATAGGATAGTTTTTGCTGAACTAAACCAGTCTGTTGAAACATTTACTTGTCATCCAAAGTGTCCACCCTTTCTCTCAACAATGTTACGTAAAATTGTAGCATTTATATCAAGACTAAATCCTATACCTGGTACTGAATATAATCCTCAGAACCCCTCATGAGGTATTGACACTGGTACAGTACTAACTTTAGGAATGAATCCATTAATAGGAATATTAACATTTAGGTTTATTTATATACAAAATATTTAAATATTATTTGAGGAGGTCAAATAGTTTGTTGCTCTTTTCTTGTGCAATATCTTTAGGTAACCGCCCACGGTTATCTTTAGCTTGCTTAAGGGAAGGTAATTTGGAAATAATTACTTTGATTGTTTCAGGGTTACCCCCTTCAGCACCCTAATGGGAATATACCATTATTGCTTGATAGTGTGGTGGTTTACTTTGTGTAATGATGTCATACCATCACTATCTACAATTGAAGGGTCTGCTCCATGATGTAATAATAAGTTTACAATATTCAAGTGTCCACTATAAGCTGCTCTATGTAATGGTGTTGCACCACCTAAAGACAAGACAACATATAGATAGAGAAGACTGGATAAATATACAGATGTGGATATAATAGATAATTAGGTTTATAACCTTGTGTTTGGGAATTCACCTTAGCTCCTGCTTGTATTAATACCTCACATATTTTATGGTTACCATGACGACTTGCATAATGCTATTTCATGTATGTGCACATATCAAGATATAACATAATGATGCATACCAGAGCAGAATATCCTGATGAGTCCTGACTATTGACATCTGTTCCCTCAACTAACATTTTCTTTATTCTTTCCTCTTCTCCATCAATTGCAGCTGACCATATCCCTCGTGAAAAATCCAACTCCTATTTAAATGAAGAATTTAGAGTGTTAATTAATTTATGTAATATTAAAGTTCAGGAGATAGTTATTACAAACTTGTAGAGTTTGAGTTGTTCCATTACTGTGAAGAGCACAAGTACAATCACCACCATGATTCATTATCAATTGTAAAGGGGCGTGGTAGTAGGCCGGGCTAATAATTGACAGGAAACCATGTCACCGTAAACTTAAGCTAACGGACGTTTACGTTTACTACAGTATAGTGTGTAAAAGCTGTATTTCAAACGGCTTTGTAGTAGAAAACTTTTGAAGGAGAGACACTTGTGACTGTGAGTTCAAACCACAGAACTTAATTGAATGTATTAAACTATATATCAACAATTTTCTAGATCTATTTATCATTTTATAACTTCTATATTATTTTCTCTTCCACCAGATACATTCTCCAGGATATAAGGCCATAATATATCTACAATGTCACTATATCATTCCTGAGATACCAGAAGATAACCCCAGTTAGTTTACTCTTAGCATAGCATATTTTGGTGTGTGTGGGTGAAGGGTGTGTACTAGTTTTACTCTATTTGTCATTCATTACTTTGACTATCACTCTAGTTACGATAAACAACTAGACGACACAATCTTTAGTAATCTGTCATGGTAACCACCCCTCAAAAGTGTTCCTAAAATCACTGGCAAATTCTATATAATATCTCAATAGCTCTTTCAAGATAACTTGGTGTGGTAATCAGTGTGAATTTCTCAAGTTTTTATAATGGCTCAAATTATCATTGAAGTGTTAAGGACTAATCTATTATTGACTGTACTGTTACCATGTTACTACTGCAGAATAATTGACTTGTTTATTCCCAGATTAGAATACCAACGATTAACAGGTACTCTAGACAACTAACTGTACAGAATAAACAGTATCTATTAAAGTACTATACTCTAACCAGTGTAACTAAAAATATTATTTCTATAAGAGTAATTGATAGTACTACAAAATGTTGCTGATCTATGTTTAGTGAAACCTATACATTAGAGTAGTTCCTGGTATTATATTACCTTTAATGTTATATGTTTTGTGGTGTTGTGCCCACTAATATATATGTAATTATTACTAATAGAATTCATATAATGTTAGCAACCTTTTTTGTGTTGACCGCACTTTATTATATACAAAGATTTTGGGTGTCAAGTTGTACTTAACATTTGTGGTGTGTTCTAACTCACTTAGAGAGAGCCATAGTTAGTTGACACATTTGTGATTTCATATGTATAGGTTGGTGCTAGTTATTGGTGTTTAGCAATTTGTCACCTTGTGAATATGTGTTAACCTGTTTATTTTAATAGGAAATAATAGTGATTTCTATCTTGTTGAGGATGGAAAGCTTGTCTTGAGTCAATGGACATTACCTCCTGATGGTGTCATTAATGGAGTTAATATGACAGTAGTGGTTGAAATGAATTATGTTGTAAGGAAGACTTAGTCCTTGTTGATTTATTGATTCTCTCTCTCTCTCTCTCTCTCTCTCTCTCTCTCTCTCTCTCTCTCTCTCTCTCTCTCTCTCTCTCTCTCTCTCTCTCTCTCTCTCTCTCTCTCTCTCTCTCTCTCTCTCTCTCTCACAAGCTACTCATGCAACTTACTTGTGTCTCCACTCATCCTACAATATTAAACTGTCCTGTATTCATTGGACTTAATACTAGTGGTTCAAATAATGTTGTCAACCTTGGAGGAATGGAAAAAGGTTAATATAGTGTCTGAGTGGATAAAGCTACTACTGTTAGTATAGTAGTCTGTGGTTGTTCATTATCTACATTCTCTACAAGTAGTTACTTTGATGTTAATAGTACTGTTTATGTCTTCATAAATCCTTTGATGTTTTTCAATAATACATGTACATTAGTTGTTATCTCTTTGTCTTATAGTGAACAGGACATTTACAGTATCCTTTGCATGTACTGTGCCTCACTCAGGCCATCCTCCTCTAAATCTGTCAACTACATGGGGACTTTTTTGGTATTCTGGTAAAATATCACAAGGTTCACAAAACTTACAACTGACTACTGTTGCTAATAATATAAATTGTAAGGAATAGAGAATGGATGGATGGATGGCTAGATAGATGAATAGTTTATTGATGGATGGATGGATAGTTTATAGATGGATGGATAAATTGATCATAACTAATGTGTGTCTCTTCTCCTTTAAGGTGATGTTAAGACTATTCCAACAACAAGCTCTCCAACTACCTCAGGTACATATATAATATAATACAATTTAATGTGTGAATTGATCAACAGATCCTGGAGATGGTGGTACTGATACCATAAATCCTATATTTTATGGCATTATTGGTTGTGTTGGTGTCATTATTTTAGTGGTAGTTGTGGTGGCTATTGTCTATCAATGTGTTGTCTTAAAGAGAGCAATGAATCAAAGACAGGATGAAGGGGAAGAGTAAGTCAGTTTGTGGTATTGTATGTGCATTGTGTGCAGAATGTGGTATTGATACATGTGGTTGATGTGAGGTTTTGTGTTTCTGTGAAGTATTGTGTTCTTTTGATAGTATGAGTAATTTGGAAAGTGTTTTCCCTCCTGAACTATTGGCTCAAATTCGTGGGAATCCTTCAATTCAAATGCCAGCCTATTCTTTCAATTATCCTCCACCTCCTTATGTAAGGGCTCTCTCTCTCTCACTCTCTCTCTCTCTCTCTCTCTCTCTCTCTCTCTCTCTCTCTCTCTCTCTCTCTCTCTCTCTCTCTCTCTCTCTCTCTCTCTCTCTCTCTCTCTCTCTCTCTCTCTCTCTCTCTCCATTATTTAACTTGAAGCACAACATGTGAGGCAGTCCTAAGATTGTTTTGGATCATATAATATATATGCATGTGTAACTGGGTGTGTTTGTTTTCGTGGTTTTATTCATTTATTGTATTGTTGTCTGCAACTTTAGAGATGAATGAATGAAATTAAGTTAACCCACGTACAGTAACTATTGATGCACATAGCAACCAGTGAATATCAATCAGAAGCTTTGATCGTCACACCCAATTCAAAGTGCTCATAGAAAAGTGATAAGAAAATTTTTTTAGCAGTTCCATAGCTTCTGCTATCTCTCCAGTGTTCAAAGTTAATAATCCAGTCCCTTATAGCAATGCCAGCAAAATAATCTTAGGACAATTTTTATAATTAGACATTATTTTCTCTCCTATTACAGGCAGATGCTTGGAAGTCAATTAATAGCCTACCACCTTTACCTATAGCAATGCTACCTAGTTCACCACGACACTCTAGAAATGTCTCAATGGGATCAGATCTCCTCAATAAAAGTATTCGTAGTCTTATTTCATTCAGAGATGTTTTTGTGGATAGAAAACGAATTCAATTTATTTCTAAAGTTATGGAAGGTGACTAGACTATATGGTTCTTGTTGATTTTATGATGTTGTTGTTATACTAGCGTGTTTGTTGTTGTATTTTATATAAATAGATATATTTAGTATTTTTATGTTATTCTAGGTGTATTTGGTGTGATGTATGATGGATATTTAACTAATGCTGAGGAAGATGTTGAAGGGGCTATCCCTGTGATTATTAAAACTGTTAAAGGTAAAGAATCTAGTTTGTAATATGATCTGATGCTATCCTACATATTGTTATAATTGAGGTCAATTTGTTTGTATAATTGTGTGTCAAAGAAAAATTTACATTCCAGCTGTTGTTATTTTGTTTCCTAGACAACACTCCTGATATCGTTGTCAAGTCTTTGTTAGATGGAGGTGCTGCTACAAGGGGTGTGTCCCATCGTCACCTCCTACCTCTTATTGCTGCTCATGCTAGCGATTTAGAACAGCCAATGTTACTTTATCCTAAGACAGCTTATGGGACACTTAAATCAATGTTACTACAATCACGTGAGGTTCACAAGGGACTTGCACATGGATCACAAGTTAGTCACATGACTTAGAAAGAGCCATTAATATAATAATAGACTATGCACAGTAATGAGTACAATACCTCACTATAAAGAGCATTTGGCATTTCCTGTAGAGGATGCTCCTACATTAAACTAAAATAATGAAAGGAAGTTGGCAATACTGAAGTAGCCATACTACATCCTATATGAAATATCTATCACATTAGTATTGACTTTGATGTGATAACACTGTTTGTTGATTTTCACTAGAACACTCCTTATCTTACGACACAAGATCTGGTCTTCATATCTGAGCAAGTAGCTCGAGGAATGTACCACTTAACAAGAAAAGGACTTGTCCATAAAGATCTAGCAGCCAGAAACATATAGTAAGTAATTACATATTTATTAGTAGGGGTCATACCCACTCCCAGACTTAGGTCAAATACATTGCGAAAGTATTTAATTACAAATACAAATACTTTGAAAAAAACAAATACAAATATAAATACTGTTTACAATATTGTATTTGAAATATAATTACAAATACTGAATTGTAATTCAAATACAAATACTTCCCATTCAAATGTCTCAGATATTGTATTTTTGTGATGCAGATGCTACATGGTGTTAGTGCATAAAAGTTATTTGTTTTCTCAGATTTAAATTTAAATACATTACTGGTTACATTTGACAAACATTAGTATTTCATAAGTTTTATCACTTAAATGGCATCTTTCTGGGCGAAACACTTTGCCTGTGATACTGAAAAGCCTCTTCACTGGGACAGAAGATGCAGGTTTGGACAAGTACTTAGGAACAAGGTTTTGCCATGTGTGAAAATTGTTTGTCATGATTCTTCCAATAAACGAGAGGGTCTTCTTCCTGAGGCAAACACTGTGTACCTTTGCTTAATTTGTCATTGCTTGCATTAGGTGAAACAAATACAAATACTTGGTGTTGTCAAACTTCAAAATACGAATACTTTAAAATATATTTAAATACAACTAAATAGAAATACCTAATGTATTTGACCCAACTCTGCCCACTCCAAACATAGTAATTCTGAGTATAAGTCTATTAATTAATGTTTTCTCTTACTTCCTATAGTGTTCATGAGAATCTTCATGTTAAAATTGGTGACAGAGGTCTCAGTTGGGACTTCTTTCCTGAGGACTATAGTACACTAGATGGAGATCATGAAATGATTGCAAGTCCAGTCAGGTGGATGGCAGCTGAAGTCATCAGTGAAAAGAAATTCTCACATTATTCTGATGTGGTATGTCCAATATAACTTGAAAAGAATGTTCATTATGAAGCATATGGTACTATGATTATATAGCACCTGATCCATCCTGTGGTTCTTTTGAACAGATGGTGTTTACACTGTAGCTTTTAACTGATTATTAAATGAAATTATTTACACTGGGCTCTCTGATTGTCATGTATTACATACTTCTCCTTTATACAGTGGTCATTTGGTGTTATACTTTGGGAAGTAATGACTAGAGGCAAAACACCATACGAAGATGTACTACCAGAAAACATGATGTCATACTTGACTTCTGGTCATAGGCTTCCACAACCTAAGAACTGCCCTGATGATTTGTAAGTTGATATGGTATCATATGACGTCATATGACATAGCACAATATAGCTAGATAACAACAGCATGTAGTCATGGTAGTTGTAGTGTTAGAGTACAGTTACCACTGAGTCATGTTTGTAGTCGCTTACCTTCTATAAAAGTACATTGTGTACATTGTCCTATACATCATAAAGCCAGTTATTATAGTAAAGGAAAGTCTTGTCATTACCTGATCATACATACATATATAATATATTCTATTATTTTAGGTTTAGTCTGATGGGTTGGTGTTGGGCTCTTACTCCCGCTGATCGTCCTCGTTTTAGTCACTTGACTGTTCGATTAAAAGAATTTCATGAACAGCTCGGATCCTTCATATGATTATGTGTATATATGTCCTTGTAAATGTCTTGTTGTGTTATCCTGTAGTGATCAATTCAGTAAAGTGATTGTCAACTCATTCTTTCCTTCTCATCTGTTCATACTGTTGATTAAATTGCCAATTGGTATTCTCTGGATTAGTTTTTAACAATGCAGTATTATAGAATTTCAACTTCTTATATGCTCATTCACAATGTCATTAACTTAACTTGTGACTATGTACTATAACATTTATTTTGTTATTGCTGTTTTTCTTGTGGTTTCTGTCCATTTTTCATTTCATTGGATGATTTAATAGGAGTTAGGTTTTTATCATGGGATGACATAACCGCATAATAGAGATTAATTGGGCAAATAAAAAACAAATTAGCTATTGTTATGTTGTAAAGGATATATAAATTCCTCTTACTATCTAGGAGGATATTAAAGGAATGATAATTATTAGATATTCAGTAATTAAAGTGTGCCAATTTAGACCAAGGGAATAGATGGAAAGTGTCAAAGATAATGGGGTAGATGTAATTATTATTAAAGAGGGATCAAATCACTTTCTGTCTTTGTTGTAAATTATTTGATGTAAAGTTCAATAAGGTTAAGAGGACTCCCCACATACTTAGACTCTCGATCATTAGTCCAACCACATACATTCAATTCAATACTGTCACTGACTGTCTCTTGAAGTGTCTTCACAAACCACGGCATTTTAGGATTAGTACAACAGGTAGCCTCTCGTCTAGAACAGTGCTGACCATCCCAGAGAGGGTCATTACGATATAGGGGATACCAATCCCATTCTTCGGGAATAAGTCCTGATTCACAGTAGTAATCATTACCAACAAATGGTATAGTATAGTTTGCAAAATAACTGCCATTATTGCAGGGGCAAAAACGTTCATCTATTCCGTTATCTGTATGGCCAGCAATATAAGTCCAAATGTGTTTACGAGGATTGCTATAATACGTAATTGTTACCCCATATGTTTTTATTTCAGAATTGAAACAATTTTGGTTGTTAACATTGCAAAGAATAGCATCAGGATGTCCATACTGGTATCCTCTCAGTCGACCACACACCTTAGTATAGTTGACACCATAAGGAGAAAAGAAAGCAGAGTTACAACCAATATATGAATTTGTTCCTTTATTAATCCAACACAAGCTAGTGTTAAAAATGTTATCATATTGTACTAGTCCAGGTGGACAAGATGACCCAGGTTCACTCATGTTAACTAATGCCACTCTGGTCCAGCCTCCCTCCCATCACAGTGACTACCCTCCATATCACAGTACACTTCAATCTGACTACCATTAGATAATGTTATAAAGTGATAACCTGAAGTAGAAGCAGGCTGTGACTGCAGTAAATCGTAGCATGACTTCACTGGACACCATTTGGGTATAGTATCTGGACATATCACATAGCCGATGCGACCATTATCTTTAGTGATTCGAATTATATCTCCTTTGTGCAACTGAGAACAACAAAGGCCTTCATACTTAGTGTAATATCTCTGACCTTTACTATCACAGTCAGTCATACAATAAGAGGAACCTTCAACAGAATAATTCAACAGGAGAACAAGTAAGATGATTGACTGGAGAGAGCAAGGCATCCTCAAACAGCAACAAAACTCTGAGTACAATAAAATTGTAATCACTATTTGTGTGGGACTAAACAATATGTTTATTTCAGACTGTTACTAATAGCATATTGTAAATTGTGACATATGAGGAAAGATTCAAAAAAGTAATCAATTGAGACCATGTATGTGTAATTAATTAGGTGTTTTATGGATGATGTGATGTGGTTTACGTTAGGGAGTCTACCTTATGAGTCTGCTTTCTTCCATCTAATAATAATAAAGTGTGCCAATTTAGACAAAGGGAATATAAGGAAAGTGTCAAAAATAATGGGGTAGACCCGTAGATGTAATTATTATTAAAGAGGGATCAAATCACTTTCTGTTTTTGTTGTAAATTATTCAACGTAAAGTTCAATAAGGTTAAGAGGACTTCCCACATACTTAGACTCTAGATCATTAGTCCAACCACATACATTCAACTCAATACTGTCACTGACTGTCTCTTGAAGAGAGAACAAGGCATCCTCAAACAGCAACAAAAACCTTGTGTGGACTTAAACAATAATGTTTACTTTAGACTGTTAATAATAGTTAGTATATTGTAAATTGCGACATCTGGGCTAAGGCTCAAAAATGTAATCATCTGTGATTATTGGGGCAACCATGTATGTGTAGTTAGATGTTTTATGGATGATATAATCTGACCTGATTATGTGAGAGTCTACCTTATTCCATCTAACAACACTGAAGTGTGTTAACTTAGACAACTATTTCTGCAAATGTAACATCATTGATTTAGCCATACCGAAAACCATTGACCCAACTCATAGTAAATTACTAAATCTCATTTTGTGTGATTCTTTACTCAAAACAGCTCTTTAATTCATTATATGCCAGCATTAGAAATTAACACTAAACAATATATTAGCAATTACAACTAGCTAACATTAAAACTGCTCTATTTGTCATTTTCTGTATATCCTTGAGGATTCAGCATCTGCCACCTCCAAGCATCTTCACACATTTCGTCAATATCTTTGGTTGCCTTCCATCCCATCTCCCTCTCCGCTAATGTCACATCACTATAAGACTCTGGTACATCTCCATCTCGACGGCCAACAATTTTATATGGAATATCTCGTCCACTGGCTTTCTTCATAGCTTCAATGACCTCAAGAACAGAGTATCCGTGACCTTTTCCCAGATTGAAAATTTTAAGTCCACAGTTTCTCTCAATTTGTTTAAGGGAGCCCACATGACCTTGAGCCAAATCAACAATATGGATGTAATCGCGTACTCCAGTACCATCAGGAGTATCATAATCATCACCATAAACAGATACTTCTTCTAACTTTCCTATAGCAACCTGTGTCACATAAGGCATCAGATTATTAGGAATTCCTTTAGGGTCTTCCCCTATGAGGCCACTTTTATGAGCACCCACAGGGTTAAAATAACGGAGAATAACAATATTCCAACCTTCTTCTGCTTCAGCAAGGTCTTGTAAGATTACTTCAATGAAGTATTTTGTTTTACCATAAGGATTGGAGCAACTACCTGCTGGATGTTTCTCATCAATTGGAAGCTTTTGGGGATCACCATAAACGCACGCAGAAGATGAAAAAACAAAATTTTTGACGTTGTACTTTTTCATTACAGAGAGCAAATTAAAGACAATGGTCAGGTTACATTGGTAATAATTCAGTGGCATACGTACTGACTCGCCCACTGCTTTCATCCCAGCAAAATTTATGACAGAGTGAAACTGATATTTCTTAAAGAGATCTTCAAGTCCTGAGGAAGCTGTATCTTGTACAAGATCAATACCATAGAAGGGTACCTATTGAAAACCATTAGAACATAGATGTTACATTTTTTGCTCCAATACCAGTAATATTTAATGTGAAATTAATACATAAATTTTAGATATGTTTCAATTTTAAGGGTTAAGGTCTAGAGTATAGTATCAAGTTCCCGTTAAAGTAGGGCGTTCACTCTAGATACTGCTTACTTTTTTTCCAGTTAGTTTCTCGATCCTTGCAATACACTCTCGACTAGCATTGTACAAGTTGTCTACAACTATAGGCTCATACTCATCAGAATTCAACAATTCTACAACAGTATGGCTACCAATGTAACCAGCTCCTCCACTGACCAGTACGTGCTTAGCCATGGACACCAAGAGGCCCTTAAGTAAGGTCTGGCTATAAATGTCATTATAGTACACGATCACATGACTTGTTACACGTGGACCTTGTGATATTTTCGGATCTATAAGGAGTGTTGCTATACAGTACGTGGTAAGTGTGGTTATCAAAGACTTGGAGAAAGTTATTGCTCAGTTAAGAGAGTCTGCAGTATTTGAGAAGACACCTAGGCGTGAATATCAACGATTCCCAAAATTTGCATAAAAAAGTGAACAAGACCTCAAAAAATGGATGAATGAGACAAAACAATTTTATAACTATTTCCTCCTTTTAAAAATAAACTTAATTTTTAAATAATAATTTTGAATTATAATATTACAGACACATAATTATACACAAAACCATCAATGAATAATTTGCCTTGAAAGCTTTTGGTAATAACATGACTTCCAAGTTAAAGCATGCATGATTTTAACAGTTGTACATGTCATTGTCATGAATACCTGCAAAAAGAACCTACCTTCTACAGCAGTTATTCATAGTGTGGTAATTTTTACATACCAAAAGTGCAATATACTACCTATCTTAGAATAAAATAAAGTAGTACAAGAAATTCTCCATCAATCTGTTACTGCACATCCAGTCTCTTGTATGTAGGATTTAATGCTACCAGGTGGTATATATATCTAGTATCAGGACAATTTAAACCCATCCCAATTGCAATAGTGGCTATTAATACTCATAATCTTCCTTTGGGTTTGAAACTCAAAACCCAACCCCTGGCTCTCGAGCCATGAAAACAGATCATGTCGAAAACGTTCCTAGTCGCCATATTCTATTTCTGAGGTGCGGCTACTCGAAACCCAACCCTCTGGCTCTGGAGCCATGGAAACAGATCATGAATTGGATCCAAATGTTCTTGAGGAGATCCCAGACACTGAGCAGGAATTTGGCCCACAAGATGAACGTATGAATTTTCTAATATTATGCTAAGTGAATGACGAGTGATGTCTATTTGTAATTGTTTTGTTTCACAGTAATGCTAAATATGGTAGTTAAGAAGTACATGACTATGGCCAATGAAGGAGAGGAAAATAAAGAGGAAGAAGGTACCTGGGACTCAATGGCTGTCATAGCATCAGAAGCCTGGAGTGAAGGCAATCCTGATGAGACTGGATTGACTCGAGAAAATCTACTTCCAAAAGGGTACGACTGAATAATAGTTAGACCAAACTCAACCCAAAGTATAGCATGCTAATGTAGTCTTGCTATTTTGAGACTGGACTCATTACAACTCTATCCCTGTCCATTATATAGAATATCTCAGCTTACTAAAGACCAAGCTGGTACAGCATTTCTTTCGGCTGCTCAAACAGGTCTCCTTGATGTTGTCAAAGATCTTCATACAGCCTTTGGTGACTGTCTATTACAATTCACTGATGAAGACCAGTACACAGCACTACACAGAGCTTGTTACAATGGCCATCTTAACATTGTAGAATACTTAATATCTGCTGGAGCTAACATACATGCTCGTACTGAAGATGGCTGGCAGCCAATTCATAGTGCCTGTAAATGGAACAAGGTTGATGTAGCATCATTATTGGTGCAGAATGGAGCTATTGTAAACTCACAGACCAATGGATGTCAAACTCCTTTACATTTAGCTGCTTGTAATAATCGAGCTAAACCAACTTTAGAGTTTTTACTTCAACTTGATGATACTGATGTCACACTACGTAATTCAAAAGGAGAGACTGCCTATGAATTAGCTGCTAGTTATGGACAATGTGGATATTTGTTTGAAATGAAAGAAGAAAGTATTGATTTTAGATTTGATAATCAATCTTAATTTTAAGTACATTTTGTGAAATTTTAATGTCGAAATGTGTTGTCATAAAAAACGTAATTTTTCCATATTGTCAAGTTAACATTATAGCTATGCTCTGAATCAGGAAGTAATAACACTGCCTATGTAGGGATGACCAGGATTGTCCTGGAATAGTACTGATCATCTCCTGTACCAGCAGTGAAATTAATGCATTACATGTGTTATTAAGAGTTAAAATATTAATTTAGTTTGTGTTAAAGATTTGGTATTCAACTGAACTTAGAAAACAAGTTTATTATGCAAAATTATTTGATATAAAATCTATAAAAGTGTTAGCTGTCACCATCTATCAACTGGTATAGGACGAGATAGACTAGAGGTCTTAGAGGGTCCTTTGATCCAAGTACGTTCACTTGCTCCCAAAGTAGATATAGTCTGTATCTATACAAATAATATATAATATAATGACAAATTGTTATAATATGTGATCCCCTTACTTCATTCCAGTGATGTACTCTTTCTTTTTCCTTCTCGTTTTTCCGTTGACTGACCCAATCAGCAGATTGTTTTGTGAGAGACGTTTGTAATTCTTTGTACTAATAAAAATAATAATATTATTATTTGTGGCACTGCACTGGATGGTGTTTACTTGTTGTTCAGTTTTATCCAGTTTTTTCATGAGTTCTGCTCTATCATGAAGGTTAGTGATGACCTGATTCTGTAAGGATAGATAGTTAATAGAATGTAGAGAATGGTCCCTCTCACTCTCATATAATGAGCATTGTTGTCTGCAAAACGTAGGCGTCGGATGAGGTCAGTATTTTCAATTCTTAATTTGTGTATCTCTGCTCTCAAGTTAGCATTTTCAACAAGTACTACCTATACAGACACACAAAAACTTTAAAAAATATAATATTAAATCATTCTACCTCATTTTTACGAATTATATCTTCTACTCTCATAGCAGAGCGAGGTTTCTTGCCCACATCTTTAAGTGTTTCTGATAATGTCTCTAGATATGCCTTCTGAGCCAAAGGAGTCAAGCCTTCAGACTTTTCTGACGATTTTTGGTACATGCTTTGTTCAAGTGCATGCTACAAACACACTATATAGCACTAAATAGATAATATATTTCTTACCTGGAGACTTTTCTGCTTACGTCTTTCAATAGACAAAACTTCTTGAAATCTCTTAGCATTTTCTTGAGCTTGTGATAATTCTGAGTTCATTTGAGCTAATTTCTTATTTGCTAATGAAGGGAAAAACTGTGATATAGTAAATTCAATGACATTTTAATACCTTCTGTTGTTCTTCTTTCAAACTGTTTGATAGCTTTGGAAGATGAATTACGAAGTTGTTCTGCTTCTTGAAGGAGCCGTTGGTTCTTTTGTTCCAATTGATTAACTTCCTCTTCTTTTTGATGAAGGGTAACTTCAGTTCGTAATAGAGTGCTCTCCAATTGGACATTTTTAAGAGCCTATAAAAATAAAATAGTCAGAATATAAATATCATTTCAATTTGTAGTATATACTAATAAATGACAAACATTGCTAAATACCTGATTACGGAGTCTTCTTCTAAGACTCTCTGCCTCTCCATCTGCAGCTTGTACTTCAGCTGCCTCTCGTAATAACTTCTCTTCTTCAAAAGCTATCCTCCGACTAGCCAATTCATTTGTTTTAACATCCAAATCATACTATGATGTATACTTTAAAGCTAGCATTATTGTATATATCATATAGTTTACTTTATGGCCTGTTAATTGCTGCGACAAGAGAGTCAAACGATCATTTTGTTCTGATATATCTGTTTTAGCCTGTTCTAAATCTCTTGTCCATTTTTCTCTCTCTTTTTCAAATGCATCTCTTTCTTTGTCCAGTTCTGAGCGGAATTCTTCAAGATCTTTGGAATCCTGCTGTATTTTAATATTAAGATCTTGGTATGCTTTGAGAGTGACATCAAGATCATGGAATCGCTTCTCAAATAAACCTATTTAGTGCAAACAATAATGTTATATGTACATGGATGAATGGATCCATTGGTCTATTCATCCATCCATCCAACACACATACTGTCCATCCATTCATTCATCTCTAACCAGTAAAGAGTGGTAGGTCTCTCTTTAAAGCTGCATTAGGTGTATGTGTAGCTGCTAAACGAGATCGTAGATTTCTCAAGAGAGTGGCTTCGTTAGAAGTTGCATTCATGTCCAATGCTTTAGACTGTGCTGTCTCAATTGCTTCAAGTAATGCCTCGTTCTTATCAACAGCACGAGTAAGGCTTTCTTGAAGCCTATAAAACAACAACAGCAAAGTTGTAATATATCGCGCTTTCAGTTTGTTTATGTCTTTTACCTTGTTAAGAGCTCTATTAGATCTTTAGAAGACCCGAATACCGCCTCAGGAGAGGTAGCCATTTTTAAGTTCAAAAGTTATTTCGTTGTTGCTATGGCAACCCCCCCGCGACACGTGTGCATAATTAACTATTAGTCATGACAGGTAAGATCATTTTATATAAAATCTAGTCTTTTCCTTTTTACTTACAGAAGAACAGCCTCTACTTTCTGGTGTTAAACATATCCTTCTTGTGTTGTCAGGGAAGGGCGGAGTCGGTAAAAGTACCATGACAACACAAATTGCTCTCTCTCTAGTACAAATGGGCAATAAGGTACGTCAGTTTAGCCACACCCACAAATCTCTATTGTAGAGTAAATTTCACTATTGCTGAATTGAAACTCAGAAATTTTATGTCTAATTTCTGGCAGTCTTAATGTGTATTATGTCACTAAATCCACTAACAATTATTGAAGACTTCTTGCCAAATATTTAAAGCATTCTGTTTTGAGTAATAGTAGTTTATTTTGAAATAACATGTTTATGTAGGTTGGAGACAATTTAAGCACAACATTACAATTACTTGTACATATAACAACTATAGGTTGGTATACTTGATGTTGACTTGTGTGGTCCCAGTATTCCTCACATGTTTGGTGTGGAAGGCAAAGATGTTCACCAATCTAGCAAAGGGTAAGATAGAGAGAAAAAAAACTTTTTAATGATTATTATCTCTATTAGTTGGGTTCCTGTCTTCCCAGATTCATCTCAAAGTTTATCATTAATGTCTATTGGATTTCTACTAAACCATAAAGATGACGCTGTTGTATGGAGAGGACCAAAAAAGAATGGTAATAATCAATGATTTGTTATTTTAACTTATTGTTAACTTAGCTATGATCAAACAGTTTCTTACTGATGTTATATGGGAAGATCTAGACTATCTCATCATTGACACACCTCCAGGTAATGTTACAGTTAAAGTGTATGTATCTTCATACTATTGCTGAACACATTATAATGAAGCTTGCATTGAATAAAAATAATACATTACATCATGCCAAAAGTATCTTGAACATAAATGTTGATGTGAGAAGTAAATAAAACAACTACAACATCAGTGATTATAAACATCTAAAATAGCGATAGGTAACAAACTAGGATATTAGTTAGACAGTGTATTTTATAGGAACAAGTGATGAACACATATCTGTTGTTGAGAACATTCAAACATTGAAACCTGATGGAGCTATTTTAGTAACAACACCACAGGTATTGTGGACTTTATTACAGATTCATCAATTCTTATATGCAGGATGTCTCCACAGCAGATGTGAGAAGAGAATTCACCTTTTGTCAAAAGACCAAAATCCCAGTATTGGGTATTATAGAAAATATGAGTGGTTTTGTCTGTCCTCATTGTTCAGTGAGTTTTGAATTTTTGGAAAAGAATTGACTGATCTTTTTGTCACAGGAATGCACTAATATATTTTCTAGTGGTGGAGGAGAGGCATTAGCTGCTTACTGTAAAGTACCATTCTTAGGTAGTGTTTCTTTCCATGCTCTCTCTCTATATATTGTTTCTCTAACGTAGGTAGAGTACCACTTGATTCTACTTTAGTCCACTGTGTTGATGAGGGTAAGAATTATATTACAGAGTACAGTGGTTCTCCAACTTGTCTTGCTCTAAGAACAATTGTTGAGAACATAGTTAGTAATATTAGGGAAAGAGAAATCATAACTTAGTAATGGTTAATAATATTTTATATTACTATTAATTATCAATTTGAATAAATAATTTACATATGTACTCAGTTGTATATTATCATGTTAGTGGTGGTGGTGGTGGTGGTGGTGGTGGTGGTGGTGGTGGTGGTGGAGGTGGTGGTAGAGATATACCAACATTCATTATTGGTGGAGGTGGTGGTGGAGGTGGAGGTGGTGGTGGAGGTGGTAGAGGTATACCAGCATTCATCACTGGTGGAGGTGGTGGTGATGGAACACCAGTATTCATTATTGGTGGTGGAGGAGGTGGAGGTGGTGGTGGTGGTGGTGGAGGTATTCCAGCATTCATCATTGGTGGAGGTGGAGGTGGTGGTGGTGGTGGTGGTGGTGGAATACCAGTGTTTAGCATTGATGGAGGTGGAGGTACATTTCCTCTCAATTCTGCTGATATATCTGTCATACTAGGTGGTGGAGGTGGTGTTAAATGATCCTCATTTTTATCAAATGAGTTTGCTTCATTATTCTCAAAACTATCATTTACTGGGAGCTCTTCATATTTGGCCCCTTTGAGCTTTTTATTCTTAGATTCTTTGTTCTTCTTCTGTTTCTTTTTCTGTTTATGTTCTTTCACTTTCTTCTCTTCATTTTCACTGACTTGTAACAGAGCTTCAGTTTCTTCAATATGACTGACACTTGATTTTGAAATCTTATGATCTCTTGAAAATCGTTGTTTGCACTTCAAATACAAAAGCTTGACAGCCTGTAAATAAAACAGAGTACTTATTGAGAGGTCTTATTAGTCAATGACAGGACACATACCACAAGTGGTATTAGTATGACTACAACTGTAGATTGTACTGCAGCTCCTGCTAATAAAAGGACTAATGGAATACTAGAGAGACGAAATTTGAGCTCCAAATGTTCTCCAAGTACCTGAAGACTGGATTTGGGAGGTGGACAATGCATGACATCTATTTAAAATACATCATAGTAGACATGGTTGGTTGAGGAAAGACACCTTTCTCAAATTTGGGTTCTAGCCTTTTAATGGATACCATCCCTTCCTGACATAGTGCATATATCTCTAAGAAGCAGTCTGAAATATAGTGATGTTGAAACAGATTACTGACTGTAGTATTTTCACTAGAATAATAATACAATCATATTGAGAGATAAGGTACTGTACTGCTAACCAGTCTGGGTAGAATCCAATAGATATTATAGATGGTTGTACTCCTGGAGGAGATAATGGAAGTAGGTTGTCTTCAAGCTCAGCATCTCTGTTGTGTCCAAGAATATTTCCTTGACGGCAATCAGAGTCTAATGTTACTACATCCTAATGGAGAAACAAATATTTGTTATTACACCAAATAATTTGGTAATACATTTGGTGAATTCCTGAAGTACAACATAGCTTGACCTTCCTTCTCTTTCACTTCAATCTTGTTAATGACCAAGTTCCCTACCATTTAAAGCACTTAAGAAACCTCGAAAATTGTCTTCCTTACCTCTATTCTCATTACAAGTAGGTAAAAGTCTTCCATGAAAAGATTTAAGAGCTATCTGACAAACTTGTGGAGTAGTTTCTCTTGTTTTCCTAATAGTAGTAGTGTAATATACAACTAGTATGACTGTATGAGAATACCTGGGTTTTAATTCCAGGGAACAAGAGTGATTCATCCATCCATCTTCTTTTATGTAGGCCTTAAGATTTTGTGGATCAGGTAGACTTAAATTGAACTGGATTTGAGTAGGAAGATTCTGTTCGATATAACAAACAGTATTAATATATGGTTGTAGTGGCATGCCTTACATTGTGTGTCCTAATAGTCACTTTACCAGTACCATTGACTACAAGATCAGTACATGTCAACATTGCTATGATATCACGAGGTCTCTATTTAATATAATAATAGATTATGGATAAGCGGGTGGACGAAAGGATGCATGAGTGATGATGATGAAGGATATTGCATGAGTGATGATGAAAAGGGTAATATATGTGTACATGTACAAGTACTTGTTTTTGATGTGGTAATGTAAATAGTAACATGGCTTCTCCTTCGTCATAACTGTCATCAAATGTAATTTTCCACTGGTCATTTGGACAGATCTTGGCAGCCTAAGAAATTAAGCATTGATAATACTTCAATGAGTAAAAGATACTCTTGTTATAAAAGAAGTTTTCACGTGTGAATTATGTACCATATTAGAATACATACTGGATTCATGTAACAATTTCCTCAATCAACACAAATATACTTACATTGGACATTGGTATGTAAGTCATCATATTGTACGGTATATACTACAATTGACTATATTGATGAATAACAATATACTACATACTAATAGCATGTATGTAAACCTAATAATTAGATCCTTATACTTTCATGTATTATCAAATACTAGTTGCTGTCCAAACATGATTACATTATTTACAGGTGTTCCAATTACCAGTGTTACATAACAGATGTACTGAGCTAGTAAGCCAAGGCACACAACTACTTTGTAAACGGACAGATTAATAGCATACATTCTTGTAATGTCTGTCAAATTAAAAGGTAGTTATAACTTTAAATGGAATGCAACGATTCTTGATTGTTTCAGTACAGCAAACTTAAGCCGGGATCCTAGTAACCAAATCGTCATTGAGACTATTGGAGTAGTAGTATCTTAGCAACCAGATAGTTCATGTTAGAATTGTGGGCGCGGTTACCAAATTGTGACGTCAATAAATTAGAACTGGGAATTTTGTATTTACCACGAGTGTTCTCAGTGTTCTGTCAATGTTTTGTCGTTGTTAGAATGTCAGCATCGCCTTCTAACTCTCAAGATCCAACTCAGTTCCTATATTGGAGCGTTGAAGATGTCTTGGGGTGGCTTGCCTGCCTGCCTTTATCCCAAGATTACTCGACATTATTCCAAGGTACCTTTTTATTACTATGAGTTATTATTTTGGTAGCAATCACAGCATTAGTGCTGGGTCTAACAAGTTTTAGTTAACGTCAATATACAATTGTTTTGACTGACTACACTTGTAACAGTTTTCTTTTGTTTAATGGTGCATATAATAATATTGAGATGAGTGGGCGGACTAGTCAGCTTCACTTTGAGACATATTTTTCTTCTCTCTTTTTTTAGAATATAGAATAGATGGTCATACACTATTTAAAATGAGTCCTAGCTATTTGGGTAAGTTTTATGCAGAATTACAGGCAAAATATCCCTTGCTTTTATGCCAGTTCCATCTTGAAAATGTTAGGGTTTAGAGTTCATTCTTATCAGACATTTAACAGTTGATATCATCAATATAATAGCTGTATGAGTATAGAGCTTTTTTATTGATAATCTACGAGTGATATTGTTTTTTTATCTCCTCAGATCAACTTCAGATATCCAATGAGACAGATCGTCACACTATTCTTCAATCTATTTCAGTTCTCAGAATGAAACTACTACCTCAAACTGCACCAACCTTCGCAATCACTGAACCACAAATCCATTCATCTACATCACCACTATCAAATGAAAGTCCTTTCACAAGCACAAATGCATACAGACACACATCACCAGACACTGATGTGGCAGAGAAGCAAAAAATGGCAGTGCTTAGAATGGCAAGAAAGCAAAAATCGAAGAGTGTTGATGAAATATTACATGTAAGAGATCATTATCCTCAAGATAGTTCCATATGGTACTACAGTGTGTCATTGTATTGTTATAGCTAAGACCAAATCTAATTTTATCACTAAATTGTTATGACTGTGACAATGAAATTGCCCCACATAATGGCTTAACAAGCATCGTGAATATCATTAGTGTGCCTCACCTCATGAATAAATGTTAGACACCAGATGTTGTGTACCAGCTCAATTTACATTGTATATTGCACATATGGGGGAGGGAGGAGTGTATTGTGTTATTGTCATTATATTCTCATAGGAGCCATCATCGTCAGTAGAGGACCACACTCCCAAGTGTCACACTCCCACACCACACTATCATATTTCATCTCACATGTTGGATATACTAAGAGATGAGAATACTTCCTTAAAGAAAGAACTAGACATGTATTATGAAAGAGTTTGTAGATTGCAAAAGGTAAGTTAGCAACTATCTTCATTCTGACTAATAACTTTGTTATAGTTGGAACAAGAGTTGGAGCATCTTCGTGAAGCACATAAATTACTTGAAGCAACCACTTCTAGGAAAGAAAGGCTTGAAGTGGCTATGAGAAAAAAGTTGGAGGAAGAACTCAGAAAAGCCAAAGAGGCTAGCGTTCAACAAAAAGGTATTTAATTGTTTATTGAACTTTCCATTTTTATATTTTTTATCTTAATTCAGTTGAACTTCATTCTATAAGAAGAAATGCCAGTTTCAAGGTGGCCAAACCAGTAAGCAAATTAGATATATAAATCATTACATCATTGCATGTTTATTTTGTATGTAATTGGTATATCCTTTTATAATGCACAACAATGTAAAGTATCTATTAGTTCGTAATAAATTAATATTATTAAATACAGTCTGATCTAGAATTACTAAGATGAAATTCTAAGTGGATTCCAATCTTCATACATGACATAACGTTATATATTTATGGAAAGGCATCTGTTTGTTTACTGAGTTTTTGTTTACTTATTGTAATTTTTGTCTACTGATATAATGCATTGTTGAAATGATTGAAATACGTATTAGAAAGTGGAAATATTGATATACTGCTGATAAATTATCATAGAATCTTTTTTCCTATTTAGGATAATCTTATGAAGCGAGAATTAGCTCGGAGAGACACCATGATTGCTAAACTTGTCAAGCAAAGTAAGGAATTTCAAATCTTTGGTCTAAACACATTAAGTGAACTAATAATTACTTGCTAAATTCTAATTAACTTTAATATTTTATTATTGCAGTTTTATTAACTGACTTTTGTTATTGTACTGAATTGTACTTGTACTATGTGTATTTGATGTTGTTATAAGTTGTTGGTACAGAAATAATTG
This sequence comes from Xestospongia muta, assembly GCA_963693285.1. Lineage (NCBI taxonomy): Eukaryota > Metazoa > Porifera > Demospongiae > Haplosclerida > Petrosiidae > Xestospongia > Xestospongia muta. The sequence continues at coordinate 1,572,961 of OY848927.1, forward strand.
TAGTACACAAGCAAAAGGTAGTCAGCTTTTTTAAAAGGCATTTATAGTGAGATTTGCATATCAATACTGTTCACTTCTACAAGCTCTATAGTTTTATTGGGCTCATTCAGTTTTAGTCAATATAATAGATTATATAAATTATAACAGAACTTCTTACTTATTTTTACTCAGATCAAAATGTGACGACTGCACGAGAGCAATTGGAGAAAGATTTACACTGTATGAAATCAGCTATGAAAGTGATCAGTAGAGGTAGTAGTAATGATGATGATAACGAAGGAGAGGAAAATAACAAAGCTACCATGACATCATATGTAAGTGCATTGAGAATGCATTGTCTCACTTTTAGAGAATGTGTGTACATATATAACTGTCTCCTTTTGTAGAGTAAAATGACTTCCACTTATTCTGCAAGCCTTGAGAAACTTCAGTCCATTCTTTCAGCAATGTTGTCCTCCAGTCAGAAGAGGCAACAACTTGAACTACAGCTGCGGAAACAACTTGAAGTATATGTACAAGAACTTAAAGAAGGAAAGGAACAAGATGACAGTAAGAAAGGAAATTTGAGCAAAGATGATGAGTTGAAAATAGCTACCCTTCAAGCTGATTTAGCTAAGGTATATTTTACTATGTAAACGTGATTGTGTATTCTGAAGCAAGCTGCCTTACATAATTTCATTTTTTTCTGTTATTTTTATCAACTTTTTATGCATTTTTTTAGTTTGAACACAAATGTTTAGAATTGGTTGCTGAGCGACAGTTTATATTGGATGCTACTGTAATACCAAGGTAAAGACATATGAGTGACTATTGTCTACTGACAGAGTGACTTTAAAAAAATCCTTTCTAATTGTAGTTATGTGGTTACAATAGTGTCACCCATCATCTCTCTATCCCATTGCAGGGAGACTAAGATTGATCAGTTAGAAAGACAATTAAAAGAGAAGGAGAAAGAAGTACAAAAACTTAAGGATCAAAAAATGCTGTACATGGAACAGTTAGAGGAGGCTCAGAAAGATATAGCTAACTTTGAGAATAGGTGAGTAGCTTTGTTTAAACCATTTAGAGTATAATTCATAATCCATCCTCACAGAGTGTCATCTCTTGAAGCTACACTCAAAGAGAAAGATACACTAATTGAAACACTTCAGTCTATACTTGAACCAGAAGAATCAGAAGATATGCCAGCTATTAATGGTATACCAGCACAATCAGATACTCCCACTGCCTCTTTAATTGAGGCTATTGGTAGACAAAAAAGCTTGGAAAGTATTCCTACAAACTACAAAATGGTCATGCCTGTTCGAAGAACCAGTTCTCCATCAAAGCCAGTATATTCACAATTGGACATCCAAGGGGAAAGTCATTTAACAAATGATAATGTAGCATATGATAGGGGTCTCTCTTCTCAATTACTTAATCGTCTTCATCCTACAACAGTAGCATTAACTCCAGCCTTACCAACTTACGATCAACACATGCAAGTCTCAAGGATAAACAATGGTTTAATGAATGGACATACTCCTCGTTCCCAATTGGGAGCTAGGCTAGGGATTCCATCCATATCTCAGACACATGTTCACAACCATATGGATGTCTCTTCTCACTCTTTTCCTAATACCCCTGAAGTCCAACGAAGGAGGGCTAATTATCACCATGGTTACGTATCCCATCCCGTTGTGTCAGCTCCAGGATCACAACAATGTAGCCCTCTACCAATTCATCGAAAAACCTCATATCCTATTGTGAAATCATTAACTCCACCACCTGATAGAGTTACGAGTTACGTTTGCAATCACCCTGTTCAACCTCTAACTCACTCTGGAACCCACAATGTTAGACCCTATATTTCTTTATCTGATGCCCGATCTTTAGATTCTGATGACTCATTAGACTCTCTACTAAGTCCTTCTTCTCCTCCTAGTCAAGTATCTAATTTAGTGAGCTCTAACGGAGTGACTACCCACAAGCACTCATCTTCCTTGCCTTCATCAGCTCGACGACAGTTGGATATTCCTCATTATGGAGAAGGTATAAAATTAACATAATATCTCTTTAATTGCTTGTTAGACTTTGACACTTTATGTGCATATTAGCCATGTTTACTACAGACACTAAATATTGCCTTTATATTATTATAGTACATATGCCACACTCCTCCATATAGTGTTGTTGGCAAAGAAAATAGCTCAGCGTGCCAATAGTTGTATAATTTAGCACTGGATTATGTGGATTCCATTTATACTTGTGTAATGATATATCTATATACTGTGGTATTGATGTTATGCTTTGAAGTGTGGTAGATTACATTGCAATGAATAGAATTAGTCCGTCATTCAGTCTGACTAGAACGTATATGCAATGGATACATTTCTGTTTGCATGTTTTCTACCACACAAAGAAATAAAGCATTCATCAAAAGTCTTATTATATTTGACAAGAATTCACTCAAGGTATACGCTTACATGATATGATTATAATTTTAAGGATGTCTTTTGTCTAGAGTAACCCATTTTTGCTTATAACCAATTTTTGTCACTTTATTTCTCAGTGATATTCTTACCTTATATTGTTATAACTCTCAAATGTAAAGATTTAGCATTCAAAATTATGTGGGTGTTATTATTAAGACATTGTTTTAAGTAATATAATTCTATTAAATGTTTTTTAGAATTTTTTCATTTACTTTTTAATTGTCATGTGTAGGTCAGTCTCAAGACTCTGGTGTTCTCGTGGAAGGAGGAGGTCCTTTTCATAGTCATTCTAGTTATGAGAGAAATGTCCACACACCTTTAAATTTATGACTGTTTTTTTAACAATATTTTGTAAGTTTATTGCTATCGTTTTTATTAAAGGAACTAAACGATTATGATTTTAATTTGAAGAAGTCTTTTTTTAATTTTTATATTCTTAAATTTATATGTCATCATAATTACATGTAGTAAAAATTAATAAATAGATTATAATTATGTTATTGAGATTCAACCATTTTCAATATCACAACTCCCTAACCTACAATACAATAAATTTTAGTCTGACACAGGCTATATAGACCATTCATCTCTTCTTCTTTCCTTTCTTCTTTCCTTTGCCTTTTCCTTTCTTCCCTTTTTTGCCCTTTTTCTTGCCACTTTTACCATAAGGACCAAGGTGTTTACGAACCATAATTCCTCTCCACCATGCTTGAAGCTATAAAGAACCAACCAATATATATGACTGACTAGCAATGTTGTAATACCTTAGTAGCTGTTTCATTCTCTTTCCTGTCTTGTTCTTCTTTTCGTCTTTGTCTCTCTTTCATAGCACGATGTTCAACTACAACTTCTTCTCTTTCTTTATACTACAATAACAGAATTGAAGTGTCTTATCAGCTAAACTTCACTTACACTATTTGTAAGCTCATCCAATTTCTGAAGACCGGCAGCTTTCTCAGACTACAAGCAAATAGCATCTAATGTCAGATTATAGACTTTATACTTTTATTTCTTGGACATCGAGCGTCTTCATTTCAAGATCTTGCTCATAACGTGTCATCCAATGCTCCACTTTGCCATCAAGATCCTTTATAATATATACAATGGTGTCAATATATGTGTGTATGTGCTAATGTAATCAGCTACAGTGTTACATTGGCACATCCATTTAGTGCTAATGCATGTATTACAAGTCTTACCTCAACATGTTTCTTTAAGTAATTCTCAATTTCAGCATGCGCTCTTTTCTCTTCAGCTAACTGCTGGGATAGTCTCACTTTCTCCTCTTCAATGTCATTCTCTTGGTTTTGGTGTTTGCGCTGAGTACATTGGACCCTCACCTTTACATAAGAGACATTCAAGTTGGTGTGTTGTCTTCAAGGAGGTTACCTCTGATTGTTTCTTGACATACTTATTAACAAGTCCTGTGCGAGCTTTAAGTTCCTGAAGTTGATCCTTGAAGTGAGCTATCTCTTCATCTAACTTCTACAAGAGAGATACAGAAAGAGTCACACTATACCTGCTATTTTAACATTCTGGTTATTCAATACATTGTATTTATATGATGTGGGAAGTATCACAACCAACTTACAACTATTTTCTCTTCTTTCTCTTTTCTAACTTCTAACAGTTGCTTCTTGAGTTTCTTTATCTCCTTTCTACAATCTTGTTCTCTAATTAACAGTACAGTTAACACAACAAGACAAATGTGTGCTCTACCTTTTCACAGTCTCTTCTATTTCTCTCTTTTTATTTTGATAAGATGACACACTACTTTGCAGGGACTCTATAGTACCAGTCTCAACTACCTCATGTAATGTGTCCTTCATTATAGACATCAAAAAATCTCTGTCTCGTTTCAATTTCTCTAAATTATCAGCCATTGCTCTGATATTATTTGTTGCTACAACAAACGAACATAAGTCTCACATACAGTAAACATAAGATACCTTGTGCAGCCATTGATAAACCATGTACTTCTTCTTTCGTTTGTTCCTGCCCATATTTTAAAATCTCAAATTGTTCTTCCAATTGGTGCTGGTTCTCTAAAATTTCTGCCAGAGTATCAGTCAAGCCCTATCAAGATACATAATAGTGTATTACTGTATGTGCTATAATTGTGTTGTGTTAAGTTCATTTTATACCTAATGCTTGGATGACAAAATCCCAAGGCTTTGTTGACTTTCCAAGATGTAATGTATATTAGCAACTTTACAAGTAGGTTGGTCAGGTCCGTAAATAGCTAGTGGTTTTAAAATAGTCCTTAACATAGCACCATTTGTATATATCAGCTGAATTAGTTTTTATAAACCAGACTCCTTTTATAGGATGTCTTGTCAAACAGGGGAGTGGAATCTGTTTCACTAGACCACTATATAATATGATTGTGGATCTGTCGTACTTACATCTACATTAGCTGATGGTTTTCCAACAGTTGGTGCAATGGCTTTCAATACAGACAATTGATCTACACTATCTCTTAACACAGCAACTATTACCTCTCTAGAGATGAAGAAATGTCAAGTTTAGTCTTTAGTCATATATTGAACTAAGCTTACCTTTCTAACAGAGTAAATGGCTCTGTGTGTATGTGTGGAGAAGATAATTGTACTCCAGACATGCTTGGTTATCCAAGTTAAATTTGTAGTCATGGCAACGTTTATGTTAACCCCTTATCAACAATTGAAATCAATGAATAATAAATTATCAACACCTATTAATTGAAAATTATTAATAAACTCACATTATATAATTGTGAATTTAGAGTCTAACTGTTAAAGATGTAGAACTTGCAGCATTGTACAAGTATGTATTATTAATAGGTACATACTGATGTGTTAGAACTTTAATCACTTCTTGACTTGCCACGCCCCCAACATATGCTGCCACCGAATGCAATTCCCCAGCGCCATAGCGACAAAACTCAGTAATATGTTGATCTTCTATTGCCGAGTCATTTAGGCCCCATTCTTGTAATATAGTAGTTGCAAATGACTTGAGTTGAGCAATATCTGACTCTACCAGAAGATCACTTGAGCCTGGATAATATTTGAATTGTGTAAAAAATTTATCCACTGCTCTCAGGAGTACATAATAAACTAAATCGCTGTTTGGGTCACCGAGATGCATAATTAGGTCTTCCATATTTGGAGTGTTGTATTCTTCAGACAATGAGCGTGTGCGTACCAAACGCAAAAATGCACTGTTGCGACAGAATAACTTGATTTCTGATTCTGGTACAGCATTTAGTGGTTTGCCCACGGCAGCCAGTGTTTGACTCAAATAAGTTGTGATAATATCTGTATCAATCTTAGCTTTATTTTGGTAGATCTTCTGTAACTCGATATATAAATCAGAGGACGATATCATATCTGGGATTGAACCACGAACTGGTAATAAACCATTACCTTCATTAGTAACAAAGTCACGGAGTGCTCGAACTAAAAGCCAAAAGTTGCTTGACTCGCTCGACAAGTTTAAGCAAGAGGAATCATCAAAAATATCTTGAACTTGGGAAGGGACAGACCTGGGTACTAACACACTGTTGACATTTTGTATAGCTTCATCAAAATTTTCTTCATCAAGAGGAACACCTTCGTTGTTAGTACGTATCCCAGCATGAATCCATTCCTTGAACTCTTTCTTCTCACGATAATTTTTTGGCATAGAGCCATTGTGTGCAGCCTTCCATTTCTCCAAGTACTTGAATATGACTACCAAATATGGTAAATTGCTATGCTTTGTATTATCTAATGCATCAATATCAATAGAGTCAATGTATTGTCGAAGAGTATCAAAGGGACAATCTAAACGAAGATCCTCGTGAAAATTATCAGGATGAGACTCGATAATTTCATGAGATCGGACAACCAGGCGAAGATAACCTATCAGACCATATGATCGAGCAATCAGTAGGGGTTTGCCTCCTTCCCAAAGGAGCTGTGCCAATTTTTCTAATTGCTCTGATGCAACTTCAGTTGCTATAACAAGATCAAATTGGTGAAAATAAGAAGGTGAGGTTTCTAAAATGGCGTCCAAACTTTCTGTGCATACATTACAATTGACATCAGTGTTGAGCTCTGAGAGTAAATTAGCTGTACACATCGCCCGTGGCTTACCTAACTCATCTGGCGTAGTAAAAAAGTTACAGCCCAAATCTAACGAGCCCACATTATTGCTGTCTACAATAGTAAAAGCACCAATACCGGGCAGAATGAGGTTCTTCAAGATCTCGGTCCCTGTCGCTGTAGCATTTATCAGACACACGTGAGACGTTTCGAGTGCTCGCTGACCATGGTCTCCCCAGAGACGAAGTTGTCTGTCATATCTCTTCTCTTTTTCTGAAGGCTTCGCCATGTTGTTACTTGTAAGTAGGTGGCGCATGGGAGGCCATGTGTGACCCAGTATTTAATTTATTTTAATAATCAAAAAGGATGACAATTGTTAATTATAATTCTAACTGAGCTATTTCATCAATGATAGATTGTTCTGCTTTGATCTTCTCTACCTAAAAGATAAAAATAAATAATGTAATTATCCTATAATAGAGATATTGATGTTAATATTGAAGATTAAAGAAAAGCAAGACAACTTCATTAATCATATCCATCATTAAGTGTTCCTAATAGTGGCCAATCAAATCCATTGATGGTCATGTACATTGATGGTTGAAGTATGGAGTTAAAATTGATATATCATTGCATACAACAATACTGTGTGTAGATATATAACTATGTGTATAATACGAGGCCTGAACAATTAGAGGACTGTATGCCAGGGGTTAAAAACATTACTCTAACAAACTCTCCTCCTAGTGTGACAAAACTAATATATAGAGAAATTCTACATTTAAATTTCATCCTCTCATCTACTACATTTCCACTGCAAAAGGTAATTTGGTATCATTGCTTGATTTTCTTGCGACAAGAAATAATATGGAATCCAGAATTGTGGTATCCAATGAGATGGCTCAATTCAAATCCTGGAAAAAAGCTAGGGTTACTATTTATAGAATAGGCAGGAACAGATATAGGCAAATAAAACATAATAATTGCAGAATTTAAGACTTCCTGTTCCAAGCAAAGACACCAGATTACTTTTTGTAGTGGGTGTGGTAGTCTTAGGATGAGACTATCTATACACTGACTTACCCATAACATCTATCAGTTATCAAATAAGAGTAAAGTTTATAGCTCAATAAACCAATTCTAAGCCACACAGTGACACACAATAGTGAAATAACTATATGTACATTTCTAGGGGAGGGAGATGTCTGGAGACTCCGTTAATAAAAATTACAAGCTGTTATATGAATGAGCGTGTCTGAGAGTAAACATTTATAAATAGATTTTTATTTCTACGAATATCGCTGTGCACGACAACACTGTCTTATACTGTTGCTTCAAAGATGTGAGATGAAATTACTGCATTCTAATAAAAACAACATAATGATGTAACAAAGTAGCAGGAACAAGTCTCCAGACATTTCCCTCCCCCAGAAACATCGGGTGACATGAGACTAATGTACATGTACATTATAACATTCCTTTGTTACCTGATTAGCTTCTAGCACTTTGCCTTCTGCTATTTGTTGTTTGAGTGATTCAATTTGTTTGAGTTTCTATTGGACAAGATCAAAAACTAACATAAACACAAGACAACGTAACTTATGCTGAAATTAGCTAATTAACTAATTAATTAGTAATTAGTACAATTAATTTACTGTAAACATGGACATTCTGAAATATGGATACCTTTAAAACAAGGACATCCTAATAGACTGTACCTATATTGTTCTTAAAATTAATTTGACTTACTTTCTTTAATGATTTCAGACGTTTATCACTATCACTAGCTCCAGCACCAGGTGAGGTGTCTGCTGTCTTTAGAAGGTAACTGGTTGTAGCTAGTACATCCTGACGTTCCCTTTGAGACTCAGTTCCATGTTCAGTTTGAGAATGAGTCTGGGATTGTTCTTGTTTAGATCGTTTTTGAGCTTCACGTTTCTTCTTGTTTTTCATTGCAGACTTTGAGAGGGGCTCTAAAACAATAAAGAATTGGAGAATGATAGTATTTATTCTTAAAACAATCCTATAAAACATCAAGATATCTGATTTACTAGTAACATAAAAATATAAGAAAGAATAAAAGAATTTACTCTATCTATCATCCCTATTGTCATAGTGTAGACATAATTTAATTCATTTACAGTGTATATTATCAGTTATTACAGTATAAAACTATTTCACTCATCACATCTCACAACACTAAAGTTAAGAGGACTACAAAACTTTTTAAAATTTGGCAAAGCAATATTCCTATAGTAATTTAAGGTAAAATGTTTAGAGGTAAATTAGAATACTCAGTATACACAAATAATTAATTTTAACAAAATTAGAGAGCATTACCACTTCAAAAATGGAATGTAGGTAGTGCTCAGTGTCAATGTTTGTCAAGAGAGTAAACTGTGTTTTAAGAAGAAATTGTATTCACAAACAATTGGATGTTTCAAATCTGAGGTAGACCTCAATAGATATGAAAACAATCACTAATATGACAGACTAATATCCTAAAGTTCATATCTATTGTAGGAGACTTGCTTGCTTGTTGGAATTAGCCTAAATTAGAGTATTATAATTCAGGCAAATTTATAGAAGAATTTCATAGATAATTCTTTGAAATAATTAATTAGAGTTAGAAGTTTTATGGTAACCGAAACATATATACAGAGCCCCTTAGTAATGTCACTATCATTCCTGATCAATCAACATCAATTTTGCCCACAAATTCCATAGTATAGTCCATAAATACTGCTAAAGCAATTATTTATATATCTAATTAATTGTCTATATTAATCATTAGATCAGGGACATACCTGTATGACTGGTCTCACTTGTACTGGCATCAACCTTATAATAATGATATAATAATATAGACCATACTAATGACTTAATTACCTGCTTAACTGGCCGGGGTTGACCCCTCAACGATGGTGGTACATAAGCTACAGGTATAGCAGCTACAATGAGATAGTCAATACTCTATTAACAAATATATTGAAATACCTTTAGGCTTAGTGGTTGCCATGGCGATAGGTATTATAGGAGAGGTAATATTAGGAACGGGATAGTGACCACAATGACATGGTCTCCAAGAAACCTAACATACAAATGGTACGATAACAATTGTCTGATAAACAGGTGCAAGATTGAAATGATCTGGCGTCCTTGGAATACATCTATATGGCTTTTTAAGGGTTAAGACTACGATATACTTCATTACATAATCTATATACCCCACAAACTAACTATTCACAGATAACCCAGGAAGTGATGACACATTCATAACTTACAGTATGTACCTCTTTTATGTCATAGAGATTACATCCTATAATGCTTTTGATAATACCAAGTTCACATGAAACTCTTAATTAGGAGATGTAACAAAGAGAATACAAAGCTAGAAGACAGAAAAGGAAGCTAGCTAGCCACAACTTGGTCAGACGTAAAGGTCATTGTAGTTTTCACAGTTAATGATAATGAAGTTCGTTGGTTGCCCTGAGGCAGTTACCATATGTGACTTCATTTTATTTGCTACTTTAAATTGTTGAATATAACAATAGAGTAACAATGATACCGGTAGACATATTATACTGAATGTACATAATATGTGGTCCAAAACAATTATAGGACTGTCATTCACGCTAAGCAACAAAAAGTTAAAAATTTCCACGAAGGTTGAAAATAGGTTCAAATGAACTGACTATCACCTAACTTTGTCAATTTTAAGCAACTTACTTCCCACAACTCATGTCTTGAGGGTGTGGCTTCTTCATAAATCAAAGCTCCTGTAAAATGCCACAATTTGAACCTATAGACAACAATCTCATAATTATATCCTGCTAATGAGGGGACTTACCCATTACCTTCCCTCAGACGAGGGGAAGTAGTCGCTGTTAGTACATGAGCCCCATCAGGTGACCACCCCAATGTTGTTGAATCACTAGCCTGAATATAACATGTACATGTATATCAACAAATCAAATGTATAGTTATAAGTTAATAAAGGGTTAAATAGCAAGTAAAAGTGGCCACTTGTCACATCATCTTAAATAGCAGCAAGCAACATTTAAAAAGTCTTTATAGTTCTCTTCTTGAACAATGACTAATAGTTTGTTTATCAAGTTACAATTATAAAATAATTGAAGCAATGGACATGATAATGTATTGTTACACACAAAGTCTCTCAGTCACACTATATGAAAAGGGACAATCAGTGGATCTACATGGTTACTAATGACATTCAATGACAAAGTGAGTGGTCACTTGAAAACATTAAAATTGTCCATCCATCTCATCTTATCTTACTTGAGCCTTTGAAATCAATTTATGTGAAGTAGCATCCCAAAACTCCATATTACCTCTTAAATTACCAAATCCAGCCAAACACAAGAGTACAATTGTTAAGGATATCTTAATATAAACAATTTATTATAACTGCAGTAATGGTAATAAGATGACTCTGTTGTCATGGAGACAGTTGGTCTCTCTCTATCCCATATGTTAGACACATGCAAGATAACATACTACTGTGGTGGTTCATAGCACTTGATAAACAATGGGAATAAAATGATATCACTCATTAGTAAGGTATAATGAAAATAACTTTAAAAAGTACACAGCATGTTGTCATAGCAACATAACATCTGTTTTGTTCCCCTATCAGAATTCAGTGTATTCCTAACATACCCTTCATGGTCAAAACCCACTAGCGTCTTTTATGGTTATACACTAAGCAGATATGATACCCCAGACATACCACATATACATAACATATATTGTAGTGCATTTATTGAGGATATTATTCCCATGAGGATTATATAGAGCAGTGTTACGATGAGTTATTCCAAAATCAAAGACCATTTCACATTTATTGTTAAAAAGTGCAGCCTTTGATGGCATAACTGAAGCACGTATGTGTGTTAAAGAACTAACCAAATGACAGAATGAAAATAGTTATTTTATTACTTAATATTTCAATGAGGATACATCCATAAACAACACAGAATTGTAATTCTGTTGGACTCCACTCCACTCCATATATAGGTCCTTTTTTATCTAAAGAGAAATGAAAGTGAACAAGTATGGCAAATCATTCAGAATATCAATGATCCCAAGACTAAAAAACGTTCAATCAATTTTGTATCCTCTACAATTCAAACACATGCATAGTATCTAACTAATAGTAGTTCTGTCTCTATGAGTTGTGTTCATTGGTTCATTGAATAAAGTTACTAACTATATCCTATTATTAACCAGCTCATCTGTTCTATGCATTTATGGCTCTATTAATACTAGCACATACCTAGTGGTACCATAAATCCTTCTCCTTTAACAGACAAGTAATACAATCCTTGTTCTCCATAATAAGATGCTCCAGATTTGTCCACATCAGTAGCAGTAAGCACCAATACACCTTTACCTGTGAAGACATATCATAACAGTACTATTGGGTCATTGGTTGCTACTGACTAATACACAAGATCAGACATTTACAAAATGGTTAGAGTATTCACCACATATAAATAACATCAGTATTAATATAGCAGTATATCTATTTACCAAATAAACTGTGTTCCTATGTTAGTGGGATAGTGGTAAGTGTATTAAGTCCCTACTTTTCTTTTATTCTGTACAACACAAAGACATTCCAAAAAAAGGAAATTAATGGGGAAAGGGGAGTAATTACAAGTTAATGAACAAAAGGTTGTTTGGTCAGTGATATCAATACTATTACATGAATGAGTTACACACAATGAAACAGCTGTAAGTAACAGTAACTGCTAAATGTAGGAGGGATATACCTTTTTTATCCCATGTCATTTCTACGGTGTCCGCTTTATAAAAACTTTTATTAGCAATAACAGCACCTGGTCCTGAAACCTGAGGATACGTGTACAACTGAACACTGGAAGGAGCCCCCTAGAATAATAAAGACAATATAAAAGAGAAACCACATATTACTGCATTGTGTGTGTGTGATCATTAATATCATAATTATTAATGGAACAAGTGGTAACAGGATGATTATCTATGACAACATAATAACAAGAATTGGTTACCAATGGCAACATAAAGAACAACTAAAGTGGTAAATTATGTTTACAGAAAGATAATTGAATACATCACCTTCACTAGGAACCATATTTTAAATGGATAAAACTAAAACCCATAGCAACCATATTAAAATGATGTCAACCACATAATAATCATATTATGTGACATCAAAATTTTTAGAGGTTATTAATTTGACACTCACAATTACAACTGACATTGTACCTTAGTGCCTTTAATATGTATAGCAACATGATAAGGAGGTGTTCCATGAGATAAAGCATACGTCATTAAATGTTCATGTTGTAAACGACATGTCGGAGATGGTCCTGAAATAGCAGAGATATAGATGAATAAATAGATAAATTGATGGATGAATACAATGATGAACAAAGTAAAATGGATGTATAGCTGGTATTGATTACATTTAAATTTTGAGACTACTATCATGGACCAGTTTTGATACTTAACTGTTAACAGTACAATTATAATGACCTATTTCCCATAACACTACACTGTAATTAACACAATATAAATTCCTGTCATTAATGTGAGATCACAAGACATGTCATCTTTCTCTGTTATGAGTGGGCCTTCCTTAGTGTAGCGGTTAGCTAGCGCTAAGTATAGTGGTTAGAGATTTAGCTTCACTTAATGGATAGGGTATGGCCTTGTGGATATGGTTAAGTATTAGTAATATTACATAAGCAATATTCACTGTCCATCTGTGACAATGTATATAAATCCCTTGAGGTCTTTTACCTTACCTGGTTTTCCACCTTCAAAGAAATGTACCTCATTTGTAACATTCCTTGCACAAAGACGTTCATCATCAGTCCATTGAGGGCACCTACAGAAACAATATTAAAAATGCATGACCTCCATACTATATGATACTAGTAATGTCTCAGACAAAGAAATTAAAGGTTTTGATAATGTTTTTTAAGTCACTTAATAACGTAAACCAAACTTACCAACTGTCTTGCCTCTTTTGAAAATACTCAGCAATCAAGTCACCTCTTTGAAAAATATGAAGATTAGGTTGACCAGCCTCTCCATGACGAACAATATATGGTTGCCATAGTAACAAATATGTGCCAAGTGGTGAGTATGCCATCAGCCGTGAGGCTGGAAAGTCCAGTTGTCCCTCAACATGGCATGAAGGTATATTACAAACCTGTACACTATAATATATAACAATAGAATATGAGATATATGAGAGATAACACTGTACCTTTGTCCATCACAGTAAGTTAGTTGAGATCCATCTGGATTCCAAACTAGAGCACGTGAATCTGAAGAGCTAGAATAATAGAAATATGTGATTGCTATTTGCTTGTGATGTGTATATACCATAATAGCTATATATACACTTATATAATGGTCGTGTGTAACACATTTGTGTTTTAAAAGCAAAATTTAATTTGAGGTTTAATTTGGACCTTTCAGATCACTTTAATAGCTTCGCCATATGTATATGAATTACTGGATTATTTTAAGCAAAGTAAGTCATAACAGAAAAACTACAAATGCTAAGCTAATGAGAGCATCTTTAGTTATAGCAAACTAACTTCTGTCACTATTTTTATGTGTTTGTAGTTCTATATAATGTCACTATTTTTATGTGTTTGTAGTTCTATATAATGTCACTATTTTTGTGTGTTTGTAGTTCTATATAATGTCACTATTTTTATGTGTTTGTAGTTCTATATAATGTCACTATTTTCACATGTTTGTAGTTCTATATAATGTCACTATTTTCGTGTGTTTGTAGTTCTATATAATGTCACTATTTTCACATGTTTGTAGTTCTATATAATGTCACTATTTTCATGTGTTTGTATATTAGTATTATTTTAGTTAAGTATATCTAAAACTATAATAATATTTACGATGTAAATGAATATCTAATCTTTCAGTACAACTAACTAATCATTAGAACCTAGAGCCCATACATGTATTATACATACATACATATTCTACAACATCTATCAGCTAATACCATATTGCATATTTAGAAGCCATACTGTATACTAAAGTTGAGTCAATACATTTGGTTTACTTAATGTAAATATGCCAAATTAAAATGTCTAGACAAATTTACAAGCTAGTCACTATTCAAGGTTTTCTTTTAGTAATACATTTATTTTTCTATTACCTTCATTCAATTAGATTCACCATCCATTAGTACATGCAATAACAATTTGCTTGGACAATATAACTTGGTCTATAATCTAGAAGTATACTGAAAAATCTATTGCCTATATATATATATATAGAATTATAGATAGTACTAGTCAAGTGATACTGCTCAGTACTTTATTTACATTAATTAAAACTACATACAATAACTAAAACATTTAGTGAAGGAAATAATTAACTAGAACTAATTAAATCTATTTTTCTAGGAGCTAAACTAACTAAAGTAATTGTAAAAATGCCAAACTAACTAACACCAACTCAAAATAAAAACAAAAAACATTAGTTGTAATTCTATATAATGTCACTATTTTCATATTTGGTGTCAACTAAACATATCACATTACATGAATATGATGCAGTAATTGTCACTGCCTGTGCTTCAATGAGACTTTATAAAAACAGTGATATCATTATATTAATAATTGTTTTAGAGTATGTAAAAGTAGTCATTTATAGAGCCTCAGTACTGACCACATCTCTAGCTCTGGATTGTCCATATATTTCTCTACTCCCCAAGTATATGATCAGGCAGGATGCATATATAAACAGTATAGCATTATACTATATATATGTATGTATGTATGTATGTATGTATGTATGTATGTATGTATGTATGTATGTATAGCAGTATACTGTATATATAACAACATATTGTATATTTAGCCTTTTTTATGTGATACAAAAAGTTCACAATCTTTGTTTACAGGTCTATTGCTAAATTAGTTGATATATTTAAGTTCACAATTGTTAACATAACAATTTAATTATGTATTGTTATGGTTGGATAATTAGAGTTAACAAGATAGCATCCTCTACAAAGTTGAGGAAAAAAGTGAAAAACACTTATATAGTAGTATAAAGAAAGAACATGGCTTTATGAATAGGAATTTAATAATCCTAATTGATGTCTAATAAATCACTTCCCCTCATCCATGATAAGCTTTTTAATTTTTACTACCAAGAGAGGCAAATTAGAGTCTAAATTTCTTATTTAGTAGTCAATTTGTGTAATATATTGCTTGAAATTAAATACCTAATTATTTTTGATGTGATTTTTGCACCATCTTGTTGCCATAACAATATCCCTTGACTCCCTCGACCTACAAAGTACAGAGTATATCTTTGACTATAAATGGCTTCGAGAATACTTCCAAATCATGAGTAGTCAGTGATAATAGAAACTCACTTACGAACATAGGATGATCATCTGTTACCACATGTAATGCACTGGCCATATTGAAGATCACGTGATCGATTAAACTTTGAATTTAATGATTGTAAATTAATTATTTTCAGTAAACATAGTAGTGACGTCATAATAATAATAATACGTACACAGAAAAAAGTGATAAACATTACTAATAGATATAATATGTTATTTATTAACAGTTTTGTAGTAATACATAATTGATCAAGTTCAGCAGCACTTAATTTGATGGACAGTCTGTAGAATTTATTGAGGGACAAAGTGGTTTGTGATATGCCAAAATGTAATCTTTTACATCTTGCTCAATACTAGTATCACATTGTATATGACATTGAATCCAAACACATGGGTTGATATTAGGGGGAACAGTCATCTTCATTGATTCTAGTTGAGCTTGTGTTTGAAGTATTAGAGCAAGCTGGTAAAAATTCAATGAAGACAACTGATATTTAGAGCATTTTTCTATCTATAAAAGAATGAATGAAGAAAATGACGCTTGTCAAGGAACTAATGAGCATGCACATTACACTTACCATTGCCTTGATTGCATTTTCCTGTAAATTCTTTATTGTTTCCATGGCTACTTGAATATGTTCATGTTGGCTAGTGGTTGCAAGTCCTACAAATATCTTGGACATTTCAAAGAAACTTCTTTTATCACAATCCTCTAAAATCCCATCAAAGTACTTGGATTTCTGCAAATAAATATTATATGAGTTGTGAAATATCATTCAGAATATCAGTGCATTTATTATACATACCAATAGAGATGCTGCAATGTCAAGTCCTAGTTGTAGTTCTTGTAATTTTGTGTTATGGTGATCATGAATGGGATATGCATCAATGAACTCATACATCAGTACAGCAACAACCATCATTCTATAAAGCAGTATATATGTGTGCATAGATCAATAACCAATAACATAAAAAAATTACTTACTTTGCAATTTGTCCATAGTTTGCCATAATAGTATATCTCTAGAACTTGCAGGTTACTTGTTCAGATTTTGATGTTTAAATGCAAGCAGCCAGACCATTTATATTACTTCTGGATCTGTGTTTAGACTATAGAATTATTCAAATATAGAGGGTAGATTAATTTTTGTGTGGTTTCATAGGGACTTAGCTATAGCTTCATGCATCCTACTGATAGTAACCATTGACAACCACATTAATTAATGAGAAGTTGATTTAATATTGAAATCCAATATGTAATAGTTTTGTCATGCATTTAAATAGTTTATACAGCTGTTTGAAGATCCTCTTCTCTAGCAGACAACCACTAATTAAGGTCTGAGGAACTGTACAGAGCTACCAGCTGCCTTTTCTTATTAATTCTATGGTTAACCATAACAGTCAATACATATCTAAATTAGTTAGGTATCTATCCTGCATCTACTATATAAATACACTATTTACTCAATTTAACATGACATTGATTGACCAATGTATATCTATGACAAAACAAATTGATGGACTTTAATATTGTATATTGAAGAAAACCTACAATCTACTATGGAACTTTATTGCAAAATACAAGGTCGCTTTCAACAAACAACAATATTGCTCTTCTGTTTTCCTAGCAATGTTGTTGCATAGTAGTAACATCGCATTCAATAATTTTAGGGTAGACATTTTGTTATGACTCACAGTGAGTACTTTTGACACTTTTTGTCACACTAGGTTTAGTGCCCTTTGAAATAGAACTGTAATCGATTTCGTACAACAACAGTGCCACAATACAAGGGGTAAATTGTAACTAACCACTATGCCATTTTGTTGCAAACAATTGTTACTACCTGTTATCTACAGGAAAGTCTTAATATTACAGATATATAAAAGTTAATGTCAAAAATTAATTAAATGTGATATAATATATTAACACATTGCTTTAACACTTCTAAATAGCGAATATAAGTCTCCGCCCATCTTCCCCAATCCTTCACTACAGAACGTCCATAATGTTTCAAGTAACTAGTTTCACAATCGCTAAATGTTTCAATCATTGAAGTGAAAATAGTATCAATATCCTGTGCTGACCACTTCTGTTGCATTGATGGTTCTATAACTTTCTCAGCAAGATCAATAAAAAAGTCTTTGAGATGTTTGCTATGAATTAATGAGGAACCAATGGTTGTTAGGTTTCTTGAAAGAACTTTAAAGTTAGCGTCAATTGAACGAAATAACCATTGTGGTATATGTTTACGCTTTAAATCACGAACTACAAATTTTTGATGATGTTCAATCCAGACACGATCAATCAAATTAAGTTTCAAGTCATGCAACTCTTGCAAGAAATCTCTGTCCAATTCTAAGTCGTCATCAACAAGACGACGAGATCCTAGTGAACCTGATGTCCATCTTTCAATCATTAAATTAGCACAGTTAGTGAAATCACCCACTGACAAGTGAGCAAGCTTCTTTTTCCCTGTCTCAAAACGATTATAACTAAGAAACACCAGTGAAGCATAACTTTGTGCCAACAGTTCAGGTAAATGAAATTGTTGCTTTACATTTTCAACTAGAGAGCCTTCAAAATCATCCACTACTTTGAGTACTCGTTTTATGTTATCAAACTGTCTCTGGCAACTCTTTAAAGATACTCCTGTCTTCTCACTGACATCATCTAAATCACGTCTGTTTTTACCGCTCAGTTTTCGTCCGAGAAATTCTCTTACAACAGGTTCATCAAATGTATAATATGATTCTATCATCAGGTGACGTGTTGCTGGTGGAATCTAAAAGAAAAAATGTTAATATAATGTAATATTATCATAATAATGTTTATATTACATCATTGCACTAAATTCTTCAATGTGTACAGGTAATAGCTAATATGGGTGTGGTCTGATGTTATCACAAGTAGCGAGTCGCTAATTCCATAAACAATATATCAGTGAACAGGACCTATATATTAGGTCCTGTACATACATCTTCTAATATTAATGCTACAACTCAATTTTACAGTACATGTCATTTTCTCAATAGTCACATAAATAACTCTATTTAATGAGCATCAGATCAAAACAACAGACCTGGAAAATACTCTGATTAAGAAATGTAGGCGGAGAATGGAGGTAGGGCTCAACAGAATTAAATACTCGGTACATTTCTTCAGTTTCTGATAAAACAAGAGAAGGATAGTCACTGAATAATTTTGTCACAGTTGGCTCGCGTCTTAAACGTTCCTTAGTGGCGCCATTAAGGTTGAATCCTTGTAACCAGAAGGAAAATGCAGTCAAATCAACATCAGCAGGATCTGTAACAACAACATTAATAATAGGTTTTGCCATTTTGTTTTGTTTGCACATGCGCAGTTGATCTGACCTCGTTGTTTGTACCACGTGTGCAGGCTTACTCGTCATGTCTGACAACAGTGAAGATAGATTTGATGGTCTTTTACTCGGTCTCGCTCAGCAACACACTGAAGGTGTTAGTGAGGTATATGTTCAGCAATAAATATGTTATTATATATAAAACGTTTGATTCAGATGCTAATGCCTAGGTAATGATAATATTTAACCCTTTAATGCCCAAACTGTGCTTAGTCATTCTTTCATTTAAATAACCTGAAATCCTTCATTGTTAATAATTATGACTGTCAGTAATGGCTTTACACAAATTTAATATTCATACAAACCTAGTCACCTCAATCTTACATCATCTGTCGTGTATTTTTGTAGTTGCTGGACACATTTTTTGGATTTTTGAGACGCAAGACTGATTTTTATACTGGTGCCGATAAAGGCAGAGCAGAACAGGTTTGAATTGTTATAATTCACTAGAATTATTAATATATTAGTAATAAATTCTTATGTTTTTATCTGTAGCTGATTGTTAACATTTCTCGGAAACATGAAAAGATAGCACTTGAGGTATAATTAACTTTCTGAAATTTAATCAGTGCATCACTCTTCAACTTCATCTATTAACAAATTATTAAATTAATTAAATTATTTAACGATATTATGAATATATTTAAATGTTTGTTTTTTTGTGATTTTTCAGAAAAAAGCTAAGAGTGAAAGCACTACAACTGCTAAGAAACTCACGACAACCACCGCTAATACTACAAAGCCACCTCCTCTAGAAGAGCCTGGCATTCAGGAAGTAATTAATAATATAGAGATTTCAAGAATATATTTGATATATATATGTAAAGAAAGTAAATGAAAATGACATGACCATGTTGTCAAATTCCTATTTAGCAAGCTTCATTGATGCAGATATTATAGTTGTAATGTAATAAATCTATTGTGTTTCTAATACAATTATTTTGCCTCTATTTCCTGCATTATTTCTGATATAAATACTGACATCATTCATAATGAAAGTTGAAAGTGTTACTAATGATAGTGTGTGTATTTCATTACTTTTGAAAAGTTTGTCACTTATAAAGTAATCTCTATTACAATATTCTTTCTCAATGGCTATTTCTAGGTCACTGAAGAAGAAGCAGAAAAGATTAAAAAAGAAGCTAATCAGAAAATGTCAACTCAAACTGAAACTGTTCCTAAGAAAGCTACTGAATCAGCTGAAACTAATGGAGATGCCAAGGTATATTATCCTAGTTGTCTAGTTCCATGCTACTGATAAGTAATGCTTGCTAAACTATCTGCCTTTTTGACAAACTGACAATAATGGAGAGTACAGGAATGAGTCAACTTGGAATGGAATGTAATATCACATAGTTTACATATTGGTCAACTTTCTGTGCTCAATGTTTACCCAACATTTCATAAGTTGTCTTGTATCAAACTTTATGGTGCTGTCCCATGTTTTAGTGACTTGCTTCTAGACCCTCCTCTGTTATTAGTTTGTCAAAAAGGAGGAGGTCTATTTCCCTAGACTATTTCAAGATGAACTAATACTTGAAATGATAAGTCCTCCCTTTTTGATTTAGTTATGTTTTTATTTTAATTTGCCATGAACTCCTAATATAATATCTTAATGATTTTTTGTATCTATAGACTGAAGAGGAGGAGGAGGAGGAAGATGAAGATTCTAAAGGCAAAATCAAACCTAATGCTGGTAATGGTGCTGATCTACCACATTATAGATGGACACAGACACTACAAGATGTAGAGGTATATATTATGTTTTAATAGTAAAGACAAAGATAAATATATTATTGCAAAAATCCTATTATTTTGTTTTATAGTTATGTTTACAATCAATTATGCTTGTTATGACAGTGCCTGTTTAGAGATGGCCTCAATTATCTATTGAAATGTATTAGTAGAAATTGTCTCTAAATTAAATGTCTAATTGTTTTTCTAATACTTAACTTTGTACTGTTTTACAGTTACAAAGTTTATGAAGTATTAATTAACATTCCTTTTTATTGTATTATTACAAACAATCCTTAAAGTTAAAAGAGTTCTTTTATTTTTTGTCTTTGTTTGACAGATTAGAGTTCCAAGTGGTGTTAACTTTCCTATTAAAAGTCGTGATGTAATTGTTGACTTCCAAACAAAGGTATATAGATATATTCCATAGATTGATTAACAGTTATTTGTACCATTATTAGCATTTTAAAGTTGGTGTCAAAGGTCATGACCCCATAATTCATGGAGAATTATATAATAAGATTAAAATTGAGGACTGTTTCTGGACATTAGAAGATCGTAAAGATATTTGTATTCATTTAGAGAAGGTAAATAAAAACAATTTTTAAAAGTAAACCATTATTAAAATTTTAGATAATACTGATAATTGCTCCCAATCTTTCTTGCTATAAACTCACTTTTTATTAGCTTTTCTTCCCAGTTTTTTATGTGCCTTGTTGTCCTAAAATTGTTTGGATTATATGTCTGCTACAGTAGATTATTGTTGTGTGTGAGAAAATACACTTACTGACCAGCATCATCACTGATACACACCACAACTAATTTAACTTTACTGTTACTAATTGGGTAACAAAACCTACATTGTTGGATATCCTTCTTGACAGATTTTTTTCAAGCTCTTTTTCACTGTAGTAATATATTACTGAATATTATAATCCTGTTTTATGTCTGTTCATAGCAAAACAAAATGGAGTGGTGGAGTCGAATTGTGACCTCTGATCCAGAAATAAATACAAAGAAAGTACAACCTGAAAACTCTAAGGTAATTGCTTAATTGAGACCTTGTTTTATAATATCATGACACTTAGAACATTACTGTATTTCCATATAGTTGTCGGATTTGGACTCTGAAACTCGTGGTATGGTGGAGAAAATGATGTATGATCAGAGACAAAAAGAGGTTTGAATTAAGTGTCCTAAATAACATTTGAGTTCATTTTATATATTTGTGTGGTTATAAATTGCACTCTCCATTTAATAAGTGACTAATATAGACATTAAAAGTTTACATACAATAGTTTATTATAGGGTTAAGGTTTGGCCTTATAGTCACATCCATAATAATCTTTAAAGTGTTTCTAACAAAAAAAATCTCATGGAATGTGTAATGGTAAATTAATGCCTATTAAGATAATAGGAACTATTACCTATTCTCTAAAGTTTTCTTTTTATTTCCCTCTATTTGTTTATTGTTTTGTCCATTAGCTTGGTCTTCCAACATCAGAGGAACAAAAGAGGCAAGACATTTTGAAGAAGTTAGTATTAGTTTTACTGAGTATGATCAATGTACTCATACTATGTATGTTATTATTAGGTTCATGGAGCAACATCCTGAAATGGACTTTTCAAAAGCTAAAATTTCTTAAGAGAATGAAGGACTTTGATTTTGCCAGTTTTATCGTTTATACTTGTTGATCTGACATACCTTGTTTGCTAATAATGAGAATATTCTATGTTTACAAGTAGTCTTTGTACTACTAGTTTATAAAATGTAATCACTTATTTTTAGGTCCAATGGCTACCTAAAGATTTTGGATGTGGAATTTATAGATATTAAGTAAAGTGAATTATCATTATGACAGAATTTAACTTAGGGTAAGGTAATGATGAGGTGGAGTCTACAATATCTATGTATAAATATATATTCCTAGTTGATCTATTAAGTAATGCTAAAAGAAAATTATTAAAAGACCATAAATTGGGTGATTGTAGGGGGAGTGGTTCTAAAGATAAAAGATTTATTCATGTTTTGTCTACACTCTGGAGTTCTTTAGTCCATGGTTAATTCTAGCAATAATCTAATTCTAAATCCTTTAAATTTTCAAATGTATTCTTTTCACAGTTCTACACATCTCTCCATTATAAGATACCAGGAAGTATGACAAGGAGACTGTGCAACCCAAACTGGCTGCTTATCTTGGTAACCATGCAATAAGAATGTATTGGGTACTGATCTATATGACTACTGATGGTAAGCTCAGCTTCAGTGGAAGGATCACAACCAGTTCATGATAACTTAATTGGATGTCCATGTCTATTTAAAGAAGAATTACCAATGATTCCATTTCTTCAGACAGTAATCAGACCACTAATTTTTCTTCAACTTTACTCTCACACATGCATCACAAAATAAATCAATCTATAGTGACATCTTTTAAATCTAAATTAATTGTTTAATAAATATTAAATATAATATTACAAGACTGTATTTTGTCTAGAGCATTTCATCGTTTTAGTTCTTACTATGTAAACGTTCTGTGTTTATTATTATCAACATGAATTTTCATTAAAAAATAAGAAGCTAGTATGTGCTACACACACATACACGTAGAAATGATACCAGCTAGAAACTTCATTGGACTGTGCTGGAGGTGACCAATATAATAAGTTCTACATCTGATAAATAGCACTATCACTGCACGAATGCATTCGTTTCTTTAGGGTAAGGTAAGGGTGGAGGTGCTACTAGTTAGGTCCTCCTCCTCTTGATAATCTGACAGGCGGAGGAGGGGCTAGCTCGCTAGGATTTAGACGTTTGATTGTGTACTGATTTCTGTAGAGAATACATCCGTCAAAGAAAGCTGTCTAATTGTTCATTCAAACGTTGACACTTCAGAAAGTTCACTGAAGTACCTTAACACGAATCAGCTGCTACTTTGAATACCACAACAACTGGCTGGCTAATTAGTGACTTTGTAATCTGCAAATTACATTCATATCATTATCCATTATCTTACACAAAGCTGCTATACAAATAGAATCTTTATACTCTCCTGTATCACTAACAACTGCCATATAATACTAAGGTATACAACATCATTGTATTATACTAATTCATTTTCAATCATGATTCATTCAATCATGTATTTTGTAAAATTATGAAAACAATATTATATTATAATATCATTCTACAGTTCACAATGTCTGATAATCTCAGTCCTCCTACTCTTCATCTACTTTGTGATGAACTGGAAGAAGTAGTTGAATGGAATAAATTAGCTATTGCTCTCAAAGTGCAATATAAAGATATTAAGAGTATTGAGGGGCAGTACCCAGGACTTTGGGAACGCAAAATGCATTGCTTACAAAAATGGCTTGATCAAAGTAACACTGTACACTCATGGCGTACTATAGCTGATGCAGTAGACAAAATCAATCCAGCAGTTGCTGAACATATCAGAAACAAATATGCTATTATATTAGATGATGTACCATCAACTACACAATATGAAGAATGTACCAGCCAAAATGATGATATCATTAGTATTAGTCACCATATCAACGAAGAGCAACAACCAAACAAAAGTGAAGTTGAAGTTGATCAAGTAATTGTACAAACAATTAATGACTTTATAGATAGATTTGCTATGTTAGTTGCAGAAACTCAGTCATCTTTACAACAACGGCCAAATATGCTCTCACCCTTTTATCGATACTTGAAAACACTACGATTAAAAGGCCAATCATCATTACCAGATGAAGCTAATGTCACATATGACAAATTGTTTTATGTCTTAGACTCTCACAGTCATTACTTCAATGGATTACGTCTTTTCAAAATAGCTCAGAACTTTCTTTCTGACACCGACTTGCCAAGTAAATTGAAGTTATATCAAAATGATTTAGTTGTATTTAAAAAGTCAACAAAAATGAAAGATCTTGTTGACAAGATAATAATCAAAGCAAAACACAACAGGTACAGTTCAGGTGGCATTGAAAGTAGAAGAAATGTGGCTAGAGGTCTCATTAGAGCGTTTTGAGTTACTAATAAAGCTGCTTTTACAAGAACATAAAGAGTTTCTTCAAGACATTTTCGTCAAAGAAGGATGTGTAGTTGTCACCTGGAATGTTGCTAAAGAAATAGCTTACCTCATTACAACAACTACAATTAACCCCAAATTGTTAGTGGTAGTTGGAGTTATCTCTCTAACAGTAGGAACTACAGTATTGTATACTAATGACTCAACAAAAGATGATCTGACATTTGACACAGCTCTGTTGAGGGCTATTCAATCTGGTGGTCCTCTTCCAGCTATAGCTCTTCTTCTTGAAGTAGGTGGTAATCCTAACCAACTGATGACACAGTCACATATAACTGTGATATCTACTGTGTTAGAAATGAAAGATAATAATAGCACTTCTGTGTTACATGTAGCTAGCAAAAATGGTTACTCATCTGTTGTCTCTACCTTACTTAGCAATGGGGCAGACCCCAACCTAGCTGATGATGATGGTACAACACCTCTAATGATAGCTAGTCAAAAAGGCCATGGTGATGTTGTCCAACTATTACTAGAGAGAAATGTTACAATAAACATCCAGGACAAGGATGGAGTCACAGCATTTCATTATGCAAGCCAGAATGGTAACTTATCAGTCATCTCTACTTTACTTAATAATGGGGCAAACCCCAACCTAGCTATGAACAATGGGTTAACACCTCTTATGATAGCCAGTCTAAATGGCCATGGTGATGTTGTCCAACAATTACTACAGAGAAATGTTCCAACAGACACCCAGAACAAAAATGGAGCAACAGCAGTTTATTGTGCCAGTCAGAATGGTCACTTATCAGTCTTGTATATCTTACTTAACAATGGTGCAAACCCCAACCTAGCAATGAATGATGGCTCAACACCTCTTATGATAGCCAGTCTAAATGGCCATAGTGATGTCGTCCAACTATTACTACAGAGAAATGTTCCAATAAACATCCAGAACAAAAATGGAGCAACGGCATTTTATTGTGCCAGCCAGAATGGTCACTTATCAGTCATCTTCATCTTATTCAACAATGGGGCAGACCCCAACCTAGCAAATAATGATGACTGGACACCTCTTATAATAGCCAGTCTAAATGGCCATAGTGATGTCGTTCAACTATTACTACAAAGAAATGTTCCAATAAACACCCAGAACAAAAATGGAGCAACAGCAGTTTATTGTGCCAGTCAGAATGGTCACTTATCGATTGTCTCTATCTTACTTAACAATGGGGCAGACCCTAATCTAGCTAAGAGTGATGGTACAATACCTCTTATGATAGCTAGTCAAAAAGGCTGTGGTAATGTCGTTCAACTATTACTAGAAAGAAATATTCCAATAAATATCCAGAACAAGGAGGGATTCACAGCATTTTATTGTGCCAGCCAGAATGGTCACTTATCTGTCATCTTTGCCTTACTTAATTATGGGGCAGATCCTAACATAGCTGAGAACAATGGCTGGACACCTCTTATGATAGCTAGTTATAATGGACATGATGATGTCGTGCAACTATTACTGAGAAATGTTCCAATAAACACCCAGAACAAGAATGGAGTTACAGCACTTTACTGTGCCAGCCAGAATGGTCACTTATCAGTCATCTCTACCTTACTTAGTAATGGTGCAGATCCTAATCTAGCTAAGAGTGATGCCACAACACCTCTTATGATAGCCAGTCTAAATGGCCATAGTGATATTGTCCAACTTTTACTAGAGAGAAATGTTCCAATAAACACCCAAAACCGAAATGGAATCACAGCATGTTATTGTGCCAGCCATAGTGGTCACTTATCAGTTGTCTCTACCTTACTTAGTAATGGGGCAGATCCTAAGCTAGCTAAGAACAATGACTGGACACCTCTTCAGATAGCATATGACAAAGGACATTACAATATTGTCAGATATTTATTGCACCATTCTAATCAATTGCAACGTGGACGTGAGAATATTGTCCAACGTTTGTTTGCTAATCAACTTCTAAAAGACATGGCTGGTCACACACCTCCAGATATAGCTTATCAATATGGCTATCATAACACAACACCACTACTTCAAGAAACTATGGCTGGTTTATATGATGACAGAAAATCATTAAAAGATTCTTCTGACTCAGGTTATAGAAGTGGTGGGCTATCAAGTTATTGCTCTTCACAAATTTCTGATGAAGCTAGCAGTCCACTACCGGAGTAAACATAAGAGAACAACTATCTCAATATATTTCCTATGTGTGATCATTTAAACAGTTCACAATTAGTATTTGTGTGTGAACAGTTTCAAAGGATATAATGAATAATGTTTTTACATAATTATTATGATTATTTTTACTATTTCATTATAATTATACCATATTATCCTTTAATTTGTATGATATATGTTTATGTTCATTGTACATTATACATAATTTCAATATCAAATCTTCCAAAAGAGATCAAAGGTTAAATAAGTCCTTATTTAAAGATATATGGAAAAGAAGTAGAGTGTATTGCCATGCAAGGTCTACTGGTGACTACTCAAAGTCAAGATATAGAGAAATAAAACACTGAACAATTTATGAATGCCAAAGAAAAAATTTTTCTGTAGCTTATGTAATCATTTAAATACATGAACAACACTAACTAACTCATCTATACCTACATTAATTAGCTGATACAAATGGTACTATTTCCAAAACAGACATGGAAAAGGTGAACTTACTACTAAAATACATTGTTTTTATCATGTTCTATACGATCATTTCTACCACTTGAATATAATGTGAATCAAAGAATACATTGTTAGATGTTGAAGCCTGTTGAACTGAAGAACATACCAGCCAAAATGATGATATTATTAGTATTAGTCACCACATCAATGAAGAGCAACAACCAAACAAGAGTGAAGTTGAAGTTGGTCAACAACAATGGGGAAACGTGCTTTCACTCTTTTATCAATACTTGAAAACACTACAATTAAAAGGCCAATCATCATTACCAGATGAAGATAATGTCACATATGACAAATTGTTTGATGTCTTAGACACCCACTGTCATTACTTCAATGATTTCCATCTTTTCAAAATAAATTATTAAATTGAGTGGTTTGTCACATGTGTTTATATTGGTAACCATAATGATTTAAATTATTATAAAAATGTTCCTACTTTTAATTAGTTTATGGACTTGCTATCTTTAATTGGTGCATTCATAATATAATTAAGTGAGAAAATCATATGTTTGATCAAACAGTCTATTTTTATTGGGATTATATATAATATGTAGCCTGCAAAAAAATAAAGTTATGTATCATGCATAAGTTCAAATGTAGCTGAGCTCAATTATGTTGCTAAGTCATCAGCAATATTTGTCTAAGCAATCATTGCAATCTGAAATAAACAAAGTTATATACTACAACAAATATAGCAATTCATATATGTCTATATGATATTAACCTTTGACATTTGCATGCATGCAATAGATTAAAATCAAAATTACATTTTTCTGGTATTTGTGGTAGACAATAACTCGTACACCGAAAACACTAAAAGGATGTCACAATAAATAATTATTTGTGCAAATATAATGATGGCTTACTTGAGCATTAGCAATGAACACAATACTACTGACTATCAAATATATCATTAGAAAGGTCAGACCTGTAAACTTCATTTTAGCTTTTTACATTCTCAAAGTAACAAGAGAGGTCAATAAATTCAAGATATTTTGCAGTATATTATTATTCCAGAATGTTCTGTGCAGTTTTATAATAGCTAAACACCATCCTTAAAATGACATGAATGAACATCATTTCCATGTATAACTTTATGTGAAAATTAAGTTTCCATGTACCTGTATACCTGTACTATATGTAATAGCAATGTTTTTCTTCCTGTCAAGAACACAGAAAAATGTATATATATATTTACATCATAAAATATGTTTGTCAACTGTTAGCACAGATACGTATATTATATATATCATCTAGATGTCTTTGAAAATAAAGCACTATGTACAACCCAATCATAAAACATTATGTTTTCCTACTGAAGTAAATAATGTATTGAGTACTGATCTATATGACTACTGATGGTAAGCTCAGCTTCAGTTGAAGGATCACAACCAGTTCATGATAAATTAGTTGAATTTCCATGCCTGTTTTAAGAAGAATTACCAATGATTTCCATTCCTTCAGACCACTAATTTTTATTCAACTTTATTCTTGCACATGCAAATGCATAATTATTGTAACTCATTTTCCCAGCAGCTCTTAGAAAATTGACTGCATCATGAAATAAATCAATCTATGATGACATCTTTTAAATTAATTTTAAATTAAATGCAATATTATGAATACTACATTTATTTTTTCTAGAGCATTTTGTCATTTTAGTTCTTACTATGTAAATGTTCTGTGTTTATTATTATCAACATTACGCTAGTATGTACCATACACACACATACAAACAGAGATGATACTAGTTAGAAACTTCATTGGACTGTGCTGGAGATGACCAATATGATAAGTTCCTCCATCTGATAAATATTAGCTCTATCATTGCAATAGTTTCTTTAGGGGTAAGGCATGCGTGGGTGGAGCTGCTCTAGTCTATTATAGCCCCTCCTCCTTCTTAATAATCTGACAAGCGGAGGAGGATCTAACTCATTAGGATTAAATAATTTCAAGACATTGTCTACTGACTTCATTAAAGAATATATCCGTCAAAGAAAGGTGTCTAATTGTTCATTGGAACGTTAACACTTCAGAAAGCTCACCAAAGTACATTCACTCTGCTACTTTCACTGGCTTAATTAGTGACTTTGTAATCTGCAAATTACTTTCATTATCATTATCCATTATCTTACGCAAAGCTGCTATACAAATAGAATCTTTATACTCTCCTGTATCACTAACAACTGCCATATAATACTAAGGTATACAACATCATTGTATTATACTAATTCATTTTCAATGATGATTCATTCAATTATGTGTATTTTGTGAAGCATGAAAACAATAACTTATATTATAATATCATTCTACAGTTCACAATGTCTGATAATCTCAGTCCTCCTACTATTCATCTACTTTGTGATGAATTAAGACAAGTAGTTGAATGGGATCAAGTAGCTATAAATCTCAAGGTACCTTTTGTTGATGTCAGAGATATTGAGACACAGTATTCTGGATTATGGCAACGCAAAATGCATTGCTTACAAAAATGGCTTGAACATAGTAACACTGTACATTCATGGCATACTATAGCTGATGCAGTAGACAAAATCAATCCAGCAGTTGCTGAACATATCAGAAACAAATATGCTACTATATTAGATGATGTACCATCAACTACACAATATGAAGAACATACCAGCCAAAATGATGATATCGTTAGTATTAGTCACCACATCAATGAAGAGCAACAACCAAACAAAAGTGAAGTTGAAGTTGATCAAGTAATTGTACAAACAATTAATGACTTTATAGATAGATTTGCTATGTTAGTTGCAGAAACTCAGTCATCTTTACAACAACGGCCAAATATCCTTTCACCCTTTTATCGATACTTGAAAACACTACGATTAAAAGGCCAATCATCATTACCAGATGAAGCTAATGTCACATATGACAAATTGTTTGATGTCTTAGACTCTCACTGTCATTACTTCAATGGATTACGTCTTTTCAAAATAGCTCAAAACTTTCTTTCTGACACCGACTTGCCAAGTAAATTGAAGTTATATCAAAATGATTTAGTTGCATTCAAAAAGTCAACAAAAATGAAAGATCTTGTTGACAAGATAATAAAATCAAGACAAAACACAACAGGTACAGTTCAGGTGGCATTGAAAGTAGAAGAAATGTGGCTAGAGGTCTCATTAGAGCGTTTTGAACTTCTTATAAAATTACTTTTACAAGAATTAAAGGAGTTTCTTCAAGACATTTTCGTCAAAGAAGGATGTATGTATGTGAGGTGGAATATTTCTAAAGAAGTAGCTAGTCTTATTACAACAACTATGTTTAGTCCCATATTGTTAGCAGCAGTTGGAGTCATCTCTCTAACAGTAGGAACTACAGTATTGTATGCCAATGACCATACAAAAGATGATCTGACATTTGACACAGCTCTGTTGAGGGCTGTTCAATCTGGTGGTCCTCTTCCGGCTATAGCTCTTCTTGTTGAAGTAGGTGGTAATCCTAACCAACTGATACAGTCATGTGAAACAGTACTATCTATTGTACCCAAAATAAAAACTGATGATGGCACTACTATTTTACATATAGCTAGTCAATATGGATACTCATGTGTCATCTCTATCTTACTTCACAAGGGAATAAACTACCAGACTAGTAAAAATGGCCACACACTTCTTATGATAGCTAGTCAGAGTGGTTATGATGATATTGTCCAGCTCTTACTTCAGAGAAATGTTCCAATGAATACCCGAAATAATAATGGATCAACAGCACTTTTCATTGCTAGCCAAAATGGTCACTCATCCGTCATTTCTACCTTACTTACTAATGGAGCAGACCCTAACCTAGCTGAGAATGATGGCTGGACACCTCTCATGATAGCCAGTCAGAATGGCCATGGTCATGTCGTCCAACTATTACTAGAAAGAAATGTTTGTAAAGATATTCAAAACAACCTTGGAGCAAATGCAATCTTTATTGCTAGCCAGAATGGTCACATACTTATTGTCTCTACCTTACTTGGAAGTGGGGCAAATCCCAACCTAGCTAATAATAATGGCTGGACACCTCTAATGATAGCCAGTCAGAATGGTCATTGTGATGTTGTTCAACTCTTGTTAGAAAAGAGCATTTTAACAAATAGCAAGAACAAAAATGGGTCAACGGCTATTTATATTGCTAGTCAGAATGGTCATTCGGCTGTTGTTTCAACCTTACTTGATAATGGGGCAGATCCTAACCTAGCTAAGAATAATGGTTGGACACCTCTAATGATAGCAAGCCAGAATGGTCACAGTGGGACAATTCAGATCTTGTTAGAGAGAAAAGTTCCAACTAATACCAGACTAGAAGATGGAAGAACGGCAATTTTTATTGCTAGTCAGAATGGTCACTCTTCTGTTGTTTCTACTTTACTCGACAATGGGGCAGACCCAAACTTATCTGCTAATAATGGCTGGACACCTTTCATGATAGCTAGTCAGAATGGTCATGTTGATGTTGTTCAAACCTTTCTACAGAGGAGTGTTTCGACAAACACTCAAAACAATATTGGATCAACAGCAATTTATCTTGCTAGTCAGAATGGTCACTTTTCTGTCATTTTTGCTTTACTTAGCAATGGGGCAGACCATAACCTTGCCAGAGATAATGGTACAACACCCTTTATGATAGCCAGTGAGTGTGGTCATAATGATGTCGTTCAACTGTTATTAGAAAAGAACATTGCAGCAAATGCCCAAAATGATAATGGAGAAACAGCAATTTATCTTGCTAGCCAGAACGGTCACTCATCTGTCGTTTCTACTTTACTTGACAATGATATAGACCCCAACCTAGCTGAAAAAGATGGTTGGACACCACTTATGATAGCTAGTCAGGGTGGTTATGATGATGTTGTCCAGCTCTTACTCAAGCAAAATGTTTCAATAAATACCCAAAATAATAATGGATTAACAGCACTTTCAATTGCTAGTCAGATTGGTCACTCATCCATTATTTCTACCTTACTTAGCAATGGAGCAGATCCTAATCTAGCTAATTATGATAGCTGGACCACCAATGAACGTGTTGGTTGTTTATTCAAACCACAAATTAATATTCAAGAAACTATTGCTGGTCTAGATCTCCGAAGATCAATTACTGGTTCCATCGAATCAGGCTATGCATCCAGTAGATTGACAATATCTAGTCGCTCATCTTTAGCAGACACTGATTCAAGGATTTTTGATTGACTTAGCAGTATATTAAAAGTTAGATAAAAATAGGTGTCTAGAATATGTGGACTGGACTATCAAATCAAGTCACTTTTTTAAAAAAATTAGCTTGATTATAATTATTTTGGTCTAAATTCAAAAAGAACAAGTGTCCAAAAGGAAAATATTTAACATATATCAATAGCACCATTAACTTCACTGAAGCATCAAACACACACACATACATACATACATATATACATACATACATACATATATACATACATACATATATATATATATATATATATAATCACGTAAGGGTGGTAATGGGTTGAAGACTTCAGTGATTGAGTAAGACTCAGCTACAAATTTCAAATGACAAAGACAACAAAGGTCACTGACGTTCAGGATTGTTTAGAAGACATTCCATGTATACAAACACAAACTGTACTTATAATTCAATAATACTATCATATTATAGACAAACACACAACATATAATGTACGTGTAATATTATGAGGGCTAATACTTTGACACACACTAATACACAAAATTAGTATAATTTAATAATAATAATAAACAGCCCCTTTAATAACAAGTTAATAATTATTAGTCTAGGTCAGTATGACTTATTGAACTTTCACTAAGATCCAGTGGAACATTAGGCCTCTCATCAATATTATCTAATCCTCCTTCTGTTGGGTCTGGAACAGACCGGAACTCTTCACCTGCTTCAGCTGGACTCTTGTCAGTAGTAGTAGAGTGGTCAAAACTAGTTTCTGCTTCAGTACCTTGAGCTTCAAACTGCGGAATCTCTTCAGACTCCTAAATAAACAAATAGATGATATTGACATGTACACATACAGAAAGAGATTGTGTTCTACTAACTTCTAGAGGAAATAGTTCTCTGGCTCTATTTAATGTCATCTTAGCACTGTTTGATCTCTCAAGAAAGTAACTACAAAAGAAAATATAATAAGTTGGTATGTACCACACACACACACACACACACACACACACCTATTAGAGACTTCGTTTGATTGTGCTGGAGGTGACCATCCAGTGTAGGGATAAGAAGAAGTAGTATATTGTCTCTACATGGAAGTATTATGTATAATTTATTTTAACATTTTGTGTGTTTTAGCACGAAAAGAGTCGTAATTTTACTAACCCTCTCTAATTCTGTCTGTAACCACTGTAAAGCATATTGCCATGGTTGTTTGAGGTGAGGATCATCATCCAACATCATTTGTGTCAATTGACACCTAAAAGAAAAACATCAATATCATAAACTCGACACTATATATACAAGTCATATGGAGTTACATGTTAAGTATTAACAGCACTGACATAACAATGGTGGCCCAGCAAAGTGAGCCAGTTACGTATTCAATTAATACATTATAAAGTTAATCATTTCATTTACCTGTTACAAAGGTTAACAATAAATTTGACACATAAATAAGCTCTCTTCTGATGAACAACATGAGTTTGTCCATGTTGTATCATCATCATCATACCATCAACTCTATCTTGTAAACCTAATGAGTATAAGACATGATATAAACAGGAAATGCACTACAGATATTTACCAAGGAACATGGCTCTCAATCTCATATACTGCCATGAGTCCTCCATGAGAAGAAGATGATGTAAAAGATCAAGATAGGGTCGCATATCAAATGGTTGTACAGTAGAAATCTGGAGATAAAAATATTAATTAGTAAGCTTAGCAATGTAGGTAGGTAGACAAACCTCCATTAACAAATCTGCTATTGCAACAGCAGAAAACTCCCAATTCTCCCAGGAACAGAACTGATGATAAACCTTAATTTATACAATAGGCAAATAAAACACACTAACCCCAAGGAAACGAAGAGTTTCATCAATAGGACTGTTATCTTCAATGAGTTTCTTAACATAGGTTGTACTATGTTGAATACTACATTAATAAATGGATTGATAAATACAGAGAGAGAGAGAGAGAGAGAGAGAGAGAGAGAGAGAGAGAGAGAGAGAGAGAGAGAGAGAGAGAGAGAGAGAGAGAGAGAGAGAGAGAGAGAGAGAGAGAGAGAGAGAGAGAGAGAGAGAGAGAGAGAGAGAGAGAGAGAGAGAGAGAGAGAGAGAGAGAGAGAGAGAGAGAGAGATAACCTTGTTCTTTCATACAACCAATGAAGGAGGTCATTTGGTAATTTCACACACAGTTCAGGATCAGCATAAGGATTAGGTAGAGGATCAGAACCCTTGATATACACAAATATATACAAGTAACACAATAACTAGTTTACATCATACCTCTTTAGAGCTTCTCTGAACAACAGATACATCACAGCAACGTACTAAAATACCCACTACAGAGTATAGTCGAGAAATGTCAGCATAAGGTGACCTTAGTGCTGGACCTGGTCCCTCATCTAATGCTACAGCTATGAATTGAGCAGGTACTCCTAGTTTAAGTAATTGTTGTCGCTGGAGAGACAATCAGAGAAAATAACAACATCACATAATACTTGTGCTCTTACTTCAAAAGCTCCTTTATGTGCATAAGCTAGGAATACTTGAAAATATTGGTGTAGATGGCGACTATGATCAGATATTTCTTTCTTTAGAAGACGTAAAAGTTGATGCAAAGCTATTTCACTAAATAGATGTTGAGATACAGCTACAATAGAGACAGATATGGTCATTACATTAGTATGATGTATCTACTGTAGACGTACCTATTCCAGCATTAGTAGTGGTGTGGACTTCAAATGGTTCATCTTTATTGGTAATGTGACAGAGATATGGTACTAATTTAGCAAACATATTACGTAACTACAGAGAGAGAGAGAGAGAGAGAGAGATTCAGTTATTATATATTCTCACTACTTACCTCTGTAGATGGACACTCAAGTATGTAAGCACAGAACCTCTCCTTATGCTTCAAAAACACTTCTTCACAAAACCATCGTCTAATTCTAGCACTGTAGAACAGATATGGGTTGAGGGCTTCAAACCATTCATTAGCTGAACCCCTAAGAAGAGAAACATAATTTCACAATTTCCAAGTTAACATCACTCAATGTACATGGATGGATCAGTGCTATTAAAATACCTTAGAGTCTTCTTGGTATGGAACCCACTATGAAACAGAAACTTGGTCACTAATTGGACACAGAGCATTCCCAGTTTTTCAAAAGCCTCCTAAAAATAAGTGCAATGTCTTCTAACAGAACAGTAGACAAACTTACCATTGCATCAGGAGAGTTGGTAGTATCAATCTGTGTTTTGGCAAAGTTGTAGTTCATAATTAGTAATTGTTTCATAAATTGAAAATAAGGGTAACTAAAATGAGAGCGGGTGTGAAGATATTCCAAGTTCTGTCGTTGAACCATCTTCATAATAGGACCAGGAACACAGCATTGAGCTAAGTTTGCTAGAAATATAAAAACTAAGTTATCAATGAAGATGTTTGATTTTACTTGTTTCATTAATAGGAGAACCATCAGTACCAATTCTGTCATAGAACAATAAATAAGCACTCCACCATCTTTTCTGACGTCTTTGATGACTTCTAACATAAATATGATAACTGATAATATATTCATAATATTCTGACTTACTTCTTGAGAACATGATCATATACTTCTCCAGTATACTCTCCTCCAAATGTCTGACTCTTAAACTCCTAAGGAAGATGGTACTGATTAGTGTACTAATGAGAGGGTCTACCTCTTCTTCATCCATTTTAGCCTCAGACACTTCACCATCATCAAATTTGAACCATTTAGGCACCTGTGAACCTGGCGGTCTAAAGAAAAACAAATAATTTAGTTCACAGACTATACCAATAAAAGTCTATAATTGTATGTGTATAGATTATACTAATATCACACTCCACTCATATAGTATTATTACTTGACAAGTATAAAAGAATAATAGTGTCCTCCGCTAGCCTGTCCGCTGTGAACTAATATACCACGTAGACGATATTTAGTTGTCATATTTTCAGATGACATCTCTTTCTCTTTGTCTTCTTTCTTGTTTTCAGCTGAATCAGGTATTTCTTCACCTGTGTGTGTGTGTGTGTGTGTGTGTGTGTGTGTGTGTGAGAGAGAGAGAGAGAGAGAGAGAGTAGCCAGGAACATAATACTCTTCAAAATAGTCTTTTTACCTTCAATTTTTGCTAGTCCTGCAGCAGTATAAGGTTGTAAGTCAAATTCTTTAGGGAACTCAAAATAATCATTAAACTTGACTGCCATCTCCCTAAACAAGAGGTCACAATTAAAGATATGGTTACCAAAATTGTCATACCTCTCCCAGTCATAGTCAAATCTCTTTAACTGAATAACAAGTACTTGAGGTAAGTTTTTAATACACATTCGTTTGACAGTATCAACCTAGTAAGAGATAATGTAGTAACTATATCTCTATTTGTTAGGCCACACCTTTTTGTTACATGTCTCACAATGATAGGCATTAGCTCCTTCAAGGAGGTCACCTTTGACATAGGCATCAAGAGACTCAAATAAATTATGATGAAGACGAATGTCAACATTAATAGCTGTGAATGGCTCTTCACGAGAAAATCTAAATAACAACATATATACTATAGTAATTCATAACACTGTACTGTTGTACCTGTGAGGACAACCTTTACAGATCTTCTGATCAGCAAATGACCCTCCAAACACTTTGCTCAAGGCTGCTGGGGCTCCATATAGTTTCAGTCCTTCATCCACACTGTCTACCAATGTGTTAAAGAACTCAAAAGCATCATGCTGTTCCCTCAAGTTCACTTTTTGCCCTTCAAGTCTGAATACATTAAGAGATAATTGGAGATAAGGTTACGTCTGGTGGTTACCTAAAATCTCTCCAAAATCCTTTGGGAATATGGAACTGAACTTTGCCTTCTAACAAATGACCAAATATGGACTGCATTTGCATCAACACTTTACGGTTTGTCTCTTTACGATCATCAGCAGTAGAGGATGGAGATACACTATCATCAGATTCCTAGAAGAGAAAAATTTAACATTTCAATCACAAGACAACAGACATATTTAAATAAAATAGTCACCTTTTTCTTCTCTACTGATTGTTTCTCTACTTCTTGTTCATATTTTACAAGCCATTCAGCAGGTTCTATTATAGACAGTACTCCATTCCTTACAGGAGTTATTTGATACAACTAAAAAGGAGGAACTAGTGTCAGACATGTGTTAGTATGTCTATTCTAACTTGTTGTAGAACAGCATTCATATAACAAGTAGCTCCAGCATTCTTTAATCCTACATATCCTCTAGCTGGACGAGCACCAACGTGAGGGAAAAACTCCCACTCAATTAATGGCTGGTCATCATCTAGTATGTTAACAGATAATGTATGTGCATTAATATTAATACTATTGACTTACCTGAATAAAACAGGTCAACTAGTAAGCTACTTAACACCTGAATATTTTGTAATGATCCAACACAAAGAGCGTTTAATAATTTATATGCAGCTAATATACTGTCAGTGGTACTACATATTCCAGATGCTAATTGCTCATTGTACTCCAAATCTGTTGCAATTATTAAAATATATTCTATTAAATGTCTCAATTATACCAGGTTGGACTTTGATGTGCTTCATTAGTCTTGATGCTGGGAAGAGGAAATCATTTATAAGTTTCTAAAAGGACTCTTTATAATCACACACAGTGGTAATCATTATTTACTGGTATCAGTTCCATTCCTCCAGGTTTACTGCCAAAAGTATATCTTTCATCAATAGATAGAAATGCTAATAGTTCCACAATCAATGTCAGACGACCCTCCAATAGTGGACCTTCTACACACACAGTCTGAGTAGATAAACACTTCTCCTAAAGAGATACAAAAATAATAATTTTATAATACTGAATACAAGTTTGTTATTCCAATAATAACTATATTATGAAACTTACTCTAATCTCCTGCAACCATTTTAGTTCACTGTCTAGTAATTTTCTAATACCTTCTACAGATACACGATGAATACTAGCATGATTGATGAGTCTTGACGGGAAAACAAAGAGGAATGATGCACAATCTATACATTGTAGTACATACCTAGCTAATAGCCTGAAGAATTCATTAGATGTGGAAGGATGCTCACTGACAATAGTCTATATATGAACATACAAACATTATGACAATAATGAACACACACACACACACACCTCTAAGGCATTAAACATCAATTTGATCGAGCTCACTAATACTACAACAAAGTCAGTACAACATTTGGTGATGGCATGAAAAATCTGATCTTGAGCTGACACTCTGATTAACCTAGTAACACAATATTATACATTTAATATAAGATGTAAAGATTTACCTGTTCCTTGTTAACAAGACTATATCTATCAAGAAAGGCTTCCAGTATTGTGTCTTGTAAAGTGTATCCATAATTGTTGGGGAAACAGCCATTGCCAATGACATTGATTCCAGTCCTTCTCTTGTCAACTGGACATCTTCAGTTTCAAGTGATACTTGAGATCTCACCTAAAAACAAAGTACATGTAATGTGTAGTTAATGAACAATATAGGGCTGTGTCTACCTTCTCAAATTCAGTATGAATATTATCTGGGTTTAGCATCAGTGAGATGTCTCCTACTGCACTAGACCATATTAACATTTGTAGACACTGTACTAGTTTGATGTCTGGTAAAGGAGCTCCAAGCTAAAGTTTATATCAATAGCTTACAACAACATTATGATAACTGGTTACTTTGGAAGTCAAAGTTTTAGCAATAACAGTGGCAGCACCTTTAAGACGATGTTCAACAGCTGGTATAATAGTGTTCATAGCATCTTGAACATGACAAGCAGCTTTGTGTCTCTGGCCATTCACTGCCCCTAAAATTACCATTTATAATAAATATAATTATATATTACCACTGTATGAGAAGTACCTGGATCAGACTTAATTTCCTGTGAAACTGTGATAATAAAGGAGTAAGCTTGAGCTACCAGAAGCAACTTCAACACCTTCAAACTTGTCAAAAGAGCAGATCTATAGGAGATCATAAGTCAATACATATTTCTAATACACATGTTAACAGACCTCTTAAGATTATTGTCACCATCAGCTAAAAATTTTTGTGATGATACAATGTTAAACAGAAGTTTTAGACCTCCACATACAATAAAATTATTTTGAAATTCATTACTCTCAGTATCTCTCATGTCTACAGATGGCATTAACATTGAGTGAATGATCTAAGATGAAGAGAATACACAAAGAATATCCATTAATATATATATCTATTATATTATATTACCTCTAGTGTATAGACAGTTCTAGAACAGCTCTTTGATAGGACAAATTTCTGTAAAGCAGTGTATGCCTCATTAGGTTCTAATTGAGCCTTCTCTCGACAAAAGTCTAAAGTCTCGCTCAACAGTTTAATACCTGTGAGAAAAGAAAATATGAATATTCAACACCACACCCACTGACCACACCTACCTGTAGGAAGTAGTTTGAGTAGATTCCTGACATTATCTCTTAATTGTATGAGATTGCCTTCAACAGCAAAATCACACAAACGAAGAAGAAATGACATGTAAGTATCGTGACCAGCCATTAGCTACAGAAAGAATCATGGTAACAGGCTACATCAAGCACTAAATGTGTCATTACTAATAATATATGCATGCCTATTTCATGCACATACCACAGATGGTAGACATTTCTCGGTATCAAGATTAGGTCCTTCAACATGTCCTCCTACAGATCCTTCACTGGAGTCAGTGGAGTTATCAGAGGATTGCATACTGGTCTCACTAATGTTACTGTACTGTTGAACACGTACAGTCACTACCTACATTGAAAACACATGATTCTTATAAAAGGCACTACTAGTTAGAGAGAATTACATACTGTTTTGTCTCTTAGTGGTACACTTGTTGTCATAATATAACGATGATTCTCAGTTTTTCTCAAGATTTCGTTTCCGACAGATAGCTCCAACTTTGAAGAGTCTTGAAGACCAAGTCTAAGAAAATGTAGTCAACAAAATGTGTGTTTTCTACTTCTTACTTTTTAGCAAGATGTCTCCGAAGTGCAGCAATAGTCTCATTGCTGTGCGTCCATAATTCAAAGTCCTCAGGTTGTGGGTTGTTAGGTGGTATGTATCGAAATGTCAAAGAAAACGGTTTTCCCCAATGTCCTCTGAAATAAGCAATAATAATGATAAAATACACACTAGATATCTTACTTTCCATGAGGTGGTATAGCTCTCTCTTCCATATGCTCACCATCACATTCAGCAATATATTCAATTAATAATTTAAGACATCGTACTAGTTTATTAACCTATAGTATAAAAATAGTTTCTATCAAAGCTTATCCATTTAATTCCAATCAATGATATAACGTATCACTTCCTTATCTCCCACAGATTCCTACACTACTACATGTATAGATGATATACCTCGGTGTTATAAGCAGCTTGTATATCAGGAGATTCTTGCTGGACTTCCCCAGGTTGATATTGTAATAATGCTTTGAAAATTAAATCCATTCTTTGCATACATACTGACATGAATTCTTGATGAATCTATTGTCACAATATGATCTGACATGATAATAATACGCTATTGTATTGTACCTGTTCCTGAGGTAATTTGGTGCTTAAGTTAGTAAAGATATCTTTCATTAGTTCAATTGGTTTGTGTACAATACTTTCGGGAGTTTGGAGTATACAATCCCATAAATACTCCAGTCCTGGAGAAAAGCCACAATGTAATTATTACCTTGTAATTAGAGGGTATTATTACCAATTAAGTCAACACTCTCTGTAATAAAACTTGTTCTGTTCCATTTTGACAGTCGATGATGATTTAAGTTAACCATTCTAAAGAAACGATCAAAGCATCTAAACCCATTGTCTGTTAAAGCTGAGGGAGTCAGTCCTAAGATATTCTCTGTAAACAAACGTCGAGCTGTTTCTGGTTCAATATCAGGTTCATCCCACATAGCCAGCTAAAAGAACGATAGCATTCAATGCAATATAAAATAAAATATGAATAAATAAAATTAAGTTATTAATAATTAACAGTAAAATATAAGCAATGAATATAGTTATACCTTAGCAAACCATTTGAAGCAGGCATCTCTGTCAGAAAAGAAAGCAGATTTCAATGCTAAACTCTCCCATATCTATACATATAATGAATGCAATTACCAAATAAAGAACATATTTACCAATAATGCTTGGTTGTGTCCTAACCAAAGTTGTCCATCTTTAAGTGCAAATCTATCAGATATATCAAACACATTAATATAATAAACAGTGCTTAGTCTCACCTGAGAAAGTCAAGTCTTATTTGACATTGTTGAGAATGATTAAATCGTCCATCAATACAAAGTGCCTCAGGATCCAAATCAGGATTGACTGCACACCAAGATATCATTATAAATATCATACACATAGTACATGTACAATAGAGAGAGAGAGAGACACACACACACACACACATATATATGTACAAGTATATCTATGAATAGAGGATAGTACCTTCTTTTTGTTTTCGAACAGCTTGCATATAGTTATATAAGTTACTACAAATGTGAGACAAGAGGTGATAGTTGTGGTCTAAATGACTAATGATCTCATTACGATAATAGAAACGTGTAGTTGGATGATGTACAGAGGAATAGTTCACTGGTGACTGAAGAGATGTGAATTATTATCAAATGTATCATCATGTCTTACTTCGATATAAAGTAAACAAATCTCTCTCATTTGTTTAAGAGCAGGAATGACCCATTTTCCTTCATTGACTTCATCTACACATTTTTGAAGCCAAAGTAACTTTTGAGATTCGCGATCCTATACAAATAAAGGACAACGTGATAATCTAGTTACATGATATCGTGTTAACAAAACCATTGTAATAGATAGTAAAGTGAGAGTGTAGAACCTGTGAACATGAGTAGTCCAATATTTTGATATGTGCATTCAAAGCATGTTCCATTGTATCTAGTGGACAATCATCTCGATGAGCTAAGTTCCATAAAAGTTCTAAAACTTTCCCAGCCATAATGCCTTCTTTATCATCCTCGGCAAGATGCCGAATAAATTCCAATAATTCATCTCGTTGTTTTTTACTAGATCCAACCCAGCTCCTTTGAAAGCAACCAAACAAGTGGTCTAACTGGTCTGGCGAGAAATCCCAAGCAAGTTTGACAAGTAAGTCATGAATATTCTTCACAATAGCTTCGTGCTTCCCATCCTGGATATATAAAGAACATCAAATACACATAGAAGTATTGAATTTCAATGTCATAGTAACAAGATTAACAAAAAGACTCCCATTACCCCTCAAACCACAGTAACCTCAAGACAAACTGTTTTCTTCCAGT
The DNA here is from genome assembly GCA_963693285.1 of Xestospongia muta. Classification (NCBI taxonomy): domain Eukaryota; kingdom Metazoa; phylum Porifera; class Demospongiae; order Haplosclerida; family Petrosiidae; genus Xestospongia; species Xestospongia muta. Next base: position 1,616,318 of record OY848927.1, read on the forward strand.
AATCATTGTACTTTGGTATTCTAGGTAGATTAACTTACCTGACATCCCCAGATCCTGTCCAGATCTTCAAGAGTCAATACTTTCTCTTTGATACAGAACCTCACCAGTCGATCTAACTTCTCAACATACTACATGTACAGAAAACATAGTAACACCAGTTAATACAAGATACAATTCTCTAGTATGTATCTAGTATACAGGTGAGTAATTGTGATGATATGAACACAATTTTTAATGTACATAAACGTACTGTTACTTGTTACCTGTGGTTGATGAAGATTGTCTCTGAAGACAATAGCAAGGACATTGTTCTCTTTAATCCATTCCTGTAGATATTAGAATTAAATCATTGAAATATCATTATATTGTGTATTAATTCTTACAGCAATTCTGTCAGCTGCTAGTTGTTCCTCATCAGCAGCAGTGCGGAAATGAGGATGATATGTAATTGTAGGCACAATCTTGTTAATCTAAAGAAACAGGTCATATGATAGATAGCATTATGGTATATAATGTATTACTTCATGACTGAGTTTATTGTATGTAATATTACATGTACTTATATTGGCATTGGCAAAAATCTATATTTACATCGGGTAATTAAGAAATCTTCAATTTTTCTCCCACACACATAATTAATACATAACTTTCTTTAAAAGAATTTCAATTAACTCATCAATCATTGTTTTAGGAACAATTTGTTAACATTTCTGTTTGCCATTAATTCCAGCTGAGTACATTACCTCATTGAGAGCATTCATTTTTCCATTGAAACTAGAAATTTGGAGTAGCCTTAGAATCATTTTAAGTCTGAAGGTCTCGATATCTTCACGTCCAGGTATCCTTCGACACAAGTGACGAAGACTCTACACAGCAAATAATAATATCAGTAATTCTTCTTTGTTCTTCTACCTTCATTATAGAAGAGAATGTTTCACTTCTAGAATCAGTAGCAGCATCTCTTTTTAATAAGTCATCATTTAGACCATTAAGAAAAGCTATTGACTTGTCCTGTACAAATACACAACATTACCAGATATACAAAGGACAGAATGTATGATAACTTACCACAACTGGAACAATGCATTCATCATAGACACGATCCGTGAGGAAATTACAACAGTAGCCAAATGGTCTAAGGAACAAAGTGTTCACTAAAACTATGAACTGGGAGATTTGATAAACTAACTTTAATATATAAGATAAGACAGGTACAGACAAGTCTCCCTTCTCACAAACACGTCTATAAAGACGATCAAAACCACCTAGCTCGCCAAACAGGTTTATCAAGTCAACTAATCGACCCTAAAGAACACAACAATAATTATAAAAATATCACTAACAAAGCGAACCTTAATATTATGTTTCATAACAGTCTCAATAGGTCTTGCATGTAATGTATTGAGATCTATACCCTATACAAAAGAGATAAATAAAAGTATCTAGAATGTCCCTTTACCTGTATACATGTAACAGATACTTCTGGTCCATTATAAACATTCCATCTGTAAAAAGAAGAGACCATTAGTAGACTATTGTACATCAATGATGTCATAATTACATCACACATAGACTTTTAATTACTTAAGAGTATGGCTTAATCTAATAATTCAATTGGTCTTTAAATTAGTTAGTTAATTTATACTCCAACAATTAAGAAAAATATTTCCCAAGACACACGTGCCCACAATAATAACATCAATACTTGATTGTTAATGAAGATCAGTACATTTAAATGTCTCAGTGTTAACACTCACTTGCAAGAAGGGTTAAAAAGAATAGATAAGAGATCTAGAAGAACAAAACAGTCATCCTCCATTTTAAGGACACACAACTCAACAAGAAGACGAGAATTATTATAAATATCAAGCTAAAAATTTCAACAGACATCATCATTATGACATGTATCTAGTCAAACCTGAATATCTGGTTTCCAAGTGTTAACGGCATCATCAGTTAGAATACGAGTAAAAGACGTTGTTAAACCTTCTTTATAAAACCTCTGACAGGGCTCACACTCATGATCTCGGCCTAACAAGAAATAACAGATGCATCCACAGTCTAAAATCAATATTCAATACTATCATCACAATGCTATACTTCTGTTCTGAGTATTATACAAACTATCAATACTTCTTAAGTCTAAGTAGTATAAAGTGACAACTCTTGGTAGGACACAAATATCATATAATACATAAACAAGTCTTTGGCATATCTTAGATAGTGCTTAAAGTTAGAAACTTTCTTTAACATCAATACATATATTGTTATACATGTAAAGATTTTATTATACTGTGATGATGAGATGTTACCTTCATTAGATAGTCTGATAGCAGCTCTGATTAACATTTCTAATTCATCCTTTGGACGAACAGGAACCACCCATTTTGGACGACCTAATTGTTCATCAAGACGAGCTAATAGAGTTAATGGGAAATCTTCCTCTGGTGGTTGTACATCTGCTGACTTCTCAACAGTGTCTTTCTCACCTAATAGATAATAAAGCCAGTAAGTAATCAAAGTGTCCTATATTAAATTGTATATATGCATGTATATATATATATATATATTAATATATATATATATATATATATATATATATATATTGGAATAGATAAACTCATACTGTGACATTAAACAATACCATAAATACTTGATATCAACAATAAACTAGATCACCTAATTAGCAGGAATTTATCTTGAAAGTCATTCAGGGGGGTGGCAAATTGTTGGAGTAGAGCTGAATAAGGGGGCAGTGGGTTTTAAACTCTAAATTATTTCCAAGGGGGCAATTGCCCTCTCCTATGCCCCCTAAATGAAAGTCTGCCTAGAGTCTATGCAATGACAAATTACTAAATGGCTAGATGTCTCTTGTAAGATCATCAAACTTAATGCTCCTTGTCTATCCCTTAAGTTACTATTAATCTCCTCAATAAAGGGACCATCATCTATTTTGACGTTAACAGTTTTCTTAATTTTGTAGCAATATAAATTGTGTGAAATGGTTGACATAATAACATCTGAGATATTTACCTTTTGTTTCGTGTTCTCCTTTCTCCATTTCTTCACTAACTACAGATTCTACATCTAGAATCAATGGAGGAGGACCATCGTCTTGAGGGTCGTCAAGAAGAGCCCGATTATCAGACTCCTCCGAATTTTGTTGATTTTGTGTTTCAACAGACATAACAATAAATTAAAAACTACTTGAGGAGTAAAATGGCCACTTGCATACAAGACAATCCCCTGTCCAGTGGGACTAACACACCTTCGTGTGCTTAAGTGCAACAGGAATTTAATGTGTACTGAGAAAGGAGACAATTAATTTATTGATATAATTGAACAATTTAGGCTTATGATTATACTATGTTAGTAGATACCATAAAATATTTTAGTTTTCACACATCTAACCATATGCTCTAATAATTCTATGCCCTGGTCCACCCCTCTAACAAATATCGACATTTTTCTCCGTCGTATTTGGTTTGATTAACTTTTCACACATATTATTAAGTTACTTACACATTCAGTGTTCTGCTGTATCCTTTATCTTACCTTCTCGTGGCTAGGAGGAACAGCAGTTTTGAGTTTATTCAAACATCAGTTCCGCCATATTGAAATGTGGTACTCGGGTTGGATAACGTCATCGCTAAAACTCCGGATATCTACGTATACTTTATGTGCATAGTGCACACTATATTATTATAATTATTATGCAAATACTAAATCGTTGTACAAAGTCATGGTGTCATAACCACTGTCTCAACCATTAAACGAATTTTGTTAAGACAAACTTTACACAAGCAACGCAAAATTTTCACTTCCTCAATCAACATTGTTGATTGTAATTCGTTACTACCAAGTCTAGCCACGTTAAGTCTAGCCACGCCCCAAACTAATCAAGCTTCTCTAAGAGTGAAATGGATAGTGGCGTTTATGGTTGGATCCGGAACCGTCAAACTGAAACAGATAAATCTACCAATATTGTGACTACATTCAAAGGTAATACTAATAATTGATGCTCATAATGACTATAAACTCAACAAGTCACAATATATTCAAATAAATTGTTATTATGATCTGTGGGTATAACTACATTATAATAATCTAAAACTTGGTTATCTCTATACTTCTGGAAATGTAGTGTGGTAATATTCATTGTTATAGCATGTTTAAAGTATCATGTATTGTTTATACATTAGGGGTGGAGTTTAGTTCTAATATATTTATTATGTGTTTATATAACTACTCATATTATGATAGTGTTGTATTTAGGATCTCATTATTTGACACAAAGACTTGCCAACTCGGCAATATTGACCGGCCATAATGGATGTGTAAGTGGTAGCAATTATATCTCGTAGTCTTGTCTGTAGTGCTAACATCACATGTACCTGTAATTTGAAGTAATTATTTTAATCAAATATTGTACATTATCAGGTCAATACTGTGTCATGGAGTAGAGATGGAACTTACCTTCTCTCTGGTTCTGATGATTGCCATTTGAACGTTTATGATTCAGTGAGAAGACAGGTTTGTTGTTGTTAATAACTAGTTTCTAACATCAACTTATAAACATATCTTGTTCTCTTTTGTAGTTGTTGTTTTCTAAACATTCTTCTCATCGTTCTAATATCTTTAGTGCAAAATTTTTACCTTTTACTTGTGATTTCAAGGTAAGAGATGTAATGACATAATGTAATATATAATATTTATTGACTATATTTTGTACTGCTGTGTACTGGACTAAACTATACTGGATAATATTGTAGTTGTTTGCATAAGCTCTATTATTAATAATAGTAGTCTATTCTTATTATATCTAAATCACAAGAGTCAGATTTCTGTTTACTAGTTTAATAAGTTCACTTTTATCTAAGTAATGGGACTCCTCCTCATGTTGTATTAAACATAATGTATTTCTGTTTTGTTTCAGTGTGTGTCTTGTGCAGGCTTAGGATCTGTTGAGTTTTCAGAATTTACTACATCTGGTGATTATCTTCCACACACATTTAACTGTCAGACATCTATAACATATCAGGTTAGTTGGTATAACTAAATATTTGATGACACCTAGATATCACTAGGTAGCAACCACTCCTTTTGATCCTAATGAGTTCTTTACTTGTGAAGAAAGAGGGTTAGTCAGGTTGTATGACTTACGAGCTAAATCATCATGTTCTTGTGAAGGATGTCAGAAGGTAAGAGTAATGGTTTGTGTAGTCAGTTTACTGCTAATAGCGTGAATTCATCACTAATGCTGTAGTTAACACCTCATAATGAGAAAGGACTATATTTAGATCAAGTACCGTATTTGGTGGTTATTAACCGTATGTGCTTGTATCTCCACAGGAAGAAAATATGCGCTTAATAAGGATACACACTTAACAAATAGCCTTTGCAAATGATGTCACTTTTCTGGGTGTGGCTCTCACTCAAACACGTGGAAGATATGGCTGGTGTTTCTACTGAGTTCTCGTTTGACAGCATAATTTGAGTCATCACATTTACAAAAAAGTATGGACACCTTCAGTTGGAGAAGTTCTTCTATTAGTGAAAGAGGAAACAAATGAACATGACCATTTTGCTGTATCTGTGATGAAGGACAGATTCATTGTTGGTTATTAAGCATATTGCTTAATAATAATTCATTAAGCACTTGATAAAAAAGATTTCTGACCAAGATAAATGTGTGCGCTTAACAAACAGTATGCACTTAACCATACGTGCCTAACAACCAACAAATACAGTGTTTATAATGCTAAAATTGAGGTTGTGAGTGAGGCTCATACGTGAATGTCATTCAAACAATTTTGCTTCAACTGCTCGTTATCATATTAGGCTATAAAAGGAAATTTGCCTGTAAAAGGAACTTAGCCTATAAGAGGAACTTTGTCTATATGAGGAGCTTAGCCTACTAATGTACTGGTAAGTCATGTGTCTATTTTATTACAGTCCTGAGAGCTCAGGCTGACAGTTTAATCAATCGTGTGATTTTTACATTCCTTTCTGTATTTCTTATTATGTGCTCCTGACTATAGTCTGGTCATGTTCACCTTCTTCCATTTTGAGTGTTAGAAATCTATAGTTGTTTCTACCAGCAAACTGAGTATGACTGTTGCCTTGTTCAGTGTCCTTGAGGTTCTGACACTGTAACAGACATGCCAAAATAAATGGATTTCTAATTTATGTCTAAATTATCTGTGTCTATTTCCAAATTTCCTAACAGGATGTACTCTACAGTTTCCCATGTGGAGTAACCAGTCTGTTCTTGTGAAGGATGTCAGAAGGTAAGGGTAATGGTTTGTGTGGTCAGTATATGACTTTACATTGCTTAGTCAGTCAGTTTACTGCTAATTATATATTATTAAATATAATTATATTATTATTTACACACTTTTTAATTATCTTTCTAGTGACTTTCTAATATCTTCTACAGATACACGAAGAATACTAGTATAATTGATGAGTCTTGACAAGAAAACAAAGGGGAATGATGTACAATCTATACATTGCAGTACATACCTAGCTAATAGTCCGAAGAATTCATTAGATGTGGAAGGATGCTCACTGACAATAGTCTATATATGAACATACAAACATTATGACAATAATGAACACACACACACCTCTAAGGCATTAAACATCAATTTGATCGAGCTCAATAGTATTACAACTAAGTCAGTACAACATTTGGTGATGGCATGAAAAATCTGATCTTGAGCTGACACTCTGATTAACCTAGTAACACAATATTATACATTTAATATAAGATATAAAGGATTTACCTGTTCCTTGTTAACAAGACTATATCTATCAAGAAAGGCTTCCAGTATTGTGTCTTGTAAAGTGTATCCATAATTGTTGGGGAAACAGCCATTGCCAATGACATTGATTCCAGTCCTTCTCTTGTCAACTGGACATCTTCAGTTTCAAGTGATACTTGAGACCTCAACTAAAAACAAAGTACATGTAATGTGTAGTTAATGAACAATATAGGGGTGTGTCTACCTTCTCAAATTCAGTATGAATATTATCTGGGTTTAGCATCAGTGAGATGTCTCCTACTGCACTAGACCATGTTAACATTTGTAGACACTGTACTAGTTTGATGTCTGGTAAAGGAGCTCCAAGCTAAAGTTTATATCAATAGCTTGCGATAATATTATAATACTGGTTACTTTGGAAGTAAAAGTTTTAGCAATAACAGCGGCAGCACCTTTAAGACGATGTTCAACAGCTGGTATAATAGTGTTCATAGCATCTTGAATATGACAAGCAACTTTGTGTCTCTGGCCATTCACTGCTCCTAAAATTACCATTTATAATAGATATAATTATATATTACCACTGTATGAGAAGTACCTGGATCAGACTTAATTTCCTGTGAAACTGTGATAATAAAGGAGTAAGCTTGAGCTACCAGAAGCAACTTCAACACCTTCAAACTTGTCAAAAGAGCAGATCTATAGGAGATTATAAGTCAATACATATTTCTAATACACATGTTAACAGACCTCTTAAGATTATTGTCACCATCAGCTAAAAAGTCTTGTGATGATACAATGTTAAAGAGAAGTTTTAGACCTCCACATACAATAAAATTATTTTGAAATTCATTACTCTCAGTATCTCTCATGTCCACAGATGGCATTAACATTGAATGAATGATCTAAGATGAATAGAATACACAAAGAATATCCATTAATATATATATCTATTATATTATATTACCTCTAGTGTGTAGACAGTTCTAGAACAGCTCTTTGATAGGACAAATTTCTGTAAAGCAGTGTATGCCTCATTAGGTTCTAATTGAGCCTTCTCTCGACAAAAGTCTAAAGTCTCGCTCAACAGTTTAATACCTGTGAGAAAAGAAAATATGAATATTCAACACCACACCCATTGACCACACCTACCTGTAGGAAGTAGTTTGAGTAGATTCCTGACATTATCTCTTAGTTGTATGAGATTGCCTTCAACAGCAAAATCACACAAATGAAGAAGAAATGACATGTAAGTATCCTGACCAGCCATTAGCTACAGAAAGAATCATGGTAACAGGCTACATCAAGCACTAAATGTGTCATTACTAATAATATATGCATGCCTATTTCATGCACATACCACAGATGGTAGACATTTCTCGGTATCAAGATTAGGTCCTTCAGCATGTCCTCCTACAGATCCTTCACTGGAGTCAGTGGAGTTATCAGAGGATTGCATACTGGTCTCACTAATGTTACTGTACTGTTGAACACGTACAGTCACTACCTACATTGAAAACACATGATTCTAATAAGGAGGCACACTAGTTAGAGAGAATTACATACTGTTTTATCTCTTAGTGGTACACTTGTTGTCATAATATAACGATGATTCTCAGTTTTTCTCAAGATTTCGTTTCCAACAGATAGCTCTAACTTTGAAGAGTCTTGGAGACCAAGTCTAAGAAAATGTAGTCAACAAAATATGTTTATTCTACTTCTTACTTTTTAGCAAGATGTCTCCGAAGTGCAGCAATAGTCTCATTGCTGTGCGTCCATAATTCAAAGTCCTCAGGTTGTGGGTTGTTAGGTGGTATGTATCGAAATGTCAAAGAAAATGGTTTTCCCCAATGTCCTCTGAAATAAGCGATAATAATGATAAAATACACACTAGATATCTTACATTCCATGAGGTGGTATAGTTCTCTCTTCCATATGCTCACCGTCACATTCCGCAATATATTCAATTAATAATTTAAGACATCGTACTAGTTTATTAACCTATAGTATAAAAATAGTTTCTATCAAAGCTTATCCATTTAATTCCAATCAATGATATAACGTATCACTTCCTTATCTCCCACAGATTCCTACACTACTACATGTATAGATGATATACCTCAGTGTTATAAGCAGCTTGTATATCAGGAGATTCTTGCTGGACTTCCCCAGGTTGATATTGTAATAGTGCTTTAAAAATTGAATCCATTCTTTGCATACAAACTGACATGAATTCTTGATGAATCTATTGTCACAATATGATCTGACATGATAATAATACGCTATTGTATCGTACCTGTTCCTGAGGTAATTTGGTGCTTAAGTTAGTAAAGATATCTTTCATTAGTTCAATTGGTTTGTGTACAATACTTTCGGGAGTTTGGAGTATACAATCCCATAAATACTCCAGTCCTGGAGAAAAGCCACAATGTAATTATTACCTTGTAATTAGAGGGTATTATTACCAATTAAGTCAACACTCTCTGTAATAAAACTTGTTCTGTTCCATTTTGACAGTCGTTGATGATTTAAGTTAACCAATCTAAAGAAACGATCAAAGCATCTAAACCCATTGTCTGTTAGAGCTGAGGGAGTCAGTCCTAAGATATTCTCTGTAAACAAACGTCGAACTGTTTCTGGTTCAATATCAGGTTCATCCCACATAGCCAGCTAAAAGAACGATAGCATTCAATGCAATATAAAATAAAATATGAATAAATAAAATTAAGTTATTAATAATTAACAGTAAAATATGAGCAATGAATATAGTTATACCTTAGCAAACCATTTGAAGCAGGCATCTCTGTCAGAAGAAAAAGCAGATTTCAATGCTAAACTCTCCCATATCTATACATATAATGAACGCAATTACCAAATAAAGAACATATTTACCAATAATGCTTGGTTGTGTCCTAACCAAAGTTGTCCATCTTTAAGTGCAAATCTATCAGATATATCAAACACATTAATATAATAAACAGTGCTTAGTCTCACCTGAGAAAGTCAAGTCTTATTTGACATTGTTGAGGATGATTAAATCGTCCATCAATACAAAGTGCCTCAGAATCCAAATCAGGATTTACTGCACATCAAGATATCATTATAAATGTCATACACATATAGTACATGTACAATGCAGACACACACACACATATATATATCTACAAGTTTATTTATGAATAGGGGATAGTACCTTCTTTTTGTTTTCGAACAGCTTGCATATAGTAATATAAGTTACTACAAATGTGAGACACAAAGTGATAGTTGTGGTCTAAATGACTAATGATCTCATTACGATAATAGAAACGTGTAGTTGGATGATGTACAGAGGAATAGTTCACTGGTGACTGAAGAGATGTGAATTATTATCAAATGTATCATCATGTCTTACCTCAATATAAAGTAAACAAATCTCTCTCATTTGTTTAAGAGCAGGAATGACCCATTTTCCTTCATTGACTTCATCTACACATTTTTGAAGCCAAAGTAACTTTTGAGATTCGCGATCCTATACAAATAAAGGACGGCGTGATAATTTAGTTACATGATATCGTGTTAACAAAACTATTGTAATAGATAGTAAAGTGAGAGTGCAGAACCTGTGAACATGAGTAGTCCAATATTTTGATATGTGCATTCAAAGCATGTTCCATTGTATCTAGTGGACAGTCATCTCGATGAGCTAAGTTCCATAAAAGTTCTAAAACTTTCCCAGCCATAATGCCTTCTTTATCGTCCTCGGCAAGATGGCGAATAAATTCCAATAATTCATCTCGTTGCTTTTTACTAGATCCAACCCAGCTCCTTTGAAAGCAACCAAACAAGTGGTCTAACTGGTCTGGCGAGAAATCCCAAGCAAGTTTGACAAGCAAGTCATGAATATTCTTCACAATAGCTTCGTGCTTCCCATCCTGAATACATAAAGAACATCAAATACACATAGTAGTATTGAATTTCAATGTCATAGTAACAAGATTAACAACAAGACCCCCATTATCCCTCAAACCACAGTAACCTCAAGACAAACTGTTTTCTTCCAGTAATCATTGTACTTTGGTATTCTAGGTAGATTAACTTACCTGACATCCCCAGATCCTGTCCAGATCTTCAAGAGTCAATACTTTCTCTTTGATACAGAACCTCACCAGTCGATCTAACTTCTCAACATACTACATGTACAGAGAACATAGTAACACCAGTTAATACAAGATACAACTCTCTAGTATGTATCTAGTATACAGGTGAGTAATTGTGATGATATGAACACAATTTTTAATGTACATAAACGTACTGTTACTTGTTACCTGTGGTTGATGAAGATTGTCTCTGAAGACAATAGCAAGGACATTGTTCTCTTTAATCCATTCCTGTAGATATTAGAATTAAATCATTGAAATATCATTATAATGTGTGTTAATTTTTACAGCAATTCTGTCAGCTGCTAGTTGTTCCTCATCAGCAGCAGTGCGGAAATGAGGATGATATGTAATTGTAGGCACAATCTTGTTAATCTAAAGAAACAGGTCATATGATAGATAGCATTATGGTATATAATGTATTACTTCATGACTGAATTTATTGTATGTAATATTACATGTACTTATATTGGCATTGGCAAAAATCTATATTTACATCGGATAATCAAGAAATCTTCAATTTTTCTCCCACACACATAATTAATACATGACTTTCTTTTAAAGAATTTCAATTAACTCATCAATCATTGTTTTAGGAACAATTTGCTAACATTTCTGTTTGCCATTAATTCCAGCTGAGTACATTACCTCATTGAGAGCATTCATTTTTCCATTGAAACTAGAAATTTGGAGTAGCCTTAGAATCATTTTAAGTCTGAAGGTCTCAATATCTTCACGTCCAGGTATCCTTCGACACAAGTGACGAAGACTCTACACAGCAAATAATAATATCAGTAATTCTTCTTTGTTCTTTTACCTTCATTATAGAAGAGAATGTTTCACTTCTAGAATCAGTAGCAGCATCTCTTTTTAATAAGTCATCATTTAGACCATTAAGAAAAGCTATTGACTTGTCCTGTACAAATACACAACATTACCAGATGTACAAAGGACAGAATGTATGATAACTTACCACAACTGGAACAATGCATTCATCATAGACACGATCCGTGAGGAAATTACAACAGTAGCCAAATGGTCTAAGGAACAAAGTGTTCACTAAAACTATGAGCTGGGAGATTTGATAAACTAACTTTAATATATAAGATAAGACAGGTACAGACAAGTCTCCCTTCTCACAAACACGTCTATAAAGACGATCAAAACCGCCTAGCTCGCCAAACAGGTTTATCAAGTCAACTAATCGACCCTAAAGAACACAACAATAATTATCTGGTTTTCATTTAGAAAAATGGATAAGAGGGGCAAAATAATACTTAGAGATAATTTGGGGGGGGGGAGTAAAGTGACTGGGCACAACAGTGCGCCCACTAGAGAGGTCAGAAGGCATGCCCCCAGAAAATGTTTGATTTCTAGACCCTCTGAGATCGCTTCTGGCACATTTTCAGGCCATTTGTGGTTTTCAAATGACATGATGAGATGACCATAATTCTGGTACTGATAAGACACTTCTCTTAGATGAAGTTAATAAAAACTTGTCTATGCAATTGCTTAAGTGACACCAGTCTTTCACACATGAAAATAGCCATTGAATCTCCTGACACTTTGCTGGATAGTGACCTTGAAGACATTGTAAATACGTGGAACAGAAAGAGTAGAAGAACAGCTGTTTAGGTTAAAAACTGTATATTCTCCTTATGTTTAGCCTAAGGTTACTTTATACTGTATATTCCTTGTGTTGAGTTCCAATTCTGTATTCATTACATCCAATTACCCCTGGAAAAAAAGCTAACCTAATTTCCAAGGAGAGGGGGTGACACTCTGGTAAAGGGGGTGAATGCCCCCCACCCCCCTAAATGAAACCCTGGTTATAATAATATCACTAACAAAGCGAACCTTGATATTATGTTTCATAACAGTCTCAATAGATCTTGCATGTAATGTATTGAGATCTATACCCTATACAAAAGAGATAAATAAAAGTATCTTGAATGTCCCTTTACCTGTATACATGTAACAGATACTTCTGGTCCATTATAAACATTCCATCTGTAAAAAGAAGAGACTGTTAGTAGACTATTGTACATCAATGATGTCATAATTACATCACACATAGACTTTTAATTATTTAAGAGTATGGCTTAATCTAATAATTCAATTGGTCTTTAAATTAGTTAGTTAATTTATACTCCAACAATTAAGAAAAATATTTCCCCAGACACACATACCCACAATAATAACATCAATACTTGATTGTTAATGAAGATCAGTACATTTAAATGTCTCAGTGTTTACACTCACTTGCAAGAAGGGTTAAAAAGAATAGATAAGAGATCTAGAAGAACAAAACAGTCATCCTCCATTTTAAGGACACACAACTCAACAAGAAGACGAGAATTATTATAAATATCAAGCTAAAAATGTCAACAGACATCATCATTATGACATGTATCTAGTCAAACCTGAATATCTGGTTTCCAAGTGTTAACGGCATCATCAGTTAGAATACGAGTAAAAGACGTTGTTAAACCTTCTTTATAAAACCTCTGACAGGGCTCACACTCATGATCTCGGCCTAACAAGAAATAACAGATGCATCCACAGTCTAAAATCAATATTCAATACTATCATCACAATGCTATACTTCTGTTCTGAGTATTATACAAACTATCAATACTTCTTAAGTCTAAGTAGTATAAAGTGACAACTCTTGGTAGGACACAAATATCATATAATACATGAACAAAGCCCTTGTCATAAAAATTTTAGCTAGTATTTAAAGTTAGAGACTTTCTTTAACATCATTACATACATCATAATACCTGTAAAGATTTTATTATACTGTGATGATGAGATGTTACCTTCATTAGATAGTCTGATAGCAGCTCTGATTAACATTTCTAATTCATCCTTTGGACGAACAGGAACCACCCATTTTGGACGACCTAATTGTTCATCAAGACGAGCTAATAGAGTTAATGGGAAATCTTCCTCTGGTGGTTGTACATCTGCTGGCTTCTCAACAGTGTCTTTCTCACCTAATAGATAATAAAGCCAAATGTCATATATTAAATTGTATATATATGTAGATGCTTTTGGTGAGAAACCGCAAGCGTAGGCGATTAGTAGGCGTGTATGCATGAAGGTGTGAGATATGCCTCTTGGTTAGAAGAAAGCATGAGGGAATGGCTGGTTTGAGCCCAGTAAGCACCTACATTGCGTACTTAGACCCAACTACGAAGGTGAAGTACTTGGAAAAACTTTCTTGTGTCGGGCTATCAATGAAGGATGATCCATATTTGTCAAACAACGATAGAGAATACGTCAATGATATGACCACTTGGCCAAACATCGAATACGGAAACATTTTTGGCTATTTTATCAGCAGACCAGGAATGTATACACAAGAGCAGCTGTTGTCATGGAAGCAACTACTGTGGAACCTCCCACTCCGGACACCTCTGAAATGCGTACACCCACGATAATGCGGACAGCCTCGTTGGTCCCGAATGCTTTTCAATGAACCTCTGAAATCCGGACCCTAGATATACTGTAATGCGGACACAATTTTAGGTCCTAATTGAACCAACAACGTGTCAAGTGCACTCGATATAACGGACAGTGGGTGTGGTCATTCGTACTTGCTGCATGCATGCATGTAATTGCATTGACACAAATTTAATAATTTTCTTGTCAAACAAATTAACAACTAAACCAATCCTTTCCTTTTAAAATCACCAACTACTATCTGTAATCTATCAACAAACTTTTGTTGCCCATAAAAACAATAAATGCATGGAATCATCAGGAAATGCTTCGGAATGCTGGAATATTAGACAAAGATTTTAAAGTTGTATCTGAAGGAATTGTTACTCTAGGGGATTCCTTTGCAGATCTGGATGATGATACTGCAGCAGATAGTGATGAGGTTGAATTGACTCAGTTAATTGAACAAGTTTGCGAAGATCCTCCTGACCTTGCATGACATGCATGTACTTGAACTCTGATCAAGATATTGTATGTAGAGAATTTGATGATGAAAATTGGAACAACAAATTCTTTTTGGATCGTACTCAAGGAAGTTCCAGTCAACGAAGAACAGAAGATGCCAGTTCAGATAATGAAGAAGATGAAGCAGACGATGAACCATTTCAACCTAAAAATTAAGACATTGACTGAAGCAATTGGCCTACTTGAACAAACCCAATATTTCCTAGACTTTTCTGGCTATGAGTTCGTTGCAAATGAGGTTGGTGCAGTAATTGACAAGGTAGTGCTATTACAAATGAAGGAATTGATGTCTGCTAAACAATCACATATAGATGAATATTTTCATTAACTCTATACTTATAATTATACTTATTAATACTAGACTGACTTTTCTTTCAGTTTACTTAACAAGGTTATGTCTTATCTTATAAATTTTTTTGAAAAAAATCCTATATATAGTATAAATGAGTCATTAAAAGGTTGACCTCTGAAATGTGGACACCTCTATAATCAGGACAGGTAGTATGGGTCCCAATGGTGTCCGGAATAGGGAGGTTCCACTGTAGATGCTTTTAATTATTTCCAGGCTGGGTATGTCAGGACAATATTTTCTCTTCAATTTGTCCCAGGGAAGAAAATGGTTATTTTGAAAGCTAAGGTAAACCCCAGCCAGAGCTCACCTGATAATGCTCAAGAGGCATGATTGATTGCTAAAAAAGATGGTGAGATTCTTTCTGCCCACTGTACCTGCATGGCAGGGTAAGCATTGACTTTATATATTAATACTTTGTATTGTTTAGGCTGGGGGAGGGCTGTTCACATGTGGCAGCTGTAATGTTTAAAGTTGAATGTGGCGTGAGGTTAGGCCATACTTCAGTGACCTCACAAGGTTGCAAGTGGAATGAAGTCTTCTGTAGGAAGGTTTGTTATTTTGAAATGTGCAATATAAGATATTAAAATTTTGTAGATTGAGCCATCATTAATAGTTGACATTAATTTTGGGCGACCGAAGCATGGAAAGGATTTAAATGTACCCCTGACAGCCAAGCAGTCTATAATGATATCCAATTTAGCATTAAACCAGGAGAAATTTCTGAAAGGACTGAAAGATGTGTTGCCTTCTGCAGTCATTCATTCATCAATTGGCCCATTACCAACTGAACCTGTGCAAAAGATTGTTTGTAAATTGCCAGCATCACTTACTTCCTTACAAAATTCAAAGTACACTTTATGACAATGGATGAACTCAAGGTAGCTTGTCATGAGGTTTTTCAAATGGTTTAAAGATTTCAAAGGAAGAAGCAGAGTATCTTGAGGAATCAACCCGTCTTCAGTCACATCACTACTTTGGTACAAGCAGCGAGCTGGACGCATTACAGCGTCTCTTTTCCAAAATCTGTCCCAGGCTTCTATTGACACTCCCCCTAATTCTCTAATTAAGATGGTCATGCAGGAGTCAAACTTTGATTCAATGAAAGTACCAGCTCTACAGTGAGAAATATCCAATGAAGACAAGGCACGAGCAGAGTATCTGGAGTCAGCAAACAGGGAGCATGTCAAATTTGAGCATTTTAGTTCGGGTGCTTCACCAGATGGCATAATAAGCTGTGAGTGTTGTGGTAAAGGGTTTGTAGAAATCAAATGTCCTTTCAAATACAGAAATAAGCATCCTTGTGATGTTACAGACACCACATTCTACTTGAAGCCTGACAAAGATAAGTTTGTAGCAATATAAATTGTGTGAAATGGTTGATATAATAGCATCTGAGATATTTACCTTTTGTTTCGTGTTCTCCTTTCTCCATTTCTTCACTAACTACAGACTCTACATCTGTCCAGTGGGACTAACACACCTTTGTGTGGGTAATTGCAACAGGAATTTAATGTGTACTGAGAAAGGAGACAATTAATTTAGTTATAGAATTGAACAATTTAGGCTTATGATTATACTATGTTCGTAGAGACCATAAAATATTTTAGTTTTCACACATCTAACCATATGCTCTAATAATTCCATGCCCTGGTCCACCCCTCTAACAAATATCGACATTTTTCTCCGTCGTATTTGGTTTGATTAACTTTTCACACATATTATTAAGTTACTTACACATTCAATGTTCTGCTGTATCCTTTATCTTACCTTCTCGTGGCTAGGAGGAACAGCAGTTTTGAGTTTATTCAAACATCAGTTCCGCCATATTGAAATGTGGTACTCGGGTTGGATAACGTCATCGCTAAAACTCCGGATATCTACGTATACTTTATGTGCATAGTGCACACTATATTATTATAATTATTATGCAAATACTAAATAGTTGTACAAAGTCATGGTGTCATAACCACTGTCTCAACCATTAAACGAATTTTGTTAAGACAATCTTTACACAAGCAACGCAAAATTTTCACTTCCTCAATCAATATTGCTAATTGTAATTCGTCGCTACTAAGTCTAGCCACGTTAAGTCTAGCCACGCCCCAAACTAATCAAGCTTCTCTAAGAGTGAAATGGATAGTGGCGTTTATGGTTGGATCCGGAACCGTCAAACTGAAACAGATAAATCTACCAATATTGTGACTACATTCAAAGGTAATACTAATAATTGATGCTCATAATGACTATAAGCTCAACAAGTCACAATATATTCAAATAAATTGTTATTTTCGATCTGTGGGTATAACTATATTATAATAATCTAAATCTTGGTTATCTCTATACTTCTGGAAATGTAGTGTGGTAACATTCATTGTTATAGCATGTTTAAAGTATCATGTATTACATTAGGGGTGGAGTTTAGTTCTAATATATTTATTATGTGTTTATATAACTACTCATATTATGATAGTGTTGTATTTAGGATCTCATTATTTGACACAAAGACTTGCCAACTCGGCAATATTGACCGGCCATAATGGATGTGTAAGTGGTAGCAATTACATCTCGTAGTCTTGTCTGTATTGCTGACATCACATGTACCTGTAATTTGAAGTAATTATTTCAATCAAATATTGTATGTTATCAGGTCAATACTGTGTCATGGAGTAGAGATGGAACTTACCTTCTCTCTGGTTCTGATGATTGCCATTTGAACGTTTATAATTCAGTGAGAAGACAGGTTTGTTGTTGTTAATAACTAATTTCTAACATCAACTTATAAACATATCTTGTTCTCTTTTGTAGTTGTTGTTTTCTAAACATTCTTCTCATCGTTCTAATATCTTTAGTGCAAAATTTTTACCTTTTACTTGTGATTTCAAGGTAAGAGATGTAATGACATAATGTAATATATAATATTTATTGACTATATTTTGTACTGCTGTGTACTGGACTAAACTATACTAGATAATATTGTAGTTGTTTGCATAAGCTCTATTATTAATAATAGTAGTCTATTCTTATTATATCTAAATCACAAGAGTCAGATTTCTGTTTACTAGTTTAATAAGTTCACTTTTATCTAAGTAATGGGACTGCTCCTCATGTTGTATTAAACATAATGTATTTCTGTTTTGTTTCAGTGTGTGTCTTGTGCAGGCTTAGGATCTGTTGAATTTTCAGAATTTACTACATCTGGTGATTATCTTCCACACACATTTAACTGTCAGACATCTATAACATATCAGGTTAGTTGGTATAACTAAATATTTGATGACACCTAGATATCACTAGGTAGCAACTACTCCTTTTGATCCTAATGAGTTCTTTACTTGTGAAGAAAGAGGATTAGTCAGGTTGTATGACTTACGAGCTAAATCATCATGTTCTTGTGAAGGATGTCAGAAGGTAAGAGTATTGGTTTGTGTAGTCAGTTTACTGCTAATAGTGTGAATTCATCACTAATGCTATAGTTAACACCTCATAATGAGAAAGGACTATATTTAGATCAAGTATTTGTAAGGCTAAAATTGATGTTGTGGATGAGGCTCATACATGAGCATCATTCAAACAATTTTGCTTCAACTGCTCTTGTTATCGTAACTTAAAACATCTGTTCTGTCATAAGTTAGTGTTTGTTATGGTAATTAGGCTATAAGAGGAAATTTGGCTGTAAAAGGAACTTAGCCTATAAGAGGAACTTAGCCTATATGAGGAACTTAGCCTATAAGAGGAACTTAGCCTATATGAGGAACTTAGCCTATAAGAGGAACTTAGCCTATATGAGGAACTTACTCTATAAGAGGAACTTAGCCTATAAGAGGAACTTAGCCTATATGAGGAACTTAGCCTATAAGAGGAACTTTGCCTATGAGAGGAACTTAGCCTATATGAGGAACTTAGTCTATAAGAGGAACTTCGCCTATGAGAGGAACTTAGCCTGTAAGAGGAACTTAGCCTATACAAGGAACTTAGCCTATAAGAGGAACTTCGCCTATGAGAGGAACTTTGCCTATGAGAGGAACTTTGCCTATAAGAGGAACTTAGCCTATAAGAGGAACTTAGCCTATAAGAGGAGCTTAGCCTACTAATGTACTGGTAAGTCATGTGCCTATTTTATTGCAGTCCTGAGAGCTCAAGCTGACAGTTTAATCAATCGCGGGTGAGTTTCACACTCCTTTCTGTCTTTCTCATTATGTGCTCCTGACTATAGTCTGGTTGTGTTCACCTTCTTCCATTTTGAGTGTTAGAAATCTATAGTTGTTTCTACCAGCAAACTGAGTATGACTGTTGCCTTGTTCAGTGTTCTTGAGGTTCTGACACTGTAACAGATATGCCAAAATAAATGAATTTCTAATTTATGTCTAAATTATCTGTGTCCATTTCCTAACAGGATGTGCTCTACAGTTTCCCATGTGGAGTAACCAGTCTGTCAGTACATCCTCTTTATCCAAACTATGTTGCTCTCGCATTAGGAGATGGTACCACTTGTCTCATGGACAGAAGAGTAACAGGTCCTAGTCCAACTGTTGGTACTTTAACTCCAACACAACTTGCCTCTAGAGCTTGTTATGTGCGATACAAACCAGATAACATGAAAGTAAAACCATTTAAAATTACTTGTGTCCAGTTCAACGAGACGGGCTCTGAATTGTTGGTCAGTTACAGTGAAGACTACTTGTATTTGTTCAACAGTGTATTATTGGGATGTAGTGCATCACAAGAACAAGCACAAACTAGAACATCATTAGCAACAGGTATGACATACAAAGAAAGGAGTAAAATACGCAGAAAAAATCTTGAGCAGAAAAACAAAACTGGTAAACAAGAAGGAGGTAACAGTACTAAATTTACACCTCCTATGAAGAGATTACGTTTGAGAGGTGACTGGTCAGACACTGGTCCTGAAGCTCGTCCTGAAGGTGATCATGAAATGAATAATAGTACTTTTATGAATAGAATGTCTCGTTTGTTTTCTCGATTGATTAATGAGTCATCTACGTCACCTGAAGAAGAGAATGAATCTGAAGATAACCGTTCACCAACAAATTCATTTCAGCTTTTCTCTGACTCTGAAGATGACTCTAATCCTAGAACTCCAACATCATCATTGACATCTGCAATGGCCTTGTGTTCAACACAGTCACAATCGAATGTAAATGAACAACGAGAAATTGAACAGAATTTAGAAGAGAATGAGACTGTAAGTAATAGTCAACCACTATCAATCTTTTCTGAACACAATACTGATCATCAAATACCACAGAGTAATGACTTACTACTACTTTGTGAAGATTCCCAATCCACTACAGTTAACGAAGTACCACCAACAGATGGACTTGAAATTCAAAATAGTAACAGTACAGTATCTTTTAAAGTTACTTCGTATTCTTCAAGTACTGACAGTCATCTTGTTGACCAAAATACGAAGTTAACTGATCACCAGACATATTCTGGTGATGTTCCAACGATGGCAACTTTAGACACTGCTATGGCAACAGGGTCTTCTTCGTACATTACTGACACACAGACAATGCCATTAGGACTCGACGACCACCTAGTACCAGTAATACAGATAGTAGAAGGAGAGAGTGACAGTGATGATATCGAATCAATTGGAGGTGATGAGTTCGAAGATGAAGTTACTGAACAATTTCAAACTCGGTATAATGATGTGTTCATTTCAAATCCTGTTATGATATATCGAGGCCATCGTAATGCTCGAACTATGGTGAGTAATGGTTTATTTTATTGTTACTCAAATGTGGTCATGTATCTGCATGGACTCAAGGTGTATCCCTCTTTGTTTTTCAGATCAAACAAGCCAATTTTTGGGGTAATAATTTTATTCTATGCGGCAGTGATTGTGGGCGTGTCTTTATTTGGGATAAGTTGACAGGAGAAGTGGTAAATGTACTCGTCGGTGACTCACATGTTGTGAACTGTGTTCAACCACACCCCTACGCCTGTGGTAAATTAATGAATCACACTTTCACTAATAATGACTTCATTATCATAGTTCTAGCTACAAGTGGTATTGATTATGATATCAAGCTATGGGAACCTATTGCTAAAGAGGCCTGCAGTCTTCGTGATCTCAAAAACATAATGGAACGTAATGATCTCATGTTACAGGAGAGTAGGAACACAATTACAGTCCCTTCATCGTTTATATTGCATGTGCTGTCATATCTCAATAGAAGAAGAAGTGAGTATATAAAAAATATCTTAATAATAATCATCATTGCCACAACAGGTTGCATGCTATAGCGTGCCTTGTTTTAAGTGCAATATTTCTATGCATAAAGTAACAAGTTAATATAGTTGTTGTCATAATAGAAATTTCTTGTTTTCCAGTGCGAAGTGAGGAAGGTACTGATGAGAGTCCTGCTGTTGATGAAGACTCACCATAATATCACAATATTATATAATAATATCTGTATTCATTACAAATTTATAATTTAATTTATGGTTATTATGAAATATGATCAAGTCTGCATGGGTGGTCTTGTTGCTAGGACAACAGTCTAAAATCAATAAAAAATGGGTACTGGAGCCTCCAAGCAGCCACCAGAAGTGCATGTTGTTGTCGTGCAGTCGAAAGAGGACGGCAGAATCGATGCGAAAGTTGTCAGGCGATCTGAGCAACACAAAGGTATTTAGTGTGTCAGTATTTGCACCCTACATGCTATACATATAATATATGTAAGAGGATGTATTACTGACAGACAAACATATAAATCCATTGACTGTGATAGTTGTTGCAAAAAGAGTTCTCTTTTTTTCACAATAGAATTGGACACTAGCAATTCTTCTGAAGATCCTCACTATCAGTACTCCAGACAACCAAAGCCAAGAAAACCAAGTTATAACACACAAATAAACTCTAATTGTCAATATAGAGAACAACATGAGACAAACTTTAAACATAAATCACCAGATCCTCTATCAGAACAATCTAGAGGAGACATTAGCTCTACTCCAGAGTTCAAGATATTTCGTACACATAACAATGAAGAGTATACCGTATATGTTACAGAAGATGGTAAAATGTTTTATGTTGATTGGGAAGATCAGGTATACCAAGACTTGTGAAATAAACTCACTTCACTGTTTCACATTTATGATATAGAAATGGCGTGTCTTCCCTAGTGAGTGGTGTAAGCATGGTTCATTTGAAAATGAGGGCTCACAAGTAAGAAAAATGTTATAATCATTTCATAATATGATATATATGCATTGCTTAGCACAAAACTGAAAGAGAAGGAGAATTAATTCATCCCTTTAGAGGCAAACTAACTACTTTACTTCGACAGGTACATGTACAACGTAATTATTATGTATAATTATATGCATATAGCTGTTTAAAGTTGAGATACTATTATATTCTTTAGGAATCATTGAATATGTTATACTTTTTTGATGAGAAGCATAAAGGATGGCTGCCAATGCCATTGACCTGGGAGAGACAAACTCCTTTTGTTTCAAAACTAGTGGCTGAAATTAAGGTAAGATTAATATAACAGTTAATATTACACATTATATTTTAATTGATAGACTACCTGTCCTGACTGGACTGATGATAAGTCAATTGTCGCTACTCTTAGACAATGCAACTACAGTACTGATGATGCAATGGGCTTCTACTTGGCAATAAATGATGAAGGTTGAAAGCTACTCATCAGCCATATTAGATAATTTTGTTTGTATAGGTGTATTTGATAAAGTCGGGGATACCTCTTCAGGTCATGCTATTCTTATTGAAAAGCTTCAGCAACAGATCAAGGATTTAGTGAGATTGGTCAAATATAAATGCTTTAGTTGGTTAATTATCAATAGGAGAAACAACTGAGTGACTGCAAAGATGAAAAGAGAGGTTTGGAAAGTAAAATTGAAAGTATTTATGATGAGGTATTCTGAACTATCTCGTGTCAATTTACTTCATCTTTCATTTCCTCAAAAGCTAAAAGATTTCAAAACAGAGAACACTAGACTAAATCAAGAAATTGAAAAGATGAAAGCTGAACAACATCAACAGGTTATTGATACTTTCATAACACCTCCAATATCATTTATTACATTTAGTCCATCAGTCTTCGTCAATCATTTGGTCATGGCTCTATTCGACTCCCTCCAATTACTCTTAAATTAAACATAATGAGACCACTGACTCAGGCTGCTGGGCGAGAGGCAAAAGCTTTGAAGTCCAAAATTCTATCTACAAGACATCTCCTAGCAAAAAGTATTAAAGTACATAATGATCAAATGAGTAAAGTAAGCCTGTATATAAATTTAATAATCATATCTTTGAAATAAATACTTAGCTGACAAAAGCAATTGAATTACTACTTCATCAATATCGCTCACAAGCTAATGAATTGGATGAAGTCAGAGCACTTTACAGGAAAGAGGCTTTGAG
Source organism: Xestospongia muta (assembly GCA_963693285.1). Lineage (NCBI taxonomy): Eukaryota > Metazoa > Porifera > Demospongiae > Haplosclerida > Petrosiidae > Xestospongia > Xestospongia muta. The sequence continues at coordinate 1,639,964 of OY848927.1, forward strand.
AAGAAAACTATTGTTCAATGAGGTATTGACTGATTAATTGTAAAGAAATGACACATTGGTAATTAGATTCAAGAGTTACGTGGAAATATCAGAGTATTTTGTCGATGTCGAAATGATGACAATGATACTTGTGCTCTGACGTTTACAGAAGATGATCAAATACAATGTGTAAGCAACCAAGGTAGAACTAAGACTTTTGAGTTTGAGAAAGTTTACAAGCCAGACACTTCACAAGAGAAAGTAAGAGATAAAAGATGGACAATCATAGTAAATGTTATACACTTTGTTGTAGGTATTTGAAGACACGTGTCCAATCATTACATCTTGTGCCGATGGATACAATATTTGTATTATTGCTTATGGTCAAACTGGTGCTGGTAAAACCTATACTATGATGGGACCCAAAACTAATCCAGGTGTCAATATACGTTCTATACAGGAACTCTTTACAATTATGAAAGAGAAACAACAGACTGATTTTTGGATGAAGGTAGACAACAAACCACTACATCAGCAACATTATTGATATTTGACTATGTTTTCTGCATGGTTTTCTGTAGGTTTCAATGGTTGAGGTTTATAATGAATCTGTATATGATCTACTAACATCTCCCAGTGAAGTTAGAGAGAAGTTGCAAATACAAAAAAATGGAAAAGACATCATTGTACCTGTAAGCATTATCTATAAGAGTTGTTAAATGTACTCACTAATATTATCATATAAAGTGTAATTTAATTGTAGCACTCTAGTATGTGGTTATTGCTGATCCTAGAGGCAAAGAAATCAATTAGGATTTGCAAGGACAACTCTACAAGCCCATATCATTAAAATGCATCTGCCTCTGTTAATGTGAACAATTGTCAAATTTTAAACATCATATAAATATGCCAGCTGAATATTCGGGTAGTGAAATTGTATCGTTCATTTTTTATTACTCACCAAATATTTTTAAAAATATCATTTGTTTCAACAATGAATCAACCATCATTGTTGATGACAGTTGACTCACTGTTAAACCATCTGATATTTTTTTAAATATTTCTTTATTAAAGCAATATTTCAAGAGAACATGTACAACAAGATGTTCCAGTATAATAAAAATACATGATAATATGAACACAATGGCAGAAAACAGTAGACCAAAGAGTCAAACAACTAATACATTACCAGCTGTATTTGTTACATGATGCTATCAATGTAGAAATATAAGATGACTTTTACCTAACATAATAAAGAGTGTCACTAAGTTTTACAAGTGTTATTGAGTGCTACAGGATGTCCCTTCTGTCTTCCTATTATAGTATGTATCATCCAAGGGAAGACAAATGATTATAACACATTAAAATGTATATTAGTGTTTGGTATTTGATATGAGATTGATTAATCATAATTACTATTGCTTTCTATAACTCTGAGTTTAGCTGTCACTTGATAGTATGAGACTGAGTCCATTTGGTCATTGATTTCATACATTATATAGGGTCTGACTGAGATTGAAGTACGGTCAATTGATGATGTCATTAAAATAATGACAGTAGGAGAAAAAAATAGAACTACTGCTTCAACTAAAATGAATACTAATAGGTAGAAAGAATATTGTCAAATTTGTTGAATAACCTTACCTTGCACAGTTCACGATCTCATCTTTTACTTTTATTGTCTTTAAAATCTTATAATTTGGTGTCTGGAGTAACCACTCGTGGCCGTCTGACTCTGGTAGACTTGGCTGGATCAGAGCGCATCTCACGAAGTGAAGCTACTGGATTGAGGCTTGTAGAAGCTGCTGCTATCAACAAATCATTATCAGCATTGGGACAGGTAACCTAGTTGATACATAATATGTCTTGTAATAATTAAAGATTTATTTGAATAATGATTCTTCTACTACAGGTTTTTGCTTCTATCAGAGACAATGCTCTTCATATTCCATTTCGCAATTCTAAATTAACACATTTACTTCAACCTTGTCTTGGTGGTGATGCCAAAGTGAGTAAACACGTTACATTATAGTATTATATTGTATCATTTCTTTCAGGCATGTATGTTTATTAATGTCAGTCCCTTACAATCTAATATTCCTGAAACTCTCAGTTCATTAGAATTTGGTGTTAATGCTCGCCAAGTAGCACTTGGAAAAGCAACTTCTCATGTCACCAGATCATGATTTTTCTTGTATGTATAATAAATTTTTTTTCTGCAGTATTTTATTTATTATTTATTTATCTTATTTGCCACAAATTTCCAGTGCACAATTCTCTAACTTGTTATATGTGTACATAAGAAGTTGTGCTACATGATAATAAGATATGTCAACTCATACAAGACCTATATAGTATTGTTGAAATTCATAGCTGTGTCAGAATTGTCACTTTGTCCTGTCTCGGGTGTGGTTCTTGGAAATGTTGTTCAAGAAACCTCTCTGCTTCATTGTCTACTCTATCATCTTAGCCACAGTCACTGATCCTGGTACTTGTATTAGTTCAATAATATAAGATAACATGTACTTTTATTAATTGTTGTTGTAGCCTTGATTGATGAAATTGAGGCTCAAAATGAAAAGTTCATGAAAGCTTTTGGTGATGGTGATGTGAGAGCTGTCAGTGAGTTGTACACAGAAGACTGCAAATTGATGCCACCTGGAACAGATGTTCAAATAGGGAGAGCAGGTAAGCCTAAGAATATTTAAAGCTTGTAGAAATCAATGATCAAAGAATAGCTAGCAATACCACAGATTGTATCCATCTGGGACACCACTAATAATATTGCTCTCCTTTAGCTGTAATGAGTGTATTTGGAAATCTTAGACAATCTAGGGCAAAGACTGTTCTCCTGGAGATAATTGAAGTAGGACCATTCACTAATATTTCCACAGAGTTTGTATATGAAAGAAGCAATTATACATTCAATGATGATAGTGGTATGGTAATAGATCATGGAAAGTGAGCAAAGGTTATTACACCATGGAGTATACCATAACTTGTTTTTCAACAGATATGTGGTCATATGGAAACGAGTGCAAGGCACATACAATCTTTACATTGACATTTTCAACACTGACAAACCTCAAGAAATAATATAACTATTTTAATTGCTGCTTCAAGTCTTTTTGTCAAAATTTTAACATGTGCTTATGCTATAACTATTATCATTAAAATAAACTATTACACAGCTATGAAACTAACAACAACCTGATAATTTTAGTCAGCTATGTGCTTAAAATATTTGACTTGTTGGTCGTATCATGATTTCATTGACCTTAACAAAACACAAACTAGTGTGTCTCATATAAACTAATGACTTACTTCCATTCTTGGTGGAGCTGACAGAGCAAACACAATAGCACTAGCAATATCTTCTGATTCTAATACCTCACCCTGTCTTGACAAATCAATGATTATATACTATATTAATGTGTACTTACATTGTATACCAATTTATCATAACTTTTCATAGCTTCTTCTACATCTTCAATTTTCATTAGACGTCCACGAAACTCAGTACGTACCAAACCAGGGGATATAGACTATAGTAAGAATATAAAATTAAATAATTATAATAATTATATATAATGTTTATAATAGATTAGAGGGGCTTGACTTTGTTCCTATAGTTTTGAAATGGTAACCGATTCTTATAAAATCTCCATTCTTTAATGTATAGTAATATACAATCTATTATTATCATTTGTTAACAAACACTGCTCACTGTCACACGAATGTTTGATTTTCTTTCTCGTAGTTCTTGACGTATACCTTCAGTTAGTGCTGTCACAGCAAACTTTGTAGCACAATAAAAATGTGTATTGGCAGACTGGACAACACGATGACCAGACATACTATCATGAATATACTAAATGACATTTAACAAAGAAAATTGTAAACCTGTTTATTAAAAAGATATGTCCATCGTCTACTCGTCTTTTGGTCAAATCGGTCATAAATTCACGAGTGATCACAGTTGGGGCAAGGACATTTGTCTAATACAAAAATGGCATTAAATTATATGATCACACATGTCTTACCTCTAACATATCTCTCCAATCTTCTGTTGCTCCACCAGATAACAAAGGAGCAGCATGGGCTAAACCAGCATTATTAATACACACATCAATTCCACCATATTTTACTTTAACCATTTCAAACATTGCTTTGATCTGGTCTTCATTGCGAACATCACATTTGAGTGCTATCAATTTACCTGGAGAGGCATTCAGCTCCTGTGACAAAGCCTACAGTACACACCCCCAGATAAATGTACATGCTTATTAGCAAAATACCTCTATTTTTTCAATATTTCTAGCTGTTCCAATAACAGTCATACCATGCTGTACGAGCTGTTTTGCAATTTCCTTTCCAATACCAGCACTAGCTCCTGTTACTAAAGCAGTTCGACCTCTCCAACGATCCATCGTGAACAGTTAATTTTAACCCTCACGCCCATTACACTTTACCAGTACCATCCACATGGATTATCGTCGAGTTCGTCTTCACCTGGACTTTCCAAGTCTGGAGCTCAATCAGAAATGCTGGCTTCTCTTTGATGTTACTCGTTGTAAATCAATATCTGACTTGAGCTATCTTATAAAGAAGAGATTTAATCTGTCAAAACCAATGACACTTAATCTAACACTAGATGATTTCCTTCTACCTGCTCTTGAGAGTATCCATGTTGTCAGAGACAATGATGTTATCCACGTTACTTCTGCAGTGATGTCTTGTACTAATGGTAGCATTTTACAAAAAAAACATGCAAAGAGGACTAATTCTGTTTCTGATCATTCATTTTCTTTGTCTCCACCACCTCCAGCAAGAAAAAAGAAGCAGAAAAGTGATGATACTAAAGTAAACAATAAGAAGTCAACAAAAAGAAAAAACAGTGATTCTAATAATGATGTTATATCAAAGTCAGAAAACATTCAGTCTACAGAGCCCACTTTGATATGCAAACAACTTTCTCCGAAAGAACTTAGATCTCATAAGTCAGTAAAGAGAAGCACTAAGGAAAAGAAAACAACAAATGTTAGTAATTCTCTTGTCACTTCTAAGACTACAAAAACAAGGACATTGCTAAAACCAGGAGTGGCAGTGGGAGAGATGACCGTTGTCCAACCAAACCACTCCTCACTTTCGACGCAATCCTATGTAAGAAGTAATCATATTTACTTCAATAATTCTTCTGATGAAAATGAAGAAAATGATAATCTTAGTCAGCATATTGAGCAACAAGATAACCAATGCACTTCCACATCACCTAATACAATAAGTGAGATCATGCCAGCTGGAAGTACTACTGACAGTGAAACTACTAGAACTCCACAACTTGACCAGATTCCCTCTGAGACTCAGCAAGCAACAGATTACTCTTCTCTACCTACATTAACAACTGTTCCCAATATTGGTGACCGAGTAGCTTTTAAGACATTGGAATTGTCTTCAGATTATACACCAATATTATCACAATTTAAAGAAGGAACAGTCATTTCATTCAATTTAGTACAGCAGTCTTTTGTCATAGAACTTAGTGATCAGACATTAAAGTTAGAGGAAATGAAACTTAGAGAATATTCTAGTGGAAAATTTGCTCTTCCTGAACCTCTTCCTGAAGGACCAGAAAAGAATATAGAAATAGAATTCAAAGATCTTATTGAGCCAAAACTTTTAATTTAACAATAGAATTAATTATAAAATTATAAGCAATTAGGGTGTGGTATATGATGTTATAATAAGTGGTAATAATCATTACTTATTTATTCATGCGTTCTCTTTAAGTTTGGAGGAGGAGACCACAAGGACAAAATGTCGCATCCACTCACTAGTAAGGCTGGCCCCGACTTTACTGCACATCTTCCTCCAGCTCAGCGTCCTTTGGTACCCAAAAAACACGCTATTACGACTGACTATACAGTTCTGACCCGTTCTCTTGGTGTCGGAGTTAATGGAAAAGTCCTTGAGTGTATTCACAAGGAAACAGGAGAAAGGAGAGCCTTGAAGGTGAACACAGTCGGTTTGTCATAAGAGTTTGTATACGTATGGTGAAGTCAGTCATTGTGCTCATGTTTTAAAACTAAATAAATCTAGTAATATTTTCCACTTGGTATCACATAGCCATATGAAAGTGGTCCATGAGTCCTTTTATTGAAGGATGTCAAAGAGTAAATTAAGTTGATTAATACTGATTAATGCCCTCTTTATGGAGATCCTCCAATGTTCCAATACTGATTTTGTTGACTGCTAAAATATAACCAATATGATTATAGTAACATGAACTTTACTATGACTTGTGTTGTAATAGTAGCTTAATGATGACATGTTGTTACAAGTGGGAACTCCCAGCTTAATATTACACATGTTCACACATTCCTATCAATAAAAATAAAGACCTTCTTTGATAAAACAGAGTAATAGCTATGTTTTCAATGGTAATCATTTTCAAATAGAAAATGCTCATTATTGTGTCGTATGCCAACTTAACAGCTGTTGCATTTTCTTAAGCAATTTGTTGTTTGTGTTATATGAAATAACTGTCCCTCCTCTCTTATTTATGAATTATGTGAAGATTTTCAGATGTATACTGTGACTTGTTTCTTGTTTTGTCAGATATTAAGGGAAACACCTAAGTCTCGACGTGAGGTGGATTTACATTGGCGTTCTTGTTCACACGAGAATATCGTTAACATTCGTGATGTGTATGAGAATGTATTCATGGGACACAGAAGTTTACTGGTTGTAATGGAATGGTAAGTGTTGTCTCAGGAAGTAATCCTCACTGTCGGTAATACTGTCAACATGAACAAAGTAGGTATTGGTATTGTTGGTTTGTATTTCCTAAGCCATCATTTGTTTATTATATGAGATGTTGCTCATAGTAAAGTCAACTATATTTGTTTATTTATTATTAACATCTGTATACTAGTAATATAAACAGAATGATAGTAGATTTCCTATATTTGCTTATCATGTTGTTGTGCACAAATATAAAATGCAACCAATTGCATTAGATCATATTCTGATAGTGCAATCACAGCCAATGAATTTCATTATATAAATGACAATGTTATATTCATATCCCAGCCATGCTGCTAGCCTATTATTACTATCAAACAATCTCAGGGTGAAATTCTTTCTGTTATAGTATGGAAGGAGGTGAACTATTTGATAGAATACAGAGCAAAGGCCACTTCACAGAGAGAGGTATGTATGAAATAATACTGTATGTATCTATTGCTATATTTTATCATTACAGAGGCAGCAGAGATTGTACGTGGTGTGTCATTAGCTGTAGCTCATCTTCATCATATGCAAATTGCTCATCGTGACTTAAAGGTAAGACTTACAATAATAGGACACATGTATCAATACAATGTATTTGATGGTAGCCTGAGAACTTGCTTTACACGAATAAAACTGACTCTGCTATTCTGAAACTCACTGACTTTGGGTTTGCTAAAGAGATTCATGGAGGCAAGAGTCTTGTCACACCTTGTTACACTCCGTATTATGTGGGTAAGTGAGGACAGGATTGGAAGTAGAAATGGGTGTGGTTATCAAACTATAATACATAATATATATTATTTATTTTTATTGTGTAGCTCCTGAAGTTCTAGGTCCTGAGATGTATGACTTGTCATGTGATATGTGGTCTATTGGTGTTATTACTTATATTCTGTGAGCCAAATCTTGTATGGTTTTTGTGAGACTATTTTCACTTTATTTTCATTATAGGCTCTGTGGGTATCCACCTTTCTATAGTTATGGTGGTGCTCCAATATCTCCAGGCATGAAGAAGAGAATAAGACAAGGACAATATGGGTTTCCTGATCCAGAATGGACTAATGTCTCCACTAAAGGTATAATTGCCTATAAGAGTCTGTTTATTATGTATCCATTAATAGCTAAGGATTTGATTAAGGGGCTTCTGAAAACTAACCCATCTGAAAGATTCACTATTGATGATGTCTTACGTCATCCATGGATTGCTGTAAGTTATTTTAACTATCTGTACATCAAGTTATAAATCCTTTTATTATATAGAGTTATCAATTGGTACCTCAGACACCTCTAGTTTCAGTTCAGGTATTACAAGATGACAAGGAACTTTGGCCTGACGTACAGGTAAATCAATAGATGAACATCTGATAAAGCAAATAATAGCCGTTATGCTGGGTGGGTGTGGCTCAGAGTTGAATTACTGCAACCAAAACAAAACAAAATTTTTTTTTTCTATTTTGTAGGAAGAAATGTCACATGCACTAGCTACTATGAGAGTAGCTGATGAGCCTGCTAAAATCAAAAAAGTGACTGATGCTAAGAATCCTTTGCTAGCTCGGAGAGCTAAGAAAAACGTACCCAAAGTATAGACTGTTTGAGTTTATTATGCAATTTTTTTCAAGCTGTTGTTGTGGAAACGTCTATTGTACTTAATGATATGTAGTAATTTTAATGAATACATGAGAATATAAACACAATTATTATTAATTTATAATTTTAATTTTTTTGTTTTAGTCCTGAAATTGCATGTATAATTCTTTTAACTTTGGGTCTGTGAATATAAAACGAATTGTTATTTTAATAATTTCACTAAATCCTTCAGTCAACAACGGGTGGACAAACTTTGACTGGAAACTGGTAAATGCTGACAAAGGAATTTTCTTGTAATCGGGATCTTTTGTGATACGCTCACGAAACCTGTTGTTGTGTTGTGCATGATCAAGAGATGTTGTAAACAACATACAACGAACTGGGAGCTTATAAGAGCGTGCCACTTCAATGTATCTTGCTCTAGATTCAACATCAGGATTGGTATTGTCTACAACTACACTGTAACCTCTCTCGAGAGCCATCTGACAATGATGTACACATTTTTGCCATGTTCCTAATTTATCACGATTAACATGATGATAGCGAGAATGGCTCATGAACTGGTTATAAAAAGTAGTTTTACCAGATGCTGGACAACCAACAAAAATAACCACTTCCTGATTTGAAGTTACAATTGTTGATGTCTCTGGTTCAAGAATTGGTTGTCCCTCCTTGTGACATGGTACAGTACGAGGATTAAATCCTTCCCACGAGAAGTGAGGACAAGGAGGCTCTCCCAGAAAATACTCCTCGGGAGTATGAAATGAGAGTGATAGATTAGCTGCAAATTTTCTGTCAGTGCATGAGAAGTCTTTTTTCATCCCTGCAAAACAATATTTAATATTATCATATGTCATTCTTAAATGAACCTTTTTTCCACTCTGCAATTCGTCCTGCTGCATCTCCGATAAAGAAGCTATCACTCATGTTGACCTCACCATTATTTTTCCTATGAACAAAATAGCTCCACATCTTTGGTCGAGGTTTCCTGTAATTATCATCATTAATAGAAGCTAATAAAAATATAGGGCAAGAACCGATGGCTTTCATCACAGCTTCCACTTTTGTCTGAAACTCAATTTGTACAGGATTTCCATAAGGTATGCCCCCTTGATTAGTGAAGATAACTACCCTATAGCCCAATAACGAAAGTGTATGAAGTTTTTTGGGTACACAAGGATCCCAGAACATCCAGTCATCAGGTGTAGTCCGAAAAGGCAAACGACCAGATTTGGTTTTAATTATAGTCCCATCTAAATCAAATGCAGCAATAAGAGGTGATGGTCTTTGTGGTCCATATTCCATTACTAGGAGAGAGTCTGATGACTTCCAGGAACATCTATATTCACTATCATCATGAAATGATTCATTCAATGTAGTTTCATCTCCTTTAACATTACTGACTGCTCGCTTCCCAAAAAATAGATGATAGATATAGTTTTCTTCAGTCAACTCAAGCTTGGCTCCAGGTCCTAATGTAGTATATTCACCTTGAAGTAATGTAATGTTACCAGCTTTACATGAATGATACAATTGTCTCACGTGCAGTTCTTTGCTACTAAAGTCTGCAGTCACCTCAACCTACATGGAGATAAAGGTGTCCCTGTAAAACATTGGCATATCCTATAGAGACTAGTATAGGGACCTGCGCAGGCTGTGCTTTCGAGCAACATTCATCTGTAATGGCGGTTAATGGACCTCTACCAAGTACCACCGGCTTCTTATCTTCCAGATCTACAGTACAGTAACTGTCATCATTTGCTATCAGCTGACAAAAGTCCTCCGTCTCGACTACTTGGAGCGATGCCATGTCTTTAACTGCAGTCAATGCACCGTCCACGTCCGCTAATTAAAAGTTTTATGGTTTTTACAAACAACAGGAAGGCGTTACGATTGTTCATTAGTTAAGTTTTTCGTTTACTGTTCGTGTAAGCTGTTTATATCTTTATAAATAGCGAAAGAAGTACAAAACTACGCATTTCAATGTCTTATTACTTTTATAAACAGAGACGAAAAGTATTTTTTAGATAGCAAATACCGTCCTCCATTTTGAATGGGAAAGGAGTGGTGACCTTAATAAATGATGACACAATAAGATAAGGTCATAGCATATGTTGCTGTCAGTGATTTAGAAAGCACATGTCAAGATTGGGTAAGGTGCTTGCTACTCACCCTTTTCAAGTAACTCAGAGACCAAAACCAGAATCCAAGCAGTTTGTTTGATAAAAAGACATCATTTGAGGGTTGAAGAGGAGGGGTAAGTACAAATGGTAAGAGACAAGATGGCTGCCAATCTCTCTATTCAAACTCATTCAGTTATCATTCTGTTTGACATCTATGTGTTTAGAAAGCCAAAAAACATTATTAGAAGATCTTGTAGATTTTCCTTTTCATAACCTAACAAATAACTAAGCATGTGTGTCACATGACTGCCACTGTACTGATATTATGTCATTATTATAGATGATGTCAGGGGCTAATCCTAACCCTCAAATCTGGGACTATAATAGACATCCTATAACACAGGGTTCTCAAATGAGACCACCATTATCTAAAGACAGTGAAGAAGGTGACCACAGTAGTGATGAAGATTTCAGTCCAGGTCAATTAGTCATTGATGCAGCTGGTTACGACAGCCCTCTGGATAAAAGTTTTTCATGTATGCATTTATCTTAATTATATAATTGTAGTTACGTTATAATCTGGCTCTAGCAACTCCAACTACTCCTGGAAAAACCACACCTGACTTAAGGACAGTCAAAACTGAGCCACCTTATTTAGAGAATGATATTGAGTTCAAAGGCCTCACATTTGTAGGCAAAATGGATGTCCTTCAACCACCAAGTAAGTCACCTCACAGAGACTAGTATTAACATTATATATACACAGATCCTCCTGACACAATTTGTCTTTATTCATATCACTGGGGATCAACACATATTGATCTCATTACTCGTAATGTCGGACAGACTGTTGTCCCAATGAAGAATGTTTATGGGAGGATAGTACCTGGTTTAACACGTAATGCTGTATCTAATAGAATACCAAAACTCGGTGCTAAGACTATTGCCTTACCTGAAGCTCATATTAATGTATTAAAGAAGTTACAACTACCGATTACTGCCCGTTCTCATTATTTGGCTGTGACAGATTTCATTCGAGTGTGTGTGTATTATAAAAGGACTCCGCCCTCTAATTTGACAGATTTTGCTAACATTACATCACATGCCAACCCAGCAGAAATCCTAAAAGTATTCAATTCTCAGAAACCAACTTTAGTAACACCAGTGTTTGCCCCACCTCCTGTTTCTATGGAAGGAGAAAACAGGCAATTTCTTCCGCCGATAACTGACCAATCAGAATTCAGCTCACTATCTCCTGAGCGCTTAAATGCAAGTCTAGCTAGCAGTATGGGGGATCATTATCCTAGATTATCTCCTGATAACTGGACTCAAAGTCAGTCTGAGAGTCAGGACGAAGTAACTCCATCAGGTATAATATTATGGTCTTAATCACTCAGTTTATTTTATATAATATCTAGGTTCAAATTTATTGCGGTTTATTACATTTCGTGATGGACGCCGATTATCCATTATAAATGAAGGGGGAATACCATATCTCCTCAATGCTGAACTATCTGATATCTTACCTCAGGCTAATCAGAACGTTATTGGACCTCTTCGTTCTCTCCTTAATATCCCACTAGAATATGCATCAAGGTACATTGTTGTGGTACTTACATATTGTGATGAGTCATTTTAGGCCAACTATGAATGCACTTAAAGCTGCTGGTATAATTGGAATTAAAGCATGTCGAGCTATTATATACAAAGTCTCTGATGTTATAAGAATGCATTCACATTGGAATGTTCCTGTACCACAGTACTTACATAACCTCAATGAAGGAAAGGTACTGAATATATACTATTTTATATTAAGCTGTTATATATCTCATTAGTTTCCTACTGATTTGGTGGATAAATCTATAGTTGTTGAGCGTGTACCTTCTTTACCAATGGAGTCATCTAGTGTTTCAATGGCTGTTCCCTCACATTTAGTTTCTTCTAGTAGTGTTAATTTAATGTCACCCACTGGAACTAAAGTAGATTTAGGTGTTGTAAAGAAAAAAGAGCGTAAAAATTCTCATACTGGCTTACCTCCTCTTAGTGATCAAGGTCAGGTGACTATCATGTGACCTATCTTAGCATTTTTTATTATAGATTTGGATTACAAATATTTACCTTGGGGTGAATCAAAAAGTATCACATTACTGACTCCTCCTACTGGTGAACCTCACGTAGCCATTGCTGAACTTGTAGACAAAGTATGTCCCTACAATACAGACATCATAATTATAATCAATAGATATTCAATCAACGCAGTCAAGTTAGTTTACAAAGAAGAACACGTATGGGTATACCTACAGTGCCAGCCACTTCATTACAGATACATGCTTTAAGAGCTAGAGGTTCTATTGATCCTTCATCTGGTAAACTACTTAGATATGATCTTTGTCTCTCATGTATTTTTTGTTAGGTTATTCTAAGCTGGTGCCATTGAGTGGAGTTATCAGATTAGCTAAAGAAGCTGCCATCTATATACCACCTAATGTCTTAGAAGAATGTCAAAAATATGTTAGTATGTACATATATATGTACTCTGTGTAACTTCCACAATTAAATAACACATTATTTGTTACTTCTTTGCTTACTACTTCAGCCCCTTCTTTGCATGCTTTGAATTTTAAAGTTTATATTTGGAAAACTTACAATACAAATTAACGAACTCAAATTATTGCAATTTTTAATGTGTTTTGTTTTCAATTATTAGGTTCCCATTGAGTCATTGCTAACGGCTGTAGTATCACCAAGTAAAACCACCATGCCCTCAACTCCTAAGCCCTCTCCTGTCAAGACAGTAAAAAAAGAGTCTTGGTCACCACAACCACCACAAGATCTATCCAAACCTCCTATGGAAATGAGACCAGACGTTGCTTCCCATCCTGATGTCATTATACCTGGCAAAGCCTTTAAAACAGGTTAGCTGGTAACATACATTTTTACCTTGTCATCTCTCCTCATAGCTGAGGGCATTCTTTTCCAAGTGAATTGGGGCAAAATTAAGATTGCTGTTTTTACGAGTGCTCGAGGCATAAGTTATGTTGGATTATATCAAATATATGATGCTTTGTTTAAGCATCTTGTAACACGAATGAACTTTAAGATGAGAATGAGAAAGCTTGGCATTAAAAGTATAAGAGCACCTTCCTTTATACGACAAAGTCTTATTAAGCTAGATGCTTTACCTAACTCATCTCCTGTGTGTGGTTTGTTGAGGATCTCTGAAATGGAAAGACTTGTTAAATCATATGATATTACGCCGCCTCAAGTTTTTTACGATCTCTTTTTAAGTAAAGGCAAGTTACAAGAAATGACAGGTCCAGATGTTTTTAAAGACTTCACAACTTCTGAGGAGAAACTAGTTGTATCATATCCAAGGAGTGTAGTTACTGTCACAGAGAATGCTGCCTCTTTTCCTGTCATGGGTCAATCGAGACCTGTTTCAACATTTCCTTCAAAGACATCTGTTCTACAGAGCTTAGCTAAAAAGATTAGTCAAAAAAATCATCGTTTAGCAGCTGCATCGTCAATTCCAGCTGCTATACCCAGCCGTAATTGTCAATCATGTGGACGTAGTTATCCATTAGCAAAGAAGAGATGTGAATATTGTGATGTGTTCTTAGTGGGTCATCCTTGTCACGTATGTAAAACATTAAATTATAGTCGATGTAATAATTGTGTTAAATGTGGTGCTGCATTGGACAATGCCAGACTTAAGGAATTGAGTAAGTCCCTTTGTTTAAGTTTAGTAATGTAATAATATTTTATAACAGGTCCTATGCATTTAAAAACAGAGTTAACGGAGGTTAGTAGATATTGTTGTGCAGGTATATATATTCATTATATTGATACTCTTTTTATAGAACAGAACAGGAGATGAAAACTCGTACTCTGATTTACCCGGTCATCAGCGGACACACTCAGAAAGTTCTATTGATTCTCACAGTCCTATTTCATCATTATTTTCAGCTCCACCTATTAGAAATGCCGTCCTAAAGAACATGTTCCCAAATCAGACTAAAACCAAAGATGACGCAGGAGTTGTTACCAAAACAATATTCAGTGGGAATTTGACGTCATCTCGAACATGTCAAGAATGTGGAACAATAAACTCTAGAAAAGCCAAGAAATGTCAACAATGTCGGGCACCAATCCAGGTTCTATTTATTGTGATATTGTTTCATTCACAATAACAATCTTCTTTTCAGGGTCGTCCTTGTCCAAAATGTTCAAGACCAAATCATAGTCACAGTACAGAATGTTTTAAATGTGGTGCAGCTTTACCACCAACAGCTACTAAATGGATTTTAGGAGGAAGAAGTAAGTTATGTATTATGTATTGGTCTGTTATGAAATGAACATGTGATCAGTTTTCAGAACATCACAACAAGACAGTGCTGCTACTGCTTTAGGAATGACGAGTCAGCAACTTAAGAAAGCAGGTGTGTCTACTTTGATATGCTTAATGGTTTAAGGAATTTACTACATTCAAGAAGATTTGCTATACTTTGGTTGTTAAATCCTTTGTTTGCATGAAATGAAATTTATAGTTAAATTTTCATTATTTAGAAATTATTACTCTATTGTATTATTTTAATGTAGAGGCTAATCGTGCTCCTATAAGTTGTATCAGATGTCACAATGCAAAGAAACACGGTCGCTTTAAGTGTGGTCGATGTGGGAACTTATACAGTGTTTCTCTTCTCTACAAAGCAACTGGAAAAGCAGCCTCAACATCAAAACAGACTCAGGGTCCAGCTGACAAGTCACATGATGGTCAGTGATGTCTGTCCTATTGAGAATGTGAAGTTAAATTTTATTTTATAGATTTACTTGAATTTGCTCAGAATTTAGTTTTAGTTGGTGTTGGTCAAGAACTAGTGCCTGCAATTCTAGAGAAAGAAAAAGAGTTTTCTGAACAGCTCACTCCAGTAGAAGAAGAACTAAATGGTAAACAAAATTTATAAAATAAATCTCATTGTTTTATAATTTCTTTTTAGCCGCTGAGGAGGAGTATAATGCCATGTTAACTAAAAAAACAGAGAAAGAGATTGTATTAGTTGATCTTCAAACTGAGCTCAATGCTCTTCTAGTTGCAATAGAAAAACTCAATGAACAAGTCACATCTCTTGAAGAGAAAGAAGCTGATGCTACAAAAGTAATGGAAATATGCCCAGATCAAGTCAAAGAACTTGAAGAAAAAATGAGAGCGTACTCTGAACTTTATGACAATTGACTATTCAATATTCCTACATTTGTCACTTGATCATCATCCTATAATGTATTTATTATAACCTCATTATTACTTCTCTGCTTTGTACTCATAAACCACAGCTATTTTACTTTCTTAATAGAAACAGTTGCTCAGTTACATTATAATAGAAATTGTATGAGAATAAAGTTTCAAAGTGCTATGTAACACTACATTGATTGCTATGATGTGAAGTTCATTATATTAGGTAGGAGTACACATGTACATGTTGACACTATGTTCTGTTGTTCACTATATACAAGACAAACATTGTGATAAGGAGGAAAAGAATGGCCACATAAGGAAAGAAACATAGTTTAAATTAATCGTGAAACATTTTTAGTCATTTTTCCTATTGCATTGAAAATATGAGAATGCAACTGGCACTATTTTTTCTGAGTCTTGTTGTGCTACAACATTTGGTTAATGGTGCTTTGTTCTCTGGCCAAAGTCCAAATGTTTGTGAAGCTGGAGGAGTTTGTGAAGAAGGCGAATGCCAACTGGATAAATCAAGTGATGACTTGGGTGAAGCATTGGATATATTGAAGGTATATATTGTATCATTATATTAACACTAATAATATTGGGGTTATAGAACTCTACTGATCCAGCTGCATGTGACAAAGTATTATGCAAATTGCAGAGCTCTGTTCATTCACTAGAAAGGATTATGGATATGTAAAGAAGACTGCTAACAGACAGATATAACTAAAACATTTTTTCAACACACACACACACACACTATAAACATTAAAACAAAGCAATAAAAATGAAATATATAACAATATAAAGATATTATCTTAAAAGTTGTCCACTCTAGAATTGGACAACTCGATGACTAAGATTACAAGCTACATAGATAGATCCATCAGTGTCAATATATACACCCATTGGATAGTTTAATGGGTCACTTGTTGAGACGACCTTTCCTTCTTTGTTAAATATCACTAACCGTCCTTCAAAGCTGTACTCTGTTACATATCGATAGCCATATTTATCAATAGCAATCCCTCCTGGACCACAAATTTGTCCGTTACCATACTCTCCAATTTTACGACCATCAATTGTGTAGATAAAAATTCGATCAACTTTTTCATTCTTTTCACCGCAAGCAATATGAATATTACCATCACTGTCAAAAGCAAGGTCATAAGGCTTGTAATCTAGTGTAATGTTGTAATCTGGTTCCCAATCAATAGGAGAATACGATGGCTTAAATATCTCGATTCTCTTATTACCCATGTTGGCAATAAACAATCTACCTTGGTCATCCATTTCCATACCCAGTGGCCATTTTAGCTCTCCCTTAGCTTCCCCTTCTCGACTATACCATACCGGTGGTATTTTAGTATCATAGGACACCTTTGCAAATTGACTTCTTCCAGCATCAGCAACATAAAGACAATCCTTTCTTAGAACAATACCTCTCCCACGTTTGAAGTCACCACATAGAGTACGTAGCATCTTGCCGGTTTCAAGGTCATATACATGCATATTGGGATTACATCGACAGGTAACAAATAATTCATTCCCACGTATAGAACAGTATCGAGATCTTGGGTTGACAATATTACGTAATGGTTTGTATGGTCTGTCATAAGGTCGAACAGATACACGTTTTACAATAGTACAATCATCAGCAATGGCTTTCAAAGTATAGCAACCAGGATTTGTAGGAGTAAATGTACATGTCCCATCAGACTGACAGGATAATTTAAATGCAGTAGTAGGCTCCCCTTCAAGCTGAATATCAAATCTCCAGTTTGCGTAAGGTTTATCTTTGGGTAGTGCAAGTTGTTTAGTAAAACTAGCTACACATGAGATAACCTTGTCATTCTGACTGATATCAGACTGTTGTTCATTGTGTAGCTGTATTCTGCAAAGTTGACTTTGAATATGTTTTGTGATATCTTGGTTATCACATGACACACCTACATTAGTTGCCAGAAAATCTTTATTTAGAACTAAACAAGACTCAATGTCTTTGTCCACCTCTGCCAACTTATCTTCTAGTTTCTCTTCTAGATATATTGAATGTTTAATTTTTAATTCTTTAAATTGTGACAACCGTTCATCTACAATTTCACGTTTATTTTTGAAGATCTTGCGACATTGCTCAATTAATTCTTCTTCTTGTTTTTTTAAAGCTTTACTGATCTGTTCTCTTAATGTTTGTATGTTTGATTGAATCTGATCTTCAAGTTTTTGCTCGTTATCATCAAGTGTTGTACGTATTTCTTGTAAGTCTGATAGATATTTCTCAATTAAGTCACTTGATGGGTTTGACATAACCAAACCTAACAGGGTAAAATCATTAGTGAATAACTGAACAGTGAATCACTATGTATTAACTAAAATCAATCCCTGGGGTTACTAAGGCATAGCCAAAAATCATGAGAAGAAAACTAGTTTCACAAGTTCACTACAATCACACATCACACGTATCAACGCTAATTAACAAACACTATGCAATGCATGTATCTATTATGTAACTCTTACTCACTTTAGAATAGTCAAGATAAACACTCCACCTAAATAAACCTGGGCGAGGTCGGCGAGCTCAATGTCATGTGATCTAAGTAGGCATTAATTAGAATATTATCACATGATATAAAGACAAGTCTGCTAAAGATGGAGGAATGTCTAGTTCTTTTCATTAGCTTGTTTTTACTTTGTACAGGAGACCAATTAACTCCATTCATAGCTTGGTCTAATCGGTGAGCTTTATATCGGCAATGATTTACACTCTTTTATTACTATCTTTGCAGGGATATACTAACTGATGTACCAATTGTTAATGATATAGATACTATTACAACTACATTGGCAACAAAAAAAGATGACATTGAAATGGTCATAATCTTTGCATCAGATAAAGTAAGAGTCTGCATGCTCTCAGAGAATACCCAGAGTAGATGACAAATGAATAGCATGGGTTCTCATGCAGTGATCTATATAGAACGTGGGTTATGTTACTACATTTAGACTAACTACTAGAGGAATTGACATGTGACTTAGCAGTTGTAAACCTAACAGCTAGAAATAGCATGATGAGTAGTGTTGAATGAACACAATATTATCATATGTAAGCCTCGCCCATAACTGCAGTATTGATAATAAGGAGTTAATGATCTGGATATAATAACTGAAGTCAACTCAACTGATAGCTTTTAAACAATTTTATGGGAGATTTGCTCTCAGTTCCATCTCTCACTGTGTCCTTGGAAGTGCTTTGTTTAGCACACTCATTTTATTTTTCCAACTTTCATGAGAAGAAGGTCTTCCTTCAAATGTTATGACAAAGCCTTGGATATCTTGAAAAACCTACATAGTAGATCATATTAAAATAGAATTGGAAATGAGCTGTAGGTGTTAGTACATTTATACATAAATTTATATGGTGGCTATAGATACATAAGGTTGTGTGTGTGACTTCATGAACTTTCTAATATAAAATGATCATGAGTAGAATTGACTGGAGTCATTATTTCAATAGCTCATACCGAAAATGTGTCTCTAATACTGTTTTTGCTCTTGCTTATTATTTATCTATGTGTGTGTGTGTGTACATATGTGTGCATGTGCATGTGGGTGTGGGTGTGTACATGTAAGTGCGTGTGTGAGTGGTGCATGCAGGTATGTGCACATGTGTGTTTGTACATTTATTCATTTTAATTTTATATAATCATTTCATTTATTATAGCTGTCATTTGACGATCTTAGCAAGTATGCTAGTGTGTATAACAATGATGATGATGCACAGTTTCATCAATTAAAAACTACTATCAAAACTGCTGGGTCTTCTTACTGGACTGGATTAAAATCAACTTCCAATGAATGGGTTTCAGACTTGGCTATTAGAATGGGAATGAATCCAACTTATGCTCAAAGTAAGTGTATAGAATTATTGTATAGAGATTGTATTTGGTATAATTTATTTTACAGACTATAAGGAAGCTAAAGGGAAGAAATTTATAGTGATCAATATGAAGCAATCAAATGGGTGGAGATTTCAAGGTAATGCTCTTCTGTGCTACGAAAAATATAGAGTCTTGTGTTAGAGAGTTCACAAATCTGTTTGTGCTACTATTAACCCTTGCTATACTTTTGTGTGGGTAGTACTCAGTCTGTCTGTCTGTCTATCTCTTTATGTTAGCAAACAGATAAAGTACTATTAATGGTTACTGTTTTAATACTACATTCTACGGCAATGACGTTGCATTCAGAGATAGCAAATTATATGTTTATAGTTAATATATTTTTAGTTGAAAGCTTAGCATTGAAGGATGAGCATGAGTAATGTTACTACTACAGTTTTCTTTTTCTCTGCTTAATTGTCTTTGTTGTTGTCTGCTCTTGTTGCTGCAGTCTTTACTTCTCCAGTTGTCATTCTCACCTTCCTTCTTTAATGAATGTACAAATGTTTAGTGTCATAAAATATAATATTGAGTATACCAAATCCTGATATTAAACCTCTCTGATATTCACTAATTAATTTTCAACTCATTTCAGTAAACACAGTAGTGATTAGTCTATACTTTCAATAAGTCATGATAATTACTGATCTGGTGAGCTCGAGTTTTATTTTTGTTTTTCTGCTTGATCTGCTTTTGCAGTCAAACACGACATTGTATTTTGTGGTTTGTGATTTGCACTTACTTTCAGTTGAGTATCAAACTCTGAATTGTGTCACAATTATTATTTACAATTGAGAGTTTTGTGTGACTACAAAGATATGAAACTATAAGTAAGTGTATAACAGCTTCTAAATACAACGTTTACAACAGTGACATTGTTTAGTATTCGATTTAATTCTATAAAGTATCCACTGTTAGTTAGATACATGGACTATATCCTATGTAGTTAAAAGCAGGGATGTTGTCAATTGCTTTATCATATATTAATAACAATTATCATTGCTTCACAATTACCCCATTACCCCATCACCGTTACATCAAAACTTGTAATTATTTATGTAATTAATTGAGTTTTAATTACCATTACAACATCCCTTGTGTCCTAGTAGTAGTCTTAAGACAATTATGTAGTAGTGTGGTCTTCTTTTAGTTATTGTTAGGTTTGGTGCTAGATATACTTTTGTCTGTTTTGAGAAGACATTATGTCTGAACTCTATATATAGCCTCAGGTATTGAATCAGTAAAATTGCTTTCCTTTCTATACAAATTAATTACTTATCTAATTTAATTATTATTATCATTACCCAGATGATATTATTGAGAAGACATTGAAAGAAGTCAGTGAACTGTCATACCTAGCCATTTATACACAATTAGATTATGAGGAGGTAAGAATTCTTTATATATTAACTTGTGTATTAGTTGTAGCAGTATCAACGTGATCGTC
Source organism: Xestospongia muta (assembly GCA_963693285.1). Taxonomy (NCBI): domain Eukaryota; kingdom Metazoa; phylum Porifera; class Demospongiae; order Haplosclerida; family Petrosiidae; genus Xestospongia; species Xestospongia muta. The sequence goes on from OY848927.1 coordinate 1,661,057, forward strand.
GAGATGTACCAGATCTCATTGTTCAAAGTGATTCTAAACCTGGTAGTACTAAGTGGGATATGAATGATGACTGTCCAGTGGGTGGATTGTTCTATGAAACATCAAACGATACCTGCATAATCTTTTGTCTTAAGAATATTTCTACAATTATATACAGTCGTGATAATTCAAGTAATGCACGTCGCTGTTCGCTATATTTTCCTTATAACATTACTTATTGCTGTGGTGATTATAAGTAAGTTTTAATTCTTATCCTATTGAGCTAGCCTTCTCCCTTCATTAGTGATGAAAACTGTAATCTTGATGATGAAGGAAACTCTTCAGTGACTTTGTATTATGCTGTGAATTACACAGCTAACCAAACAGAAACAGTTGGTAATAATTTTTGCGAGGAGGAGTTATTTAATCATGTTGATGATGATAATGATATTATTAACATTGTTGTCAAGTGAGGTTCTTAACCAGTATGAATTGATGTATTTGATTTGTGTTTGTAGATTCAGGTTTGTTAGCCTCACTAATACAACTTGGACTGTTAACATTGCCACAACATTCACTAATATTGATTGGTCTGAATATAACAATTGTACATTTTCAAATATGACAAGAACCAATCCCAATCGAAATCTATACCAGCCGTTTGTTATTAATAAAGATTTGAGCTATGCTTGTGCTGCTCATCCGTACAATATATACAACTCACCAAATTGTTCAGATTGTGATTGTTATGATACCCAAGCAACAGTAACTTTACAAGGACTCCAAGTAAGCTTTTAAAAACCTTCAAGGTTGATCACCTGTTCTTCCTTCAGGTTCAAATTCAGCCATTTACAAATCCCACACAAAGATATTTCTCTGTTGCTTATAACTGTGTGGGATATTTCACTGAAGTTACTTGGATGGGTATTATATCAGTGGCCATCTTAATTCTCATATTGTATGTGTCTACTCTCTGTATGTTTTCTATGAAGAGTATTGATAAGTTTGAGGATCCTCGTGGACAAACAATTACTGTAGAGAAACTGCACTAGTTATAATTATTGTTAATAATGAACATAATTATACTTTTTATTGTTTAGGCTGTTTTATTTCCTACATTGAAACATTTTGTGTGACTTTATGTATTATTCAATATGTTTACACACACAGCATTTGAAAGGGACTTGTCTCAAAGGTCATTGCGTAAGGGTGTACCGGAAATTAAATTGCGTCCAAGTTATAATATTAAAGCACGACCTCGTATTCCGTTTTAGTCTCAATCAATCGGAACATGGCGTATCCTAAGTGTTCTCTTCATCAATCTTATCCTTTAGAATATTACTGTGAAGAATGTCATGATCTTGTGTGTACGTCTTGTGTGTTGTCGCTGCAACATCGAACTCATTCTGCTAAGATTAACGATGTCACTGCAGTCTTACCAAGTCACATCGACAAACTCCAGGAGTTCATCAACCAAGCTAATGGGCATTTACAAGGGGCTGAAAATATCATGGATAATTTGGCTCGTAACGTCCAGTCTCTCCTAGACAATCGTATGAGAGCTGAACAGAAAGTAAAGAAATACTTTTATCGTATGCGTAGCATTCTCAGCGATCGTGAACGTTATTTTATAACTCAGCTACATTTAAGTGTAGATGAGAAGAAGAAAAAAGTCACAGAGAAAAGAAAGTTGGTTAAAGAATCAATGGACAGTATTATATCTAGTTTGAAATCATTGTCAGCCCTTTCTCAACGTCATAATGATGTCTTAGTCTTGCGAGAGGAGAAAGGAATTATTAATCAGCTTATGGAAGATATCCAGAGGATGAGCAATGTACACAGTACATTAGACATACTTGAAATGGATACATCAGTTACAATGCCATGCTTTGAAGATCAAAATTTTGAAAAAATTTGTCGACAGGTAGGGAACCCTGGCTTCCGTACATGTGCACAAGGTTCAGGTTGTTCTCAAGAGTCTAGCCCAAAACCTCTACCAAGATCTTCTCATAATCAAAGTGATGACAATCCTCCTCCAATTCCTCCACGCCCTACATCTGTCAAATATAGAGAAAGTACAAGTAGTATTACTACAACTTTTTCTGACTTCTCTGGTCCTCCACCCTCACCAACTGGCTCCAATGGTTCAACTGACTCAGCAATATCTGGTACTGATACTACTCGTAATGACAATTTTACAGCTAGTGGAGAATTAGGGTCTGAGATGGCACTTGGAAGTCCTCTTCTCAAATCACCTCCTCCTGTTCCACCTAAATCACCAAAGAAAGTTGGTAATTTGCCACAATGGCTGGAAGATTGCAAGAAACAGCAACTACAGATTAGAAAAACACCTCCTCCCCCTACAGTCAACGGTACTAATAAAGAATATGGCAATTTTGTCAACAAAACTAGTCCAATACCAAAACCTCGAACAAAATTGAAGATAATAAATTGTACTTGTGATAAAAATGACCAAACTAAACCAGAAGTGATTACGGTTCAACCCCCCACACCAAACTCTCCAGATAAAATTATTCAACCTTTATTAGAAATATCATCTAAAACAATGCTGGGACCTGCAGAAGGAAGAGATGATACTATAAAACCATGTGGTATATGCGTAGGTTAGTTTTTATTTAGTTGTGTTCATGATTTAATGTCACTACAGGATCTGACAATATACTGATTGTTACTGATTCAACTAATGGACATGTTAGGATGTTAAAAGGAACCGGAAAATTTTTGGACTATGTCGGAAAGGATGTAAGTTGAATGAGCTGTTTTGTTCGATTAAATTTGTTGAATTGCATTGCATTAAGGAAAGAACTGTTTATGTTGCATTTAAGTCTTGTGTTGCAAAGAGTTTGACCCTGTAATAAATGAGAATTATTAGTGTGGCTAGGTGTTGTATTATGAGTAGCTGACTGTAGTAAATTGTCTCCTTCTTATATAGTACATTCTTAGAATTGGACATGACCACATAAAGATAACTACTCTTTAATGAATTAAATATTAAAATAATTATAATCTTTTATGGACTAACTATAGAGTCATTTGATTTAGTGTGTTTACAAGTATATACATATGGAATGTATATGAAGGTATGCCTGTATTGCTATTTTGCTTATCATTATCATGAAAGGGACACCATATTGATGATTATGTTGATTATAGATGTCTATTTTTTACATTGCAGTAACATACTTCTTTCCATAGGATATCAGCGATGCTCGTGTTACAGAGCCGATTGCTGTTACTACTGATAGTTCTGGTAATATATATGTTGCTGACAAATCTCCACCAAGAGTATTAAAATTTTCTAATACAGGTTAGTTTCTTCTTTAAGTTTTAAGTATCTTGAGGTGATGGATGTACTATTGTATACTGGGAAGTTTTTAATAGTAAATTTTTGCAAATTTCTCTGTATTTTTCAAACAATTTTTTTATAATTAATATTTTGTGGTACTCTACCCTTGATTTAAATTGTTCAAGAATAATATTTTTTTCCAAATCATGCTAAATTGTGATATTCATGAAATTTCCCAGTATATGGTACAAACTCCAATGATGCAAGGAATTGTGTAGTAGTTTCTGGTAGACTGACCTGAAGCAAGGTAGCTTTGTAACTTATTACATATGTTGTCTGTACTATAACAGTTGACATTGTTATCCTTTATTTTGAAACGATATTGACTTGTTAAGTTTATAAATACATGTCACTTTCACACTTTCCTGTATTTTTGTGCCTGGTATGCTAAGATTGTTAGGACCACATTTTATGTATACAATTATACTTGTTTGTCTACTTGCATGTGACTTTCAAGTACAACAAATGACATTAACCACAAAGTAACTGACAATGCATATAGCAACCAATGAATATTATCACTCCTAGCATGAGTGCTTCAAGTTTGTGGGTGACAGCTTAGTGTCATCAAAATAATCTTTAGGCCAACTTTTTATACTCTTATTTAATTTGTGAATTTTGATAGTAGTTCAAACCAATGTACTTGTTATTGTCTGTCTATAGTGCACTTTGTCCCATGGTTGTTTTACCTATAGACCATATGTACTTGTTATTATAAAGAAAAATGCGTACTGTGTTCCCTTGTTGGTTTACACTTAGACTACATTCAGCAATTGTGGTTATTGTGGATACAATAGTATAGTGATAGTCTCTAGAGAAAGACACTCTGTGTATAAAGGAATCTTACACATTCAAGATATTTCCTTTAATGAATTATTCAACCACACCCTCTATGTATATGTATCTTAAGTAGGTCCTGTACATGGTAATCATAAATAAAGAGTACCGTATAGCGTGTATTATCGGCGGCGAATTTAATTTGGCGTATTGACGGTCTGCAACAAAATCACCAAATCAAAAACCATCAATAATTTTGCACGCCTCCCTGCATGTGATCACCATCTGCTACCTGCTACGTAAATGGCGTTACTTAGGTATTTCACAAAGAGAACTGTCCTGCCAAATGAAGAACATTGTGCATCCTTATCACCTACTAAACATAAAGGGAGGCCACTACTGCTTGGTCAAGCATCCATCGATCTTACTTTCACCGTTTCATGAGAGTTCATGTAGCGTTATACCAGTAGTACCTGCAGTACCACCCACCGTTAATTAATACCACCCACATTTAATTACAACAATTATTTTAATAAATCGCCAAATTTTAATTTTGCATATTTTGATGGCAAACTTTTAAATATTTTGGCTGCCAATAATACCCGCTATACAGTATATGCAATGATATGTATTGCAGTATGGAGTGAATTTATGATAATAATAGAATGCTGGAACCAGCACACAATTAATTGTTGTAATATGAGGTTCCTATATATTTGTAATACCATTCACTATTTCTTCAATTTTGCAGGGAAATTTTTAAAACTGATATCAAAAGGGTTACGTGGTTGTGAGCCACGTGGTCTTGCTGTAACACATGATGGTAATATTTTAATCTCAGACTGGAACAAGGCATGTATTCATGTCTTTGATTCTTCTGGCAAACATCTAAAACATTTTGGTCCTTCCAATCAGAGTTTTCTACAACCAACTGGTATAGTTATAGACAGTCGAGGACGAGTTGTTGTAACTGACAGAGGCAGTCACCACGTGTGGATATTTACACCTAATGGAGAGATGTTAAACCATTTTGGATGGGAAGGCCACGACCCTGGGGATCTCTATTTACCATATGGTGTAACAGTCGATCTAAATGGTCATATTATTGTCAGTGAGAGTGGCAACCATCGGCTTTCTATTTTCACAGATACTGGAGAGTTTGTTCAATGTATTGGTGAAAAAGGAACTTCTCTTGGTCAGTTTGAATGTCCTTTAAATATTTGTATTAACTCCAATGGCAAAGTTCTTGTTGCTGATGAGGGCAATGGCCGTTTACAAATGTGTGAAATGTGTTGATACACTTTATTGTTAATTGTTGTCACTTATTACAATAAAATTTGATTATTATGGTAATTAAACATTGATCATCTAAAATAACAACGACCAGCAATGGTCTTGAAACAACAAAAAATAATTTTGTCATTATTATCAATTATATAAATTTACGTATGAACAATGTATATAACAGTCAACAGTAATGTTGTCATCAAATTTAATGTAGATAAGAACCTTTTTCATGGATCCATAGGAAATACAGGATTACATGCACAAATACAGTCCTTCATAATTGGTGCATGAACCTATAGATATGTAAGCAAATAGAAAATGAAATGACTTTCTTGAAGTTACCTTTCTCCAGCCACAAGCCCAGTAAAAATGCTGTTGACTGCCTGGATAAGCCACATAGCAACAATCCCAATGAAGTAGTGTCACATAGTCAAGATTCCTGTAACAATGTTAATTACATAAACATATACTTAACAAATACCTGAGATCAGGGTGACATTTCTGACAGTCAGAACAAGTCGGTATGGAGCATTGACCTGCATCTGGGTCAGTACAATACTTGCCCAGTATCCAGCGTGGAAAAAAAAGATGCCCCAGGTCAGTCCAGTTAGATCCCTATCAAGGAACAAAATAACCACAAAGTAACTTTGCTGGCATTCAAAGTCTTACTTTTATACAAAACAAATTATTCCGTGCCCATTCCCTGACTGTGTTTGCAATAGATGAATTAACACCTTCAGAAAACAGACTATTAGGTACTTGTGCTCTACCTACTCTCTCTGGTCCTATATAACGACGAACATGATGTAATAATACAAACTTTAAATCCAACACTAATAACCTTCTGGATCTGGTGGTGTCTTAATACTTGATTTTTTAGTATCATAGTCATCTCCTAGGTGACGTCCAAGTGCACTATAATCAAGGTATCTCAGCAGATGACGTGGAAAGTAATAACTAGTTTAAATGAAATATTGAGAATAAGGTTAATTTGCTTACCTGTTGCCATAAGGGCCTGGTGCTGGCTTCCAGACTTCTCCCGGTCGACCAGGCTGAATAGAGAGGAATTTAGGATCGTCCGGAATTAAGACATTATTAGAAGTAATCTTCACACATTGTACAATCGAGTTTATATTGAAATTGAAGAAATAGCTATAACCTTGACAAGCGGAAACAAAAGCAGCAACACAGACGAGTATAGCTCTACCGAACATCATGGCTCTAACAGCAGAACTGCCGCCCCTCTAAGGTAAGCGGCACCAAAGTTATTGTTGTGGACTTATTCATTTGTGAGGCTCTTACAGTCCGGCCATGTCGCGCCGCCACTACAAAGAGAAAATATCTACACACCTCAAACATGAAAGACAATAATAAATTAAAATGACTAATATAAAAAATGTTAATAATATATTACTAGTGACCACCCCCACATTATTATAAATAAAAGTCTCAGTCCCAGGCCTAGGCTACAAACCTTCAACAAAATACTAAACACTGGAGCTGAGAATAATACAATCCATCTGGATGTACAGTACTGACCGACAACATACAAGAACATACAAGAACATGAATACTTAACGGTGAAACATGATACACGCTTCATTTCCTCTTAAGTAGCAACACCCATTTCCTCATTTTCTACGACCAATCAAAACTTACCACGCACATTTTGCTCAAGCATTATTTACTTGTGACGTCATTGTATTTTCTACAGCAATTTCCTATATATCTATCATGAAGAGAGTCACTGTGTTAGTAATAACTCTAACACTTTGTTTTGTGTCTTTAGTTCTATCAACTGAAGACTATTATCAATTACTTGGTGTCTCAAAAGATGCCTCTGACAAAGAAATAAAGAAAGCCTTTCGAAAGTTAGCCATGAAATATCATCCTGATAAAAACCCTGATAAAGAAGCTCAAAAAAAGTTCTCTGAAATAGCTAATGGTGAGAGTATACTAGTCAGATAAAGTCAAAGAAGTCATTCCTCTCTCTTTGTAGCATATGACATCTTGTCTGATCCTGAAAAGAGGAAGAAATATGATATGTTTGGAGCTGAAGGGCTCAAACAAGGAGAACAACAAGGACCAAATTTTGACTATGATTTCTTCTTTGGCCGCGGAGGTCCTCAAACTCATGGACATTTTAAATTCACATTTGATGACACATTTGAAGATATGCCATTTTTCCAAGATGACCCATTTTTCGGTGATTTCTTTTCTCGTGGTAGCCATCATAGAGATGAGAGAAGACCAGGTAACAAAATGATAGCGAGAATAATATTTAATATTTGATCCATATATCTAATAGATGCAGGTAGACATCATCATCATCATCATTCCTTTGATGACATGTTTGAGGACTCTATGTTTAAAGCTGATTTTGGTGGTAGTTCTGGAGGTAGGTTTCACATACCATGTAGAAATTGATGTAGATTTTATATTATTTAGGTTATTCTTGTAAAACTGTGACAAAAAAAGTCGGAAATACTGTGTCTACTTATACTACATGTTCATAAATTGTTTTTTAAAACATTTAATTTATTCCATTTGATCTATAGTCATATAGAAATTAATATATCGTCATATACTTTCTACATTTTTTATAAAACTGTAACTGCATATAATTTTTGAGTATGGGAGTGGCTTGGTCCTTTAAAACAGTGGACAGTTTTGAAACCACAAAATTTACGCAGTACTACACACTAGTTTTTTGTACAAATAGTTTATTACATACTATAACTTAATTAACCATAACCTCACTTATAAGTTAACCTCCACTATATGAAATGATTATACATAGCTAATTTATATGGATCCTATCCTAAAACTCTTATATGAAGTTATACTGGGTTGCTTACTTTAATTTTGTAGCATTCATTTCATGGAAGGATACCACGTTACTCCAAATATTGAATGCAGTTTAATACTGACAGAATAACCAGTATACAAAATACTTTATTTGCAAAAGTGATGAAAGACAACAACATTGTCATAATATTGTTATATTTGTCTTTCTAAATAATGTGCCAATTATTAATGTATAATTATAGTGTGTGATATACATGTACCAGCATGCATGATAAAATTGTTGCGAACTTAAAATTTTTATAAGAGAATTTCAAAAAAGAAACCTGATGCAAAGTATGATAATGTAAAAGGATTAAAACTGCAGAGGGTGCATGAGGGTAGTTGTTAATGACATGAAACATTAAAGTATGAGACAGAGGCTATATTACAGAATACACAGTAATGTGACTGTTTAAGCTGGTATTTTATTATGCTGATTAGTATGGCCAATCCCAGCCTTGACTTGATGCCATTGGTCACCTAGTGCTCTTGCAAAGTGTTCCTCAACACTGTCTCCATCTGCCAGAGGATGTGACTGCATACTGGATGAATGAGATACATCTTCACGTGCTTCCAAAGAACCACTGCTTCCAACAGAACTACGACCATCTGTGGAGGAAGACGTCAAATCTACATTGACTTTTTGTGGTTGTAACAAGTGACTTTGCTGTTGTTGTTGTTGTTGTTGTTGCTGTTGTTGAAAACTTGCTAATGTTGCTAACTGTTCCATTGTGAGACCAAAGTTTTGAAAAGTAGGTGGTATAACAATATAATTAGGAGTGGTATTAGTAGTACTTGGTACTGCCATTGGTGTTGCTCCAGCTAAGGTCACTGGGGATCGTTGCAAATCAGTAGAATTAACAAACATAACTCCTGGTTGTGCTAACAGCGGTATTCCACCAGGACCTATATAAAGGATGGGAGACGTTCCAGGTTGTGACGTAGGTGATGATGAACTGGCAGCAGCCACAGTAGGTGCTGCAATGAATTGTGGTATACCAGAATTGTCTAGTATAGGAATGAAATTGGGGGTTGTCATTGTTGGTAGTGCTGGAACTATTCCAGGGAAGATTGTACCTCCTTGCTGACTTAAACCACCTGTTGTCATTATCTGTGCATTGGGTATTGCTATAAATGAAAAAATTAAAACATCATTTTAACTATAAATAACACAGAAAATGAAAGTGATATTACATGTCACAATATGGCAACTTCTAGCAAACACATCTAATTATTACCACTAAGGATGGGTGTGATATCCTTAAACCCTAATCAAAACATCCTTAATAGCTAAGCAAAACAAAGGATATGAATTGCATATGCCTATAGCTTCCCATGTGAACTCACTGTGGATTAAGTTAAACATTTCTTGACCAAACACAAACTGTTATTAATAAAAGCCTAGAGTCAACAAGACTTAATCAAGACAGTACAGGATATACAGAAGTAAAATAGTAGCATTTTATTTAAAATGCTATAAGTACAACTATAGAAGTGCCGTATTGTGCTAACAAGTCTATTTATAGCAAGACACGTAAGGAAATGAGAACAGAGAACCAAAAAAGTTCTTACCTTCATTTTTAGGTCTTTCATGATGTTTGTTAGTAGTACCTGTTGCAATGGGACTAGAAAGGTTTAAAAACACTTGAGGAGCTGGTATGCCACCTCCAGGTGGTGGAGGGGTTGTTCCAATTACTGGACCATTGGAAACATTAGGAGAGGAGCTAACAATGAAGTGGAGATTATGTGATGATGTTTGACCAGGAGTAGTTTGGCCATTAGTTGAAGCTCTTGCATTTTCAGCAATAACAATTTGTTGAGGTTCGGTATCTTCATGGCTTCTTTTGGTCGGTCCCTTTATTGGGTTAGAAATGACAGGCAAAGAATTGGACTTTTCTTGGAACAATTTAAGACTACGTCGAAAATGTTCATCAACATCATGAACTTTTTGGTGTTCTATAACAAACTGAGCAGCTTCATTATATTCCATTTTGTTATCATCTTCATCTGATGACCTAAGATAATAGAGTTTAATCATCTGATCAACATGTCATAGCAGATAACTTGTCAGATCCAAATAGGATTATTACAGATTGTTAAAATAAGTATTGTATACAAAATTAACTTAAAGATAGAAAAGAATGGACACAAACTTCTAAGCAATTAAATAAACAATGGTTGGTACCATAAAGTACAAATTATCACATACATGTCCTATTTAACACACTGATAAAGATCAATGTCCTCCAAAACAGCACATGAAGGAAACATGTGTCTAATCAATGACCTCCACAATGCTGTTCTATATATGGCATCACTATATTACTATAGATTGGGTTCAGGACTATAGTGTCCATCATAAGTAAGGTCAATGAACTATAAGGTGATGACACAATGTATACATGACCCATACAATTAATTACAGTTGTTGTTTATATTGCCATTGAAAACACAACAAATTCTGTCACTAATAAAATGAGGACTCAATCAATGACACATTCATTGGTGCATACTAGACCTGTACAATACGTGACTGCACTTGTACAGACTTATTTACTATTCTATGTTACCCACACCATGTCCTAACTAAGATCTCTACACCCATATAGGGCAGAATGTAGTACTATTCCCTGAGGATTTTGGATATGTTTCTTGGCTTAATATTATTACTGTGTCATAAAAATGAAAAACAGAGTCATTAGTGGTATTGCATTTCACATTCATTTTTACTAGACAGTGTCATAGTCCGCTAAGCAACTCTAACACTAACCATCAATTGAAAACAAGTGCAAATATTATCACTATTTCACTCTTCAAAGTATCACAGGATAACTCAACAAGGTGGGTGCAATTGAGTAGCACATTCCGGCTACATTAGGTAAGTAATAACACTAAGTAGGCGTGGTCAGGCAAGAAACTATTCATCACTAGGTGAGGAATGCAAGTCTATGACATAGTCTAGATTCCATGTAAGGGCTACTGTAGATGACAAAACTCCTTTCTATCATATCCATTTTGTCTAAGAGCCAATGCATCTGTACCTTCAAGATTCGTTTATTCTTATAAAACACCTCTTCACTGTATAGCGAGCGTTAATTAGAAGTAATCACTACTGTAAACTCCGTGTTGCTTTTGCAAAACAGTCTACTGTACACAAAGGGTACATTTCATAAATAACTCAATTTTTGAATAAGCTTTTCTTTAGCAATATCTACAACCAATAATAAATCACTTTACAATAATGTATTAGTTACCATCAAAACTGTTCAGTATTTAATATTCCATCTCTCACTGCTAGGATGGCTGCAATATTTGTTTTCAACAAGATAGTGCATATAACAACTACATCTTAATTATATTATATATACAGCTCCTTAATCTATGCTATGGTACACAAATTCTAACTTACCCAGGCCTGTATTTGGTAGGCATAGTTTCTCCTCCACCGCTTCTCGTTAGCTCCAATGGTCTCTTTCGAAGGCTCTCTGAGCGTGTCAACCTGTTATTAGTATGTTCCATATCTTTTAAAAGTCGAATACCTCCTTGCTAGAGCTGTCTCTCTTTTAACTACCTTCAAGTCGGCTTTTACTCGATTGCCTTCAACGACACAATAATGACATATTCTACATACTTCACATAGTGATCAAATAAAATTAATATGTTTGTAATAATAAAACGATGATTATCATATACGGTATTATTATAACAATAGAAATTTTATTCATTTATGATGACATGGTGGAGTTTGATGAATTTTACCGCCACATGATGTCCACTCTGACTCTGTTTTACTCTATAAAATACACATTATGTCAAATACCATCACAGATACTTGAGTGTAAGATAGATTACAATTAGATATAATTTTTACACATAAACACTTTAACAAAATCATATAATATTATCAAAGTATACTGACCTGAATACTTAATGCATGAACACCATTCTCTAGTTCATATGCTACTACACCATTTATTAGGCGATGTCTCTACAAATTAAGACATTATAGTAATATGAGACGCTTCCAACTTACTTGTAAAAGAGGTATACTTTTGAAGTGGTCAGAAACTACAACAATTTTAAAATGAGTTTCTGAATCTGTAGCAAATAAAGTGAGTAAAGTGATATGTAATAAAATATCTTACTTTTGGGCACAGCATGCTTGTGGCTTTCATTGATAACTTCTAAATATGTTGGCTGGTTGATAAAAGGGGGAGATATTATACTATAAACCACAGTTTAGTGTTTTGGGAGGCAACAGTCTACAGATAATGACTAAGTGTTATTGATGATAATACTACATGGGGTATCCACGGCGATGACAGTATGCTGAATACATTATACTTCATTGACTTTTCTCTCTGTGTGTGTGTGTGTGTGTATATTAGGAAACATACAAGTGTAGATGCTAATTTCAATTGATAAGTAAATTAACAGAACAATGGTAAGACTAAAGAGTGCTGTCTGAGTGACATTAAAGTAATTACTGATGTTAACCATATCAAGGAAATCATATAATAACTTAGTCAGCTAGCTACATTGACTGCTAATCAAACCACATTTCTAGTATTGAATACACATGTAACACAACTTGCAAATAATGCACACAGTGAAAGGTTTCTTTCTTAATAATTAGTGTAAGCAGCTCTACTGTAGTGCAAAGTGTTAAGAGGAGTCAGTACAACTGTATTACCACAATTTAATGATAACTTACTAGCTAACAATGTATAATTAAATCTACTGATATCAACATCCTAAACCATGTACTCTAAAGTATATATTAAAATAATATAAGTTTAAGACACAAGTGAAAAAAGAAAAACAATTAAAAAGAGGTTCTTGAATTCCGGTAACCTGATGCTCTCCTACATGCAGAATTGGCAACAGCATTTACATTGTAGTGAAGTGAGCCATTAACTACTTTGCTATGGTCTAAAGCATAGCCACTAAAGAGAGCTCAATATTTTGACTTAATTAATTATCCATGAAATGTGGTCAATTATTTCGACCAATGCTATTTCGTAGAAAAATCTGGTAGATTTGCCAAGTATTACTCAATTAAGGCCAATTTTATTCTGAAAGTAATCACTTTCAATATCAAAGCATTGTCCAGACACTATCCCATGAATTCATAGACCTAGCTAAGACAAGAATTCAGAATCATGATCGGTAGAATTTGACACCAATATCATTGAAATGTTTATCAAGCAGTCAAGACAGATTGTTTAATTAAAATCAGCCACAATGCCATGGGATGTAAATGGTATTAGGATAAAAAATTATCTGAGGACAATAAATATCTCAAATGTCTCAATAATTTTTAACCCATTGATTTCTCAAGAAGGAAATCATTACCAGCAGGTCACCTTTACATCATATGATAATAAAATGGTCGTGCTTTTCTCACAAAGACAAAATAGTCTGCAGACATAGAAATTTCTACCATACATCAGTACACTCATTAGATCATATTACCACTATTCAACTCGCTTTATAAGTTTTCATATTCATGCGTTACAATGTCTAGAACTGAATTGTGTGATGCTTCAATGTGTAACTCTACCAATCTCATTGAATAATGACAAGTGTATTACTCTTATTATTTTGTTTCACTTCCTAGAAAGAGAATACGGAGATTGAGCCTCTACATCTAGTACACGACATTATATTAGCATGATTAAGGGGCCATATTCTGACCCTGGTCTCACTTATGGAGTTATTAACTATTCTAGTCCAAGTATCTATCTTTACTTGAAATTTATCTTTTAATTTTCTTTCAATTGCTTCTTGGATCGGTCTCTGCATTGTCGACTGTATACAATGTATATTATACTCAATAACTATAACTGGTTCATACCTCCATTCTCTTGAGAGTCTTCGTTATATTTAGAATCTGGGATCTCAGCATAGCCTAATACATTATTCTAATAAACGCACACCATTCGATTATAACAACTATTACAGTGCAATAAAACCACATTAAAACAACGATAATATCATTGCCATAACATATATCATTACTATTGTTATAAAATTAAAAGTATGCTCATTAAAATAATATTTTGATTATCTCATAAATTATTTTCTGAAAGGAAAGGGAACGCCTCAGATCCATGTGCTGGAGTGCGAGGTGATTTGAGTCCAGACGGCTGCTCTTCATTAAACAAAAGTCCAGTATAATGTAGCGTTGATGGCTCAGAACTACTTCTCTTGATTTTAGGCATACTATCAGCTAATGCCTCTAAGTCAGCAAGTACCTAGAACATATTATCACATTGGATTACTTTAGTGTACAATACAACTGACCTGATGGAATAGTGGTCTGTCGTCTTTTTTTAACTGACAGCATTTAATACAAAGCTGTTTGAAAGCCTTTGGAGTGTCTTTACGTGCAATACTAGGATCAGGCCTCATAAAACCACAACCAACCATAAATAATATCTAAGAATGGATAAACGGGCAATAATTAGAGTACAACTGGATACCTGATCTCTTTCTTGTACATGTGGATATGGCAATTGTCCAGTAATCAATTCATATATCACAACACCAAATGAATACACATCACAATAAAAAGTATATGGATCTGGTTCTTCCATTCGAATTACTTCAGGTGCCTATAGTTTGAGGTAAGTTATAAGGTGTTTATTGAATTATTTTACCATCCATAATATAGACCCAGTAGGCTGTCTAACTTTCTCATTGCCATCCCATCTTGTTTTAACTGTAGCTAGACCAAAGTCACCAATTTTGACTGTCATATCATCATGAAGAAATATATCTGATCATTAGAGTTAAGGTAGAGAGTGTTATCAACAAGTTATTCAAATTTTGCATATCAGCAAACATCTGTGCATGTTTAAGACTTGAGTATAATAAATGTTATAATAGGTGCACGAAATTCAATGGTTTCAGATGTTACATACTTGGTTCTAATTGCAAACTCAGGCATTGTCATGTGTTGTTGTCATGCTTTGTGTTTAGTCATTTGTATACAAACATTAATTTTAGTCATGAGTCGGCATAATTTGTAATTAATAGATATTTAGTGAACAGTTAGGGCCTTTTGTTTATGTGAGGTTACTAAGAAGGAGTTATATCTAATACAATGAAAGTAGGATACTATTTGACTTCAAATCACGATGAATTATTTGTTTTGCATGTAGATAGCTAAAGATAGAGACAAAGTTATATAATTCAATATGTGCATTATGATGTGTGAGTGTTTGTGTGTGCAAGTATGCATTTGTGTGTGTTTGTGTGTGTAAGCATACATTTGTGTGTGTGTGTGTGTGTGTGTGTGTGTGTGTGTGTGTGTGTGTGTGTGTGTGTGCAAGTATGCATGCATTTTTGTGTACATGAATGCATGGATTTTGTGAATTCATGTGTAATGACTTACTCCATTCCCTGTGCTGTTTGACGGCAAATATCAATAATTTTGTACATTTCAAACTTCTTTTCCATGACATGGATATGTTTGAATAGCGTTGAACCATCACACCATTGTGTTACTATTGTTAACTGCGGTTTACTGGTCCAACCCATAAACAACAATATATTTGCATGACGTGTTTTCCTATAAAAAAGTCAGGTATCAGAACAAAATTCTGCATAATAGATTGAATATGTGTACATTATTTGAGATATTTTCTCATGCTATATGATACTCTAGTATAGTTTACCAATATCATTCCAATTCTATTCTATGAATAGACTAATTATTTACTTCAAAATATATTCTTTTTGACCATAACATTCTTTACTAATGAGGTATTTGATACAAATATTTATTATGTTACACACTAATACACACATAGATTATAGGAGTATTACAATTATTACTTGGTGGGTGACATCAATGACTATTATTACACACAAAGTAATAATTATTGTAACTATAACTTTAATTTTGACACTTTGTCTCAGGAAACAGTTATCACTGTAACAGTACTTTACCACTCACATAAGGACAGCAACTTCATTTTTAAAGGCTTGCATTTGTTGTTCAGTTGGATTAGATACATTGAGTTTTTTGACTGCTACAGGACCTATATATAAAAAACAGTTATTTTTAGTTTTCATATTATTTACAACAGACCATGCCATTTTCCTTTGAATACAGTTCCAAAAGAGCCTGAACCAATGCGTTCTCCCACATCAATCTCATTATAAGGTATCTCCCATACATCAGTACTATCACGATGCCGTACCTATAAAACAGTTCAATAAAAGCAGTTTATTTAAAATTTCATACTTTTCCTCTCTTTTCCTCTGACGAGAGTCGCTGTCTCCTTCTTTGAGATGGCAAAGTACTACTATGATAACTTGTAGAAGACCGTCCTGTAGAACCTAGACCGCTGTCTCCACTGCTAAGAGAAGCTTGAAGAGGAGCTAAATGTAACAGTACATGGATCTAGCTCACTTAAAGTATGTGTCTTACGTCTAGCTCCTGTAGGTGTTTGTAAAGGTGACTGACCAGCTGAGTAACATGGACTTAAGCTATCTGGTGTCATGGAAGTACGATCACCAGATGAACTTCGACGCTCAAGACTACGATGACGATTGTGGCGCTCTGAAAAATGCATTCTAACAAGAGAATGCTAAATCCAAACAACAAATATATAGAGGACTACCTTCTCTCCATTGATGATCTACTATCAGTTGAATTTCTACGTTCTTTATTATCATCAGAAATATTACTACTATAATCTAAATTACCGGCACTTGACTAAAATATACAGATATGAATTACCAAAATAAATTAGAAAAAATACCTGTCGTTTATGACCACGCCTCCTTCTTTCTACTCTCATAGCATCCATACCAGTGTGGTGACTTAGTACACCTTCTGCTATAATACTATGAGTACCACGTCCAGCGTGTGATACATGATTACCAGTATCTCCAAAGACGCTATTATCACCAACAGACTACAGAAATATATCATAATTAACGCCAACATGTCATAATTTTGAGGTATGAACTCTATCTCTTTATATAATCCAGTGGTTGTATATTACCATTATAATAATAATAAAAAGTATCTGGTTTGGGTTGTGCTTTGGAATGCTAAGTCACTATAGCAAATACAATCTGTAATTTGGTTTATATGTACTGTGACAAGTGTACTTTCCCTTACATGCAAATTAGGATAATTATGTCCTGTCACTAAAAGAGATGAATTCATTAAGTAAGGTGATGGAGGAACCAATATGGTAACACTTGTGGGATGACTGCTACTATACGATGTTTGTTGAGAATCCTAACATAACTAATGTAAGGCTAGTCTTCACAGAGAGAGATATAACTCACCTCATTGTTAACTGGAGTATATAAAACATTAGGAGTTGAAATCGAACGTTCGCGTGATGTACTTAATGTTTTAGGAATAGCTCTAGGTTCTTCATCTCCATTTTTAACTGGTACTATTAAAACATAAGTAAATGAAACAATGAAAAAACACTAACCTAAAAATGGCTGTTGATTGAATAGTGTCGGAGATGGTGGGACAGGACTTGATGGCTGAGGGGATTCATCAGATCTTTGAGGTTGCTGGGATAGGATACTGTGAAAGAAATTATTACAAATTGACATAGAACTAGCATTGTAGTCTTCTTACTAGGCCATGATTAAGTCATCGTCCACTCCACCACAATGTATAGGTACTTTGGTACTGCATCGTTGATGATAACGGAAACCACATGTTTCACAGCGAAATCCTTGAAACAAGAGCTTTTTACAAACATCACAAAATGCTAATGTGATGAAAGTCTTTCTAACCTAAGAACAAAAGTATTAAATGTAACAGAAATCTGAAGTATGTAAATTTACAAAGTTATGATGATTAGTAGACACCAGTCTTGCATTATCCTCAAATTCAACAAATACCTTCCAAAATACAAGAGATATGGCAAATGACTTGATTAGTAACATACCTCTTGTCCAGACAATAAACTTGTATCAGTATTCCAGTCAATAATGATACGAGGTGTTTCAGTATAAACTATACAGTTATCAGGAGTGAGATCACGAGTTTTCATGGCCTTCTTTAATGCATCTCGTATTGTCACTCCCTCGCGAACAGACACCTAAGAAATAATGGTTTACTTATAATTATGTAAGATATTCTTTACATACAATAGTTCTTTGTCCTTCAGGTAAATGAGCTCTTATTAAACTGTTACTTGGCAGCGGTGATGAAGGTATGGGTTGTTCCGATTCTATAGTAGTCATTAAATGTGCAGGAGGAAGAGGTGGGAGATAAGATACAGGAGGAGAGAGGGGACATGATCGGCTAACTGTCAAAGGACTCCTATATAGAAAATTAATCCAATTAATTGTATGATATATTTCAGCTTACTTGGGAGACATTGGTCCTTGAGGAGATTGGTTAGAACCATCAGGTGAGCTACTAGATGCTAGTTCTGCTGAATCACTACTCTCCCAACCTATAATATACACAGAATATCAACAAGTTCATTACCTATTAACAACCTTGGCCAGTGAGCTCTTTTTCTCTTCTAATTAAATCTTCTAGTCTTTTCTTTAATTCAGATTCCTCCTATTAAGGTATCATAATAGAAGATAAGACTGTTTATAAGTGCATACTTCAACAACAAGTGATGTCCTCTGATTATATGGAAAAGTTCGTTGTATCTCATCTAATGTCCGACTGGTTGATCGTATGACTTCTCTCAAAGCACGTACCTGATATAAAGAGCATGCTTTCAATATGAGTGATATATTATTAACATAGTTACCTCACGTGATGATGAATTAGGGACCTCATAAAACTGAGCAGATGCCATGACTGAAAAAAGCTACTTGAAAGAAACAAACATATGGTATTCTAATTAATGCCCTACCAAGTGTACAAACAACAATAGTAAATTACTACTATCACTATTATTTGACATACACGAAACACTTTTTATCATGCATTGAGTTTCTATAATAATTGTATAGAAAACAACGTAGCAAGTCGATATTAGAAAAATACATGTAAATATTTTTTTTTCTTTTCAGAACGAATCAGCAATGAAACTTAGTCACTTACAAAAGGTTAGGAATAACTGATGAAGAAACAGCTAGTATAGAGATTAGGCTGGTCAGACAAAGAGGACAGTAGTGGTCAACACCACACCACAAACCATTGTTGATAGTTCAATTTAAAATTGTTATCGGCTATCGAAGTCAATTTTTAATGTGTTTTACCACACCCTTCGCTGCATGTAATCAAAATAAAACGACAACGTGTTGATGCCCTTGTCAATTTTAGTCTTTACGGTTCCTTAGAAGATTACAGACCACAGACTATTTCTATTGGACGAGACTAAACTACCGGTATTGCTGCTGGCTGCAACAATGACAGGTGAGAACAAATGCAACATAACAAACACACCTTGTCTACTAAATGTAGCTTAAATATGTAAGAGGAAATATCGAATGTACTTCGTTTATATGTTGGAAATACTAACTCTACTGTATTAGATTCCACATAATTCGTATAATTATATCAAAGCTAGACTGTATGTTCATTGATAACAGCATTCTTAGTAATATAGCTGGACACTAATCTATGTGAGGAGTATTTCTCACTGTTTGTTGCAGTTATTTGCTTATTGAGGTGCTAACTAGTATAATATGTTTACTATTGCATTCATCAATCAGTTGCTTAAATTTGTGCATTTTGCTTAAATTTTTCCAAACTTTCACGTTGTCAAGTATATAAGTGAGATTAGAAGACATTACTAGAACATAATGTTCTTTGCATATAGTTATAGAAAAGACAGCACGAATTTTGGGCATGACTACTTAATGTCTTTGTTCAGATTTTACTTAAAGAAATCCGAAACTCCACCGCAATATAAACTGTAAATTCTCGTGTAGTAACTAATATTATTACAAGCAGCATAAAGGCATGTTGTTAATTTTGTGTAATTAGTATGTTTGTAACATGTTTCTTATCAGTACTCTCTACATACCATAATATTTTGACCTAATTAATGATGATTTGTTATTGGTAATAACTTCATATTCTAGAAACCACCAAATGTCAAAGTACACAGTTATTATAATATTACTACAATTGGACTTGCCCTTGACTTCCTCTAGGGAATAGATCATAGTTTCGATTATTAGTTTGACAGTTATTAGGTCTTGTGTCTGAGTCATGTATAGTAATATTGAGTTCATAGGAAATAGATGTCACTAGCAACCATGTCACAGACATGTTGCAGCTGTGTTGATAAAAGGTATCGGTCTCATTTAGTTCCTGCTTTGTTTGATGTGTTCTCTTTGTAATACATACAAGTGTATTATAATTATATAACGTGTCTGATCAAAAGATCTCTGATAAGTCTTTGATCTATGACCAAATACAGATCTACAAGGAATAGCTTGTATGGTTACTGACCACCTGTCTTGACCAGATTACTAAATACACACTTGTTGGCTTTATTCTGTAGTATAAGTTCCTTATAAGGAAAAAATTAAGTAAATTACATATAATTGGCTATATATAGGGTATATTTGTTGTTCTTTACATGTGAAATATGAAAGTGAATTTTAATACGGTCTCTTGATAATAATCACTCATTGTTTCTTTTGTAGCTATTAAAGCTACTGCACTTACTCCTATTAAAGAATACAAAGGACCGTGTACTTTCTCCTTGTCAAAAAGATCCCTTGCTATCAAAACAGATGACCCATCTACTACTGACTTAGGGACATGGCCATACGAATGTATTCGACGTTTCCATTCTCAAGATCTGAACTTTTTCAGTTTTACTTCTGGTCGACGTGGACCTTATGGTGTTGCAGATTACAAATTTCGCATTAATGAGCATGAATTACTTCAGTTGCAAAAACTTCTGACACAATATACTGGTATGTAATACTACATCTATTGTAATTGCCATTAAATTTTCTTTCATTAATTTAGGGGCAAAATTTGATCCAAATCAAAGTAATAGAACGACTAGTGACGCAACATCTTTGTCACCTAGACTGTATCCTCATCATAACACAGTCCCAAGACATATACCATATTCACAGACTGATTTTTCACTTCCAGCCCCATTATCTCCGTCTCCTAATCAACCTGGATATAGTACAACACATATTTTATCACCCTCTCATGATGCTAATTCACCAGACGAAGGCTTAAAAGAAAATTTTGCATACAAAAGATCAGATTCTCCACGTTCAGGGGGATCTCCCCAAAGTTTAAGACATAGCTTTAAAAGGCGACCTGGATCTGAATCACCTAACAGTGACAGCCTTCACGACTCTGGCAAACATGACAGTATGTCTTCATTACCTGGTATGCCTAGTCATTTGTATGAAGATGCAGAAATGATTCAGGCACTAACATCTGATTCCAATGGTCAGAGTGGCTATGATAAATTGGAAAAAGCAAGGGAGGAAGCATCGAAAGTAATAGATGGTATTACTCCATTATCCATTGAGCAACATTTGACAGATAGTACAGTTGAGAAGCGCATTAAAAGTCCTTCACCTAAGTGTGAAAGTGAAAATCCTCCACTTTCTTTGCCTTTAACTGATACTGAGGTTCGCCAACTGAAGAGTTTCAATAGAGAACCGTTGATTAACAAATCAGCTACTATCCATGATCGTCGTAAAGCCGATTACACATACATTGAATTATCTGACTCATCATCTGAATATGGGGGTGACAGCCGACCTACCTCAACATACGATATACCTACTCGCCTTGCCTCACAAATTACTGAAAAACTATATGACATTCCACAAAGCCAGTCAATTTATGATGTCCCTCCACCCCCACGACCAACCAGTAATGGTTCTTCTCATACTTCTTCTATTTATGACATTCCTCGTTCATCTGTTCGTGACTCTATGACTGCCACACAACGTGCTCTTCCTCACTTACCTACAGATTATGTGAACATCCAATTAGGAAGCAGAAATCCATCAGATGAAACATACTGTGAAGTACCCGCTCCTAACAAAAACATTACACAGTCAAAGTCTATGATCAATATGTATCAGGATATACCAGAGCATAATTTGTATTCATCGCCATCTGATACTGCATTGAGACGAGTTGAAAGTGCTAAAAGAGTCCTTCTACCTGGAGAAAAACTAGCTCAAGACTTAGCAGAAGAGGAGGGTTATGTTTTTGTTAGCCCTGCTACTCGACCAGTATTAACCACTCCACCTCCGAGATCTCAATCAACATCTGCACAACATGATGTACCAGAAGAACCTGTGAATGATGAATATATTGAAGTACGAAGAAACAATAGTGCTACTAATGTGAGTGTTTCCAGTGGGACATGGACAAAAAGAGGTAAAGATGGTTACGATAATGTTGAAGTGATACCAATACATCCAGTACCAAGTGCTCCTGAACCAGTAATTGATCACGATTATGTCAACTTTCCAATCAATGTTAGGAAATGGAGCGATGGCTACGAAGAAGTGAAAGAGCTTCGCACAAAGCTTTCAGTATCTAGTGATACAACTAGTGACTCTGATGTCATTATTACTACTACAGAACCAGATACCACAGTAGATCTGCATGATCTAAGTTTATCGCCCACTCAACTTATGTCCACAGAATACATGCACACAAACAATATACATGAAACACAAGACAATACACAAGATAATACAAATGTTCCCAGTTCTATTCAGTCTACACCATCAGAAGAAGGTGGCAGTGACAACCCATTGTTGTTGTCTGGTGATCCAACCAATAAAGTCACTATTCCTAAGAAAACAATGATCCCCATTGCTTTAGGAAGTCCAGAGACAAGTCATATGCTTCTTGCAAGGAAGAGAAGTTTGACTATAGGAGATCCATTAGATGCGAAAGAAGCCAAAAAACATACATATGAGAATGTACCAGAAGATCAATACCCTCCAGGTGCTTTACCACCTCGCTCTTATACCAATGATGTCCCTGCTGTTACTAAAAAACCAATGCCGTTGCCACGCCCTGCTACTTTGAGTACAATCACTGTATCTAGCAGCGTATCAGTGAAAAACGTTGAAGAGAAAAAAGTTAACAGCAACAATGAATGTCAACAAGCTTCTCTCTCACTGACTGCAAACAGCAACCACAACAATAATAAAGTGAAAATGTTGATACGACAATTCAGCAACAACTAATTTTTTGTAAAATGAGAATTTTATTTTTTGTGACTTTTAATATAAATAAATGCCCTTAAATTAATTAACTATTGTATAAGTTGTTTTATGTTTTTTTTGAACTATAAAAATTCAATACCTTCAAATCTACATAAAGAAAGGATATTGGGAAATTCTAAAATAATAACAGTCACTTACTTGAAATCCCCAATTTTGGTCTCTTCAAGTAACATTTTGCCATTCAAATCAAATGCTAGTATATCTAACAACATTATAGATAACTCCAGTCTATAGTCTGTTACTAACTTACACGAAGCAACGGTCCCTTTATTTTCCTCACTCTTTAATGCTACAATAATTCTATCTTGAGTGCCTGGTATAAATTTAAAGGAAGAGAAACCACGATATTGATTCCATTTCTATTAAAAAAACATGAAATCATAACAGTTAGTACATTTAAAATATTACAGTGATTTTTCTTGATCTTATAGAATGGAAGGACTCATCAGCAGTAATAAGAATATTAGTAGCTCTATGTTCATCATCAACATCATTATAACTACCATATATAAAACTATGGAAAACAGACCAATGACTACAGTGGAGTGTACCTTTCATGGCTAGCTCGTCGTGGTAAAAAGAACCATCTCTTATGAACATCACTCCAACATGCTGACTCATGTATCAGATATCTGTTTATAAACACACTTCAAAATTAGACGAGAGAGGAGGTCATTTAATTACCCAGGTGATTTAAAACCAGCTTGTAATTTCATAGCGTTGTAGTTAGTTGCCCAAGGCCAGTGTGTCACATGACCAATTGGACTAATCTTTTTGATATATTGTGGATGATCATTGACGAATTCCTATATATGACCATCATTTCATTATAATTCCTGTGGTAGATACACTTACACCTGAGGGATTTGTCCACTCTTTACCCAGTCCTCCTATATACACATGATGGTCTTTAACAGTCATCCACTCCCCTTTAAAGCCTTTACTAACATTACCAGGGCCATCATTAAGTTTCACCCACGGAATTAATTGACTACCTTGTATTTCAAATACTAAATAAACATATTACAATAATGCGATGGATAAAAAAGCCAGTACTTACCCACACCAGATCTATCATCTATAGTTAACAATTTTCCATTAAATACTAGTAACTCAGATAACTCGACTCCACGACCTTTTTCTGATAAATGAGACTTCAAGATGACCTATGAATGAATTGATAATCAGTAATTCACAAGTCGTTAGTGTTGTCTAAAGTGTTGTCTAATAGTCTAATGACTCTAGTTAACAGATGAGGTGAAGAGAGAGAGAAACAACAGAAGCTGTATCCAACATGTGTTCTAAAAAGCACAAACATTGTACTAGTTGGAAAGCTAAGCACAAGTCATGTCAATGGACATTGTGTGTACTCAATATGAGTTTGTTTACCTCATCTTATCAATCTTTTAAAAGCATAAACAATATAACTAGTTCAATAACTGATGTTCTGTGTTTAACAACACTTGTTTACTTACCTCTTCTATCCAATCTACAATCACTCTAGCATTGGCAGTGTCATAAGTTAAAACACCTTTTTTTAATATACTTGACCATGTGTACGCCTGATCTTTTATCTACAGTACAGGGGATATAATTAAAAACAACATTTAGTACAACTTGGTACCTTAGACTCTTGATCCTGGTCAGCGACTACAGCTATCTTATATTTAATGAGATTTCCAATCTCTAATAAACAGATATGTAACATGTTATAATTTTAGTAGTGTTGCTTACTTGTGGGTGGGGTCAGTGGATATGAACTATTATAAGTGTAGTATTCGACAAAGTCTTTGCTACTTTGACTTGCCAATACTCCACTGGTTTGCTGTGATAACGGTTTTTTTGATGGTAACAGTAAGACTATAATGACCACCAATAGAGTGAAGAGTAATGCAAACAGTCCACGTTGAGGAATACGTGCTGTAGAACGCATATCACCACCACCACCACCACTCTCCATCACAATAGTTACATACAAATATTTTCAATATTACTTGCATTTACTTACTATTAAGCATTTTCGGTCAGAGTGAGTTGGGAATTTCCCTGTTCTGCGTGCTGCTCTTATAAAGGCTGGTCCGTTTATTTAGCAGCTATGTAGAAATAATGAATTATATTCTGCTCTCTCTTGTTATTGCTGCAACAGCAGGTAAGTAAGTATTATAGTAGCACTACAAAGATTCCTCAATACAAATACTATAGTTTGATAAAATTTCATTTGATAGTGTTCTCTGCTGCTAAACATATGCAATGCAAAGTGGAATGCAGTCGCAAACAGAAAATTGAAGATCTGGGATTTAGTAAGTGTGTTAATAGTAAATAATGTATCAGTTAATATTACAACAAACACATATTGTACATTGAACTTAGAGAAAGTGAATGACTTTCTTATGTAACGTTACATGATACAGTGAGATGTAACACAAGTATTGGATCGATGATCAAATATCATGTAATATTGCGTAATTGTTGCTGGGAGTGATCTTAGTGTTTGCATGACATTAGCAATAAATATGACATAAATGAGAATGAACATACCTGAGATTGCCAAGGCAAAATATTAAATTACAATCTCCAAGAGCAACGTGCACTTTTGTTTCCATTAATTACATACCTTTCTCAACCTTCGCAGATATTGCTATGGAACCACTACAAGTTGATGTTGGAGAATGTCAAACTACATTACTTAATACAACTGTAAGTTAAGTTATATACATAATAGATGCCAGCGCATTGTTTCCAAGCATTGTCAATCATCACAACTCATTTTTTCCTAATAGGGGTGCAAATTAAAATCTGGCAGTACACAACACAATTGTATTAAGCAGTGTATACCACGAGCACATGAAATCAAGGACTACAATAATAGAAGTGGCCCAGTGAAAGTGGCTGTCATTCGATCGTGTTACCCTACACGCCATCATTGTCTTGAGACCTGTGAATTGAAGCCCCAAGTATTATATCTGTTCCCTAAAACTAAATATCAAACTCGTGTTGATATTAAAAAATGTGCTGGACAATGCAATGGTATTTATAATGAACTTTGCAATTTAGTTTGTTGTGATATGTTATGGTAGATAGTGATTATTCATGTGTGCCTACAAAGACAAGAACAGAGTCAGTAGAAGGACCAAATGGTAGTTAATATTGATACTGAAACATTACTAGTTCAATAATCCACTGATAGGTCCAATAACTCTTAATCTCATTGAAGAGTGTAGATGTCAATTTGCAGTATGTTATAGGCGAGACTACTATAAATCATTTTGGAATTATTCATACTGTGATAATAGTACTTATGTCAGAGAAGAAAAGGTATTTCTCTTTATACCTCATTAGAGTTGAGATAATTCTTTACAGGTCATCAATATTGGTCAGTGTATTGGTGATTGTAGCGGAGTTCAATTACCTGGAAGGTGTTATCCGTAAGTATCAATATCATAATAAACTGGATGAGTTGTCTCTGTATTATAGATCACAAACAAACTGTCTACTATATATACCAGGTGGGCCATCTAAATGCATTCCAACAATGCATTCTACAGATAGTTACACTAATGAAATGATGGAAACTCGTCCTGTTCATGTTATTACAAAGTGTGGTTGTGGAAGTGGTTAAAAAGACTGCTTGACTGTCTTCAATTATATTGTTTTTGACTATGCATATCAGTGCAACAAAGCATTACTTTTCCAATATCATATCAGTTCATAAGAAGTATATTTCATAAAGAGGAACACAGTTTTATACAGCAAATGTATTCGTGTGTTATAAATTGTTTTTTTAAATGTTTTCTTTAATTGATATTATATAATAGCTTGCAACAAACATTATAATATTATTAGGAGAACTAAAACACTATTAGATAAAATTACTTCATGTTGAGCCACCTGTTCAAGTTAATACTAGTGTCTAAATACGTTGTCATACTGTATAACAATGTATTTTACAAGGTCAAAAACAAAATTCTAAGTATGGCTATGCAAGCTAATAAAAATTAAGTCAATCTCAAAGTCTTGACCTCAGTACCATTTCTGATTCCATTTGAGGGAGCATATAAGCAAAGTGTGATTCTATAACACGAGAGAGAAAATAGTAGTCCTTGTATGTATGAGCCATAGTGTATAAAAGAAGACGATTCATTGTAAATTCAAGGCAAGCAATTTTATAGTCTTCAATGAACCTAAGAATTAAATGGAAAAAGAACATACATAAATATGATGTATATATATATGTATTGAGTAACATGTTGTTACAAGTGTACTATATATATTATAGCATAGGTGGATAAGGCACTTATATTTTTTTTGGGGGGGGGGGGGGGGGCTCACATCATAACTATGTGATGAATATACAGACACGAATGTACCCATAATGCAGAAACTATGTTTGATATAATCACAATCAGTATTACCAACATTAATTTAAAATGTACCAAAGTATTTCCTTTGTTCATCATTTACCATAGCAAACTCATCAGTTATGCATTTGGGTACATCAATGACCAGACAATTGTTAAGCTGTTTTCCCATCATTGTGGCCTGTAAATAAGTCAAAATGTTGTTTCATCAACACCTATAAGATTAACTGAGATTCTTTTTGTGGGCTAGGTAGCAAGCAAAAAATCGGAGGGGCTGAGCCCCCCTTTTCTAAATATTGGGGAGCTCTAGCCCCTCCAGCCCCCCCCCTTCAGCCTCCTATGTATAGAAATGTTAAGTACATACCTTTTCGTGGGATAAGAAATACCAGAAAAGTGTTCAAAATGAATTCTATAAAACTCAATCAGTTCCAATCTCAAAGACAGACTAGTAGCTACTGGAAGAATGAAAGCCAAAAACTCAACCACATCTCGTTGAGGAATATCAATTCGTGCTAATTCCCAATCATACAAGCACATGGTACGTGGATCACTAAAAGGTAAGTCAGTGATGGTGGTAGTGGTAAGATCAAGAGTTGAAATAGATGATTTCCTGAGGCACATATTTCGAGGGTTACAATCACAATGGACTAATGTTTTGGGAGCACTTTTATAGGATGCCCAAAATTGAGGTATCTTCTCAATTGCCATTTCCGTAAATTGTACCCTATATAATAATATATGAAATAGCATAACAAATTCTAATTGCAGTCAACTAACTTTCTTTTAGACCATATCTCAGGGAACTCTGAACTAGCGTGTCCTAACAAAGCTACCCAAAGTGGTTGTAATGACATCATTTTTTCCATTCCAACTTCTTCAAGCCAAGGTGTAGAGTATAGCCATTCTTGTTTGGCATAGAAGTAAGCATGTAATTTAGCTATGTCTCTTAATACAACCTATTATTATAATAAATATAAATTGAATAAAGTCCTTAAACAAACCTTAATGTCAATAATACTCCAATCAGATATGTCATCTGCAGTATTAAGATGAGTATAGACATTTTTTGTGAGATATTCCATAACAATTACAAAAATGTCCTAATAGTGTCTCAATGACTTTAAGAGTCTCTACTAATAATTGTATATACCTTTTTAACATTTTGTATTGTGTAGTATATCTTAGGAGTCAATTGTCGTAATACACTGTCATTCAAAGCAGCTAATCCTACTTCCCTAATATGACAATTCCTATAAAATAAGACATATTAATACTTCACAATGTATACAGATGTCATTATAATAAGTCAAGAGTTTAAAGAAAGTATTACTTAAATCCTGTCTCTGTTTTATGCTTTTCGTGATTAACTGCCAGAACAAATCCACAATTCTGTCCCATTTTATTGACCATGTTACAAGTTTCAAGATCAAGTGGTTTTGATTTCACTACAACTGCTAGCTGATGTGTCTTACCTATGAAAGTAATAGATAATTAACATTATGGCTCAATAGAAGTTGTATACACACATACCATTTCCATCTTGATAGTTAATGTCATAACCAAAGTGTCCAACTTTCTTTGTCATTTCTGATTTAGTGAGTTCAGATATAATGCTGTTACCTGTATTGATCTGGAAATATGTAAAACATTAATGGTAACACATACTGTGTACTCTCTGATGTAAGGTTATTTATGTTTTCACACTGTTATATAGAAGGATACTTAAGCTTTTCTACAAGAAAATTGTGTGATCAGATCATTAGACCAAAGAACTCAGTTTTAAGAGATCCTCCAAATTATAATTGTAAAAATTTTTCTAAGATTTTTTGATGCCGTAAATTATTTAGAGCTGTAGTGCTGCTAAGAAGCATTTCCTTAAGTTAAAGCATAGGTTGTATATTAAAAATATGTTATATCATAATGGCTAGATCCAGAGTCCTGGCAGTACAAGTAGTTTGGTGAGTTTTCAGCTGGATTTGCCAAGTATATGAAAGAACTTGCTGTCAAGAACATAGTTTAGTTTTACTTAGTTTATTTTATTAATCATAATTATTTAAGTGAATTTTTATTGGACAGCTTTGATAAAAGTAGCTTGAGTCTCAAAGTGTCTTTTAGCAAGTTTCTTAAAATAAAACGAGCAATTTAAGTGACTTTACGTTCGTTTACTGCACACATTTTGTAATGTATCACAAAGAAAAATAATTACACAAACAACCTTTGATTAATTAAATAGACCTTGGTATTCCATGTACTGTTAAGAAATTTATGTTTAATTGTATAGGCTTTGTGCTGCAGGGTAATAAAACGTTTTGAGACATGGAGTGTGTTCAAATTTTTTCATTCAATTGTATGTTATCACATGATCTGTTTTACCTGTATATATATATATATCCATACATACCAAGTGATCTTAACAATGTTAGGACTGTTTGGCATGCTTCTCATGTACTGTGTAGAAAGATTGGGATAAGTGTTTAACTCACAGAGAATGGTTGCCATTTTATTAGAGTACCAAGCCCCTTTATAACTTCACTAAAGAAGGCATCATTGATATGACTATCTCTCAATCCATTCTCTGGTCTGTTTCGACCAAGCTTTTCATGGGACAATGCAAAGGTACCATTAGCCATTGCACCAAGGGTGGACAACTCCAGTCCAAGGGCAAATCCTGCAATGATCTCTCCAAAACGATTAATATAACCCTGAGAAATGACACTGTTATAACAATTTAATCACAACTAACTCACTGTTCCATAACAACCAAGCAATTGCAAACACTCTTTCTGAGTACCCAGATTGGTTCCTCCACCAACAGTCCCAATGATCAAACTAGGTAGGACAATAGCTGCATATAAACCATTCTCTGTAGGCTGATCTCCATTGTCAGATCCAGTAACTGATTCTATATGACAAAGGACATTAAATCACTGCTATAGAATTACTGACTAGTTAATCAATTCACAAACCTTTTTGTACGTGTTTAGAAATATCCTCAATAGATGCTGGTTCTAGAATCAATTGAGCTGTAGCACTTTCAACAACACATGCAATATCTTGCCCAGTAGCTGTAAAAATGGCTGCAATAATATTAGCTACATTCACATTAAAACCAATTGAACCAATTCTAACTGCACCATGCTGTATTAACCTGTAGGCTGATAGCATATCGTCTACAGTTACCTAGAGCAAGTGAAGGTACCATTAATTACTAGACACAACATTTCTTACTTTCAAAGTATTTTCTAAGACAGATTTAGGTATCCATACCTCAGCCATTGCATGTACTCCTCTTGTTGATAAATTTCCAAAAGCTATCCTTTTATCACAACTAACTAATGATTCAATCAAAAATTTTTTGATTTTCAAACTAGGAATTTCTTTCTGTACAGCTTGAATCAGCCATTTACATGCATGCCAGGTGGCAGTTGTGACCATGTTTTGTCCAGCAGCATCACCCGTTTTATACTTAAAAGAAGTAACTAAAATACATCCAAATCGATCTGCCTTGATTTCAATGAGGACAGCATATTGACTAAATAACCTGATTTGTTTCTGCAATGTTGCCATATTTTCTACCATCCAGGAGTAAAGATTTTCAGCATCATCAATTGAGTCTGTATAAAAAGCTGGTGAACGAATCATGACTTGTTCAAGAACACGAGTATTGACACCACCAGAACGAGTCAATAGAGCTGCTCCTCGAGTGGCAGAGGCTACTAATGCACCTTCTGTAGTAGCAAATGGACACAGTAGATACCCATTGACATGATTACCCTTGATCATTAAAGGTCCCACCATACCTAAAAAAAATTATCTCACCCATTCATGCTTATGAGCATTAATTTTTAGTCATATTATCTTACCAATTGGGACCTTTGCCAATCCTATTGGATTTTCAATGTTGCCCTTGAGTTTCAAACATGAGACATTGTCATCTTTTCCTACATTGTTACAAAATTAATATGACCTTAAAAGGGAGTCATTAACGATTACCAAATTTACTTTAATTTAATCGTTTCAACATCTCATAATAATTAAAATTTTTGGCTATACATATGCATTCCTTTAATACAAAAAGTCATGTCAAATTTGCCTAACATTATGATGTCATAATAATTATAGTATATAGCTTTGAGGTAGCAGATTCTAGTTGAAAAGATTTGCTAAAGATAATTATATAGCAAGTAATGATTGTTTTGCATTGTTGAGTACTACATTATTATATGAACAATATAATGATAGAACAATGTTTCTGTCCTCAGGGTCATATATATCATAAATCTGTTTCAATGCCGAAACATTCAAGTAAGTCACCAGATGCCCTTATCACATTACACAAATTGGTAGCTAGACACAAATTTCAACTGTTTGCTGCATCTGTATTTTCTTATATCTGTATGCCAGAGGATGGCAAACAAATAATAGATCCTCTTATAATGAGTATGGTTTAATGCAATATTGTTAGATTAATTGTAGGTCACACTGAAGTATCATAACCCATTATTTCATTGTAAAATTCATTTGTTTCAGCTACAACTCCTATATTTTGTTGATAATATGACTGCTGTGATACTGTCACATTAGCCACACCCATTAAAGAGGACTATAATTATTATACCAATAGAATCACTGGCACAATCATCCCATAATAATGTTCATACAAAATGAGCTTCTATGAATTCATTAATATAGTTACACAGAAAGTAAAACATTATAATTTTAATGATCAATTCTGCTTTACCTTCATCCTTCCACCACTCTCCAACTCGTTCAAGAGTGCATTTTGAAAACTTTTCTACCCATTTTCTTCGTTCATTGCAGCGAGTAATATCGTAGTAGCCTCGATAAGGCATTCTAGGATGACCATACTGGTCCTTTTCAGTTTCCATTAGTCTCGTTCCCAGACACTCGTTCTCAATTAAATCGTGTAGGTGTATGCGATAGCACTAATTTTAAATTATAATATTAAGTGTTATTAATTAACAAACTAACAGACTGGTTTTTATAGTAAATGCATTTACGTTCTTTAAATTGTTTTTTTTAAATGTTTTCAACAGAGACCTGTCAAAGATAAAGAAACAAGTGTTGTTGACCTAGATACCTAGAGCTATGTAGTACCTGCACTATTCCAGATCTCCCTTGTCAGATTACAGCTCTACTTGCAAGACCTTTGGCAACCCTAAGCAGAAGATATATTGTATCGTTTTACCTTTCTTGAAAAACAACTCTCCACTTCTAACTACAAACTTCACCACTTTTATCTTTATAGTTTGATTTCTCCATTGGTTATATTCTTCTGGATAAGTATTTTGAGTGATGTGGAAGTAGCCACCTAATCTCTTTCTCTATACACATATATATTTAACATCTTTTCATTATCATTATTGTCCATAGAGGATTGTGTACCTCATAGACAAAGTATGGTAGAACATAATAATGAAAATGAGAGTCTGCATCTAATCCAATTCATCACAACACTATAAGGCTTGTTGTTGGTATGGTGAAAAACAACCATGTTCCACATAATACGTTCTCTGATTATATAAGACTAATTCGTCTGTTGTTCATATTTCCTGTAACAAGTGGTAAGAAAGAGTCTGCAGATCAAGAGGGTTAAACATCCTTATATTGAAAATTTGAAATACACATATTGCCAAGCACAGCTCCAAAAACCAAACATCTAGTCTGGCCGCATCTTTAATGTATGTTAGCTACCAATACGCCAAGTGTTCTCCTAACAAAGGCTGAAATGGAGGTTCAATAGTAACATCGTTACAAACTTTCTTTAGAAATTTGGCTGTCATCAAATCAGGTATTTCATTATGTCTGAGTACGTTGGAAGACTCCCAAAGGGACAGCTTAAGGCATCCTCTATAATAAATGAATTCCCACATACACATTTAACTGGAAAAAGGGAAGATGCCAGCCATAGTGAATATATATTGCATCTCTAAAGGCACCTATGTGGCGATCGAAACCATGTTAATTCCCGAAGGGGCAGAGTTGATAGCCAGGAGAGGCCCCCCTTTCATTGGCAATGTCCATCAATAGATTGGTATCAATCATTGGCGATCAACTGGGAGAATATCATGAACGTCATGAACAAGATGGGTGACTCCTGAGCAATAATTTTCTTCAGCTCCTTCTTTAAGTTCTGCTGTTCTATCTGAGCATCAATTGGAAAGTTCTCATCTTGAACACTAAATCAACAAGAGAGGCAGTCACCTGAGCAAACAATCTAGACTGAAACACAGGTGAATAACAAGGATTAATAAGGCCTATACCTCCTAGACAAATTGGAAGGGATAACAAGTCTCTGTCGATGGATAGTCTCTTATCACATAAAAATGGAGTTACTCTGATAATAGTTTGAGGGGTCTTAAAAATTCGTGGATTTTAGATCAAGTTCTGAAAAGGTAAGTCCATCTGTTAAATACACCATGAATAAGAGCACTGTAGGTCGCCTTAGAGTGAGTCTTAGCAATATCTGAAAGAGTACAGAATTCAGTAATCCAAGTGTAGATTTTAGATGAACCTTGACTAGCAATAAAAGTTATCACAACATTCCGTACCATTTGGACATCTCAGCACATTTCTGCATCAGAAGTATCCGTAGACTTGAAGAACACACTGGCCTTCCCCTCCTTTATCAACAACCATGTCTGTAGCTTTCATCTCTAGATTCTAACGTGGGTGTTGTGAGTATACGGAGAATTACAACCTTGTTTTTTTTGAAAAAATGGATGAAAACGTGGAACGTTTTATAGCTTTGACAGGAACCTCAGTTGAAATTGCCAAGAGCTTGTTGGAAGCATGTGCTGGCAACTTAGACATGGCTATTAACATGCATTTAGATAATGATAGCAGTGTTCATGGAAGGACAGATGGTCTAATAGATAGAAGAGGGCTTGAAGACACTTCAGAAAGAAGTGTTACTACGGAAGAGTCTACGGAGACAGACAGAAGATCATATGAAGAAATGTGAGTATGTTAAAATTCATGCATCAACATAGTTGGGGCTACTATGCACACTGTCTAGTCAGGGGTGGAGTTAGAATTTGTTATTAGGCTGTTGGTTACCACATATTAGCAACTGCTCAACAGGAAATTAACACTATATGATAAACCTTATAATTAGGAACATAAATGTATTAATTTTTCATTGAAGTTTAGTGTTTAGTTGCTGGTTAGACATAATGTAATTTCTAATGAACAACTTTTGCATAAGAAGTAAAAATGAATTATTAATAACTACTTCTGGAGTATATTTCTGAGCAACCAACACTGTACAAAATCAGCCATCTTTATACATGCATTGTTCTACAACGAGCCTATATATTGTAATAAAACTTAATCTTAAAACATTTACTCTTTGTCTATTAAATGGTGAAAACAGTAAGTTCACATCAGGTCTAGAAGTTGAATTAGGAAGGCTTCAATGCCTAGTGATAGATGTATACTTTGTGGTAACAGTAAGTATAAAGTATTTTGATGTACAGGTTTCTAACTCAATAGATAAAAGGAAATGTTGGTTGATGGCTTTGGGGCCTTAATAAGAATGATATTAGTCCTCACTATACAGTTTGCAGCAGACATTTTACTGATGGGAATGCAGAAATGACTTATTAACCATCTATAAAGAGCTAATACATTGTGGGAATCCATAGGTTTTTCTAAGATTGCTCCCGCGATATCACACTCACTTTGGCTGGCACACTGTAATTGTGTTAAGTATTATCACCTATTAGTAGTCTCAATTTAAACACACCTAACTCAACCTCTAGACCTGCTATGAACTACCGTAGATCATGAAATTTTGACGTTACATAAGTTTCATGTAAAAATTAATGTTAAAAAAATTTCGAACACAAGAGGCATGTACAAAAATTTAGTAAGCAATTGCCTGTGGCTATATGGAGGATGATAGAGAACCCTTTGGATGTGGCAGGCAGTCCATCTTAGGTTTTAGATATCTCAAAGATCCATTTCAGTTATATCTACACTTTCAATACCACGATGTAACACATGTATTAGATACTGTAAATATTCTTATCGTAAATCTTTCAATGTTTAATAGTCTTTGTTTGTTTATTTTTCGTACATCAGCCAATGTTCAATTTTTTTACAATGAAACTTTCCTAATCTACTGTGTTTTCACCTTTTAATAGACAAAGTGTTTTCTTCATATTCATTTTATTACAATATATGGTTATAATACAATGCAAGGTATACCTAAAGATTGTCCTTTTTGTATAGTGTTCAATGAGTGGTTACTCATGAATGTATTCTAGAAGTAACACACATATTAATCTCTTATTTCATTAGCATTCTTTTGCTTATGCAAAAGTTGTCTATTGATTAAGTAAGCTAAGAAACGGGTTTGTTAGCCACTTATGTTTAAACTAGACATAATAGTAATGTTAGAAGGATTGTTGATAGCACAATGCTATAACCTCAATTGAGAAGAACAATTAATAGTCTCTGAATATAGTATAATACATGACTCTAATGATGGAAATGAGATACAGTAAAAATGAGTCAATTTAAAATTTCTTCTGATAATAGGATTCTGGATTAACATACTGAGTCATTATTATATTATAATTAAATTGGTAATTATAACTGGTTAGTATGCCATTTTAAGAACACCAATTTGTTGTTCTGTAGTCATGGTGTTAGAGCCCCTATCCCTCAAACACAAGGTGTTCTAATTGAACAAGAGCTACCACGTAAGTATTGTACACAACAAAACAATTGAATTAATAAACACTTACTGTATTTACGTGACTCAATTAATGGTATCTTAATTAATAATATTTAATTTATATGTAACCACATTACACTTTTGAATAAATTTATTTGTAATTGACTAAAGAATGAACCACCTCTTCCTATGACACTTACAGGGAGATCGTTTCAACGACGTACTTTGCCAAGATCAATATTTGACCCATTTCAAGATTATTCAGGTTTATATTTTGTTATTGCATTCTTCATTAATTGTGGTATCAGTTTGTCTATTTTTGGACAAGGAACAAGGGCAGGTTATGATGAGATGTACTTGGTGCATAGGCACCTCTTGTTATAACCAATATTTATATTCATTGCCTCAATGTATAAATTTTAAAGAAGAAATCATCCCAAAAATATCATTGATGAATTCTAGAAAGGGAGCTGGTCAACCATTTTCATAGATGTATAATTTAGTTTGTATGGACTTCAATTATATCCATGCTTTGATTAAGAACAGTTGAGGCACTTACCACACTTGGTTAGCATAATTCTGAGCACTAATATAAATATCAAGGAAGTACTTATTGACCACACCCTCTTAAACAATTAATTAGTTTCAAAAATTTGGTTCTGCACTTCCTATGCGGGTACAATGCACCACCTAAATCTACCCCTGAATAATTTACCATCATCTAAGCATTAAATAGTGATAATACATAGGAGATGACTATAGGAAAATGGATGTGTTTGTATTATATTCTACTATGTGGTCTATTATACCCTTTGGTTATATCTTGATGTGAACTAAATTTTACTGTGTGAGTGATCTGTAGAATTATTAATTTATGATGCCAATGTTTATAAGTCAAGGCTACCTTCATGATAAAGTAACTGTGTTATACAGTGTGAAAACTGGACTTTATTTATAGTTCATTTGAACTTCCCAGTAACAATTATTTACAGGTTATATCATTCTGTTCAGTTGAATTACCACAACTAAGATAAAACTATAAGGTAGATGACACTAAAGTGTGTATTGTATCAAATTAAAAGTCATTTGTGTTGCATATCATCTTACTTATTGTGATGTTTTCATTTACAGAAGCCAGTTATTCTAATAAACAGCGGACTCTGTCAGAACTCTTTAAACCTCCTTATGATATCATGTTTCAAGGAACTTTTCAAGAGGTATTTGTAATTGCTTTACCAACAATTAATGGCCTCCTTTAGAAATCCTTCATTATTAACAGAACATAGTATGTGATTAGACTATAGAATAATAAAAACACCCAGCCCATCCACACACACACACACACATATATATATTGAATGACCATTAACAAGGCTATACCCATAGACTATTAAACATTTATATTTATGTGTTTTACAAACTAATATTATAGTAAACAAACTCATTTATCTACCATAAGATAATATGATATTTTGTAACTTAGGCTCGTAGGGCTGGTCAGACACAGAGTCGATGGTTGTTAATAAATGTACAAGATTCCAGTGAATTTAAATGTCAGACTCTTAATCGTGACCTGTGGAGTAATGGAAAAATACAGAAAATAATAAGAGATCATTTTGTCTTCTTACAAGTAAGTGTTGTTTTAAAATTATTACTACGAAAGATATATCTTCTAACATGATAGATACAACGTATTACCGATGAAGGTATCAAGTTTCGTCAACTCTATGATGTGGATAGTTTCCCTTCCATATTAATAATTGATCCTAGAACAGGTTTGTTTACATGTAATGTATGCAAAACTTTACCACTGAACGCCACTTACAATACATCATGAATTAAGATATTTTAGCTAGTTTTATCTAATATAACAAAGGTTTATATAAATTGGAAATTATCAAGATATGTATAAATGCAGTATTTAAATATGTTGTAGTATTAGTTTGCCTGATCAATATTCACATCCTTACTAATTACTTCCAATGATTTGTGCTGAATAATAGTTATTTGAGGTTTAGAATTAGTTGTTGCTTTTTTAATTTAATAGGAGAAAAGATGTCTCACTGGAGCAGCTTGAGTATTGGTGACTTTCTAATCAAAAGTACTTAAAAATATTACCTCAAGTTTACTAACCAACTACATACGTTTATCTTCTCCACTTGAATTCAAAACCATACTCACATGTGTGATCAGAAAGACCATTTTAATGTCACATGATTGATAGCAGATTAATTCCTTATTTATAGTGACTGTGTTGCTATAATGTACCTAGATCCTTGAGACTAACAGCAGCTGTTGTCTGTTCACCAGCTGTCTAATCTACATTGTGTTATTGTATTGTTCTTAGCACAGTTTGACACACATCAGTAATTCTGCTTACAATCATGTTTGTACTGTAATTATTATTGACAAGAGGTTTCTATAATTGATTGCTTAAGTATGTCATGCAACTATAGGCATAATACATAACTATAGACGCAATAATACTCTTTAGTCTACAATGTTAGTTTTGCTATAAAGTTAATGTTAGTATAATTTTAGGATGATGGACATATCTATTATACTTGTTTATTGTTTAAGATATATTTTTTACTATATATAGTTCAGGAGTTTTTATCCATTAATACATTAAGTCACGAAGCATTATTTCAAGAGGTAAGCAATTACAATGACTATGATATAGACAGGTCAGGTAGTTATAATATAGTCAAGATTGTCATGATACTTCTTGAATATTTATGCAATTTGGATGTAGTGGTATAAATATGCTTTCAA
The DNA here is from genome assembly GCA_963693285.1 of Xestospongia muta. NCBI lineage: Eukaryota > Metazoa > Porifera > Demospongiae > Haplosclerida > Petrosiidae > Xestospongia > Xestospongia muta. The sequence continues at coordinate 1,700,349 of OY848927.1, forward strand.
TTAAGTATTTTGTGAAAGAAAGTTATAAAACCCTTCAATTTGAATAATAGTTGTGGTAGGCCTATATGATTGTAATACTATAGCAGCCACAAATAAAAGTCATCATTATAATCCAGGCTATGTTAAGAGATGTGAGTCTGATGTGAATAACAGTACTTTCTGTACAGGAGTGGAGGAGTGTTTGATAATTAGATGGTGTTTCCACTGAATTGGATGGCCCACATTTGTACCAGGAGCTCACAAGGCTATATACTCCTGTGTATACTAAACAAGAATATAGTTATCAATTTCTACCTAAAGTGTAAACATTAACTTCTAATCGTTAGACTGTAAACATGTAGTAGTCCTAATAACAACATTCTAATCTAGTCAACTCCAGCTCAGTTCAGTTTACAGGTGGTGATATAATATGTTGTTGAGTCACCTTTGACCTTTGCATTACTATAAGATGAAGATTGTATACTATATCTTAGTGATTTGATCTTTTTGCACACACATGTCAATGTTTGAGCACCTAATTGTAATTTATGTATATTTTTTATTCTAGCAGTCTACTTTATTAGTTTATAACCAATCTGAAAGTGAGCAATTGGAGGCAGCAATTAAAGCCTCACTTGCAGACACTACTAAACAACACTCGTATTACTGTATTGACAGTGATAATGAAAGTGATGCATTGCTCTCTCCCGTGGACTCTGAAAGTGAATATGAGGATAATACTCTTACAGATACAGGCTCAGCATCAAACTTTGTACCAATATCTATCAGCCATGATCAAACTAGTTCGTACAGTGAAAACCGACATTTTGCTGGTCATAAAAGACACAATGATACTGGTGAAGAATATGAAACAAAGCTGAAAAAACCTAAACTGTCTTTAAATAGAACAAATTCCATTATTCCAATTATAGACCATGAGGTTATATCAGACCAAACTGATAATGCTATATCGAGTTATAGTGAACAACATAATACCAATTTAATAATAAGATACCCTGATGGCAGAAGATCACTGAAAACTTTTCCTGTGGATAGCCAAATTAAAGTAAGTGATAATACTTGTACTATAATGTGTACCTACTTTAGTAACTGAACTGCCATTGAGCTGCTTGCACTTTAGCTTCAGAGACAGATAATATCAGGAAATTGTCATATAATTTAGTCCCCATTGCAAACCAGATTATAATCTTAAGCATCCTAATTTAATAGTACTGTTGTTGCTGTGAGGGGCTGGATTTTGCTAAGTTCTAAGACAAGAGAGTTGGCAAGAGCTATGAAAGATGTTCTCTCGAGTCAGAACTTAGTCAGTTTCACCCTATTTGATGTGCTTTCAATAAAGGTAATTATATTCATTGATTGCTTTGCAGCAACAGTTACTGATGTTGGTTAATTTTATTTGTCAGTTTTGAAGGTCACTTACAGCAATATTTTGAAATGATAGGGAAAATTATAATATTCATACCACCACCTGGCACTCTTTGCGTGCCAGGTAAAAAAAACTCTACATACTGAATGATATACAAGGACACATTGAAAAAAATACTGTCACTACTTTTAAAGTTTTTATTAGATAAGCTATGTTATTATAAAGTATTGTTTATACTGGCCTTGTCTTCTTCCCCTGAAGAACGACAAGGTGCGAACTATCATAAACATTTTGTTTAGTAAATATACTGAAACTGTTTTTACTTCTTTCAGGAGCTGTTTGCATACCTTCATGAAGAAGGAATTGATCTATGTGAATATGAAGTTATAACAACTTTCCCACATTGTGTGATATCATCATTGTCATCAAATGTAACTTTCAGAGATGCTGGCCTCTCTCCTAGTCGGACTGTCTTTGTTCAATTAGCGGAATAATGATCATTGCACATAAATCTCTTATTTATTATAACTATGGCCGATAAATATATCTGTCTTATAATAATTCTACATGGGGTCATAATACAGGAGGGAGTGGTGTGATAAGTATTCAATAATTTTCATAACAGCGGAAGTGGTTGTGAATTAGTTAATTAATTAAATCAAATTAATTGTCAAATCAAATTTTGGCAATTTGCTTTTCCGCCAGGGCAGCAGGCTCCTAGAGTATCGGAGTGTTCAGTTCAGATATAACAGAACTACAGTCATAACTTAGCAATGGCTGGTAAGAAATTAACGTGATTTAACTTTAATAATCTTATCCAATAATCTCAGCTCCACCACCTCAAGGCTACGGTCAACCTGGTTACGGTTATGCTCCTGCTCCTCCAGGTGAGGCGGTTTAGTACTTGATAGTAAACGAGCACAATATAATCTTTTATAAAAAAAGTTGTGTATATAAATAGCAGAGAGGTGTTCAGTAGAATTAGGTAGATTAGGAAAAAACAAGTAATGACAACCATCTTGTTAACAATTTGGACATAAGGTACTGAGGTATCAATAGAGATCAAGTAATGGACCTGCAATTTGTTAGGTTGTAGGTGCCTTGTATGAGTATAAATTGTTGGCCTTACTAACGTATTAATAACATCTCTTTGTATAGGACCTGGATATCCTCCTGGACCACCACAAGGACAACGTAAGTGTGTTTATATACCATATAGTGCTTTATTTTTGAGTAGCTTAAATTTTGAGGTTTTCGCGGATTTGGTCTTAGACGCGAAAATTGTGCCCTCAAATATTTTTTTGGGAACATGGCCTACAGTAGTAGTTCCGTAAAGCACAGCTACAGCCAAGGGATCTTGAGTGTTTCCGTATTCCTTTCTCCATGGCAGTTCTTCCCCAACAATAGGAGTCCAAACACACTGGTATACGTGGTAGCCACAAACCATTGCTTAAACACTAAAAGTAGCCATTGCAATAGGCCCACGTGCACTACTCTTGCCAGCTAGGGGTGGAGTTTAATAATTGCAGTAACCTCGAAATTTATTCCGCAAAATAATTCAGTAACAGCAATCCTCGAAATTTTAGCTCCTCGAAAATAAAGCGCTATATAGTACATTAGCTATCACACGTTACCATTCTATATTAAATATATAATGAATACTACTACTGTGTTTTAACTGATAGCTCAGATCCAGTGGATGCAAGCTCCTCAAGCTCCTACGGGTTGCCCTCCTGGTCTGGAATACCTAACTCAAGTTGACCAACTTCTTGTTAACCAACAAATCGAGCTTTTGGAAAGTAATCTGTCATATTTTAGTATATTTTGATGAAACTTATTCATTTTAGTTCTTACTGGTTGGGAAACTCAGAACAAATATCGAATTCGTAATTCCTTAGGACAACAAGTATACTTCGCTGCTGAAGGTCAGTTGTAAATGTTATGTTATATTGTAAAGGTCATGTTTGTGCACTGTCATCATGTATTCTCAAATAACATTCATGGTTATCTTAGTTCTAATTGGAACTTAGCTTTGAATATAATCAAATATTGTCGTGTTGGCTTTGAATATAATCTAATATTGTTGTGTTGGAGTGTGTAAATGCTTATCATATTACAATTACAACCGACAAAATGATTTTTCCTGTTTAGATTCCAATTGTTGTCTGCGTCAGTACTGTGGTCCTTCTCGTCCATTTGCCATGAGTATCATTGATAACAATCAGAAAGAAGTGATCCATCTTGAGCGCCCACTTCGTTGTGCAGCATGGTGTTGTTTCTGTTGTCTTCAGACTATGGAAGTCCAATCTCCACCTGGTACTGTTATTGGATATGTAGAACAGGTACATAACACTTTATCATCTTTATCATGATAATATATCATAGGACTGCACTTTTATTTATCCTTGGTTTTCATTAAAAAATGCTGAAGGAGAGACTCTGCTCAAAATCAAAGGACCCTTCTGTACATGTAGGTGTTGCTGGGATGTTGAGTTCCAAGTAAGTAATATATGTTTAAGTGCAATGAAATACAGAAACAGGAACTCCATATATGGAGTAGTTTAATTGTGCAACATGATGTAGAGATTCCTGGTTCTGTTAAATTAATATTGATTTTTGCTGTTTACACTTGTTAGTTACTATAATTCCAGTCATAGCTGGTAATAACACAAATCTACTGTACAATGAATACATTTGAGAGTTCTGGGATAGTTTTTTATTGTTAAATAATATTGTAGATACTGTCAGCTAATGGCACAGATGAAGTAGGCAAGATTAGTAAGAAATGGTCTGGTCTAGCCAAAGAGTATTTCACTGATGCTGATAACTTTGGTGTCACATGTAAGTATAGATCATTATTTTATAATGTATGTTCAGTGTAGTGTATTGTATCAGATGTCTTCCATACACTAGGATTATTTGAATTCCTTTTCTTTTAGTTCCTATGGACTTGGATGTTAAGATGAAAGCCATTGTGTTGGCAGCCACTTTCCTTATTGTAAGTTACAATCAAGTAGACTTATGTAGCAGCTGTCCTGTTACACAGTTTATTGTACATTAATATGTGACATCCATAATGGTTGGATATTACAAGAAATCTTGACCACTGATGAGAACCTTGTCTCCAGTTGCTCACTAAGTAAAATATATGAGAAAAGATGTTCTAGTGACTGTAATTGAATTTAAACAATATACACACAGTAGGAATTTAGTATAGTTACACTCAATGCAGCAGACATGTTAATAAGGAATCAGGAAATGTTGTGACTTCGCATAACAATATATTATTATCCTTGGTATCTGTATTGATTTAAACTGTCCATTATGCTAGTTAATAGTATCACTCAGTCACTCTCATACCTTCTTGTACTAGAAAGTTAACTACTAACATGTTCTTTCTGTAATAGAGAGATGTGTTTTTTTAAATCTTTTTGTCTTTACAAATTAATTGTGTCCTCCTATGAGATCAACTTCTGTAAAGTTAATCTCTATTATGTTAACACCATCAAATACCAACTGCTTTAGAGAATCTTTAAATTTAATGTTTTAAGTTTAGGGTTTAGAATTTTTAGTGTTTAGAGTTTTATATAAATTGTATTATGGTTGTGTAAGAGGATTGTTGACTTTGTTAGAGTTGATTGATAATTTATTTCATGTTGTTTTTTTCTTATAGGACTTTATGTTCTTTGAGGACAACCAGAACAACCGAAACCGTTAACCACAATCCTCATATTTTTTGGAACTCTTCTTTATCTATAATTGTTATGAAATAAATAGTTTAATTTTACCAAGTAGATCTCATTAAACATTATGTGACTGGATTTTGTAATATGTATACTTATTGGAACTGTGTAGGTATTATAGTGAAAACTTTTTTGTTACTAAATTAACTTTTAAGCCTTTTGTCGATGTATTTGCTATAATTATGTATGATTGATTGTTGCCAATTAAACTTTAACCCTTTTGTGACTGGATCTTTCTATTGAACATTAATAGTGACTGGAATATAGTTTTTCTTGCCCCACAGACTTCTTAGTGGAATATATGTTAGCTAGCTCCTCTTTAAAGTTTTAATGATATTTAATTGTATCAGGGTAAGTAAGTGTATGTATATGACAATATTGCTATAGTGATAGTGTTGGTGTTGTTGTAAATTATTATCTAAAATTAGTTAGGTTAGTGACAGTGTTGGTATCTCTGAGTTACAGAATGGCCAACATCACAGGGCTCACTCATGGTATAAGTAAGACTAAATTGAAAAGTAGCGATAACCACACTCTTCCATCAAATTAATATATCAACTTGCTTGGGTGGGAAGTCAGAAATTTGAGGTTATCTGCCTACATCTGTTTCCTAGGTAAACTTGAGTAACTCTACTTTCAGATATGTACTTCTCTATTAAATACCACAATGCTAGCGTGTATATATTTCATCTCCTGTCCTGAGAGAATTGAGCGTGCAAACATGCTAGACTGTGTAGACCTAATCCAACAATGTCACTGAACTACTTGTATTTAAGAGAGACTGTTTACAATGATCAGTATCATTATTAAGTCTGTCTGTATGTTACCCTGGCAATTAAGGTACCTTGACAGATACGTATATACATATACATATATATATATATATATATATATATATATATATATATATATATGTATAGCTGTCAAAGTACTTTAATAGTAGTAAGTTGAAAACAGCTGGCATTAAAACCACTGTTAACAAATGTCTTTTTTTATCAATTTATGAGGGCCCACTTTTAAGTATAAAAACAATGAAGACTGTTTTTTTAAATCTTAAAATTTTGCATTTATTAAATGATAACATTGACAAACTTCACTAAGATGTAAAAAGTAGGGTACCATTACATTGAAATCTTTTGGCAAAAATATTAGGCAGTTGAGCTCATAATTCCACCATACCATTTAATTTGCACCATGTGGTAGCTAAATAATGTAGTTATCTCTTAGAAGGAATTAAACTACACAACTTGTAACGTCAAGCCACATCCTCAAACAAAGTCATTAACAGGCTACACCCCATATGGGACAAAACGTCAGACATTAACTGAAAAGAGTTCAAAACAGTTAAAGAATGATTTCTCATTTTTAAAATGATTTAGTGATTTAAATATGGCTTACATTTAAAGATGTGCTGATGTGCTGGGCTTTTCACATTTTTTGTCAGATATGGATTTCTAAATAATAATTATTTATTTAATTAATTGGTTAATTGTGAAATTATTATTTTTCCATCTTAGTGAGATAATCTTCACCAAATATATATTTGAAATAAGTAGACATTTCACAATCTTGAGTCAACTGTTTTCAATCTTCAGTGGTTCAATTAAAAGAATCCTTTATAGTGGGAGATAACTTTTGAAATAACATGATTTTGTCTAATGATTAGTCATGTTTTTGCCAAGATTCAAGTAAGAGAAACATTGGTTTATGTAAGGATATAATGGATGTATTATCCTAGTCAAGGAGTTAGGCTGAATGGAGTAAACTACTGTAATGGTAAAAATCTCATCATCAGGAAGAAAGGGTGGTTGAGGCCTAATGGTGTTCTTGTGTACCAAAATCTGTGTTCTTACAATCTATGTTTTTCACATCCTCTTAATCTGAGTGTCCCGTTTTCAAAATCTCCTCGTTTAAATTCTTTCTTTCCAATTGCCATCCCTCTTTGAAACTCTCTTCCTCTATCTATTAAAAATCTTAACTATGTTTCCAATTTCAAATCAGTATTATTAACAATGTTTCGTAATCATTAAGCAGTCATTTATTCTCTTATACTGTTTTATTCACCATTCATCACTAATTTATTTAATTTATTGTCAATTTATTTGCTCTTTGTGTTAGCTTGCTATTGATCATTTCATTGTCTTTAAAAATGTATCTCCTAGTAGATCTATTAACAGTGAAAAATCTAATTGAACAGTCCCAATGAACGTATGTTCAATATAACTTTATAATAACGTTTTATTAGGCGTAACTTGATACGACATCAGAAAACTCTGATGTAGTTAATATTCAACGCCATTACATGATTTGACTTTCCGGCGTTTCTGCGTTATCGTTGGAACAGCGAGTTCAGCAGCTGTGTCCGTGTGTGTACTTGTCACAACCCTATCAGTCTGTCACAACTGTGTACCTGTCACAACCTGTGTGTAGTTATTATGGCTGGTAAGGAAATACTGTTACATTATCAATAATGTTATTATTACTATAACTTATCAGCTCCACCACCTCAAGGCTATGTTCCAAGTCAAGGATATGCAGGTGAGACAGTTTGTATAGTCCAGGTTTGTAGACTACAGCACAATTAATTTTTAAAAATATGTATAGTTGTATACTGTGAATATTAGCGTACACAAGCAGAGTAATTTGGAACAAAATTTAGGTTTTGAGAGAAAGTTGTGGTCTGTCAACAGTCTGGACTAGATATAGTGGAATGGACTGGTTAGATAAAAATGTAAATGACTGATTTATACAATAATAACAAAGCTCAAAATTCTGTCACACTCACATATAATATGTTCAACACTGTGAGTGATGTTCATTGATAGTTGATGGAACTCCTAGTTTATTCCTTCATACTACAATGTAAACCTTATTGCATTCAGAAAAAAAGGCTTTTCCCTACTGGAGATGTATAGTCTGAGATTTTTACAAATTATCAGAAATTCATATCTCTTCCTTTACACAGTATTAGAGGCTGACATGGTTTCTACAATATGTTGTACATTATTGTATTAAAATAATTATAACTGTTTGCTTGTTTGATATGAGTATCACTGTTTAGTAGTGCCAATGGGTGGTTAAACAAAGTGTCTCAGCTACACTGAGACTACATAATTGTAATTGTCTAAATATGTATTTGTATATAAACGTTCGATAATAATGATTATTCATTTAAAATTTTAAATTGTAATCATTCTGATCTGGGACTCAGTCCATTCCACTAGTCCAACCCAATTCATCAATTAATGATAGAAAAAATGATGTAAATCCAGAATGACATTAATATAAATGGTCTGTCTTAACTTCATCACAAATGCTGTATTATTATAACCATTTGTCAAAAATTACTGGGAGAGTAACTCGGAATATCTTGAAATGTTGAATACATTCCAAGTATGTATAAAAACAGCAGTCTTTACTATGACATCAAGTTCTCTGTCAGGAACAGAGTTTCAAATTTGAACCCTTAATTTGTTATCCTATTGCTATAACTTTAGCTGTCACTCTTTCACTAGTAGTACTATCAATGCATTCCTCAACATTATAGCTTCACATGACTCAACATATTTTATTGTAAATAACAGTCACATGATATACATAAAATGTTACCGAGTTTGCTAATGTAACATCCATTAGTTGCTTTGACATTGTACTTCTAAAGCATTTGTTTTCAGTATAGAACTCTTACATTTATATATTGAGACAATTGTTATCACTAACGCTATCAAGTTTATTACATTTGTCAGTGACCTAAACATTTTTGGCAATACTGTCAAATAGTGACGTTGACATACATGTACTTATATTTGTTATTATATAGGACCAGGATATCCTCCTGGACCACCACAAGGACAGCGTAAGTGTGTTTATATACATTAGCTATCACACACTACCATTCTATATCAAATATATAATGAATACTACTACTATGTTTTAACTGATAGCTCAGATCCAGTGGATGCAAGCTCCTCAAGCTCCTGCTGGTTGTCCTCCTGGTCTGGAATACCTAACTCAAGTTGACCAACTTCTTATTAACCAACAAATCGAGCTTTTGGAAAGTAATCTGTCATATTTTAGTATATTTTGATGAAACTTATTCATTTTAGTTCTTACTGGTTGGGAAACTCAGAACAAATATCGAATTCGTAATTCTCTAGGACAACAAGTATACTTCGCTGCTGAAGGTCAGTTGTAAGGACAATGATATCTTGTTAGGGTGGAGAAAACTTAACATGGTTAATTAAAATGTCAGGTTAATTCTAAGGAGTCAAGTTACTATATTTAGACTAGTGGGATGGTGGGATAGTATAATTTTGACAGTTTAGAAAATTTAATCTTACAAATAACACAATAATCAAACATTTAAATCAATTGCATGGTATAAACACAATCCTTATACTCCTTCTTGTCTTTTCTTATCATATGCTCCTATGGCATATTATCATTATTATGTACGTTATCCTATTAAGAATATATTTTACTGGAATGTTGAAATGGTGCAAGAATATATATCTTATTTAGTCAATATAGATGAATTATCAAACAGTCAAATTATTTAGATTCCAATTGTTGTCTGCGTCAGTACTGTGGTCCTTCTCGTCCATTTGCCATGAGTATCATTGATAACAATCAGAAAGAAGTGATCCATCTTGAGCGCCCACTTCGTTGTTCAGCATGGTGTTGTTTCTGTTGTCTTCAGACTATGGAAGTCCAATCTCCACCCGGTACTGTTATTGGATATGTAGAACAGGTACATAACATTTTATCATCTTTATCATGATAATATATCATAGGACTGCACTTTTATTTATCCTTGGTTTTCATTGAAAAATGCTGAAGGAGAGACTCTGCTCAAAATCAAAGGACCCTTCTGTACATGTAGGTGTTGCTGGGATGTTGAGTTCCAAGTAAGTAATATAATATTATGTTAAATCTATTTAGTTTTGCTAGTTGGACTTTATATTGTAGTTTTCAATAAACACACATATAACTATATTAATTAATTTATTAAAGTGAACTCTAGTACAAGCAGAACTTGTGATTTCTTTGTGAACTATATGATAAGTATATCAGTCTGTAATTCTAATTAAACTTGCAATTTTAAAATTTCTATACTGCTGGATCTACTGAGTTAATTGGATTCTCCCTACCCTTAATTTAAAAAAACATACCTTAAATCTACTGTTAATTGTATGTACTAATTTTAGTGACTATAATATTTGCTAAAATTTGTACATCCCAAAATTTTAAATACACATAACTCAGAAAAATTGCTGAAATTAATAAAATCTAAATGTTTTAAAATCAACTAATTTTGTTGATACATTTACTATTAGGCTTAATTAAGGTACTTTTTAAATACATTTGTACTTACACTAGTAGAATATGTATTAGTGAGTCCAAAGTGACACTGATTGTCTTACATTAAGAAGCCTCATAACTAATACTCATTTATGTAATTGTTCTGTAACTGTATTTTGAATAGCAAACTACAGTATATCAGGATATTGATTGTAACAGTCTATACTTCCATCTATTCTGAACTCAATGGTTACTTTTTATGTATTTTCTGGTCACCTCATCATCTTAGCTTGTTATAATGTTTTAAGTTCTGAGTTCAAATGATCAGCATTTTGGATGAATTGCTATAGAAATTATAAATCAAGTAGTATGAAGAGATGATACTAGTTTTAAGTAATAATTGACCTCTTATTCTCATTCTTAATACAATGATGCATGAGTATTAACTCTCTATATAAATTAATTTGAAATCTCTGACACCAGTGACTTGTTGGGTTCATGATCACCTCACAATGCTCTTAATGTTGTAGGTGATGTCTGGTGATGGCACACAAGAGGTAGGAAAGGTTACCAAGAAATGGTCTGGTCTAGCCAAAGAGTATTTCACTGATGCTGATAACTTTGGTGTCACATGTAAGTATCGATCACTATTTTATAATGTATGTTCAGTGTAGTGTGTTGTATCAGATGTCTTCCATACACTAGAATTATTTGAATTCCTTTTCCTTTAGTTCCTATGGACTTGGATGTTAAGATGAAAGCCATTGTGTTGGCAGCCACTTTCCTTATTGTAAGTTATATATAGACTTTTAAAATAAACTACACTTTCTTAGTTACTGGTATAGTATTTTCTTCTGACACAACCACTGCTGACCTTGCAGTCCTATAATAATGTGATAATGTATAGCATCATTCATTTCTGTTGTTGTAACTGCATTCTTACTAGCAAATGCACTCAGTAAGTAATGAGTTTAATTACTATGAAAGCACTCTGATGATGAGTGAGACCAATAGTCCTTTATGTTCACTGCTTTTGAACTCTGCTCCAGATTCACCCAACCTAAAATACAAGCAAGATTAATGATATATCTAGTAATATTAGACTGTTTGACGTCTGGTGGTTATCAGGCAGGCAATAGCACTGCCTAATGTAGGGATGGCATGATGTTCTTTCTTCTCTTTCCTTCTTTCTTCTTATACTGTTTAAATCATGATAACTATATAACTAGAAAGCTTTTAACAATACATTTACACAAAATTTATCATTTTATGTACGTTGTGTCTGTTTTTATATCAATCGCTTTAACAAATAAAAATATTGGTTTTACTATAGCTTCTCCCATAAAACATCATTTTATTGCTTTGAATTAAGTTTATGAGTTGTAATTATATTCATGAGAAAATAAAATAAATGGAGGTCAATAAGACAGTATTCTATACTAACACGAGGCCAAGTTCCTTCTTCAGCAACCATTTCATCATGTTTCTTAAGGAGATCAGACTTATCTCTTCTTATGGTGCATTGCTAGCATACATAAATTATACTTTCTGATGCTTGCATAATAATATCATTATTAATAACATCAACTATAGCAATACAGTATATCCTGAATACATTGTTCCAAAGTATTACGTTAAGTTTTAAAAAAATTTTTAAATAGTTCTTTAAATGTAGGGATGGTGGTTGAAACATCTCAAACAAGCCCAAAGTGGAGATGGCAATGTGCTACTGCTGTGGTGACAAATAACCTTTATTTTAATGCTACTATGTAGGGATGTCTACACTGTCATTCCTACTTTGGGCTTGTTTGAGATATTTTTACTGTCGTCCCTAAATTAATGAATTTTTTAGATTACTTGTCCCTTTGGTATTAATGGTTCTCCACATTATTTTATGTTATCACTAGTTACAAACTATTTTTAAAATATTTGTTTTACTGTCTAGCACATGACTATCTGCCAGAGAGAGTCTTAAAATTGTTTGGATCATGTTTATAAATTTGTTCTTATAATTATAATTTATCTCTTAATGTAGGATTTTATGTTCTTTGAGGACAATCAGAACAGACGTTACTAATATTACAGTGTATATATATATTGTGTGGCTCATAATTTAATTATCTACTCGTTATTATAACGAATTAAAAGTGTTATAATATATAATTTTATCATCATTTTTCGTTATTTTTATCATTAGTTATATATATCATCAGTTTTTATTAATATTTTAAAACTTTAACCCTTTCATAACTTGGTTTTCTATTCTGGTGTTAATGTGAGTTGAATGTGCTGATATGGGAAAGTCATGTTGAAATACTTAGAATAGTGACTGGGATAATGTTATTTTTGCCTCACAGATTTCTTTAAGAGGTAGTTTAATGGAACAAATGAAGGTATTGTTTTTAGCACCTCAGCCATTGTGCACACCTCAAGGCTATGATGACATTTATCAAGGTTAGGATGGATTTTATGGTACAATGTAGTATCTGGAGTGAATAGTCTTGCTAAATCAGGCTCTATAGGAAAGTGTGGTTTATGAGACTATTTAAAGTAATATTATATAGAGTGCTGGTAATGGTTATCACATATTTCAATGAAAATTAATAGATTTTTGTCCAAAGGGAATCTAAATATAGTTTATACTCTTGTTACTCAACAGTACCTGTTCAATTGGATGAACCATTGTGGATGGTAGGAGTGCCACATTTTCTTCATGCTAATATGATCACATTATGTATGAAATTAGATGCTCTTATTTTGTCTCAATCACTTTTAGAGGTAAGGTTTGCATAGCCATAACACAATATGTTGTCATAGTGCATTTGGTCCTTCTCTAAATTTGTCCCCTGGGTTATACTAGTGCAAATGTCCTCAGAGACATTCTGTACTAGTGTAATATGTCCATGTAGGACTGCTGGCACTAGTACAGATTGTCCCCTCTCAGTACAGTGTCCCCCCTAAACTCCTAAATAAGTATTTGGTCAACGACAATGAATGAAAAAATCATAATAATGAATTGAAAATAATAACACAACCTATAAACAACCGTCACAAAACCATTCTGAATTCCTCTTTTTCCATGATTTTCGGAGTGTTCACACAAACATCATGGTACCATTTATTACACAAACTGCAACATATCATTCTACCACTCTATGGTAGCCAGCAAGCACAATAGATGTTGTAAGTTATTTGACAATTTATCCAAGCTTTCACATTTAGTGAACCCATTTGGGTACCTATGGTAACGAAGAAAGTCTTAAAGGAAGTAGTAATTGTCTTCATTGGCAGCCATCTCTCTGTCTAGTACCTAGATCTAGATCTTGATCTTAAAAGTATAAACAATGTGTTTTTGGTTTTATACATTTAAGCTTTAAATGCAAAGAATTAACGTGTATTACAATATTCATACCTGGTTGGTAACTCAGTTAGTAGTTTCTATTCATCCATTGATGGGGAGACATTTCACACACATCAGGGGGATAGTCTGCACTCTGAAAACGTAATGGATGGCATTACAAACAGTCTATGTTTTGTTTCATGTAAATAAATGTTTGTCTTTCCATAGGGTATCACTGATACTCAGAGAAAAGTGACTTTTGAACATACTCTTACTAGTAAGACACAAACTGTCATTGAAAGAATGACTGAACAGTTGAGACGAAATAATGTTCATGTCACTGCAGAGGTATTGTTTGACACAATAGTTTATTTAATACTTATTTTCTGTAGGAGTATCTTCAATTATCTGGTCTGAGCAATCTCTTTCCTCAGGTTCTATGTTATTTGAAATGTCCTGTGTCTACAGACCACAGTAAACTCATAGACAGTGAGTTAGTAATAAATATTTAAATTAGTTTGACATCTCCTTTTATTGCAGTCTACCTGAATCAAGTGACAGCTCTTAATAATCTACTAGTTATAGCACAAGAGTTGCAGACAGATCTACAAGTGTCTGCCTCACACAAATACATAGCCCACCAGTTGGCAATACTCTATGTTAGTTCTCTTTGTATTAGCATATTATAATATTATACAATGTCTGTTTATGATAAGTTGCTGAACAATTTGTTAATACTATAGCAATGTGTAGGATCATTAGGTACTCCATTGGTTCCTTATAAAAGACATATTGAAGAGTTGTTTGATGCAGTTAAAGTAGCTTGTATACCATCAGAAGCAAATCTGCTTCCAAGACTATCTTCTCAACTGCAGAAAAGGTAGATAAATGTCCAATATAATAATATACGTTTTGTTTGTTTCTTTTTGTTGTAGCTTGTCAGAACTAACACAAGCATTAATTCAAGCTTCAACATCATTCCAACATGACTTGGTTTTACCTCTTTCTTCTTTATTAAGTACTCTTCATATTACCTGACAAATGCAGTATTAATGTATGCTGTATGCATGAATTTGTAAACTATTGGAATAAATTGAAATATTGTGAAGTGGCTAGATTCAAATATAATAGACAGTGGTTATTTGTTAGCAGAAAGTCCATTCTTGGTTGTGTATTATGCACGAGACTGTATATTCCACTGAAGTGTGCTCTAATTAGAGTGGATGCAAAGCTGCTAAACATCATGGTTTGGCGTGTGTTATTACAGGCCAGAATTGTACTATCTCGAGCACAACAACAGCAATGGCACGTGGTATGTATCAGGTATGGCAAACAACTTAGGATAAAACATTATGGTAAAGACACACCTAACTATACGTACTACATGCAGAGATATGTACGATGTCATGAGAGTATTCAAAAAGCTTGTTAATGTATATTACATATAATATAAGATTAGATTTATCAATCAATTTAAAATAATTATGTTTGATAGACCAACACGCTGGCAGAGATTCATCAGTGACAAAACTGGAAATGAACCGGTCGAGAATGTTCTTCTTTATCACAATCCCCTGTCAAGACCTCGTTTTTTTCTTATCATCAGCATAGCTGCAGGAATTCAGTTAGTGTTTTGGACATATCTTTCTTATGTTGCTCTGACTGAGTACTACCAAGTCAAACCTAGGGCAAATAAAAGCATCGAAGATGTTAATGAATTAGTGTCCAGTGATAATTCACTGCAAAATATACTTCAATCAAAGGCCAAGTCTATAAAATGGCGTGTTGCACTTTCCCTTCTTGCATTGTCAGTTGGTACTTTCTTTACTTTTACAGCATTGATGTATCCATTGAGAACTGTACATAGAATTTTATTCTATAGAGGCAGACAGTCAATGGAGTTAACTACATATACTCCACTAGGAGGACTATATAAAACAGAAGTAGGGTCTCATGATGTACATAGTTGTCTAATTACTGGTTTGGCTTTCAGGTTCCAGTTACCAGTTTAACTCGTATTGGAAGTGCTCAACAGAGTTCAAATTCTTCTTATTTGGCAGTAAAAGTCAAAGGACATTCATTATTCTATCTTATGGACCGAAGGGAGACTTTCCTAAATGATCATTTATTTGACACTTTGATTGGAACAAGACTTTGACAAAGTAATATTTGATTATTAATCAACATTCCAATATTATATTTAATTGTGACAAAAACATCTTAAAAATAGCTCAAAACACATCAATAATTAATATCTTTTAAAATAAAAGGGCTACATAATAGTAGATGATTGATATTATCTAATGAATATATCAATTCTGTCATATTAAATTAATCACACAACAAAATGAAGTTGAAAACTACAATAATAATAATAATAATAATAGCTAGACTGTTGAACCAACACATTTACAAGAGATAATGTTACAGTAGGTGTAGCTTTATGATTGGATAGACTTCAGACTGATATTGTATCTAAAAGACCTTGGATACAACCAGACACTCGAACAGGGTCCTTAAATTCAAGAATTTCTCCTGCACTGCAAACCTGAAAGACAATGTGAATGAAAAAATAAACATATTATAATAATTATTGTCCTAAAATATTTACATGTGACTAAACTATACATCATTCACAACATCCACACTTTGTACTAAAATACACTTACAATTGCCTCAGGAACACCCAGTTTCTTACAAGCAGCTATAAATGCAGCAACATTCATCGTTTGTTTGGGTATTGACAGTGTCTATGAATAGATAACAATATTATCAACAGTATTATTCACCATCAGTTATCTACTATATGTACTGGAATTATCACTATCTACCACATGTACTAGAATAATTGAAGCGTTACGCACACTTGTGATACTACTCGTCATTATGAAATATTAGAAGTTGTTATCCAATTAGTCAGTAATTACCTCGCCATCTCTTGGAATGTGGATAGTAGCAATAGTATTAGGATGAAGCATATTCACTAGTTTACAGAGTAGTACACCATCTGATATGCTTTCACCAAGATCATCAGCTAATGATACTCCTAGAAGATCTTCCATTTCCTGTTTAGGTAGAAAGATAAACAGTACAGCTAAGTGCTATTCACACATGCAATGTATTATTTTAACCCCTACATTAAGGGAGGACTGTAATACACTTTTTCCAATGGTGTTTTTGATGCAAATATAGCACAAACCCACTTTTTTAACAGTTTGAATTTTCTCGAGTTCTTGTTGCATGTTAGCAATTTGTCGGCGTACAGTAAAGTTAGGATCTTGTTTTCCAATGACTTTAAAGACATCATCTTTTCTTTTATGAGGAGATCTATGTTGTCTTGGCCAAGTTGTATTCTCTTTGGCTATCAAGACAATAAATACAAGAAACACTTCATTTACTTACATCTTGGTTTTGGAGGTGGTTTAGGTCTAAGTGGTTTGTCTTCAGAATGTGTTGGTGACATAGGCTCCTCTCCTTCCCCAAAAATGACATCATTACTATGTCCTTCTAAGGATGTAGGTGAGAGAGAGTCTTCGTGTTCTATATATGTGTCAGATTGTGTGTCCTCTTCAGATGAGGCTGAAGGAAGACGATCAGGTATTTCAGATATCTCTACTGAAAATGATACCTATATCAGATATAGTGATTTGTTAAATCAACAGGAATATGATATAACATTATAAATGATACACATTATATTCAAGATCACATAACCTGTTTAGAAACTTCATGTTGTGGCGTTTTGTTGATATCAGAGTTGCCTGATGTGTCTGGGTTTAATTCAGTTTGATCTGAATGAAAAACAAAAATCAATATGATGATAATTCAAAATTAGAAGTATTATAATAATTGAAACATTACTTAATGCTACAATAATTATTATACAATTTTACTGCAACATTCTCCCAGTAAGCAGTATCTATAGATTAAATACAGTCTCTCAAAAATTTCTATGAACTTAGCTTTACCAAAAAGTTTCCTGTGGTAACTTTGTAGTCTATGAGAAATTTAGGTTTTTAACTATCCATTGAGACTCTTTATAAGATATCCAATGACCCACACCCTAATCATGTCAGTATACTACATTGTTCTAAAAGAACTCACTCAATGTAAACGATGTCAATTTATATTGACTTTCTAGCTCATCAGCTATATCCAACAGTCCAGCTCCTCTTAGTCCAGGTATGATGTTGCCCCAAGTACCAGTAGGATTTTCAGTGAACCATTGTTTTATAATATCTTCAATAGACTCAGATGATGTGTCCTGTATATTTAGACATTTAACCAATGTTTGTGAATCTAAGGTAACATCTGCTAGCACTTTTGTCAATTGTTCCAATGTAGGTTTAGAGTAACCTATATTAACAATACAGACTGATTAAGGATGCTTATGAGACAAACATTTTTGGAACACAAGCTATTGTATATTATTAATAGATGACTTACTTGGTTTTTCTCTGGGTGTTGATGGTTCCTCCATATCAAGGTCATCAGGAGTGGGAGTAACACTCCCTTCTCGAGAAGAAGGTGGGCTAGGGTCTAATACTTCTTCACCTTTGAATAATGTAAGTAACAATAGCACTACATCTAATTACAATAGCGCACCATCAACCATTCATGCAACCATTACTAATTGCCAACCATAACACTACTATAGACAATAAGATAACAGTATGTCATTATACACAATGTCAATGATATTCATAGTCTAATGCTCATTGGATGTGACTAATCTCTCGATGATAATTATGAGTTAATAAGTAGGTGGAGCACTACAGTCACATGATAATCACATGCAGCTGCATGTTCCAATGCATTCGGTTACAACAAAGCATGACGTAATATTACACAATAAAGTGATACAATATTACATCATAATGAGAGATTAGTTCAGTACTTGCAAGATTAGGTTGGCAAATGGAAATGGCATAGCGAGACATTCTACAAAGCACATTTATTTAACCGATGCATTGGAATATGACAAGACGTTCATGTGATTTATAAATAAAGCAAAAGAAACTGATATCAATTACTACTAATAAAGTGGATGATCAAAACAGAATCAAAGAAAATTATTCTTTATAATAAAAAATTATATTTCATATAGCAGTTTAGCTAAACATCTGATTCCACGCTGGAGGGGTTACCTATGTACAAATAAGGGATAGTGGCAGAGAACTGACCATGTGGATGAACACTGCGATCTGGGGTAGATGATCCTCTGGGAGGCTAGAAAATAAACACAGCACTGATCAATATAACACATTATTACCAGCAAAAGAATCATGTTCATTGTGTTTCTTAATATGGAAAGATATGTAAAGTATACAGCTAATAATGTATTATCTCATAACTTCTATATTCCATATTATTGTACAGTATTGATATTATATACATACTGAGAATTCTGTGTGATGCTTGGCTAGAGGTGTCTTCTCATCTCCATAATATGGCTGATCAGGATCTCTACAAAGATATGCATACAACACAATAAACTAACAATGCATGTACAAATGTAAACTATTAATTAAATATACAGTAGCATATGCAGCTGTTAGTTGACAGATCTACACTGTTAGTGTAGTTCGATAGTTCTAACTATGTTAACAGTCGATCAGTCATTATGACCATAGTACAAATCACAGCAAATGACCTCTAACACCTGTCTAGTAGGCAATCATAACTTAACCATTACCTATAAGGTTCTGATGAATGTGATCGTGGCACTCTATCTGAGAGTACAGGACTTGATATTCTGTTACTAGTTACATGACGAGGAGCTACATGACCTTGAACATGATTGTCATCAGAATTTCCATCGTCCTTAGAAGTACGTGGGAGGGTACCATAATGAGTGCCTGATTGACTGCTAACAGGTTGTTGCTATATTGAGGAATAACAAGTGATAAAAGGATACATATAGATTAGACGGAAGTGAAACTTGTAACATGTAAAGGCCACTTCAAAAATGTATGGGACATGTTAAATGACTACAGTATATGTACTCACAGTTAGTACACCAGTAGGACCTGGTGATTGTGAACGATATCGTCCTTTGTGCTGGGTATCTTCTCTCATAGCACGTATGTGACGATAAGGCTACGAAAAAGCAAGGTGGTCCATACTAGAATAGTTATAAACTATTGCACAGTATACTAAAGTCATTCAATAATTGATACTCCTGAGAACTACATGTAAATGTATACATTACATTTAGTAGCTTTTAAAATGAAAGTATTATGTATGTGTTACATTATTTACACTTCTCTCTTCATAAGCAGAATATTGAGTTGTCCAATGTCGGCCACCACTGGGATCACTCTAAGGAGTGAATATAAAGGTTTAACTAACTCTAGTTGACCAGCCAGTAATAGTATTGTATTTGGTACAAATCATTACAGACTCTCACTTCATTTCTCTGAAATAATTTAGCATCATGTCCACCAAAGGCACTCTGGACAAAGTTAGTCATTTCATCAATCAAACTGCGTTCACTGCTATTGAGATAAAGATATTCATTCATGTGTGTTTGTCTTTGACAACTTTATCTTACTAGTCAGAGCCATTTCCACTAAGAGTTGAGGCATCTGATGTTGGTCGTGATACTTTTTTCGATCTGTTGTTTCTTCTTCTCATCAAGCTTTCATCTCGACTCTGTAATACAAAATTATTTATAGATGAACAGTCTGGCAGTATGTGAACAAAATTAAATGCTTAACAAACAAGTTTCTAACGTATAGAGTCACTCAAAAGATGGCAACAACCACCGACAAATATGACAAAAATCTTACATTCAACTATTTTGTGAAAGAAGTCAATCAGATTTGACATGCAGGAAGACCTATCATAGGTCTTCTCATAAACTAATTATTATGCACATAATGACTACATCACTCAATGTAAGCATGAGGCAGATTACCTCATACTGTTCTTACTGTTACAGGTGTTTATCCTGTATCACTTACAGTAGCAAATAGTTGAGGATCACTCCCATATTTTTCCATTTCTGTCAGATACTTGAAGACGTGATTAATACCTCTCATACATATCTACATGTACAAAGTATGATCACATTATGAAATGTGAGTATGACCACCACCAACAGTATGAAAGATAACTAGCATCACTAACTTATAAGAAAAATAACATTTGATACTGTATTAGTAAAAGTATAGAGTAACAAATCATTAACAAGAGATCCAAGATGAAAGACCATTGTATTATTATTATAATAACTACTTTATCAAAAACTGAGTTTTTTTACGGACAAAAATGTTCTATTGTGGTACATAACACGCACATACATATGAAACTTGTTACCTGAGCAGGAGGCCATTCAAGAGGATTATTTTCACAATGAAAAACACTGAGGGAGTTCATGTGCCTTAGAGAAATAGGTAGGCGAGTCAACATATTTGATGATACATTGAGGTGATTTAAGGGAACTTTGATAATGTCTAGATAACATTAGAGACAATAATGACATAATATACTGTACATATAACAAACCTGATGGCAATTCTTTGATCTCATTTCTATGAATGTTAAGATAAACCAGAGAGCATAGCTCAGTAAAAGATGGAGGAAGATATACTAAATTATTACAACTGATATCCTGTAGACATAAAGTGTCAAATAACAATAATACAGTATTTGGCTTTACTAGACACGTTTTTTTATATTCAATATAATAATAATAGTAGGCATAAAAAATACAATAACTTTACTAACCAAACTTTTCAAAGTTTTCATTTGACCAATTTCTTTAGGTAAATCAGTTAATCTGTTATTACTGACTGAGAGTAAGTGTAGATCCATAACACAAATAGAAGAAGGAAGATGTTGAAGGTAGTTACGACTAGAAGAAAAGAGAGAATAACGCTACCATCAAATAAAATAAATATTTCAGTTTCAAAATAAATTACATGTATACAATTCATTAAATTAGTACATAGTACTATACTAAACAACAAATACCATATCTAAACAGTAAACACTCAAATAAAATGGACGTAAACTCATGTTATAAAGCCATTCTATTAGATATATGTTTAAACAACTTACAAAGCCACTCAAAATGACTAAAGTGAAGTAACTTCAGTAAATGACAAAAGGATTCTATTCTAGGTACTTATTTCTACCTCAAGTTAAGTTCTTTTAATTCCTTGAGATGAAATATTTCTTTAGGAATAGTACGAAGACAATTATTGTGAAAATTAAGCTTCACCAAATTCTGATATTTAAATATCTGCAATGGAAATTTGTCAAAACGATTCCCTGCAATAACTAGAAAAAGAGAAACAATAACAACATACCTAATATGTGCTTTGTTTACAGAACTAAAGAATTTACACTACACTAGCTAATCTTATAGTCTCACTTGCTGTAAAAACTTCTAATGAATCATAAATATCATCTCCAATATTGGGGAATAATCGTAGCTTTCTGCCAGAAATATCCAGTACTCCAGTATAATCTGCCTCTTCAAATTCCTTGTCAATTGGTCTGTGCTGCCTTTCAATCGCCATGATAACCAGTCATGGGGGTTATGGTACCCTTAGAACCCTGAGAGAATTAGATAATTAACTTAAGTACTATAATACACCTAAATAGTAATGATCTTTTTCTTAAGTAAAGGTAAAGTACTCAATATTACATGTTACAAGTACGCACACAAGTAATCTTACCTGAAGTACCCTTATATTTAGCCGTTCTCTTTACCTCTTAGACTTCCTGGGGGCTGAGCTTTCTCGCAAGCATCCTCATTTGACCACATGACTCCTCCTACTACGCATGCGCATTTTAGCTTGCTGCGCGAATGGCGTCTGAGAACGTCAAATGATGAATAATCGTACAACTCAGAGAAAAGCTGGAAAAGCACAGCAAGGAACCTTTCTGCCTCATAATGGTAACCCAAGCTTTGCTGTAAAAGTACCTTCACCTGATCCAGCACCTCCTTCTGTAAGTATAATTCTAAATTGAAACCTATCTACATGTACCTATAATAATATTATATGTTGCATAAAAAAATAAATCTGTGGGTATTTTACAGGTAAATAGATTACAATACTTTAATGGGAAATTATTACTAAAACTTAGACTACAAACCTTAAGTTTTAGAATTAATTTTGTAGCTTGTTAACTTTTACCAGTAGTTAGCCACAGCTAGTCAGCCCCAGCTAGTCAGCCCCTCCTGTTTTATTTAAGGAAGGTGCTGGCTATGCAAGACTATTAGCAATAGCATCATGAATAATTGGTTTTTTGATGCTATTTTAGCCAGCAGTGTTGAATCAAGCAAGATTGAGTCTTCAGCAACCTGATTCATGGCTAGATGATCCAAATTCTGAGTACATGAAAAATATACGTGAAGAAACTAAAGCCAAACTGCAGAGCATAACAGGACGAATGTTTCAAGTTAGCATACTAAGTTATTGTAGTCAGTATAGTGGATCATGCTAGACAAGGTATAATGGAATATGGATTGACAATTGTTTTGTTGGCTCAGGTGCTCAATGATTACGAAGACAGCAGTGCAAAAGACAGTTCATACATGACAGTAAGTAGATAATTAAACTATAAAGGAAGTTATTATATGCACCCTTTAGGACTGCATCAGTAATTTGGATGCACAATTGAATACAATAGAAAATACACAGGTTAATTTTAAATTTAGTGTGTCGTGTCACACCTGGTTGTTTAAAATGTAGCTTAAGGGTAATATTCAAGTAATGATAGCTGGCTATAAGGACATGTGTAGTGAGAGAGAAGAACTGCTTTACTCTCTACAGGATGTAAGTATAAATTATTTATGATTAATAGACAATATGTCATGTCATGTCATCTTCTGTTTGTATAGTGGTTTGAAGAGGAGCATATTGATGAAGTAGTGAGTAGTAATGCAGTACAAATTAGTATTTAAGTGATCTCTGTAGTTTCAGGATATCAGAAGTAGACGTATGTCAGTGAATCCTGAAACACAACGTCTTCAGCAGTCATTGAAAGATGGTAAAGAGACCTCAATTAAGTTACGAGCTTTACAAGAAAAAATGGAGGATGCTGCTAAAAAAGGAGATAACCTGAATGCATATAAAGAGTAAGTAGTAAGATATTAGTAGTGCTAGTTAGATTGGCTTCTAGGTGGGTGTTGTCCCAATAAATAGGAAGTAATCACATTCATAATACAACACATGCATTGTATATATAATACTAAAATGCACAATTATCACAATTCAAATAATTATCTCTTTTATGAATAATAGAGAAAAGCAGAAACTAGAAAAGGAACTCCTGAAGACAAAACAGAACATAGATCAATTGAAATCTTCACAAATTTCTCATGGAACAAGTACTCTGTCATCTTTTATAGATCATGATATTATTAATGTAATGTCCCATTAGATGAACAAGGGATAGTAGCCAAAACATGGAAATTTGCTGCTAAGGAAATATGTAGCATGTTACAAAATGTGAGAGATAGTGGAGTCTCTGATTTAAATCAACTTGAGAACAAGATACAAGGAATGGCTGACTCTCTTACTACACAGGCTCTCCAAATTGACCAGTATGTCATAATATGAATATGTATCATTAAAATTTTAGCAATTGCAAATAATACCTATTACTGATTTGATATGGATATGATTATTTTCTGTTCTTTCAATAATTTTGCTAGGTTGTTATCAGATATTAGCACTTATGAAAAAGTTAGGCAGCTTTAAAATTTTTTATATGTCAGTATTGTCACTTGTAGGTGGCGCATTTTTCTGAGAATGCAGCTACAAAACTATCTAATGACAATGCTTTGCTACGAGAAGAACTAGAAAATACTCGCAGTGAACTAGTACAAGCTCGACAAACTATTATTGGTTTAGAAGCTAAATGTGACACTTCTGTTACTAATGAAAAGGAAACACTGAATAGTACAGCATCTGCTCTAGAAGTTAAATCAATCAATGAGATCAAAGAAAAGGGTCAACATGCACCATCATTACCTGTAAATGATCTGCAACACGAGCTTGATGAGTTACATGATAAAATGAAAGCATTATTAATCGTAAGTATTACAAATTTAATGCTCATTTAGTTTATTTCAATTTATTAGGAAAATGAAGAATTGAAATATGATCTTAATCAATTAAAACAGGCTACAGTACAGGTAAAAGGATGAATTATCAATGTCACTTGTTATTAAGAGAATAGATGTCAAGCTCATCTGATCTCTCAAGTGATAATAGTGATTACTTGCCTGTATAGTTTGTAATATGTAGCATTTTAAGCATAATGAGGAATTTGTTGTTATAGTTGTTGTCACATAAGTTATACAATAGATTGGATCTTGGAATGGTAGGGTGTGTTAATCTTGATTTTTACCACCAGACGCATGTATCTAGAATAAAAGTACTTGTTATCAAATGCTTTTCAATTATCCCAGATCCTTTATATTTTGTTATGGCTAACTTAGCAACTGAGATAATCTTATGTTCATTTCAGTGTTATACAGAAGAATCTACCCAAGATGTACAGGAGCCATCAGAGTGTCTTTCCAGTACAGAACAGCATCAGGTTGTGAGTGAAAACCTAAGTCTGACTCTCCAGAATAAGAAAATTGAAGAATCACAACATCATATTCAACAAAATAAAGATTTAACAACATTACATAATCTACTATCAGAGAAAGAAGCACTGCTGGCTAGTTGTGAAGCAGAAGTGCAAGCACAGACAGAAAAAGCAACTCACTTTGAAACTTCTCTGAATAATTTGCAAGTTCAGTTTGATCAAATAAGATACGAAAATCTTGTGCTGAAGGAAAAATTGCTAATGAAAGATCAAGAAGCACAAGAAATTAGTACACCAAGTCTTCATTTAACATCACAAATTAAGGTTTATATTATTTTCTATGTTTGTTGATTTTCTTTACTTCAGGATGATTTAGTTGCTGAGTTAAGCTCAGAAGAAACACACCAGACAACAGTCACAGCATTGCAGTCAAAAAGCCAGGTCAAAAAGCCATCTACACATAGTTCTGGTGTATCAGCTGGTACACTAACTGTGCTCCCTTCTGAATGCCATCCTACAGCTAAATCTGAGAATACATCAGAATTACCTAGAGTGGTCAGTAGTTCCTTGATAATCAAATCTCAGTCTACAGCTACAAATACTGAGCAAATGGAAGAAACTAGCAATAATTTAACAATATCAAGTATGTACTAACACAACACAAGAGTTCTGTATTTGACAGTGATTGTCTGTCATTGTATTCTAGCATACTAACCAAGATTTATAATTTTATAGGAAACGAAGATGAGATGTTGAAATTGGTCCAGTATCTTGTTTGTCAACTAAACATTAATAATGACAATAGCACGAAGGACACTGATGATAATAGCATGAAGAACATACGAGATGATTTACATAAACTAGTCACAATGATTGGATCATCAAAGGGCGTGTCATTATATCCCCCAAGCAGAGGAGGTAAGACAGAGAGTTACTCTCTATGCACAGCACACGCATCAGTTGTGAAAGTATTTCCAATTTTCTACTGTAGTTGAAATGAATGCATATACTGTGAATACTACAAAGGAGCTAGTTAACCAAAGACTTTCTGCACAAAACAGCCAAGATGAGTTTAGTTTTGTGAGTGAAGGTAGGGACGGAATACATTTGAAGCCAACTCATCTAAACAGTCAAGTTAAAAGTAGAAAGTCGGAAACTATTGAAGGTGGATTTTTTATGTTACACAAGTTCCTGATAGACATATAAACTTTTTTGTTTATAGTGTCAAAGTTTGGAGATCATGTATTGCCATCTCAGATAAGTAGGAAAGCAATTTCTGTTATGCAATATCAGAAGATAAGGCACTCCAGTGCACATAATTTTCCAGTACAAGCAGATATTTCAGTGAGTTTGTCAAATTAATGATCCTTCACAGTCCTACTTTTTGACTTTACTTAAATAATTAATCTATATGAAATTCATAATGTTTTGTTTAGAGTTTAACTATGGAGGCCCATGGCATATCAGGCCAGCATTCTAACCTACATCACATCAAGAAACCTCAAAATAATCAGCAAAGGAGACAGAGTGTTTTTGTTAATTTAGCTGACAGAAAGAGAATGCTACAACAATATGCTTCAACACAATTATCTAATAATTCTGTAAGTTCTAATTGAGTTAGAGGGATTATATTAAATAGTCAACTTGAAATTACCACATTATCTAAACGCATAGATTGCTGCAAATGCTTGTTCCATCAGTTGGCAATCATAATAATTATAATTATTGTAAAAATGTTTTTTTAGGGAGATCTCTCTTTGGTGGTGTCTGGAGTTCATCAAAATGATCATAGTAACCACTCTTCATTTGGTTCTTCTTTGGGTGGTATTGTTGGAAGAGGACAAAAAAACAGTTTAAGACTGCAAGCAAAAACAACTCAAAAACAAGACTTAAGAGAAACATATGGCCATCATCTTAACAGGTAAGAAACTTGTTAAATGATGAGCTAATATCTTTGTTTATAAGACGTCGAGCACATCTTTTTAAACCCTTTCATCATGGCATAAAGGAACCACAGTGGCAAGTAACCTCGAGCTCTCTTGGAACCTCCAAGTCAAGACCAGTCCTTAGTCGACCATGGCAGAACTCAATTGGCAGAAGGAATATTGCTGGTCAAGAGGTATATCACAGTAACTATTGTGCATTATTAATTTTCATTATTAGCGTAACATTGGTACTTTTCTTGGTATTTTGAAATCTAATAATGGCAACTCTGGTGGACAAACAACTAAACTCCCACCAATAAATTGATTGATAATACCATTCTTGTTTCAGTATTATATATAGTTCAACATTAATTAAAACTGACAGTTAATTATGACATCAAATTGACCTGTAATGATGTTTCCAAAATACACAATAATAACTATTAAAATTATTACAATGTTTTAAAGCAAAATCAAAAGTAAGAAGAGAATATAAGTAGTAATTAAGTTTATTTTATAAAAACATCTATAGTGGGCCAAGAGATTTTTGGATTAATAGTTCTAGTTCTGATGTGGCTACTTTAGCATCTGCATCTACATCTACTAAGGGTGGTGTTAATGCTGCTCTATAAAACACCCTGTATGAAAACAAACAATTGAACTATTGTATTATGAAATGATACTCACTCATGAGAATATTTACTACGAACAGTTGATGTATTCCCCTTAGGTTGACTAACAAGGTTATTTAATCTATGTACTAATGGTAGGAGTTCTTCTAGTTTATACCCACTGTAGTGCTGAAGTGTAGGAGTCTAAAGAAACACACATATATGATAACATTGTTACGAATGCATTAACTATCTGTTATACCCAAGATCCTATTTTCTTCATTCTGATAGCTAAGTACATTGAAGCTGCAGCAATATGAGATGGCTTGTCAGAAATAAAGTCATATTCTTGTAATGTACTTTCACTGATGTATCGTGCTAAAGTATGGGTTTCCATACTAGCATCAGCAGCCTATAATGAATAGATAGATGATCGTTGCTACCATCATTATAGTCATCTAATTGTTTAAAGATCTTACTCTTGCTAATCTTCGAAGAAACCGATAAGCAATTGGAACATTAACATCATAATTTAAAGTTGACAATATCTCTCTCTCCATACTCAATAATTCATTGTGTTCGTATGCATCATCACAAAGATATATAAAATCATCTACCAAAGGTGGACTTAATTCCTGAGAAAGATAATATTATAATAGTTATAAAATTAAAAATTGCTCACCTCAAATTTTGCTGCTACTAACATAGAAGTTGCTCCTACAAGTTGCAAGTACTCCTTTTTTACTTCTACTTGTTCCAAGTATCTATCAACTATCTTAACTGCCAGGTACAATGTTTCATGAAATAGCTCAAAGTTTTCTTGAACTTCAACCAACCAATCAATAAGAATAGCACGCATTGATGCATTTATAAAAGGCTGGTGATCAAGATATGGTGAGATTTCAAACTTCTCCTACAAACAGAAAACAATGTAATGAAACAAATACACTCAGTTTAGTTCATTCAGGTGTATGCAGTATTTTAATAACTTCTCTTTGGATCATGTATTCATAAATGCTCGGAGCATATTCTGATGAGAAAAGTGGATCATGAGCTTCAGCTGTGAAAGACAATGAGTCAATGTAGAGACATGTTGGCTCAATACCTTCATCAATGTTTTTCCATAAAGGAGAACTATCTGCTTTTAATTGAGTGCTTTCTTCCACATCACAAAACTTCTCATCAGACTATAGGTAAAAAGAAAATAATATTACTATATTACCATAAATGCTCGGAGCATATTCTGAACAAAGAATATGAATAAATTTTGATGTAACACTGTATCTAAGGTGTATTCTTACCCTAAAACTATCGTCATCGAGCGTGGTAGCCTCTAAAACACTTCGTACCATAGTTATTGGAGTCGCTTCACTGGTATAACAAACATAAGAGAAATACATTATCCTATATTACATATACACAACACAGATTATACAACTTGTGGTTTAACATTCACACGCAGATAGTAGTAAAGCTAGCATAGGTGAAGTACTTTTATCCATAATATTAAGCAATTTAAAATGTTTCAAGTAAAAGCATTTCATTTATGGAATCATTAAGTGAATTTCAATTAATAACTTTAAACCAAGTACTTTAGCACAAGTACTTTAAAGTAATAGTACTAAAGTTATATCTACAGTACATTAATGCTAATATAACACAACATGGACAGGGCTTACAGTAGACCCTTTAGTTTTACTCACTTAATTTCCATTAAGTCATCAGGAGATTTCTTGAGAAGACGTTTTGATCTACGTGGCTGATCTACTTGAGATAGTGAAGACACTTGAATTGGTTCAACCATTATTGGAACAGCCTATAACAACAGGGTTGTAGCTTATATAGGCCCATACCACTAGTAATTAGATTAAATGTGTATCTATAAACCTACATTTGTAATGTTGCCTAATGCATTTCTTTTAGCAACAGGTAGGTCCATTGAAGTTGGACTGGACTGGCGTTTGACACCATTAGCAGGACAATTCTCAGTGTCTGGGGAGGATCTTCTCTACAAAGAGATTGTAAACCATGTTTGATGTGCCACAGAAAAATATCTGTGTCACATAATATCTAAATACCTTAACTTTGTTATGCTTTCCATTTTCCTTGATAGCCTGTAAAGCCTTTACACTTGAGGCTCTTTGTTGTTTCTGTCTCAGCATTTTCTTTTCAAATAAGAGATAAGTTATGTTTAAAAGGTAGAGTAATATTTGGGAATGAGACTAGTAAAATAAAGATCTAGGTTAATAAGAAGTATAAAGGGTATAGATAGACTAACCTGAACGTACTTTAGTGTCAATAAGTTGTCACAATCAGTTAGCCTGTGTTAGATATTCAGCTCAGCTGTAAGGGCATCTTTTGTATTTCCCACTGTAGCAGTTAATGCTGCTATACGATTGGTCAATTAGAGTAGGGCGGTAGCCAATGAAATTGCATACATTTGAAGAACTCATGTGACTGACTGTCCACGCCCTTCGCTTACAATCATCGAAACGTGTAGCATAATAGTGCCAGCAAACATTCAATCACGATTGTTTTGTATAAGGGTATATTGCACGATACACGAATTGTTGAATTTTTGTTACTGAAATATTTAACAAAAATAAAATTTATCAACACTCAATTTCAGAAACGCTTTTCTTATGTTTCTTTTTCATCTTCTTATGAGTAGATTCAGTTTCTTGTGTTACCTACCATGAACAAAACAGACGAAACAATAGTTGTTTGATGAAAGTGATGTGCAATAATAACATTGTAAAGAGAAATTAGAATAACTATTATTTGTACCTATGCCATTAAATAGGATTATCACAATTACTATAACCTAATTAATTTGTCTTACTGTGTCATCTTCACCAGAGTGTTCTTGTTCTCTCTTTTTCTTCTTTTTCTTTGCCTTATGACTGACCACTTCTTCTTTCTCTTCTTTTACTATATCTTGTTGTGGTGGCTGTATTATGATACAATAAATGTATACATTATATACCTTAATTGAATACCTTAGAAGGAGTAGTCAATTCAGTATCCATTGGCACAGGAGTAGTCTTTGATGGTGAACTAAATATATTTAATAAATTGCTCCAGTAAACAAACATGCATTCTATATGATTAATTGTAATATATTCATAAGATCCCTAACTCACAGTTCTAATTCTTTGATTATTTCAGAAGGAGTTTCAGGTAATACCTTGCCAAATTTACCTAACTTTCCCTCAGCTATAAGTTGTTTTTTTCGAATGGCCTAAAAAAACAATTTTTCAATCTTACATTTACTAAATAGCATGCAAAAACATATCACTGATAGCACATAACATCTTTGCTGACCTTGGGTCCCAAACCCCATTTTCGAGGGTAGACATCTCGACTCATAATTACTCGTTTGATTTTAGCACAAAAGCCATGATCACATGTGACCATCTCAGAAGTAGACATCATAGCTACACCTACATATAAAGTTATTTACAAAAGCAGTGACTTAGTTTGAATATCATGATAAAACTCAAATTACATACCATACAACTTCGGAGCTACATGGGATATCAAATCAATCTTACCTAGAGCTACTGCTTCTCCTTTAGTTGTCATAATGACTATATCTTGTCCAGGATCTATACCTTTATCAAATCTTAACACGCCAGGTATAAGGACCTTTGCTCCATAACATACAGCATTGACCTAGTAAAAACAGAAGTGATATCATAAACTATATATAAATACTTACAGCACTGTCTTTGATAACAATTCGCTTGTGTGATGTGAGGAGGGCTTCTAATGGTTTCACAATTCGACGCATATATGACTCTACATTAATACATTTGTAATTTGTATATAAATTTATGAATTATACCATCTCTCATATTGTCCAACTGCCACTGAGCATCCAGAACATCATGCATAGTAGCCATTTCCATCTATAGGATGTAATCCCAATATCAATTTCAGGTGTTATGGAAACATTCTACTATTTATATAATGCTTACATTTTCAGACTGTATTCCAGATCGAACTCGTCTTAATTCAGCCATATGAGCACCAACCCCTAAAAGTAATCCAAGGTGGACACAGAGAGTTCGAATATATGTACCAGCTTCACAACTAACCCAATAAACAGCTATAAGCAGAAAGAAGTCCCTATAACACAGTAATTTATTGTGATCTTACCAAGGTGTTTTTTTTCATTGTACTCTAATAGCCGGTTCTCATAAATTGTTCGAACTCGAAGTTGACGTTTTACAGCTGAAATAAGAGGAGGACGCTGAAATAGAGCACCCACTAGTTTCTGAAGAGTCTACAGATTACAGATTGAAATCAGAATTAGTATAACACAAGATATCAAAATATATGATATATGTAGTTTACTTCCTATCAGAAGCAGCCTCTGAACAATCTCATCATTCTTATATCCAGAGCAAGAAATCATCATTTAGGAAGATATCATGATGTATATTACACTTACTAGAGCTACTTCACTCTCTTTCACTTCACTGTGTATCTTGACAACACAAACATATTCTTTACCTGTGGTAATTTACAGTCAAGTCAACATAGTCTTATACCAAAGAGGTAATTTGTAAAAAGCCCTTAATTAGATATCATTATTGACCTGCTCCTTGTTGTGACTTGACAAGTCTTGTAGCTCTATCAATGCACACTATAAGACAACCAGTTACTTGTGGATCCAATGTACCACTGTGACCTGTCTTTTCAACACGAAGGATTCGCTTTATCCATGCAACCACCTAAAACCAAACAGCACAAACTTGACTTTTAATATATTAACTTAAATTACAGAAAACAGGATAGAAACACAATACCTCGTGTGATGAAGGATTAGCTGGTTTATCCAAGTTTATAAAACCATGACGAATATAGTGTTCAATGGGTCTACGAAGAGGGGGACATCCAGAATCCAAGGGTGTGTAATGTCCAGTACGGACTATCATTTGATGGTAGTTCTAACAATAAAAATATTCTAACAAAAATAATCAAATCAAAACAGCTGTTGAGATCAACAAAGCTGGGAACCTATTGTTTCAATAAGTAAAATAACAACAATATATATACAATAAATGGTGACTTCTGCAAAGATAGTGACTTATTATGTGGTATGTGTACATGGCTGAGCTGGGTGAAGGACTGGTTGATACCAGTCCAGTGATTATTTTCACTCTTCTGTCTAACAAAGTTTTAATCAAAGTTTTTTTTACATCTTGCATGTTAAGCATATGCTTTAAAGTTTGAGGTCTAGGTCTAGTGGTTAAGATTTGGTTTACCTATTGTGGTGTCAATAACCACTTGTGAAATATATTGTTAGTGTAAGTAAACTAAAGCAAATAAAGCATAATATTTACTTGAACAATGCTGCAAAAAATCAATTTTACTGGTATATATGTACCATACGTATTACATACCTGTTCAATGAGCTAAATAATTACATTTGTACCTTTAAAAGTAAAGGCCAGGTTGATGTATCTAAAGGAGGGATAGTTGACTGCGGCTTGATTACAAAATCATGTTCCTGAAATGACAAGGTAGACATCAAACGCAGTCTTTTAAAGGAAGTTTACCTTTGAAAGTTGTTCTCCCTCGACAGTATCTACAGTTATAATATAAAAGTACCAGTAACTTACACTACTAACATCCCGCTAGTTGAAGGCAATCTTAACTTAAGAATATTACAACCTTCTTATTATGCTGTACCTTCTAGCTTGCGCTTTTTTGATTTCTTTTTTTCAGCCATTGCTACTAGAGCACATGTGACAATATCGCCATGTGGCCATGTGGCCAATGTGCTTGATATTGAGCGTGCGCAGTGTAAGGTAAGGTACACGTGTCGCGAGGGCTCTCTGTGTTTGTTCATCTTGTAGAATCCTTTTGAATCGGAGAAGGTACGATTATAAAGTACTGTTGAGTTTGAAAATTTGTTTAAGAGTTTATTCATTTACATATAAAGTATATTAAGTGATGATGATATTATTATTGTGTGTGTGATAATCTAATTCTATGATTTATAGATATGGGTAGAGTTATCAGAGCCCAAAGAAAGGGTAGAGGAAGTATTTTTAAGTCCCACACAAAGCATAGAAAAGGGCCAGTTAGACTCAGAGCTATCGACTTTGCTGAAAGAAAGGGTTACATCAAGGTATGTGTGGATACTGATAACTAAACTATAATTAGTGTCTATAAATGTTGGTTGATGATAAGAACATAGCAAGTTTTAGACTATAGTTTGATGTTAGTGCTGTGTTTTGAGTT
Source organism: Xestospongia muta (assembly GCA_963693285.1). Classification (NCBI taxonomy): domain Eukaryota; kingdom Metazoa; phylum Porifera; class Demospongiae; order Haplosclerida; family Petrosiidae; genus Xestospongia; species Xestospongia muta. The sequence goes on from OY848927.1 coordinate 1,734,446, forward strand.
GGGAAGAATGCACCCAGAGGTTATTAGATTAAATTGGATTTATTATACCTGGAGTTAATAGATTGTCATAAATTGCTGTTTACCATTGAGCACTGAAGTTTAGTAGCAGGCAGTATGTTGTATGTTATCAGGTCTATAATGTGTATTCTAACAACTTACCGTATTTCCTCATGTAAACGCCTAGGCATTTATTTCTTATCTTGACTATAAAAGTAGGCATTTAATTGAGGTAGGCGTTTATTCGGTGATGGGTGTTTATCAGTAACTTATAAAGTAACCATGTGTTGGCCCCACCTACCGATATGGAGACACTCAAGAAAAATAGCATTGTTACTGGCCACCATATCTACCAGACTATATGGACTGCATTTATTGGAGAGATGCTGCCAGCTGAGATAGAAGAAGACAACCTGTATGATAGATATGCCGTATCGTTAATGAGAGACGGCAAAATCGTAGGACACATGCCGCATTCCATCTCAAAAGTTTCATGGCACTTTTTAAAGCATGGAAGTACAATAAAGTGCGAAGCATTAGATTTTGAAGTTTCTTCAGCGACTTGTACGGCACAGAGTTTAAAAGTTGATGTCAAAGCTTCGGTGACTTTCTTTAGATGCCACCATAATTATAACACAAGAAACCATGTGGCGTATTGACCACACCAAGCCGTTTATTCGAGACTGGGTGTTTATTACGCTATTTCAGCCATGCTGCTAGGCGTTTATTTGGGATAGGTGTTTCTATGAGGAAATATGGTATGTGTAACACGAGGTGCAAAGGAAGTATTGTGTAGTTGTTATCTTATAGGATATTTAGATGTAAATACAATATGTCGTCTTATTGTTAGGGTATAGTCAAAGATATTATACATGATCCTGGCCGTGGAGCTCCATTGGCACGAATTACATTTCGTGATCCTTACAAATACAGACATCGTGGAGAATTATTTGTAGCAACAGAAGGAATGTATACTGGACAGTTTGTCTATTGTGGCAAAAAAGGTAAAATTAAATGCTACATAGATACTGTGCATGTTTGGACCATAAATGTATGTACATCACATTCCTTATTTTTTAGCTCATTTGTCTGTGGGTAATTGTTTACCATTGGGTTCAATGCCAGAGGGTACTATTGTATGTGCTATGGAAGAGAAACCAGGAGACAGAGGAAAGATTGCAAAGGCTTCGGGTTTGTTATTTCATATTGAAAGTACACTAGTTCTTATCATTTATTTACATTAGGTAATTATGCTACAGTTATTTCTCATAATCCAGATACTAATAAGACAAGAGTAAAACTTCCATCTGGAGCTAAAAAGGTACATGGATACAGTTAACTCAAAGAAAAACAATTAACTTTCAATGTCACTATTTTACTGATGCTGATGTTGATTTTTTCTATTTGATGACTGTCATGTGTTATTACAGGTTGTTTTAAGTAATTGCCGAGCTTTAGTAGGTGTTGTCGCAGGTGGTGGAAGAATTGATAAACCTTTATTAAAAGCTGGAAGAGCATACCACAAATACAAGGTTAAAAGGAACTGTTGGCCACGTGTTAGGGGTGTGGCTATGAATGTAAGCCTTTGTAATTGTGTACTTTTATTTACAAGCAAGTTGTCTACTTTAGCCTGTTGAACATCCTCATGGTGGTGGTAATCATCAACACATTGGAAAACCAAGTACTGTTAAGAGAGGTACTCCAGCTGGTCGTAAAGTTGGTCTGATTGCTGCCAGACGTACTGGTAGATTACGAGGAGGAAAATCTTCAGGCAACCAAAAAGATGAATGAACAACGCAAATGTATATTTCATGTACATTATGCCAAAGAATTTTATTATTCTCTTTCAAGTGAAGTTATGTTTGGTTGATCGTATAAAGTACCATAACAGTATACAAATTTATAAAGAGGGCAAAGACGTTATTAATATAACAGTAATAATTAACATAGTTTCATGATACCAACATGATAATACCATTATTTGTGGACTCCTAAATAAGCCATACTTGTAGTCAATGGATTAACTCGAACAATATGGTCTGGAATCTAAACAGTGAAATATGAGTGATTGAATTATGTTAACATTACAGGATGCTCCACACTGTATCTAAATGTTTCTCACTTGAGCTCCCATTCTAGAGAGAAATCTATTCCGAACATGAAAGGCCGTTGATGGACGAAGAGGGTTAACAGTAGCTCTAGCACCTTCAGCTTGTATATCGGTTATTCCACCTGGTGTTAAACTATTCCTATAGTACGTATGTGAAAACAAGGCAATTTGCAAATGGAGTTCACCAACCTTTCGGCATTTTTATTAGCTTCTTCCTCTTCCTTTGCAATTTTTTCTCTGGTCCATGCAGATAAGTTGAGTACACCTCCATAGCGGGTGGAGTCTATAATGTACAGAGCTATGCCTGTTATCAATGCACCTGTGAAGATAAAAACGTTGATAAAGATTACCACACTTATTGTTATAACTATAATGTTTAAAAGATACCTAGGACTGACAACTTACAACATAAGCAAATACAAAAGAATACTTCAAGTATAAGATATCCCACATTGTCAATAATAGATCCAGCTACAATAGGTACAATAGCTAGTCCAAGATTTTGAACAGACTGCATTCTAAAAAGATTTTTTAAAATAATTGTTGTATGCTTAATTAAGTGAAGATGACTGGCACAAATAAAGTAATTATTACTTCTAATGTAGAAGAGATACTACAAGTGATTACCCAAAAATAGTCAAATTCCAGTACTACATGTTGTATATATAGGAGATCAGACTGTTACAATAAAGTAGTGCAGTGGTTTATATGAAACTTGCAATATTATGTTACTAGGATTGGAAATGGTGGCACACACGATCCCATAGACTCAAATGAATATTCAATTCTATGGGATTATGTGTGTGTGCTCTGTGTCCAAAGAAATCAACTAATTTTTATTACCTGAAAGTGCAAAGTGAACACATTTTGAAGATTTCCTTAAAGAATCAAGCTCATTTCTATAAGTATTGATCAACATGTTGTCTACATTCTAAAACCAGTTGATGTTTTGGGACTCTTGCTTCATATTTAAACCACTTTCTCTAAAGTAAGTCTTTACACATTAAGCTAATTCAGTTGTGAGTGAAAACAAAATACCGCTGTGTTGGATTAGCTGACTGTAATAGTTTTACTATGAATTGATAATTTCAATTTTTGTCACTCTCCATTATTAGTGTAATAAGCACATATAATTGTGTTGTACTTTATGGGACAAGGAGCATGCATGGTGTTTCCAATCCTAGTTACATAGTCTATACAATCAATAAATCACACTAATGCAACTGCCACACCCATAACAAGGACACACCTTCCAAAAGTACTACTGTTATTGCTATGGGAAGTGGAGATTCTTCCACATATGAATAGTCACATTAACCTGATGATCAAGTTTGGATCACTTGTAAATTTATTATTGTTAATATAATAACTTTCAGTGTATTAACAAGACTTGCATATTAACTATTAAGAGAAATTGGTCACTTCGTCAGGCAATAGTAATGGTCTTATTACTACCATATAGTACTTAACATTGACATGTTAACTAATTTTACATGAAATTTTACAGATCTGATGTTACTCCATTATTGCTTATAATAAATAACCAGTAAATTTGATTGACTATAACTGATCATAGTACAATGTCACTTAGAGATGTGCTTTTGTGGTACAATATTTCATTACAAAATATAACTGAAGGATGAGACATTTTTAGCTAAGTATTTTAAACACTTAAAATAGCCAGGAAAGCAAGTTTAGTAATATACAAAGAGTAGGCTTGAAAACATTATTTATGATGAGAATATGCAAGTCAATGGTGAAGAATGTATGACACATGTGGTCTAAACATGCATGGTTATGACTGTCATCTGGTGAGTCTGAAGTAGATTTTTGTCTGTGTTGGATATTGGCTACTTCAAGAGTTTTATTAAACCTCTTAATGGATGACTGATATCTGCTTAGTCTTGTTTGTATTTGATTTAACTTACACAAACGCTACATAGATATAGTCAATATTCAGCCATATTGAAGAGCTAGACATCCACTATGTACATTACATTTTATAGATTGCTACATTTTAAGTGGTAAGAACAGTCTCCTTACATTCCATAAGCAGTTCCTAATTGATGCTCAGGTACTATGAAAGCTACAAGAGGCCACAAAGCACAAGCCAATATAGAATAGGCTATACCCATACCAATCTAAAAAATGAAACATTTTTGCTTATTGGTTTATCGAACATTGATATTTCATTTACCATAGCTAAATAAGGTAAATAAATTTGTCCTCCTGCAAAACCAAAAGCTGCATGACAACCAAGAGTAGCGACAATACCAAAGTTTACTATAATATAGAAAAAAGCATTGAATATGTGTATACACTAAAGTTCATTACACTCTAGAAATCTACTTCTATACCATAAAACTTACACCAAACTAAATTAAATCCTGTCTTGTCCACAGCATATCCAAACACAGGAGATGCTCCAGCAGATATCAAATACACTAAACTATTTACAATATTTGCAGTACTAGCACTAAAACCATATTTATCTTCAAGGAATATCCTAAAGATTAAATGAAACAAATAAACAGGACAACAAGTCAGTACTTACGTAGCTACACCAATAAAAGGAAATACAGTGACATAATATGCTACACAGACAATAAAAATAAGCCAAAGTGTAAGCGGGAAATCCTTCACATCTTTTAAACTGATCTTCTCTCCTACAAGATATAGTGTTAACTAAATGTCCATAATAACTGACTCATTAGGTCAGTATCAAGTTTACATACCCTCTCCTTGTTTTCTTTTAGTAATTCTCTCTGCTCTTTTGTCAAACAAACCTAAAGCAACAGCAGCAACAAGAGAGAGAATACAGAACCCAAACCCTACATAAAAATAAGAGAGGAGACTACTGCATTTACAATATATAACAAAGAAATAACACACAAATTTTAATTATTATAGAGATAATGAAGTAAAGGTATACAATACTTACCAAACAATAAGACCACACCTAAACGTTGTTTTTGATCAGGTATATAACTTAGAAAGTCATATAGTTTTCCATTGATATTCATATTAACAGTACTACCCTACCAAACAAACATGATATCATATCTTAGTGTAAAGGAAGCACTTACAACTCTAGAGATACTGAGAAGTAATCCAAATACCATATTGAGCTCTTTTCCTTTAAACCATATAACAGCATATGCATTTTGAGCAACTGCTAAAGATTCTCCGCCTAACCTGTAAAAGGGCAAGTTAGAAAGTGTATTTGTACTTTGTAACTGGTAATTCACTTCATATAGTTATAAATAACTACATTTTTGTGTCAATTACAAATTATGACTTACCCAAATACAAATCGTCCTACTAGCATCAGAGGATAAGATCGGAAGATACCCCCAAAAGCAAAAATAAGCTGTAAAAATAAACAAATAATAATAATAATAATACTTGTAAACTGCAACCATAGCTATGCAAACCACATTATAAATCATCCTACGATTATTTAATAAGTGGGATTCAATAATGGAAATAAAAATTAGTTTTAAATCTAATAACTATATACATTAGTTAATATTACATTGTCATATGAAATTGACATTAAATAAGCTCCAAATCTTGACTGTAAATTTTTCTGAGTAGAAAAAACATGTGTTGCAGAATCAGTACATGTATGTACATTTATTTTATTGTAAAAATCATAAGATTTTGCAGATTATAGAAAGACAGCAGAAAGCATGAAGTGACCATAGAATACTAGATGGCAGTATGATTGGCCATGTATATTATCTTAGTATTTGAGCCAAAGACTAAAGAAAATATGGATAACAAGTCAAGTCTGCCTTTATTCAAACTGTTTTGATCGTTCCTTCAGTTTTTCTACCTGACACTGTTACATGCCAGATGGTCCCTTGGACTGTTATGTTCCCCAATACTATGTTACATGTTGTTGTGTACTTGTTCTTGGCACACTTTGTATAAACATCATTTTTAATAATAAAAGAAAGGTCAACTGGAATCAAGATGAAGCTTAAATGTAGAAAATAGAAGTCTTGAATAATTATTGCTTGAGTAGGAAACTAGGAGTGCTGACTAATTCCTTCAGACTTCTCCCTTTGCTAATAATAATAGACACTAGACACATTTTAGGATATACAAATTTGATATTGTGTTTACAAGATTACATGAAGAACTAACTATCTATAACAATTATAACAAGACTGTAAAGACACAGGACAATTAATTATACTAGGCCCAAATGAGAAGGTGTGTCTTGTATCTTGAGAGCAAAAATTGTACATGCAACACTTGACTGGTGCCATATGGTCCCTTATAGATTACTTTATACTAAAAGAAAAGTCTACTCCTACACTTTCCTAAAATTGCTTAATAATTATCATAACTTATGGTACTATTTATAGTTCAGTGAGGGAATACATGATGTATGAATCAACTTATTTTGTTATGATTCTAGTCAACATAATAGTATATAATTTTAAATGGACATGTCACAATGTATACACTACATGTATATCACTTGGACCTTAGTGCATGACATCATTGTAATGTGCTTACTAGTAATAGTTATAGGGTATTATATTCCAGTACATACCTGTCCAACTGTTACGAAAACACTAAAAATAACTGTTCCAACACGCACACCAAAAACTCTGTCAATTAACACACCTCCAATCAGAGATAAAATAACATTGGGCCATGAATAGAGAGAATAGAGTAGATTATACTTAAAGTTGTCTACTTTCATAACCTGAAAAAAAACTGAATATTTCATTTTGTCATGTTAATAAAACCTGTATAATAGTTCTCTCCAGAGCAGTAGGATTGTCATAACAGTAATAACTACCTTTAAAAGAAATAACCATTGTTATGTTATTAATAGTCAGTGTTAATAATATAATACACGTGTCAATAGAGGTATGATAAAAACACCAAAACCTCAAAATCACACATACTAACCACACCTTAGTCCCATACCCAGACCCACATGCTACTCTTCACTTACGTGTAGGTCTGGGGATAAGGCTAACCACACCTCTATAGCCTATATATAACTTTCAACACAACCTTCAGTATAACTCACCAAAACTCAAAAAACACATGAAGCCTAACATCAAAAAACGATGAAACCATCTTCTAGGATCACATGGGAAGAAATTATCCAAACGATATTTTCTTCTTTTTATTTTATTTGTCAGATCTGAATTCACAGTGTAACTATCTGGCATAGTCTCTATACTCCGCGTTTCACTACCACCATAGTTAGGGCCTAATTGGTTCCCAGACACCAAGTGCTCTTTCTCAGTAGACATTTTACTCTATTATTATGGAGATCACGAGACAGGCTGTGCAAAAGGGGGTAAGAGTTGCAGGTACCCTGTAATTATTGTTAATTGGTCATAATTGTATTAATATTGCTTTTTGAGTTCCCTCCTCTTTCTCAAAAAAGGCTCGATCATGGCTTGCGGAGGAGAGATGACGGATTTGACCCAGATAGAAGAAGACGAAGAAGAAGAAGAAAGCATGCAACATCAACCAACAACAAGTGATTCAATGTCGGCTACTGAACTAGCTAGGCATTTGGGACAAGTCTCTTTAGAATCAAGTCCAATTCTCGGTCCTAGAGAACCAAGATACACAAGAAAGTTCTCTTTAAGAGAACTGGAGATACAACAAACAATAGGTGAAAAGTAGGATTAAATATATGCAAACTATTGTGTTCAAACCCTTTCTAATATTACATACTTGTAGAATAATACAGCAATTGTACACAAGTCATATTAGTCTAGAGCACCTGTTGATTGTTATTATTTGTTGTCATTCTACCAATGTGTTGATAAGTCAGATTGAAGAGTGGTGATTACCGTTTATGAAGTACACATTGTGGTTTAACATACATGTGTTTACTAAAAAGGAAATAAGTTTAGTATAACGACCGTTTTGGGGTTATTTGCTTTTGCTTGCAAATTCTTATACTACTATTGTAGTAGGAGTAGAATATTAAGGGTTTTTTAGTTACAATGCAGCAACTAGTTATATAATCAATAGTATTTTCTATTTGTTAATGAAATTATATATCATCAAAGCGAGATTGTGACCACAAGATTTAAATGAATAGGTTATATAGATAACATATAATGGTAGTTTATTGTGAATATTAATTTCTTGTAACATTATATTCTTTGTGTGGTTGAATTGTATGTGTTATTCACAATGCTTTGAGATTTCAGTGATTTGCCAATAGGTCAGAGAAATTTAAGTATGGTTTACATGAAAACAAGTCCTTGAGTATGAGACCTTGTCATTAAAAGTGACCAACACCCCCTATAGCTATTAGTTTTACAAATTTATTGCAAGTATAAACAAGCCTATTGTCAGTACAAGTTGTGTGTGCATTCATGCAAACTGTTTGGGTTGTGCAGACCATATATATCATTTGAAATTTTAGACTCTGGGTTTGAAGCCAATTGGATATTAAAACAGCAATAATTTAGTTATAAAACTCAGAAATATACATGAAAATATTGAATTATTTTTGTACACATTGTGAAAGTATAGTGTATCAAATTTATAGTTCTTATTACTGAGTAACTTATCTAAGCTGTTAATAATTAATTATTTCTATTTAGTATTTACAACTGATTATTTTGTCCTTACATTATAGGTACTGGAACATTTGGTCGTGTGGTGTTAACACGAGATGTTACTTCTCGTCACTATTATGCTCTTAAAATCATGTCAATCTCAGAAGTAATAAGACTTAAGCAAGTGGAACACGTCAAAAATGAGAAAGATATCTTGGCATCAATACAGCATCCATTTATTGTTAATATGTGAGTGGTAGTATAGTTGGTTGTGTTAAGGACTACATAACTTATAATAATTCATTTAATTATATTGTAATTATTATCGATAGTTTTTTCTAAGACTGTTTTTATCTACCCAGGAACATCCTAAGTAATCAATTAAACTACAATAAAAGATTTCTAATGAGCTATATTATTTCAAACTTTAAATATGGTTCTAGATCTTTCAATTCAGTTTCTATCCATTTAATTTTATTGAAAGAACAGTTTGGCATTAAAATATACCTATGCCATTTGAAATAAAGCCTATTAACAGTTGTTTGCACTGAGTGTGTAAGGAGCTTTACAACAACATTTATTATAGTGATGGGAATTCTAAGCTAATTAGGGTCCTTTAGTTTATACTCTGTTCATGAGCTAAGGCTTAATCTAAAAACAAATGTATGTTTTCAACTAAACTATGTTATTAGAAGGCTAGTGCTAAACTCTTATTTTGTCCTTTTTCTAGGCTTTGGACACACCATGATAATCGGTTTTTATACATGTTGCTAGAATATGTACCAGGAGGTGAATTGTTTACATACCTCAGAACAACACAAAGATTTGACAATGGAACAGCCATGTTTTTTGCAGCAGAAATAGTCTTAATACTTGACTACTTACACAGCCAATTTATTGTTTATAGAGATATGAAACCAGAGAATATATTGTTAGACAATATGGGACATGTCAAATTATGTGATTTTGGATTTGCTAAGAGATTAGCAGACAGGTAAGCAAGTTTTGAGAACATTTACCATTAATCTAGAATTATTATATAATCAGAACTCTTTCTATTATTACTATTACAAGTTCATTTGATTGCAATGTTTTTAGTTTTTAGCCTTATATAAGTTTATGTCATATATTCATGTGTCTCACAGACGGACATATACTTTGTGTGGCACTCCTGAATATTTAGCTCCTGAAATTATTCAAGGTAAAGGTCACGGACGAGAAGTTGATTGGTGGGCTCTGGGAATACTGATTTATGAAATGCTTGTAGGGTAAGATATATTGACTAATATACCGACTCTATGAAATGTTTTCCACTTAGATATCCTCCATTTTTTGATGAGCATCCTTTTAGAATTTACGAGAAGATACTCGAAGGCAAAATAGAGTGGCCAAAAGTAATTAATAGTATTGCTAAAGATCTCATAAAGAAGTTATTAGTTAGAGATGTTACTAGAAGATTAGGAAGTTTGAAGGTAAGTATAATCATTTCTAAAGACAAGAACTTTGAAATCACTCTCGACAAGGGCAATAAAAACTAATCACTTATTCAATGTACAATATAATGAATATAGCATACAAGGTGTGATCTCACAATGACAATACATGAGTCTTTGTCTGAATTAAAACATCAATGTAACAGTTGTAGCTTAAACTAAGTATTAATAGTCTAGTTAAAGAACTATTTTCTATCACTACAAGTAATCATGAGACTCACATATCAGATGAAGCACCTGCTCTAAACCTATTTTTAATTTTAAACATTAATTTTTAAATATGCTAAATATTGAACTTATAGCATCATTGACAGAAATTAGTTTGTCAAATTTACTTAATAGTAATGAGTTTTGACCACTCCTCTAAACTATAATTTCTGACCACACATAAGACAAGCTGTTATTACTGTAGGATGGAGTAGAAGAAGTCAAGCAACACAAGTGGTTCAAAACAGTAGATTGGGATGCTGTTTTATTAAGAAAATTACCAGTGAGTCAGAGATAACTACATTATAATTAAAAAATGATCATATAATAGTTTTGGAATATACTGACTTTACAGTGAAACACTAACTAGAGCTACAGAGATAGATAATTGGCAGCAGTGTCTGTGGAAGATTAAATTAAATAGAATGCTAGAAATATAAGCAGGGAAGCAAGCTAAATAATGAGATTATTAGAGCCTGATCTGTCTATTGTCATAACACTCACTGTTATTGTTAATGAAATTCATTGGTTGTTATATGCCTCAGTGATTAATGGATGTGGTTTAATTTCATTTGTCATATTCAATTGTCGTATATAACGAGAAAAACAAAGTAAATGGACATACAAATAATTATATATACATAACATATCATGGTTTTTTTAGGATGTTTGAAGGGGACATTTCCTCTCTCCCTGTAAATGGTTTTGTCCCTGAGTTTGCAGCAAAGTACATATTTAATGTATTTTAGCTCCAACCTACACCCCCTCTATTTCTCTAAACATTTGTTTGCCCCCCCCCTGAAAAGTTTTCTTTAAAAAACCATGCACATGGTCCAAAACAATTGTGGGACTGCCTGGCATGTGCAATGAAAATACTTGCAGATAATTTCATTCATGAATTAAGGAAACTCTCTACTATATTTTCTTGAATAGCCCTCAAATAGTAACCTTCCCTTTCAGTATGTCTCAATAAAATTGACCCTAATCATGAACAAAAGCCACAATGGCCACTTAACAATTTGTCTATTGTACTCTTGATCATGTTAAGACAGTTTAGTGGAATTTCAATTATGACAACATCATTAACCTAACTTGGGCATGCCATCATAGTTGTAAAGTTCATGGTGAGTCATACTGAAGCTTTTCGTGGTTCTTTGCAGCTATCTCCTAATCTATCTTACTTTTACTATTAAAGGTATTTCAACAATTTCTGAACTTTTCTGCAGAAGCTGGAGAATGTTTATGTGAGCATTCATTAATAATATACAAACTATGTGACATCAGTCATGGTGGAATGCAAAGAGTGCCATTATATGGGATTTCTGGTTTGCGACTTTCCTAGATAACTGGTGCTCCGTTTTTTGTTGTTGTTTTGTTTTTTTGATAAGATTTGCAGATTTTCAAGGTGTTTTGAATGGTGCACACCATTTCTCTTTAGCTCATTCCTAGCCAGACTTATAAGCCTGACTTAGTAATGTTTGTTCTCAACTTTAACAAAGTATATATAGTACTGTTACTTCTAAAAGGGAACATTTATAAATTATTAAAACACAAAAGATATTCTATTACAAAAGAAGCGTTAACAGCTTCAATTTGAGAAGAAACAAGTACATGACCAGATAACAATTTGTGACAGCAACATTTGTTTCAACATAAGCATAGACATATGAGGACTATTATTATTGGGGGAGGGGGCTGACAGGGATAAGATATGATTGTAATATTGAAATATCAAATATAACTATTAATCATTGAATATTCCAAAATAGTGTTTCCTTTCAGGCTTATGGGACACAAATTTTTTTGCTATTTGTTTAATATCTAGAGAGCCGTTAAAGCTTTGTGAACATGAAGTAGTATGCGATTATTAAGTCTTAGTTCTGACATAGTAGATCGCAAATATGTTAGTAGTCGTCTAAGAGCTGAAAATGATCTTTCTGAGGTACATGTTGTTATTGGAACTGTCCAATACAATCGCAAAAGATTGTGTACTTCACAAAACAATGACTTATACACAGGGTTAGAGTCCATTGCTTCACATATGGTTCGCACTGATGTAACTTGTTTTACAGTAGGTAGAGCTTGTCTAACCAACTCAACACACAAAGGAAGTTGCTTTTGCAAGTTATCAAAATTTATGTCATCTTTGTAACAAGAGGTATTCAAAGTTTGAAGATCACCTTCATACGTTTCTCCATTGGTGGCTTTCAACAGAAGGTTTCCAAGAGATAATGCAGGTGGTAGTAATTGTTGCTGATCAAATCTCTCTTCTAATTCTTATATGAGTAAGTCACATGCTTCAAAATATTGATGGCGATAGTAGTCCTTTGGTGCTTCATACCTATGTTGTTGACATCCATCATCCAGCTTTAGAACTAAATGAAAGTAATCCTTGTCTATCAGCTATCCTGCAGTAGAAGCAGAATACCTTTTTTCTGGCCGTACAGATAGTTAACCAAGGATATATTTATACCATCTTTCCATAAAATTTCTACCTCCATTAGCCATACTTGAAAGTATAGCTTTGTCGGTAGGTTGATAGGCTTTGGTTTTATCAGCACAGCAACAGGAAAGGCACTCTGTTGTCTCACAAACAGTTTCTTGTTCTTGTGTTTGGGACTCCTCATGCTCTAGTGCCTCACTAACATTATGGTCATCATTGTCAACTTGGTCTTCATCACTGTCATCAGTATGATCTGATAAATTTTGTTGTTCTTGTGTCTGGGACTCTTCAGTAGTCTACAGCTGAGTGTATTGTACTTTTAGTACATGCATGAGTTGTACTTGTTGTAACACATGAGTATTGTGGGACAGTTATCTTTTGAAGTGCATATCTGTTAGATCATTGTACAAGAAAGTGTGCATAACCACAAATTAGAAGTGCAAGTGTCATTGTTGTAGTTGTAAAAGTTTGATAACTATTGGGGGAGGCTGAGCCCCCCATATGAAAATATTGGGAGGCTCAGCCCCCCCCTTCCTATGCCTATGATAAGTACTACTTTCTTTAAACTTTGGCTAATATTATTTATCAGCTGATATAGAGAAGCTAGAAATTTATCATGAAGACCCTTCTCATTCTAGCAGCTTTTTGATTATTCATATATTTAAATACTATCTTGATTAACCACTCCCTGAATAATAGCTTCCCCTCTTGTAACCAATAATTTAAAAGTAGACACTGTGGCTATTATTCAAGGAAAATAGTACGTGCAAACACTTATTTTTGTCCCATACTGGTATTCATAAAGCACAAGTTTCCTTTGTTGGAGGGTTTAAAATTTCACTGTAGTGTTAATCCTAAGTGATTATGAGTTGTATCTGCATATGGAAGATCTGTTTTATATGTATATAATTATATTATTGATGACTAAACTATTTCTCTTCTCTCTTTGTAGCCTGCAATAGTTCCCAGAGTTAGTCATCCTGGTGATACTCGTAATTTTGAGCGTTATCCTGAAGATGCTTGGTACAATATACCTCCTTTAAGAGATGAAGACATAGCTCCATTTAAGAACTTCTAATTATCCACTATTCTTATGTTTGTTTCTCTCTAAATACTATCTTTTATTTTGTATACCTTTCTATTCGAAATGATATTTTGCATTATTCTTATATTCTTTGTTGTGTTTTTTTTTCAGAATTCTTATTACATGGTACATCACTAAAGGAGAACCACTATTAAACTGACCAATCAAATTAAAGTATTGTAATTATTGAATGTTCCGGCCCACCCCTTTTCAAGGTCGTGAGTTCGTTCTCTTACGGTTGCAAGCAAGAAGGAACTATAGTTGTTGTGTATTTTAGCAGGTCAGGTATGTTTTTATACAATTAACAAACTTTGCTAGCATAAACAGAGAAGAATAATAATCGCTTGTTGTTCATTATGCTGTATCATATAATGCAAGTTGACATTTATCATAATGTCTTATTGTGTGTCAGTATGTTCTTAAAGTTTGGCACGTAGGATTTGTGTGTTTTTGTACCATTTTGATGGCCTTCAAGTCGTTGAGTACTATTCCTTCACTTATATTTTAGTGTCAAGAGTGCAGGTAATAGTATATCATGCTTTAGTGTGAAATTAATACGTTTAGGTTTGGGACTGGGTATCCCATTAAAGTACAACATCCATTACTGGCACACTAGACACTGCCTGTTTTAAAAGCATAGGGTTCTCTGTTCTGACTATCACACATACATGTGTTACTAATGAGCCTGGTTTACTACTGTATAAGGACATTTGGCCTTATACACGTTTTAGTATTCAAGACACAGTATACTTTAAAACCATTACCTTGAATACATTAAACTTTATTTTATGATGATAACTTACTTCTTATCTCTAAGTGATTATATGAAAAGTATAGGTTTTGTGATATGGCTATTCTATGATAATATATGATAGTTGATACTCAATTAACCTATTATATACACTCAGTTAGAAATGCAATGAACAGTGGCCATTGTACTCAAGCTATTGCATGGTGCATGCGATAATAATTGATACAGAAATGTATGGAATGCTTTAATTAACTATTGTTTGCATATTTCTCATTGATCACCAGGTCCCATTGGAGCTAGCCCACAAACCACAGACACCAGGATTTCTCACTAAAGTTGATTAGATCTGTAGTTGTGAGTAATATGACTGCTGTCAATGGCATAGGTAGGACTACAGGACGATCAAGAGGAGGCAGTGGTGATGTGTTTACATTGTTAAGTTCTTGTCCTGAAACTAACCCCACACGCAAGAACAACAGAAGGTATATCAATATGATGAGTTCATTTATGATGCTGTTTTTAACTTGCTGTACTTTTTGTAGAAATGGTAGTGATTCTGTCAATGATAATGTATCAGAATGGGTTAAGGAACAGGAAGTAGCCTTTATTCGTTGGATTAATCAACACTTAAAATCATCTGAACATCAGATCAGTATATCAGATCTTCGGAGTTCATTACAAGATGGTTTAGTCCTCATTGCATTAATGAAGACTGTAGCACCACAGTCAATACAGTTTGTCAGGTAATATGTTGTCTTTGGTATGGAGGAGGTTGATTATTATATAAACTACTATAATTAAAGTGTTAATACATTACATTAGTTTAATATTACAGTAACTATGGCTTGATATTTTATTCCTGGAAGACCTACCACAATCATTCTATAAGTTTTAATAACATTATTTCCTGTAAACAAAAATATTTTATTACGCTACCTATGTTGGTCTAACAGGCATGTGCTTCATCGTAGTTCAACTATCACCATGTTGTTTGCCTAAATATTTGATAGTAGTTCAACTATCACCATGTTGTTTGTCTAAATGTTTGATAGTAGTTCAACTATCACCATGTTGTTTGTCTAAATATTTGATAGTAGTTCAACTATCACCATGTTGTTTGTCTAAATATTTGCCATGGAAACAAGTTTTGTTACATATAGAATGAATATTGAAGTATTAACGTAGACACTAATAAATGTATTAAATAATTGACACTGGACCAGACATTTGTATTAAATTGGCTTCTCTGGTAGAACAATATTCATGACTTGAGAGTTTGTTGTCTTAAGTTTGTCTATAATTGTTGCACCATTTCACTGGAGATTTTGAATATCTTCAAACATCAGATATTACCCTATAACACACCTCTTATATAAGCAACACTTACTATAGTAAAGACCTTTATTTCTAACTTACAACCAATTACTAAGATATTAAATTCATATTGCCAATTCTTTTCTATAAGCTTGACTATCATACGTTTATATCCTTTACTTAGATATCACAAATCTCCCCGACTACGACTACTTAAATTAGAAAATGTTCAAATTGCTTTAAATGCTATGAAACGAGAAGGAATACAGCTCCTCAATATTGGTAAATATGGTAGCAATACTGACATAACATTGAGGTGTAGTATACTATTGATTGTGATTTACTCTTCTCTGTAGAGCCAGCAGACATTGTTGATGGAAATCTTAAATTAACTCTTGGTCTCCTCCAACAATTAGCTAACCGTTATCCAATTGCTGTAGCTGGTCATAAGAGTTCACACAAATCAATGCTAGCTTGGTTTCAAGTAAGATTGTGGTTTAATCATGATCTAGTTTATTTACTACATTCTGTGTGACTTCAGTCTGTTGGTGCTTATTTCATTGATACTACTACTATACTATATAGAGTTGACTTTAGCAATCTCACTTATTAGATTTACAATTTCATGTTTACAGTATTGTTATTAATGGATTTAAGTGCTGCTTACTAAAGGAGTGTAGTATAACCTGCTCTTAAGTATGCATTTTAGTAGATTGTGTACCATAAAGTACTGTGTAATAATTATCTATAATAAGTACTATTTTTAAATTACTAAGCCATTAAATAAGAATTACTTGTTTCATTTAATTAGGCAATTCTTCCTGAGTTTGGTGTCACAGACTTAAGTACTAGTTGGAGGGATGGACTTGCTCTGTCTGGTCTTATAGACAAACTCAAGCCAGGTGTCATCACTAACATCACTACCTTGGATTCTGATAATGCTTTAGAAAACATACGCACTGCTATGGTATTGGCTGAAAAAACCTTTGAAATACCACAGGTGTGTCATTTGGCTTTTTTGTTATTTTATTTTAACTATTAGTATAAGTGGCATGTGCCTTTTAAATATAGTTGCAGAAAATGTGTTAACTGATGGTGTACTCTATGATACTGTCCTTTCTCTAGGTGATATCAGCTGAGGAATTGGCATCTACCAATCCTGACGAGTTGAAAGTCAGTAGATATCTCTCATATTTTTGCGAACCAGATTCACCTGGCTATCAGTATGTGATCGACTGGGTCAACAACATTGTACCACAACACAGCATCATTAATTTCTCATCTGATTGGGTAGATGGGCTAGCTTTATGCTCATTAGTCAACACATTTTTACCTGGTACCATCACAGACGAGGAAGCCCTGCAGGATATGTCACCATCTGAGCGAGTTACATATATTATGAATGCTGCCGAGCAAGAATTGAACATAACCCAGCTTATTAAGCCTAATGTCTTTGTCGCTGAAGATGCTGAACAACTTTGGAGAATGGCTTATGTCACTCAGTTTATTCATCTTAAGCCCCAAACACCAGAGCTATCCCCAGTAGCTGGGGATGATGTAGAATGGCTTACCAGTTCAGTCTCTGCTTTTTATACCTCAAGTGATGAAGCCATTATTGCACCTAGTAATGAAGACATCCATCACATACCTGTTGCCTCAGAGTTTGATGACCCTCAAATAGAATTTTCAGAAATGTATCCAGAGTTTAATGAAAATGAGGTGTTGGAGGAGAAGTATGAGTTACCTGTCCACACAAGAGTACCATTTCAAGACCAAAATGAGATATTGCAAAGGGAGAAGGACATAGAAGAAGGTCGAGATGTTCGTCAGAAACGCAAATCTGAATTAGATGAACTCTTTGCTGCTATTGAACTTGATTTTGACATTGCTCTGAAAGAAATTGACGAAATTGGCAAGACACCTGAAGTCACACCTACTTTGCCAACTAAAAATAAAACTGAAGCATTTCCTGCTCAACCTGTTTCTACAGTAACAAGCTCCACCCCTGCAACACAACTAAACGAGTTAGAATTGGACTTTGAATTTAGTTCTGATTCTGAAGAAACATCTAATGCACCAAGTCACTCTCCATCTCCTGAAGTTCATACAAAAGATGAAATTGAAGCAAAAACCCAAGACAATGAAACCTATAAGTACAAAGATGAAAGAGAAGATGAAGAGGAGATTGAACAGGAGTGTGAACCCATGGAAGATCATGAAGAGGTAATAGAAGAGAAAGATGAGCTGATGGAGGAAAAAGGAGAACTGAAAAAGGAACACAAAGAAAAGGGATATGAGGAGCAAGAGATTGAAGAGAAACGGGAAGAAAAAATAGATTTGGAAGTATTGGCATCTCAAGAAGAAGAGGTGATTGAAGTAGCATATACAACTGAGTTACGATATCAGCTGAGTGCAACAACCTCCCCTGAACCTGTATCTGAACATAGTACATCAGTACCTCCCTCATCGCTGTCACCATCTCCTCCCCCTCCCCAGGTAACCACTCCTGTAGATCCACAACCAATACAAGAAGTGCCTCAAGAAGAGGATAAGGGGACAATGTCACCATGTTATCCTAATCAGTGTGTTGTTCAAGGAAAGGGCTTACAATGTGGTATTGTTAATCACCCAGCTGAATTCATAGTTGATTGTTCTAAAGCTGGACGAGGTCGTTTAGAGATAGTAATTGAGGGACCAAATGGTGAAAATCTGGAAGCCACTGGTGAACAGTTGAAAGGGAGTGTCTATAAACTTGCCTTTACCCCCATTGTTGTGGGAACTCATAAAATATCTGTGTTGTTTAGTGAGGAGGATGTTCCAAACAGTCCATTTTTATGCCAAGTTTCCAATCCTCTGGCTTGTATTGCTGCTGGAAATGGACTACACTCTTGCACTCTTGGCCAGGAAATTAGATTTCAAGTAGACACGGCTAAAGCGGGTCCAGGTACCTTACAAGCTACGTTTGATGGTAAACAACAACCATCTCAATTCAAGTTAATTTCGTGCTTGGATGGAGTGTTCACATATTGTTATGTTGTAGATAAACCAGGTGATTATATCATTGATATAACCTGGGTAGGTCAACACATCAAAGGCAGTCCTTTTCAAGTAACTGCTCTACCATTTCGTCCCAATGCCTGTGCTCTTTTGGGATATCCCATAGACCGTGTACAAGTGGGTAGCAATGTTGAAATTAAAGTGGACACTAGCAAAGCTGGTCATGGAGAACTGAAAGCTATTTTACTTGATCCTAATGGAGAACGTATTTGTAATGTATCAGTTGATGATAGTAAAGTTTACACAATCTCTGCTCAGCCTTGTGTAATAGGAGAACACTACGTATTAATGCAGTACGGTGGAGAAGAAATACCTCGTTCTCCCTTTCGCTTTATTGTTAACGATCCTACACGAGTCATAGTCGATGATGTGGCCAGTGTCTTGTCACAGCCTGTACTTATTAATAAGACGATTGCTTTCAGTGTTGATACAAAAAACTGTGGAGAAGGTCTACTTAGCACAAAGGTGACAACCCCTGATGGTGTTGACCATGCCCAAATCCAACGTGATAGCAACAGTCTCTGTTATAATGTGAGCTATGTTCCTAAAACTCAAGGTACTTACAGTATTGAATTATTCATTGATAATCACCCATGCCTTTCGACTCCATTACAATTAAGTGCTATTAATGTCCCTCAGTCTGTCTCTGATATTGTGCTTACAAGAACTCTCCCAAGTCAAGGAAGTCACTATCTTCTCAACAAAACCATGGAGTTTCATGTTCATGCACCAAATCGTGATTCTACTAAGTTAAAAATGGTTGCAGTAGGCACACGTACTGGATCTCAATCTCAACCTTACATTAATATTATTTCAAATGGAGATGACAAATATACCCTACAATTTCGAGCTACACGATCTGATGATTATAAAATCTCAGTGACATATGATAATATGCATCTCATTGGCTCTCCTTTTGTCTTGCCAATCCGATCTCCACCTCGTGCTAGCAAAGTGTCTATGTATGATCCTGTAATACCTCTTAAGGCTGACCAGCCACTAGAATTAGTCTTTGATACAAGTCAAGCTGGTGAAGGAACTTTGTCTGCTTCTTCAGTCAATTCTAAGAGCCATAACATGCCTACATATGTAGAGCAAGTTGATGATGGCATGTATCGTATAGCTTTTATTCCACAGATTAGTGATACGTTTATGGTAAGTGTGCTATATGCAGGCAAGCATGTCAATGGATCTCCTTTCCGGGTTCTTTACAAAGAACAAATAAAACCACCTTCTGTCTGTATTTTTTTTGAACCAGACATGAGCGTCAAAGGTTTGATGGGAGCTGCAGTATATGGAAGAAACACAGGTCGTCAAGAGGCAACCGTAGTCCAATACAAACGTGGAAAATATCAAATAAGTTTCTATCCCAGTCGGCCAGATGTGTTTGACCTTCATATTTATTGGTTTGATGAAGAAATAGAAGGCTCACCTTTTGAAATGGATTTGTTGGGAGTAGAAAATGAGTCTAGCGAATCACTTGTTGATACGATTCCACTTGTTAGTGGTAACAAAGTTGGGATGTTAGCAGCAACAGCTGTCGGGAGAACCACAGGGCCTGTTCCTGTTCATTTAGCACAAACTGAGGACTTCTCTTGTAGCATTGAGTTCACGACACAAATCAAGGACACATTTGATATCAATTTATTTTGGAATGGGAAGTCTATAAGTGGTATGCCTATACATTTATCTTTGTGAGTCACATGTTAATCTCTACTTATCATTCTATTTTTGGACTTTCACCCGTGTTTTTGCCCGTCTTATATACATTTTTAAGAAAATTAATACAAGTTTTATGCTGATTTTCATTTTTTAATTTAATAAAAAAGAATTATAATTAATTTATTAATAAAAGCATGGTGACGTCATGAATAAAGTAATCTGAAGCTCGAAAGAAAGATGGAGAGTGAGTTTCTGGGGCCGGTGGACACTCATTAGAAACCATTCCCTTCTTCCTATAGGTCTTCAACAAGAAATTGAAGCAGCGAATAAAGAGTTCATGCGTTGCTTTGCTGCAAATGATATGACAGCGCTATCTAATCTTTACACTGTGGATTGTAAACTAATGCCAACTGGTGTTGATGTACAAGAAGGCAGAGATAGTAAGACAATCATTCTAACGTTGCGATATAGAAAATGCATTAAGTACCATCTAAAGACAACCTAGAATAAGATAGTATATCTCAACTAAGCAGTCAATCACTCTATCATGCTAAAAGGGGAAGGTCTGGTAACATCCTGCACTCACATTTGTGCAACACAACCGAAATCATTGTCTAATCAAATGACTTTGAAGCTAACGGATCATGTGACAATATGACCTTTGATGTTAGATCATTTTAGTTTAGACTAACTTTATAAGTTTTCTTGTCTATTGTATGTGTGAGACAAATTAAATGGCATTGACACTGATATGGTAAGATAAGTGTAATTATTTGAAAAGCCTAAGGTCCTTCTCTTGTTTACATGCTGCATGCTGAGAAGTAAGTTTTTGTGGCTAGTATTGTTTACCTTCTTCAACTTTTTCCCAGATATACTGAAAGCTTAGTAGTTTCTCTTATTAATATAACCAAAGAGTACACACCAATTATAACTTTGTTAGCTTGGCCGTGTTATTATTTATTGACCAACATGTTAGGTGTTGCTGGAGTATTCAAAGGTGTATTCAATGCTGGAGCAATAAAGGTCAAGTTAGTTGTTGATGAAGTTGGTCCCCTTGGTGCAGGAGATACAGCTTATGAAAGAAGCCACTACACTTTTTATAATGCAAGTGGAGAGGTCTTTGATGAGGGGAAGTAAGTAATTTTTATTCTTGTATACAGTACTTCCCCCTATTGTGGTCTATAGTAGCCACACCCACTTATTAGTGACTATATTCATAGTACAGTGAATATTATTACAGTACTTACACCTTTCCCATAGAGCATGGTAACAACTGAAATAATTGTACTCATGTAGCTCAGCAGCATCATAGCTTCTTAAAGTAACAAAAGTATAATCTTTTCTACTGCAATCAAAGCAATCTTTGAAGATACTTAAAATTAAATTCTTGCTATGATTCCTAGTTGTTATATTTAAATATTATTATATTTAAAAGCACACAAAGACATGTTACTACTGCAAAAAATATCATCTGAGTGAAGGAAAACCATTTTGTACCAACAGTTACAATATACAAGAGATACTGTGTCACTTTTGAAAGTTCCTCGTAAGAATAGAACATACCACATGATCCAACATAATCTTGGCATGCTAGGCAAAACTAAAGTTCACCAAAATACTGTGTAATACATTATATGTAGACTGTTGTCCTCTAAGATGGCAGCCTGAGTTTGAATCACTTAGGAAACTGCATGGCAAAGCTACAAAATTACTTTACAGTGTTGAATAGGAATTGAAGTACATAAATTATTTACTATGGCAAATCCGAGGAACTGTAGGTATTAATTAAATGTATGTTTTGTTGGAAATTTAAGGAGCTGATGTTCATATTATTATACATTAGGTATGTCGTCATCTGGAAGAAGATTGATGGTCGATGGTATCTCTACACTGACATTTTCAACACCAACAAAAGTTAAATGTTTTAACTAACATGTTGGAAAATGCTGTTTATTAAAATTTAGCAAACTTTTCTAAAATTTGCCACTGCTAATCTAATTTAATAATGTTTCCTTGAAATAAAACAACTGTTGATTATTTCATTGTGACAAATTCTTCGGCTGATGTGGGATGGATTGCCACACAATTATCAAAATCAGCCTATAAAACAAAAAGGATTAGTGTACTACATTGACATTTAACAATATTTAAACAAGTACTTTTTACTCATAGTGCTAATATTAATGTGTGACTAAAGTAAAAAGATGACTGAAACTATCAACAAATAGGTTTGTTACCTGTTTGCCTACTAAATGACAAAAAATACCATTTTACCTACTAAAGTTTGCCACCTAGTAATAATGCTAACAGATTTGAGTATCACCAAACCAATGGTGGATATATAAGCAGACTTCAGAGATGAGTACAGATATAGCATTGAATTAATAGATGTGGAGCTTGTTATAACTAATAGAGGAGCCAGTACATAGTGAATCATAAAGGTCAAAATGGAAGAACTTTTTTGAGATGCAGGAAAAGTTGAGAATGCAGTGAATCTATTACTACACTTAACAACATAATTATATTGCATAAACATCAGCCCAATGAAGCAGAGGTTGAAGTAGAAAAAACTGTTAGCAGACTGAACATTACAGAGATGATGACTTCCTTTCGTGAAATCACCAGCAACCTAGAAGGTTGCTTCTCTGGAATGTCAGCATACACAAACTTGTTAATAGGCCTTTAATTAGTCTTTCCTGTAAATGTTTGATTGTTTTATAATAATTTTTATCAGTAGGCAAACAGGGACATCACCAACAAATACCTAAAGTGTCAAAAAGTACTTACTTTTGTGGCACCCATTTTCACAGCCACTCCAAAACCTTGTAGCATTTCATCAGCACCAATGCCAATGACATGTAGACCCACAATCTGGAAAAAGGATAATATTATTAAAGTCATACAGTATACAACAGACTTTCTCTTCTGGAAGAACACAGATTAATTTCATGTGGCACAATGTTTTATGACTTGTGAGGGCATGATACAAAGGAGTAAATTTAGTACGATATATCTTCAACTTGTCTTTGCCATACTCCTTCTCTGCTTCAGCTGAGATAATGAGAATTGCTGATGTTGAAATATTTTTTTTAAATTACTGACCTTCAGTGAGACCTACAGTACCAATAGGAGGATGACTGAAAACAACAGTAGGTATATAATTGTAATCCAATTTAACATCTTTCCCATCAAAGATACGACTAGATAGCTTGCGTCCAGCTGCAATAGCAACTACAAAAGAACCACAAACATTGAGTATATATTATGTGCAATATAACTTATTAGCTTAGATTATAAAAATGTAGAAACAGACACACACATTGTAATTATCTTGTAACATATATCATTCCTTTCATCAATAACTAACCTGGTGTAAGCAACTTGTTTCCAGCCACATCACCAAGAGCATAAATATTAGGAACATTGGTGTTCTGATACTCATCCACTGCAATAAAACCTGACTTCTGCTGTTTAACACCCTAGTAATACAAAGTCAGTCATAACCATATAGCAGAGGATGTGCCATGAAATAATCTGTTATTTATTAAATTGACAGTAAAAACTAAGTACTCCAAGTAAGCATCATAGTTCCTGTATTAGCAGCACTAATTAAATCTACTTGCCACCAGTTATGGTTGATTATCTTAAAAGCATAGAAGTGCTTACAGCTTTGTCAAGATCTAAATTGGTCACATTAGCATCTCTCCCAATTGCCCAAAGAAGGCAGTCTATATCTGATACTTCATCACTACTTCCTCCTTCTTCATGAGGAGTAAGACAGACTGTGAGATTATGATCCTGAGATTTACGAACTTCCTTGATCTATATAAGAAGTTTTGACAAAAACTATAAAAATTAGATCTACTTACTTTTGAATGGGGCACAATTTTGATACCAGACTTGATCATCTCATCCATGAGACTATCAGATAGCATGGCGTCAAATGAACGCAATACCTACAACATAAATACAAAGTAAACAAATAATGTAAAATGCTAACATGGAAGGCTAATGTCATTAAAATAAATGTACAGAATATAGTTTGTTATAAAGTTTGATTTAGAATGAGAAAAGTTTCTAACCTTTCCCCTACGAATAACTATGGTGACATTGGATCCTAGTGCATTGAGAATACCAGCTAGCTCTACAGCAATATAGCCGCTTCCAGATACTATTACTTTCCTATAGTAAGAGTTACTTGCTACTAAGTAAACTCTTTGCTTACTTGGGTAATTGTTCCAACTCAAAAAAACCATCACTGGTAATACCAAATTCAGCTCCTATGATAAAACAAATACATTAATTATATTTACACAGTTCTTTACCAGGTAAATCTGGAATCATTGGCTTTGTTCCAGTAGCTATCAGAATGTGAGGAGCAGTGAGTATTATACCACCAGCATCAACTTCTTTTGGACTTATAAATTTGGCATGACTTGCAAAATATTCCACCCCTGACTAGAGAGAAAAATGATCAATTACTATAGTGATATTATATGAAACTTAACACAAGAAGACTATGCTGTACAATTCTAAATAAGTATCACAAAATATTTTACAAAGCCAAATAACAATTATTATTAGTTATCAGAGAAACATAAGCATGAGACTAAATCTACCATTAAGATGACATTTATTAACATGATCAGAGAGTTTTTAGCAAATTTTCAAGAATATAAGAGCAATAGACATAGCTTTAGCAAACAATATCCTAGCAAATATAAACATGTTTTCACACACAGAAACGAAAGGAACCAAAACAGTGTAATTTCAATATTATGCTACTCAGCATAATCTAATACATTCATTTGTAAACAATCATCATGATACAAAAACTCATCACAATAATAATTAACTGTTCCTTACTGATTCCACATGACTGAAATAGATATCATTCAATTTTTTAATATAAGCATCTCTTTTCTTTTTCACAAGCCTAAAGAAATATAATTGAAATACCAATTAAATATACTGAACACAATTATAATACTTACTCCCAATCAAATTTAGCTTCAGACATAGTAAAGCCATAGTCAGCATGGTCATGGATACATTCAGCATGCATTGCTGTATTGAACATAATCTGAAAAGAAAAATACTTATAAAACATTAAATGCTTTTTGACTGAAAGCTAATTATATCTTCAAGTCCTGATGACTGGGCAATAAGTTCACGCACTCTGAAAACACCGATAACCTCTATGTCTAGTTATATTATGAACGTAATTAAAACAATCTATACATACTTTGAAAACATACATAAGAGAATATTGTCAGTGTTGAAAAGCTCCTAATAACAGAAAGAGACAGAACCCAGAACAAGAAATTATGACAGATCCTTGGTCTTAACATAGTCAATAACCTTGATATTATATACATTGAAATGTTATGATGTATAAACTAAAGCATCAGTCTAAGTTCCCATTAGAAAAATTGATAGTGAAG
Source organism: Xestospongia muta (assembly GCA_963693285.1). Taxonomy (NCBI): domain Eukaryota; kingdom Metazoa; phylum Porifera; class Demospongiae; order Haplosclerida; family Petrosiidae; genus Xestospongia; species Xestospongia muta. The sequence goes on from OY848927.1 coordinate 1,760,565, forward strand.
TGCCTTTAAAAAGGTTGCACTGAAAATACTTAATGTGGCAACGAGAAGTGCTATCTCAATAATCGTTACCACTGTGTATACCCATATTTAATTAACATACTGTACTGACTATGACTTAACAAAACACTCACCTTTTTAGGAACACAACCTACATTGACCTAGAAAGGAAAAGGGATTTAAAATCATAAAAAGTAAATATAGTTACAGAAGATGCATACACATGTGCCTCCAATTGGTCCGTGTTCAACAACAGCGACCTTGGCCCCATGCTGGGTAGCCCGTTTGGCGCTTGCTAGACCTCCTGATCCAGCTCCAATAACCAAGTAGTCAAAGGTTTTCTGTGCAGCCCTGACAGCCATTTTGGCAGATACAATCTGATTTTAATAACTAACATATAATACGCGTCAGCAAGGAAATTAATTGCTGCAGGCCAATGCGGGTATATGTAATACAGAGCAATATCTATGGTTACCATCTATCTATGGTTACGCTAATTCGGTTGTTCATTAGACGCAGATGCCTGTGTGTCGTATGATTTGTAACAGAAAGTGATAATGGTTGGACTCCAGAGAGTTTTCAGAAAAATTTGTGTGGTGTTGGCAGTTGGGCTTATAGTTTATTCCATTGGAAATATTAGCAAAAACTTCACATCAGAATCAGGTTATATATTAGCATAACAATGATTTTCAAATAAACAATGTCCAAATATTCATGACATGTGTCTTTCTCAGATTCCACTGACTATGTTGATACTGGTCGCAAACTTCTTGAGTCTCCAACATGGGAAGGGTGTTCCTATGAACTAGGCCATGGACATTATGTGTTCTTAATTCCATATGCTGCTTGCATATTTCTTTGCTTCATTGGTAATGTCACTGATGTACTTGTAAGCAATCAAGCTATGAAAAATTTCCATTGATCATTCTTAGGCCTTGCTCTGATCTGCGATGACTTCTTCGTACCTTCATTGGAAGCAATTTCTGATAAATTGGATCTTTCAGAAGATGTGGCTGGAGCAACTTTCATGGCTGCAGGTTCATCAGCTCCAGAACTATTTACCTCTGTAGCTGGAGTTGGAGTAGAAAGTGATGTAGGTATAGGTACAATTGTTGGGTAAGAAGAATTAATTGAGAATTAAATTTTTGATGCATAAATGTATTCAATGTTTAGGAGTGCCATGTTTAATATTCTAATTATTGTTGCCCTCAGTGCTGTCTTGGCTGGAAAAGTAAACACTTTAATGAAAACAACTATAAATTGTGTGATTTCGTTCTATAGTCATTATTTCTTGATTGGCGACCACTTTTTCGTGATGCTACAATGTATGGTATTTCTGTTATTTTCTTCATTGGATTTGCATGGGATGGGTACCTTGAGTGGTATGAAGCACTAACACTTCTAGTACTATATATTGTTTACATCGTTTTAATGAAATTCAACTCTCATTTGATGAAACTCATGCTGAAAGTGGAATGTACTTTCTGCAAGTAAAAGCTTAATCACATTTTAATAATTTTTATTTATTGCTTTAGAAATACTCGCCTTGCACCAGTACAGCTCAATGAAGAAAGTAGTACTTCAGTGAATGATCATAGCAGTGCACTGACTGCTGTATGTTATATTCATAATGTGAACAAGAATAACCAGTCCTCTTATATAGGAGGATAGCACTCATAGTGATCATCATAAACGGCGGTTTATTCATTCCCACAAAGGAGAATTGGCATGGACAATAGTAAGAACTGTTACGTACTTTTCACAGAATTTGCTAAGTACTATTGATTAAGAGTTATTTTGGACTTTTTATCCTTTTACTACATTATTTTTCTGTGTTCAGTCTCATCGCAGGCGATCAACAATCAACTCTCTACCCCTTCAACATGCTCAACATCATCATCAGCAAGAATTGCCCATCCTTGAAGATCATTCTCAAGAAATAAAACCTACTATACCATCAATTCAAATTACTTCTGAAAGCAGTCCAAGTATTGCTGAAGAAATAAATCAAGTTCAACCTTCAGAAAGTGATGCAAAGGACAACAATGGTAAGTTACTAGCTTGAAGTAGGTTCTTATAATCAACTCTTGATATTATGTACGTAATAGCATTCATAATATCAAAATGTATATCTATTATTAATAACTAGGAGCAGCTTTCAGTATAGTTCATCAACACATCACTATAATTAATAAATTTATATTTTATTCATTAATTCTACTTGGATTTATGTTAATTACAGGAGAGCAATTGCCTATTAATACAGTGCACTCCTTAGCTTCACAAATAGGAAGTACTGAAAGTGAAGAAGATCCCACAATCACTCTGATTCCATTTTTACCACCTATCAAGGCAGCTCCACCAGATTGGACAGAGGCCAAAGAAGGTGGATTGTTAGGATGGATAAAATACATATTGAGTATGACTCTCTTTGTCGTTTCATTTCCCTTCTTGGTGGCATTTACATGGACCATTCCAAACTGTTCTAAAAATCGCAAGTGGTATGTGGTGACAGCTTCATTTCTTATGTCTATCTTCTGGATAGCTGCTCTAAGTTTCATGATGATAACAGTAGTAGCTCGTTTAGGATGTCTTCTGGGTGTTGGAGAATTCACTATGGGCCTTGTAATAGTTGCTATAGGAACCAGTATACCAGTAAGACTTTAAATGATTAAAATCACATAAGATCATATAACATATTTTAGGATGCAATCAGTTCTATTTTAGTGGCCAGAGATGGATTTGGAGATATGGCTGTCTCAAATGCAATAGGTTCAAATGTCTTTGACGTTAATCTTGGCTTGGGTTTGCCATTTTTACTACGCACCTGCATTGATAAAGGAAGAGCCTTTGCTCTTCTTTCTGAAGCACAAATGGTCAGCACTTAGATATCCACAACTTCTATAGCATTACCTTTCCATTTAATATAGGCAGCTTATCATGCTGGAGAATATACCATTATTCCTCATGCCAAGTTTAGTCTTGTCCTCCTGTTAGTTATGTTTCTTGTTATAGGCATCTTCATTGCTTTTCGATTCAAACTTAATGCATTTGTTGGACTCAGCTTTGTAGCTATGTATGTTCTCTTTCTGACATATGCATTTATTCAAGAGACAGTATGTGAAGAAGGAAAACACTGTTAGCTTACTGAAATTAAAGACCATGCAAGACATGATACTAATAATTCAATACATGTAATAAACACATTATTTAAAAATAAACTTGCTAATTAAACACATTACTAATCTAGCAATGTTTTTGATATAAATTAATATCAATCCCTAGCAGTCAGTCATTAAATAAATTAATAAATAATATAATACTACAATACAAAAATAATTATTTATAGGTAATGATCTAAAGATATCTCTATCAGCTAAGAAGCAAATTACATTCTATCCTCACTATTGACCTGCTCATCAGGAATATCTACTGATATTACAGTACCATGGTTAGGAATAGAAATCTACAAAAGGAATTTAAAGGCATCATTATCTTGAGCAACCATCACCTGTTCATTTTCATCATCCAGATTAGTAGTTTGTTGAAGTACTTCCTCCTTGTCTCCAGGACGCTAGCCAAAGAGAGAAACAATGTCTACACATTATACATGTTGTAGAGCACAATCCTACCAGTTTTGATCCCATCAGAGCATGATTGACTGCATCTTGTACAGATGGGAACAACCATTCCTTGCCACATTTCTCAAAGAATCCAACTCTATCTAACATATCACGATTGTTCTCTATCCACTTTAATCAATTTTTGGCAAAACATTTATTTCACTAACTGGTTAATGCAGCAAATATCACTTGTACTCCCATCAGATCAAAATCCAGTACTAACTAAAGAGCAATACAGTTTCTGGTAAACAGATAACATCACTAACTTGTTGTAATGTTTTGACACCCTTTGCATCCATAAAAGTGATAGGAGAACAGTCCAATATCAGTGTGTGTATACTATAATATAAAAATAACTAAAAAATCATTACTGTTGCATACTATACCTGCCTAAAGGAGCTCGACTTGTGGTCAGAATATCAGTCAATTTATCCTTAAAAGAACTAGTTTTACAATGATTATAACAAAATTTTTCTCTTCTATTTCTCACCGTCCACTCTCTAAGCGAACTGCTGACATTGTATTTTGCACATGGTATTGTCTCTGTTTTCTAAAGCACTTAAAACAAATCAATCAGATCACAACCAAATTGTATTATAATAGCCTACTTTCATCAGTAATACTTGTATACATCCAGGTTTGTCTACATCTTCTAACTGTGTTCTGTCAATTCCACAAGCTATGTCCAGACGAGATTGGAACACTTTACAATTCACAAAACACAGAGGTGCTTGAAATCGATAAATGGCTATCCCAGGAATAGATTGAACCTACAAAAATCACTTTAAAAAATAGGCAATGACTTACCAATTCAAAGGTATCAATATCACGGAATATTTCTGTATTTTCAGCTCTACCAAGCACTGATGATTTTGGCCTAATGAAAAAACAACATTATAAGAATGAGATCAATATAATATCTTACAGAATAGTTTTGAAAACAATTACAAAGAGAGAGAATAATATACCGACTGCTAATCCCAAATCAACTCCAAAAAGTACTGTTGCCACAAACACAACTATCCAGATCCACTAAAACATAATATTAGTCCAGTATTATTAACAAAGAAAGACATGACACATCTCACCATATCAGGTATTGATAGTTTAAAATATCTCCAAATATCAATTACCTGAGAGAACATGCCATACAATGCTACCCATATTATAGATGCTAAAACAGCCTATACACATGTGTATGGAAAGAGAATGATGCAATTATTACGATAATTACAATACTCTCTAAATCTTACATTTGGTAAAGGTTCAAATAGAAAACCCAGAGATACCAAGACAATTAATATGATGGCAGAGGAGATAAAACCAACAAGCTATATTAGAAATATGAAGTGTTTGGGTAACAAGAAAATTTAGTAATAATTACCTGAGTTTTACCACCAGAAACAGCTTGAACTGTTGACCTAGAGAGGCTACCTGCAGTATTTAAACTGCCAAACATGGAGCCAATTAAATTCATAGCTCCGTATGCAATAAACTCCTGTGTAGTAACACCATTAATTTCACTCTATGACACAAAACTGTATTGACCTGGCTAGGACTGATGCTATATGTAAACTGTTTAGCAAATACTTGAGCTAATGAGATAGCCACTGAAAATGTTACAATTGATATCACAAAAGCATCTGGTAATATCACCCAAAAATGGGAGAAGTTTGGTAGTGTCATAGGAGGCAATCTAAATGAAAAGTCCATAATCATTTGTTTGGTTTCATATTTTTCACAAACCCAAGAGGTATAGACTTAATTATATCAACATTATATTTTTCATTGAGGTTAGCTCCATAAGAAATAGCAGCAGCAAATACAACCTATTGTGAATAATTCATAAGAATACAATCTCACAAAGCACATACAACAATCAGCTGAGAAGGTAATGGAACAGGCCATTGATACTTGTGTTTAGTCCAACTTTTCAAACGCCATGAGTAAAAAAAACAAGGTACTTTGAGTTTACGTAACAATTTACGATCCACAACACGAAAGACAATTAGAGTTATAATACAAAGGACCGAAATAATGAAAGCAGCTGTATTGACATGTTCTGACCAATCAAAAATGGCCTTAGTAGCTGCTTCCCATGTCTATAAGTAAAAGAACATTCCATTCACATAATAAATATAATTTACTATTGGCACATTGAACAAGCCTCGTGGAGAGTCCGGAGACGTCATATTATATAAACCAAAGATATGTTTAACTTGACTAGTAAAGACATGAACAGCAGCTCCAGTGGTGTACCCAGAAACAAGAGATTCAGATAATAAGATAGTGATAAATCCTAACTGAAATATACCCATGAAGAGCTACAATGAAAAAGAACACTATTATAAATATTCATATATTAAAACATACCATAACAAGTCCAGATGCAAATGCTAAAGTTGTTGCAATTTCAACTTTAAGATCATCACATGTTACTTCAAGGCCATTGATACTTACTGTAACATTACTACCTATTGACTTTAACTCATCAAGACAAAGTCGCATATCGTTATCACTATTACTAAAGACATGACCTATTGCATTAGATACCATTAAACTAACAACAGCAAATGTACCTGCAAAGTTCAATAATAATGATGATTATGCATTTGAGATGATGTGACTTACCAACAGATATATGTTTTGATGTGCCAAAAATGGAATAGATAATAACAGGTACAAATGATCCATATAGACCATAAACAGGAGGTAATCCAGCTAACAGAGCATAGGCTAATCCTATAATGGAAAGTATACATGTAAGAACAACTGATGTTTTTGCTGGCATGCTATAGTAGAATTTATGTACTAATAAATATATTAGTCAAAACCGATGAGAACCTCTCAGTATTTCCTTCCTTGAGAATCAATAAAATAATAAGCTCAGTTATAGATTATAATAAGATCTAAGTATCAAGGTAGAAAGTTGCTACACATTGCATTTAAATTCTTTCATTCATTAAACAGACATCCTAAATGTACTGGCATTAACATATGAATAGACAAGTAGGTTCTTGAAGGCCATTGTTATGTCAAGCACTAAATTCAATTGGATGTAATATAATCAGAGAAACCATTGCAAAATCTTAACACAAGATGACACCCCTTATTTTGGCAGGTATGTAATACCTCATGAATGAATAAATGAGGGTTCTGCCAATACTACACTGTATTACATTGTTAGCACAGTAAAGCAATTAATTTACTAAAGTTAGGGGAAAAACTAGCTGCATTAAAGCATTATATAATATCGTTGTCAATACTCCACACATGATGAGAAATGAGCAAGTTATTACAATAATCTTTACCTTGAGGTATGTGCATAATAGCAACAGTGATTCCAGCAATAAAGTCTCCAATAAGAAATTTAGGCTGATAACTCCACAACCAACCCAAAATAGGTAAATGTGTGAAAAAAAATAACTTGCATTCACGCTTTGAAGTTGGAGGTAGTAATGAACTACATATTGGTTCTGGAGGAATAAATGATTTGTACCAATTTTTCTTCATTGTGCTCTTAATTGGATGAAATCCGTCTTCAAAATCAGCTTCGTTTAGCAATTTACGTCGAAGAGGTATCCTATTTAACAGAAACAGTCACAATAATCTCAACAATTTCCTTCAGATAATAATTCTTCAGACCTTTTTTCGATAAGTTCCTCTTCACTGTGTTCATCATTAAACAATTGCATCTCAATCTCCTCGATCTCCCCAGCAACAGCCATGACTACAGGTTGGGCTAAGTTTCAGTTACAGGCTTTGCACCCCACCTACCAATTATTTTCCTATAATAAGAGTACTGTGTATATACGGTATCCTGGCTGCGGGAGAAAGAAGAGGCAAGGGGAGAAAGGAAAGATATCACAACGGGTAGGACGGACATTTCTAACCGAGACATCACTTTGTTGTTTGTCATAGATTCCCTTGTTAGTAAAGTTCTAAATTTTACGAAGTTGCTGTATCTGTGTCTGTGTCTGTCTTAAAGCCAATTATTTACTTTTATAAGAATGGATTCCATCGACTTGTCGTTGCTTAGAGTGAGTTTAATAGTTTATTAATATATATACACAAAAGGTATATGATAATGATGTGACCTTCTAAAGGAAAGTGGCATGTACTGTAGGTTTAATTAAATATTTTATATTATATCAGTTAATATAGATGGTCTCATTCCCAGATTTCTTTGACATTTGGGAGGAACCTGAGAATGAAGCCAGCCATGATTCAGTAGTGTGCTAGCTACAGTTATGCTTATTTTACTAACTTCTTGTATTACATATCTTTTAATAATTTATGCCTTATCTTGTCTAATAACTTAAAATCAAGTCAACGCCTTGTTAAAGTGAAGAGTTGTTTATGATGTCATTTCATTGTTGTATTAAGATGCACTTTAATATGTATTATCACTTCAATCTCTAGATTGTAAATATCTTGAGTGTATGTGTGAGCAATTTTTATTTTATGGTAATTTTGAATTCAAATTTTGCCTTTTTATGGTTAGGTTACAATTAAAACTCTCTTGTTTTGTTTGTATGTTTCTTAAATGTGTTCATCAAAGTTATGAAAAAACTATCATTATATTTTTATAGTTTTAGCTTAATCATGTTTGATGGCCTTTATTAACATACTGAGAGTGAGATACATCTTCAAATAACGAAAGGGAACAGCTGGTCAATTCAGAGTATTTGTTTGTTTCTTGGTTTACTATGTAGAAGTTACTTGATTGAATATTTAGACAGTACATGACTGTTCTTTACATTATCAATATTACTAGAATTTCCAAATCTGTATACATCTCCCTAGTACTTGACATTTTATCAGAGAGTGCTAGTCAATTACTTCATTGCTTAACCTTTCCTTCAGAGTGTGTTGTGATATTGAAGTCACAACATATGTTATTTTGCATTCCAATGTTGGATCTTTAGGACATATAGATTTTCAAATTGTTCCTATTAAAATAACATAATAAATTGTTTGCTAGTACAAGTCCCCAGAATATCAATACTTCTATTCTATCTCAGCTAACTTGACCTGTAAATATGTGTTCAAATATATTACTGCCTAATACCTCAACCCATGCATTGCTTTTTTAAAACACACACCATTTTTTTCAAGAGCAATCAGTCACACCCTTCATGACAGAAATAAAATTAACTAGCTATGGACAAAAAACAACATGATGTTTCAGTTTGTAAATGAGTTGTGCCTGTATTATTGAAGCTAACTAGACTACTAACGTGGGTAATCCTGTAGAGTTACAACCTTTTCCTACGTACAGATTGTATAATATAATTACTTCCTTTTACATTGTAATCTCTTCCAGGATCCTGAAGGAATTTTTGAGCTGATAGAGGTTGTTGGAAATGGAACATATGGACAAGTATACAAGGTACATTATGACACACTTATACAATAATAATTCTATTAATTTGGGACATATTTATTTTATTATCCTACAATGGACACTTAAAGTGCAGTTGCTCTAGAGGTAATTTGCAATTAGCATACCAATCTAAACCACAGGCTTACAACTTTGGGAATACACCAATATACACTGTTCTGGTTTTGTTTGACCTTTGAATCAAATGTTATATCTCAGCCTAAGAACAACAGTCTGCACCACTCAACAACTTGCTTTAAATATCTAAAGGCTGACCTTCACAGAAAAGTAGTGTAAGAGAAATCTCACATAAAGTGAATGATGTTTTTTGCTTTCTAAAGTTATGTGACATCAAATACAAATTTGCATATTATTAACAAACAGTAGTGAATATTCTCTGTAACTACAGTAAAATACTTAAAACTATTCACAATGTCTCATAAGGCATAAGTAACAACTAATCAGGTCAGAAAAATTCTAAATACTATAAAAAACAACAATACTACTTGGAAAGAACTTTCAAGCTATGAGGCCACACCCATGTTTCGTTAATAATGGGGCTACATTATTGTGATATTGGAAATTAAAGTCAAATTAATCTCTATTTTTTTATTCAGGGTCGACATGTCAAGACAGGCCAACTAGCAGCTATTAAAATAATGGAGGTCACTGAGGTTAGTAACATCCTATCAGATATTAACACATTTTTATCTTTCATTATATAACAAAATTAGTGTCAAGTACTTTATGTAGGTAGTGATGGTTATCTTTGCACTTTTACTATAGAAATATTTGGGTGTATTAGGCAGTAAAATGGCTTCATTTAGCAGATTACTCTTGAGACATAATATTTTAAATCATTCCATTTGTAAATGTTCTAGTTGAGTTGTGGCTTTAGGTTACATGCACTAATATGTGTTATGTAAGAATAATAATGTTGTCAAAAGTATTTTTCTTGCTTTACAAGTGGAACACACCAAATGTTTATGATATCTAGTTATCTATACACAAACAACATTGTCAGCACTTCCACACATAGTAAGGTGTGGTCATTAATGAATAATTAATACGACTAGGTAATATTTAATAATTGGATTAAACTACAAAATTTCTCAAATTTGTAAAGATCTTATTCCTACTATATTATACATTGACTGTAGTATCTTGAACCATTAATATTGATACACACAAAACTTGTTGTGGTAATCAAACTTATAAATATTCTTGAAATGCATTTTGTGACTGCCTAAAGACTTATCTATATTTCAAATTCTACAAGACCAGACATTGATGTTACACACACACACACACATACACGCGTGCACACAGGGACTACTATGACTCTCACCCACTTGAGCCAATGTGGCTTAATTATCTGGGTGCAGTGTTCCCATGTGGTACATTCCACTCAATTCACTAATCTTATTATGTATGTTAGAATTTAGTACGTAAACATAATGTTGTCAATTAGTGACCACTTTACTCCATTGTTTCCTATGATAGGATGAGGAGGAAGAGATCCGTTTAGAAGTGGATGTATTAAGAAAGGTACAGTCTTTATGTATGTACATTAAATGTACAATATATTAAGTTAAATCATGTGAATTATAATGATTATGATCTTGTCTTGATAATCTGTGTTGTGGTATGATAACATACAAGACAAATGTGCTAATTAAACATAATAAAATGAAATCACATTACTGTATCCACATACTACACTTTGATGTCATATTGCAATATATGCTGATATATATATAATCTTTGGGCTGGTAATCTTGTGTTTGCTTACATCATAGCACATGCTATATCTGCAATTAACCTCTCCCAATTGGGCTATAACCTGAAGGACTAGTGATACATCCCACTAAATGCCCTGTTTAACTTTGTTACTTTGTTCAATTGGTGGCTTAAAATATTACTAATAAATTTATTTGTTATATTTAGTATTCGTATCATGTGAACATTGCCACATACTATGGTGCGTTTGTTAAAAAGAGTGACCCTGGTTCTGAAGATCAACTCTGGCTTGTGATGGAGTTTTGTGGAGCTGGTTCTATTACTGACCTAGTCAAATGTGAGTGTGTTATATGTCAAAACTAACTATGATATCATCAATTTCCAATAAACTATTATAAGAATATTTTTATGTGTATTTTAGCTACTAAAGCCAGGACACTGAAGGAAGAATGGATTGCTTATGTTGCTAGGGAAGTATTGAGGGTTAGTTTCCCTTATACAAATCTTGAGTTAATGTATGTTTGTTTTCAGGGACTAAGCCATCTTCATAAAAATAAAGTAATTCACAGAGATATCAAAGGTCAAAATGTCTTGTTAACAGACAATGCTGACATAAAACTAGGTTAGCTGCCTTCTATCTCCTGATGGATGTTATTATGAATTTATTTCATTCAGTTGATTTTGGTGTCTCAGCTCAGTTGGATCGAACCATTGGGAAACGAAACACATTTATTGGAACACCATACTGGTTAGTAGAACCAATGTTGATAGTGTTATATAATGACTTTGTCTTGTTAGGATGGCTCCTGAAGTAATAGCCTGTGATCAAGATCCTTCAGCTACCTATGACTATAGAGTAAATACGATATTGTGTGGATATACTGTAGATATATCTTGTTTTCTTAGAGTGATCAATGGTCTCTTGGTATTACTTCAATTGAGATAGCTGAAGGAGAGCCTCGTAAGTCTATAACTGATTAACATTTTATAAAATATTTTTGTATAGCTCTTTGCAGTATGCATCCTATGAGAGCTCTGTTTTTAATTCCACGTAACCCTCCACCTCGCCTTAAAACACCCAAAAAATGGTAAGTAGGTTTATATACACAAGTCATATTATACTAAATTATTACAATTTTATCATAACAAAAGGCACTAGTGCGTGTTTATTCTATGAGATAGTAATAACGGTAGTTATCATGCCATCATTACACATAACTGATGGTGCATGTTGGCCTTCCTCCACAGAATTGAATGCCTCCAGCAATGTTATTTCACAGCTGACTTGATTTAAGACTAAGAGACAAATGTGTGTGTGCGACTTAGAAGGGATTGATAAATGGTTTTTACTCTTCGTAATTACCTTTCCCTCATTAAAATAGATTATTTTATGACTAGTTGTTTAATGTATCTACAAATTGGAACTGTTTGTATTTTTGTAGACAAACATATTATCACTAATTATTTGTGAGTAATGTCTCTCTCATATTTTAAATAATGCTTATATTTTCCTTGTTGTTGTTTCTCTTTATTTTAGGACTCCCAAGTTCATTAGTTTTATTGATCAGTGTCTCACTAAAGATCCTACCAAACGCCCTACTTCAGATGAATTACTTAGGGTAAGATCCTATATTTGGTATTCTAAATTTCTAATTACTAATTTATTTAATTTATAGCATCCATTTGTCAATGACTTTCCTGAGCGTCAGGTGCGTATTCAAATGAAAGATCAAATTGATCGTATGAAACGTAAGAAAGTCATGGATGATGAATATTGGAGTCCAGGCTCAGATGAAGGCGGAGATTCTTTAGAACAACCTACTATTAAGAAAGGCGATGCAGGTAATTTAAACAATAGTTTTTTAGTGGTCTATGTAGAAAAAAGACAAGTTGATCATGTTAGTAGATTAGTGGACTTCATAGTTTCATAAATATATCTATATCAGATGGTAAGAGGAAGATCCTACATTTATATGTGCTGAGGAAGTAAATAATTACATTAAGTTAAAAATCATGTCATTACATGTAAACTTGTATGTAATATATTAGTCTGTAAACAGATTAATAAGTTTAATTTTAATATGACCTATATACACCTCATTTGTGGACTTCAGGTTCTGACAGCAGTGGCTCTGGAGGTAGAGGGGCCTATGTACACTCTCCAAAACCTGTATGTTTCTAACCTTATGTAAAGTCATTTTACCAAATTATTTTTAGGGTGATGATGATGAGGAAGATGAAGATGATGACATTCTTGGTGGACCTGGAGATACTATCTTAACAGCCAGAGTCCAGTATGTTGTTCTTGTAATAAGTGACAATATCTCTCTCTCTCTCTCTCTCTCTCTCTCTCTCTCTCTCTCTCTCTCTCTCTCTCTCTCTCTCTCTCTCTCTCTCTCTCTCTCTCTCTCTCTCTCTCTCTCTCTCTCTCTCTCTCTCTCTCTCTCTCTCTCTCTCTCTCTCTCTCTCTCTCTCTCTCTCTCTCTCTCTCTCTCTCTCCTCTCTCTCTCTCTCTCAGGGGTGCACAAGATGATTTCACTGCATCCTCAGAGAGTCAGTTGTATGCTGAAGAAACTTTAATAATTAGACCAGATGTAAGTCTTATTCATGAGTTTATCATGAGCTTTTAACTACTCTCTTAGGATCCTAGCACCTCATTTACACAAGGTCCTTCTCCTGGTAGTCAACATCTATCATCTCAATCTCAAGTAAGTTTCTATTCCTCAATTTTATCATAATTTATTTGTTATTTTCAGGGTGGTAGTCCAGCTGGTCGTAAATCTGGACCTACTGGAGGTGTTCCTCGTCCAATGTCTGGAGGTATGTTATCTTGCCTATTGTTATATGTGTAAATTTACCACTTCCATGGTGGTTCTCAAATTGTAGCTAGTTTGTTTCAATCTACAATTTCTATGATCTATATTAATGTAATGTTTTATTCACAAACATTTTTATGAACATCGTACTTCTAACATAGCCCAGAGATCTTCATAAACATTGTTAACTGCCAAAGTGTTTAATTCCACAAACCTAGCATATTATTGCTTGAAATAATCATTGTAGTTTTCATGATAACATATCCATAGTTTCTGAGATCTCATTATACAAGCACTGTCTTTGAACATTTCCTATACACTATATCATAAACCAAGCAGGCTATCAGCAATCATAATGATTATTGTGTTGTATTAGATTTGCAGTTATATGGAATTTGTGGGTAGAATTTATTACTCTAGACCCCTCATTTGTTTCTATGCTCTCTGTTTAATATTTCACATGTTTCATTCCACCATTGATACATTGCAGGAGGAAGACCAGGAGAAAATGGAGGCATAGCTGGAGCAGCTAAGCCTGATATGACTAAAATGGTACCAAAAGTTGTGTATGATTTGTCTGAATTTTGTTTGTGATCTCTTTCAGAACCCTGAGATACGCAAATACAAACGTAAATTTAACTCTGAAATTTTATGTGGTGCTTTGTGGGGAGTCAACTTGCTAGTAGGGACTGACAGTGGTCTGTTACTTTTGGATCGTTCTGGACATGGGAAAGGTATGTGTATACATGTACATGTACATTGTCTTTATCTGTATGTACACATTTACTACATGTGTTACAATTAGTGATGGACATTATATTTCTTTTTATAGTCTTTCCTCTTATATCTCGTCGCAAGTTTTCTCAAATTGATGTTTTGGAAGGTCTTAATGTTCTTATTGGAATCAATGGCCGTAAAAACAAGCTCAGAATCTACTACCTCACTTGGTTAAAACAGAAAATTTTAAAAGGAGATGAAGTAAGTCTGAAAGAATTTGTTTCTGTTAATGAAATGTTTCTAGTTTGATAGTCATCATACTCGCTCAGGATTCGTACCAGTTGGTGACTTAGAACATTGTGTACATTATAAAGTTTGTAAGTATGGAGCACCATTTCACAAACACTAAAAACTATTTGTATCCACTTAACTGAGTTTACCTGCAGTAACTCTAGGTGTATTTACCAACTAGAGATCAAAGAGTTAATAACGTGATGTGTTTGTGTTAATATTTTATTGTAGCTCGAACTGACAAAATGAAGTTTTTGGCCATTGGTACAAAAACAGGAGTCGAAGTATATGCTTGGGCACAAAGACCTTACTCCAAATTTATGGCTTTTAAGGTAAACTATCAATGATTGAACAATTTGCTCTTTCCCAACCAAGCATTAATTTAAGATATGATAGTTTAGAGCAATACTCCTTTAATTTTGGTAATATTGTTACACATACCTTGAATTTGGCATGTTACACATTTAAAGTACTAATATTCTGCTTGTTAATTAAATGTATTGCTGAAAGAATGTGGAAGTTATCGGTGAATAAAATGACAGAATAGTGTCATTCGTTGGGAAGAGTTAAGGCTGGTTCACATAACAATGCAAAGTCTTGCGTCACATCATGTTGCGTACGTATGTCAATTTATGAACACAATGCGTGCACAATGCACAAATGTGACGTGTCACAACACAAGTATAGAATCTATTTCTATCTTGACGTTCCAAGCAATGCGTTCAGCCAATCAAATTTCAATAACTACATGTTTTATGGCAGACGAGAAACTTATCGAGGATGTTTGTTGTTTCCCTTGCTTGTGGCAAGTATCAAGCAAAAGTTACAAGGATGCAAGAGCAAGAGAAAATGCATGGAAGGAAGTGGCTAGCCTGGTAACTGAACAAACAGCAAACAGAAATAATATACTTTTGTCATGCTATTTGAATTGTATTATCATGACTTGTTGGAGCTGTTTAGTGAACATAAGACACACCCACATTTTTTTTGTTTCTGTCACCTTCTTCATCGTCTGTAAAGCAAACCAAGCAGCAACACTTCAGTCTCCATGATGAGGGCGGAGTTTAGTTCACATGCGTCCTTTTGTTAATATGAACAGTATTGACACTGTGCTACACAATACGATACCAAGAACATAATGCGATGCATATACAAGTGTAGTTTTGTAAACCAACCTTTACAATCATAGCTGAAGTAATACAAATATAGTTATTTGTTATAAATGTTTTTTCAATCTTTATGCTAACAAATGCCTGATGGACATATTTGTTTTTCCTGTAGTCATTTCCAGACCTACCCAACAGGCCTCTTCTTGTTGACATGGTTGTCTTACCTAGTGGCAAGAGTAAAGTTATATATGCTTCCACGAGTGGATTCCATGCTGTAGATATGGACACTGGTGTAGTACAGAGTATCTATATCCCTCCTATTGCAGTAAGTATGACTATTGATCTGTTTATATATTATAAGTCCATTGGCTTTAACTGATAGTTCAAATAGACTGATGTGGTGTAGCTGGTATTATTAAGATCATTTCTACAAGTATAGACTGACACACCTTATGTTGTGTTTTTGCTTTGAAGTTGTATCACTTTATGCTGTGATAATGACATATCTCTTTTTTTGTTTTGGCTCTAATTTAATTATACTGCTTATGTGCTACAGACTTAACATTATATTTCTCTCATTATTTGATGGGTGGATTGTTACACATTATTGTTTCTGATGTACGATCTGACAATGCATGTAGTTTATTGAACCTAATTACCTATTATGACTAATTCATTACTTTGTGCACGTATATGGATACTATCATTCCTATTGTCTAGGCTCGTGGTCCTATTTTGCCTCATGCTATCATACCTCTCCCTTCCAAACCCTCAGAACTCTTACTTTGTCATGACAGTAAGTCATTAGTATTTGTTGGTAGAGTAATATAATATGTTAATAGATGAAGGTATTTATGTTGATGGTGATGGGCATATCACTAAAGATACACGTCTTCAGTGGGGAGAGGAACCCTCTTCAGTTGGTAAGAGTGATTTCTTAAAATAGAAGTTTTAATTGCATCCACATTAGCTCTAATTGGTGACTCTCATGTAATGGGTTGGGGTTCTAAAGCTATTGAGATCAGAGCAGTGGAGAATGGTCAGTTAGATGGTGTATTCATGCATAAGAGGACACAAAAGCTACGTTTCTTGTGTGAGAGGAATGACAAGGTGAGGTATTATATCATTTAGAGAGAGTTTACCAATAAAACATCATGTCTTCTGATAAATTATCTCTTTTCTTGTTCAGGTCTTTTTCGCTTCTATTCGATCTACCTCAAACAGTCAAGTTTACTTTATGGCTCTTAATCGTAGCCTTGTACCAAGTGCCTCCATCGCATCTTAGATTGATCTGTCCATCAACTACACCATTTGTATTCATTGAAAATTGACTTAGTGTGCCATTGGATTAAATTAAATTTATTAATTAAGTGGTTATTATCAGTTGTCAGATCTACAGTGAGGTTAATGTTAAGATAATTTTACAGTAAAGTATTTGAATTGAATTGTATTTGTTTTTTTCATCTGATGTTATATGTGCAATTAACTATTGTCTGTATAAAGGGTGTGGCCATGGACCAGTCTGTAATAGAGGACAGCCATTAGAGAAAGTTATCTAAAATTTTAACCCCTTCTTTTTTGTACTTATTGAATTCACTCACGTCAGTATCTTTAATAGAGGGCTTCCTATAACTATCTCTGAGCTACATCCGCCAAATACTGTTGATGTTTCAGGAGGTTCCAGTTTGATGATGGAGCAGCGACCAGGGCAATTGGAATCATTAGCTGCTTTGTTTATTGGTTTGGGTACACAAGAGTTGCCACATGAAAAGACCACTCTTCAAAATCAGATAACTGTTGTAGAAGTAAAAGAACATAGTGAGATATGACTAGTTCGAAGTTTGCCTTAGTAAGCTCTGCTATTACTATGTGTTACTTACTCTATATTGGGATAGACTGTTCATATGTTTATTAGAACTACTGCAATAATTGGACATGGACTACTGGCAGGTAAGTATTATCTATTCATACATCTATCTAATGTCCCACGTAGCTATCTACAATATCTATCCATCTCTATCCATCAATTCGTCTATCAACTATAACTTTTATCATCTCTCGGTATTCATCACCTTGATAAATCAATGAGTGTCCTTATAGTGGGTTTAGTAGTACTTGGTATGAGTACAAGATTAGAATATAGAACAAGCATCCTGAAATTATGGAAGCCGAGGACAGACATTCCAATTCCTATTTCTTATTTTAATCAAATGGGATTATATGGAGTTGGAATATTTGTTCTCGGCTTCCGTAAATAACACTCATAGAATATACAACCAAAATCAGGAACCCAACCCAACTGGAAACATCTCACTGACGCTTGATTCTAAGAGACAGTTTGTGGTGCTCGTGCTCTGTATTTTATTAATAACAAGAAAAACCTAGGAATGGCACATATGCAAAGAATGGAATAAGGAATAAGAAATTGAAAGTTATCAAGGTCGTTAATTGGAATTTTTAAAATATGCAAAGATGCGCAGAAGAAACAGGAAATAGGAATTGGAATGTCCATCCTCGGCTTTCATATGAAATAGAGTTTCCTTGAATCTTAATTCCATGGCATCCTTTCTTCTTTTCTATAGGCTTGATGCATTGACTGGAACAAACAGTTTCTTCTCCTTCGATTACACCTCTCCTCACAGTCAACAGTCTCCATTATATTGCTAATAGCCAGCAAAGCCCTCAATTGACTGTTTGGTTAGCTCTTACAAGAAGCATTTGTATATGTCTTACCTAGTCCTTGGCTGGATGGACCCTTAGTGCAGATAGAAAGTAAGTACATGTATATGTAAGAAGTGGTATGGTCTAGTTTATGTATGGCCCGGAGGGTAAAGGATATATATATACTAGAAAGATAAGGTTTTAAAAGTGTCTATAATGAAGACATCCTTTTAAGATGTGAGCCTCTCTGTAGTGGATACTTTGAACATTAGCATGAACTGGATCAGGATATTGAGGAGAATTCAATATAGAGGGTGTTCTTAGTTTAGAATATATTATTATGAGAAAATGTGATTACACAAATATTAATAAGGTATTGTTTGAATAAATATGAAGAGATTATTGGTATTAAAACTAGGCCACCAAATAAACTACTGTTGAAAAAATGTTGTAAGTTTCTCTTTTTTCAGAATATCTGTGGAATCTTTATCAAACCAGTTCTACAGACCAAGACAAACCAGTTATCCTAGTTTAGCCTGAGATATCTGGACTTTTAAAATGAATCACATCTTCCACATAATCTACTTTTTGGATATTATAGCATTATCTAAAACAAATTTGGATTAGAATAGGGATATTCCATGTTTTACTAAATTCATATTTAAAAATGTTCATCAAGCATCTGGGTACAGAGCTAAGGCAATGAATTATAATTGTTCAATTGATTTTACATGTACATTTTAATTGTAGTTTGTCGACATCCTACTACCCACTATCATGTTTGTTGTTTTTTTTTTAAAAAAGAATAATTTGTTTGCTAATAAGTTATGTAATAGACACAGACAAGTATCAAACAAGTTGGACTCAAACCCATACTAATAGACTAATTCTGATACTGTATAGCAGAGTCCTTTACATTACTTGGTGAGCCATGGAACTCAGTTGTATGCTCAATTTTGTATTTAAGATTACATGGTAATGATGACACAAATTTAATGCTATAATTTTTTAATCATATCTACAATTTAAAAAGTGTAATAAAATTTGTGTGTAGACAATGAACCCTAAGCTTCTTAAATAGTTTTTAAAAATTAAATGATAAATGAAGATTAATTTTGACGAATAAAAGAAATAAATAACTGAGAAGAACTTGATTAAAAACACTGAAACAAAAATTAAACCACATTGATTGGGCGGGAAAAATATCATCAGCACGTGTACACAACTAGTAAAAGAATGCGTGACCACCATTATGGCGGGAAAATATCAATCATTAGCACACGACTAACAGACAAAAACCTTAAATAGATTTTTAATTAATTTTTGGTAAAAAATAATTCTTGATTAAAAACAATTTTAATAAAGACTTAGACATAATAAATAAAATGATATTAAGAACAAAACTATAGTTGTAAAAAGACAGAATTCAGTGATTATAGTATACAGGAGCAATGATAAGTAAAATGATTGTATGTAGTATTAAGGTTTCAAAAGAAATTGAATTCTAAACTAATTCATTTTTAATAAAAAATTAAAAGCTATAAAAATAATTGTTAAATAAATATATTCAAAGTTAAAATTGACAAATTTAGTGAAAAATGTTATTTTAAGAAAAGTACTGCAAACAAACTATAAAAAATATAATAACAATAACAAACTATAAAAATTATATATAACAATAACAAACTATAAAAAATAATATATAATAACAATAACAAACTATAAAAAATATAAAGAAAAAATGACAACTAAAAATATATAAAAAAGTCTCTGTAGATGTAGAGTCCCCAAGAAGTCAAAATAAAAAGACAGTCTCTGTAGTTGAAGAGTCCCCAAGAAGTCCAGTGAAGGTCTCCAATCCAATAATTGTAAGAAAGAGAAGATAGAGAGTTCCCAAGAGTCCAGTCAGTCCGCAAGTTGAAAACATAGAGGGAGAAAAAGAGAAGAATAACAACTGGAAAGAATGGATGAGAAGTGAATGGATGGAGAGACAACTCACCTTTTTCACCAGTGCTGCTCCTGCAGGGAAAGAAAGAGAAAGTAGTTATGAACTGATGGTGACAATGAATGGATAGAGAGTGAAGAGAGACAGAGGAAGTGAAAAAGGACCACCAACACACACGCACCCTAGAAGATCAGAGCTTCCCCCCGCCACCTGGCGGCCTCGGATATTAAAAAAAATTTTTTTTTTGAGGCCGCCAGGCGGCAGGGGGAAGATAATTAATAGGGTTTGTATGGGCTGGATAGCCCAAAAAATAAGAATAAAAATAAAAAGAAGAAGAAAGAAGGCTTGAAAGAAGAAGATAGAAGAGACCAGGCAGGAGAGCGACTCATCTTTTACTTAGAGAACAGTCAAAACATCAGAGAACACCAGAGAACATCAGAGAACAGTCAACAACATCAGAGAACATCAGAAAACTCGTGGTAAGTTAACTTCCAAATTGAGTCCTGTAGAAACGAAGAGAAAAGTCAATTAGCGAACTGATTGATATAAACAAAAATAAAAAGATAAAAATTAAATAAAAAAACAGAAAATAAATAAAATAATAATTAAATAAAAAAGAACAGAAAAGAAAATGAAAAGGATGATCCAGCGAAGAGGAGGTACCCAACGAAGTGACGAACAAAGAGACGAGTCGTGAAGAAGGGCGAAGTGGAGAACGAAGAGACGAGTCGTGAAGAGGGGCGAAGTGGAGAACGAAGAGATGAGTCGTAGCGACGAAGACCCAGGGTGGTCTGTGAACTAAAGAGGCTTGCAAATGGAGTCTTTTTTATATTTTCAAGACATCTCTGTCATGCTTCATTACGACAAACACAAGGCACAAACTCGTGACAATTTGGCGGGAAATAACAGCAGGCTCCAACCACGCGTGACCAATATTAATTGATTTTTAATTGATCTGATCAACAATTAATTAAAAGTCTTCTAAATACATAAAAACATTACAGTACACTATCTATTCTACCTCCAAAATTGTTAACAACAAGTATGACAGCTTCATCTTTGTAATGTAATGTCACAAATAATGTTGACTGAAACAAACGATTATAGTTAAACCAGAATTATATAACTTCAGTGACGGTTTTTGATCAGCATTAATATCAGTCACCATCTGACGATACTATGTGGTCTTTTTAACCAATTGTATTGACCAGCTTTGTTGGTTACCTTGTAATTCTATGACCCAGTCCACTGAATGACTAGAAAAAAAAAGAAACAATGTTAATTGACACATTTCTCTCAATGACATCCAAGTTACATGAAATATCTGTATACATGAATGTTACTGTTATAGAGACTCTAGGTCCAGTTTTGCCGTCATACCAGGTATGTCTTGATCCATTTCCTCCTTTGTAACTGGCTTCTCAGACTCTCAGTGCTATGTCCAAATGGACACAAAAAGAATGACATTAGCTAAATATCATTTATTTATCATTTTTATCTTTACAATAATGTGTCTCCTCCACATTTATCTCCTTTTAATTTTTAGCAATATATTAAGGAAGTGTGTCATGCAGGCTGAAACAGGTTATGGATTGGTTACTATATTGGGTCTCCAGACATACCTTCTCTTTGTGCTTTAGCTATTATCAGCTCAATAATTCCTCTGTGTATTTTATTGTATACATCTTCTTCTCACAATCAAGTTATTTCCTAATATGGAAATAAGATTCTGTTAATATCATTGGAAAACTACCTCAACAGAACAAGCATTATTATGTGTGATTTTATTACATAATGTATTATTAATAAATTATTATTAATGAATGATTACGTGACATTTGGTCTCTTTTCCATCATTGTTATGTATAAGCTTTAAGTGTGTCATCTTCTAAATCATATAACCAGTACATTTAGTATTTGAATATATTGATTAAGACTTAGATAGAAGTCTATATTTGTAGTCTTTCTTACCCTAATACTAGCTTTCTTTGAGATGTCCCAGTCCCAGAGAGAGAGAGAGTCAGTCAGTCAGTTAGTCATCATTACTTTTGTTCGAGGAGACATCTTTTTAAATTCTTCAACTTTCTTAATAATTTTAACCTTCAACAACAGCAAAACAAATTAAACACTAGCTGTTCATAACTATTAAACTATTACTCACAGTTCCTGAAATAATATCTTGTATAAAACATTTCAAACTAGCGGTACTAGACATTTGACAACATGTTAAATGATTCATCAAGTCTACAATAGTAAGTGGTGGAGGTAAGTCTTCACTGGTAGTTGGTGCATCAGCTGGTTGACTGGATTGTGACACTATAAATAAATGAAACAGATAATGAAGACATATATATATAGCAGACATTAGGAGTATAAAACAAGTGTGTGATAGTATTAAATATGTCTTTAAGATTATCAATAACTGGTAATCTTAGGTCTACAGTTGAGGAATTAGCAAAAGCTGTGATGTAGCAATATGGAAAACTAAGAAATTTTAATGATTAGTAACACTTGTTGCCATAGTAACACTGTGATGCACCAAGATTGTTGTATGCATCAGTGGTAACAAATTATATATGTATTCATATCATATATATATATGAGAGTCATATGATAATAAAATTTAAAAAATAACATGTCACCTGGTATACTATGTCCCTGTTGTCAGGACAGATAATTAAACCCTCATGCAAAGGTTCCATTTTATATCTTGAAGATGATCAAACAACAACAAAGACTGTGTTGTGTACCTTTTGTTTACTCTGTGATTACTATAGTTGAAGCAACAATGGATTGTGAGTCATAGTCTGAGTAGTCATAGGAGGAAGACAAGATGACAAACGTGATACAACAACTGATCCTTCAACAGCAAATTTCAACTGAAGCAATCTTAGAAGAGATAAAACTAGATGAGATAATTGACAATCCTATCGTTAAATGCCTTTTTAACAATGCTGGCTCTTCTAATTTCTCCTTTTAGTAAGAAGAAACAAAGAAGAAAACAACAACTACAGCAACTATATCAAAACCAACTTGATCGCAAATCAATATTTATATTTAATATATTAAATATTTTATTAATATTTTAAAGGTAACATTTACAAAAAAGATGCAAAAGTTTTGGAGAGTGTTTTAAAGATGATAATGATAGTTCTGAAACTGTTGAACGATACAGTGTGATTACTATCTATTATGAATTTACCTTACATGTACTATTCCAAAACTAAACGCAATACCTGATAAGTACATTTGTCAATTCTGTAATACTAAGCATGACACTAAATTGTCTGGTTGTGTCAAAATATTTGTTTTATTGTGTTTATTTCATATTACTAATGTAAAATATCATTATGTCCCTTTTTTATGTTACAAAAAATAAAAAAAATCTTTACCTAAACATTCTTCTTCATTATCTTTTGTTCCTTCTATCTAACTTTACAACAGCTCCTTTAACTCCTCCAGACATAGCAGTGATACCAACTTCTGCTGACGTTAGAGACAATAAAACTTGAAAAAAGGAGTTAAAATTTTGGATAACTTTATATATCGCACCGCTCACGTGATTGTACGGATGTGTGATGTGAGCAAAAAGGGGTTAAAATTGTAGATAACTTTCTCCGGCTAATGGCTGTCGTAATAGAGTGTGGAGTAATCATCACTCTATCCCAAGATGCAACTCAGAAACAGTATAGTGGTAGTGGCTTTGTATGTAGTACTACTGCTAACAATTCTGTTGTCATTACTACTGGGTCATGGTGTGCAGACCTACTGGAGAGTTACAATAAAACAACAGGTTAGCACTTGCCAGACCCTCTAGTCAGTCACTGTTAATTT
This sequence comes from Xestospongia muta, assembly GCA_963693285.1. Taxonomy (NCBI): domain Eukaryota; kingdom Metazoa; phylum Porifera; class Demospongiae; order Haplosclerida; family Petrosiidae; genus Xestospongia; species Xestospongia muta. Next base: position 1,784,681 of record OY848927.1, read on the forward strand.
TAAAAACCTTTAACTAAGGTAAGATTTGTTCTTGTAGAAGAGCAACATCTAGATGCTACACTTTTGTAAATATTTTATTCATAAACACAAGTGTCTCAAGTGTCTAGTAGGATCTAGGGATGGGATTGAGGGTCAGTACACTTTTGTCATTGTGATATGACCTTTTAGCTATTTTAAATGACAAATATTATGATAATGGGATGAAAATGTGGTGAAAAGCTTTACTGCAATCATTTACTTAATGATTATCTATAACAAATTTCTGGGATCGGTTTTATTATTAAAAAGTGTGAATAAAGAAGTTGATGGATTGATGTAGTGGCTCTTACTTCAGAACAGTTCTGCAGTGATTTGACTGTATGCATCTATGCACTACAAAATTATAAATGCCCTCAAAATGCAACAATTTGTACATGCATTGATGCATTATGACTACATTGTTTAAGTTCTCAATGAAGTATACACTTGCTATTCTGTAGTAGACCTGATGTTTAGTATTCACATAAGGTATATCTCTCATGTAACAAAGACTAGATGAGAAAAGAAGTATGCACTATTATAAAATACTGATTATTAAAGAAACCTGTCATATAATGTTTGAATCCTACTGATTTATTATATAATGTTTACATAATATTAATATATATATATATATATATATATTTCAGGTCTGATTTCACTTTGTCAAATGTAAGCAGGAATCAGTGACTGGTATTTTTGTATTAAGTTATGTGTGCCTATGATATCTCTGGGTTATAATGTGTGTCATATTATCCTTTACATAGTAAAAATATAATCATTTTTCTCTAGTTAAATGGAGAGTAAATCCTGATGACATTCAATGTTCTGTCATCTGTCAAGCTGATATAAATAGTCAATATAGATTACTAGAAATTGATAATAAACAGTTATTTTTTATGACTGATGTCTTTGAAGTGCTTCAGACAGTGTTTCAAGCAAATCCTAACTCTTTCTTCTATGATTCTCATAATGGTGAACCATGCATATTGGTCGATGAAGATTTGATGGCATTATCAACTGTTATAATACTAGAACTAACACCAACTTCAGAGCAGTAAGTCTGATACATCAATTATTGTCATTATAATGGAATATTTTAGATTTCCATCCTTACCACTTCCGCTAATGGTTCCTATCATGTTAGGTTATCCTTTATATTCTGTTAGCAGTCCTTTTGGCCATCATTTACCAACATTATTTCTTAACAGTCTATCCAGTGGTTGTGTCAGTAAACTATATGGTATGAATGGAGTAGTAATGTTAGCTAGTTTAAGATCTGTACAAGGCTGTGAAGGAGGATTGGTTATAACAAAAGTTGATAATGAATACAGGTACATAATATTAATAACATCTAAGTGGGTTGTAATATAAAAATATTGAAATACTATATTTGAAGTTAATGTTACTTGCTGGTGCTATCAGAGGTGGAAGGAAATATCTTGCTCACATTTTTAGTTTCAGTATAATCATCTTATTGTAAATGTATGTTTATGACATGGAGTTTGGCACAATCATTTACTCTTTTTCACTTTTCTTTTATGTAGACTAGCTGGAATTATTCTAACTAGTCTATATGACATAAGAGGTCATCCAATGGGAATGACTTTGATATGTTCAATAGCGAGTATTTTTAATATAATTAAAATCAGAAGTGTACACAGAAGCATTTTAACAAAAGGTGAGGTCTACTTTACATTGTTGTTTTATGAACTGAGTCATTTACTATATTGCTGTCTAATGTCCTGAGTTTCTTATCAACCTTTCAGGTAAGTTTTTCATGAACACTATATTATGCATGGTAGAAGTCTGTTTATACAGCATGGTATTGCTTACAATGATTTATCAATATTGTACCTTAGGTGGTCAGTTTAATAAATTTAGTAGAAAACTTGAGTATACAACCTATTCCTATTGTAGATCCTTGTATTCAGTCACCACCTCTTGTCAACTGTGTGGTGTCCATTTTATGTGGTAATACTCAGGGGAGTGGTATCATACTAACTCCAAATATTGTACTTACTTGCGGCCATGTTGTTGAACAAAGTGACAGAGGTAAATGGTCATCATACTGTAAAGTAATATATATAATTTACTGAACAAAAAGTTAAGCATTTCAATAGTTTAAACAACTATCCTTATCAGTAAAAATATGTTGAATCATATCATGATCATATTACTTTTAACTTATCCAAACATTCCTTGTTTATCATCACATTGAAAGTCAATAGTAAAATATTTTTGGTTCTTTTATACAATTTGTTAATTATACAGATGAAAATCTTTCCTAGGTCCTGTTTCCATAACATCAGATGATATTATTCATACAGCGTTTGTACTCTGGAAGTGTACTTCACCAGATGTTGCTGTTTTGAAATTGCATCACCCCTTATCATCTTCTCTATACTCCCAACAAGACTATCCTATTATTTCTGATCAAATAATAATGTAATAATAAAGACGTTTTGATAAAATATAGCTGATCGTTATACATCTTGTACCTTACACAGGGAAACAAATCATCTAGGTCAAAATGTGACTGCTGTAGGCTGTTCTTTTGGTTATCCTCCAACAACTACTAGGGGCATATTATCAAAGATTATCGGTGCAAAGCCAGTGCTGTTACAGTCTAGTGCTGCTGTGTTTAGTGGGATGAGTGGAGGTCTCTTAAGCTCTGATGAGTCTGGCAAGCCATTGGGAATGCTATTATGTAACACAAGGTATAGGAGGCTATAAATGTCATGATTTTTTGTTTATTTTATTCTATGCGTTTTTCCTCTAGGGATGATACTTTATCAGTGATACATTCAAACATAAGCTTTGCTTTACCATTCTCCTTCATAATTGATCCATTAAAGTTATTCTTACGTGATGAAGGTAGTATTTTTAATGATAATTTTGTGGTAATGGTCATTTGGTCTTATAGATATCACTTTCCTCACAAAGTTGAAAGAAAAAGAAAAGTTTGACTATACCACTTTTGATATAAAAAAGGATTTTGTTAAAAGCAAACTATAATAAATAATTTAAGTTTATGAGTTAATTAAATAATAGGCGTGGCTACTCGGAGAAATGGCAAGCTTTGTAAGTAAAGTTAAACAAGGTGCTATTTCGGTCGTAGGAGATCTAGCTCCTACTCTTAAGGTTAGTTTGCCCTTTATAATTCTCATTTTATGTTCTGTTTGTAGAACTCGAAGTTTCGTGAGTCAGGCATGGTCACGCCTGAAGAGGTATAATATGAATGTATGAATGTATGCATTTCATATGGATAGTCTCACCAGCTGTATTTATTCCCTATAATGGACTTGTATATATGTGCCTTAAATTTAAATGAGTTTTGCACAATGAAGTAGACCCAATTGTTGTGCCAACCCTAGTGAAGAATTCAATAAATGACTTAAATATGTGTTATAGTTTTATAACATTACATAGTTAAAGTAGCTTTTCCTTGAGTTCTTGCATGTATAGACAACTAAGAACACATTGTTACAGTTGTATATACCAGGTAAAACAAAGTCCTAAACACTTGTATTGAACAAAGAAACATGGCTTCTGACTTTAATATACTGTAGTTCCTCTAAACGTTTGTCATAATACATACTCACAAATTAACTTTAAAGGCAAATTTTAGGGGTCAGTTAGACCAAATACTTTCCTTGTTCATAATTAAATTAGTGGGTGTTACTATTTGATCTACTAGCAATTGTGAAATGATATTGAGGACTTTGAGATATAGTATGTTGTGCTTTTGAAGTCTCTTAAAAACTAAATGTGTCAATGATGTCATCACATATCTAAGCCTGTTTAGGTGTGTGTTAATTTATCATTAATCCATCCTTCTCTAAGTTTTTGTCGTTTTAGTTTCTGTAACAATCAGTTAAATTACTGATCTCCTTTTTTTCAGTTTGTCGCAGCTGGAGATCAACTAGTCTATCACTGTCCAACTTGGCAATGGTAACAATAATTAATTTAATACATACATGTCATATGTTGAGAATATCTGGACCCTTATTTCAGATCTTGCATGATGCATACAACCATTCCATCATTGAGTTTATTCAGATGGAGTACATAATTACCAAATGGCTCTCTGTTTGTTTACTTTCACCATTTACTTTTTAATAATATTATATGTTACATTGTAGTTGGCATGAGCATATGTAGCAATGTCTTATGTTTTTATAGTTATTAGTTTTAAGTACAATGACTGTTCGCTATCATCTTTCTCTTGATATCAGGGAATCAGGTGATTCATCTCGTCGTAAGACCTACCTCCCAGCTGATAAGCAGTTTCTTGTCACTAAAAAAGGTGATTATATTTCACTGATGTTTTACTTGTAGTCTTCTCTTAGTCCCTTGTTATAGACGTTGCCACCAAATGTCAGTTCTTCCTGAAAATGAACAGGTCATAAAGCTTAACCAAGATGATGCTGAGGAAGAAGGATGGGTAGACACTCATCATGGTCTCTGTAAGTAATACAAATCACTGACTACATTGAAGTCACAATTTGACAATACGTTTAATTGATATTGTCTGACTTTTTTGAAACTCTTCTTGGTAACTAGTATGTATTTTAAGCTTTAGAGCAAGCAACTGAGGAGCTTACAGAGATGACATTAGATGATAAAGCTAAACCTAACACATCTGAAACAATGGTATGTATATATTATGATCTATTGGACATTCAATGTACTCATTTTCATTAGGGTGTACAATTAGTTGGTACAGGTGGTGAAGATAGTGATAGTGACAGTGAACCAGTGATGGATATGGACGAATATGAGGAGGAAGATGACCCAGTAAGTGTGATGATCTCTACATATCATAAATGCCTAGATGTTTATTTAACTCTGTGTATTTTCAATCCATCATTAAAATGAGGGATGTGTTATCAAGGTGGGCATTGGTTTATTAACCCTTAGTAAACAACTTGTAATAAAACATCAACTTTTATTCTTTTTCATTGAGTTTTTGGCTTTTGAGGTAGATTTCAATATGCCCCCAAATAGATATGATAAGAGTCGGTTGATTCAAGCAATTCTTCTATAACAAGTTTGAAACTCACTAAATGAAAAAATTGTAATGTTTATAGGCATTGATAGTACCAGAGTGCATGAAAAAGAGGAAGGAGTGTCTAATTACTGTACTATGTTTTCTGTCAAGCCCATTTTCCCATATAAGAAATAATAGTTTCAACTACTTGAATTATTTTAACAAACTGCAAAGTTTTGAGGCACATATGTTGTTTTGATCTTGTACCTACAATACAATTAAATTTAATTTAAATCAAGGGTGCTTCCTGCTTCATTATTTGTAGACCAGACTATATATAATTTCTGCTTTCTCACTACTGCTGTTTATTTTGTGATCACGTGAGATAAAATAATTATACCACAAAAATTTAGAGCCTTCCACACATACGGTCAAAGTAGTGAACACATATGGTCAAAGTAGTGAACACATATGGTCAAAGTAGTAAGAAAATAATACACATCACTAAAAAGAAAATTGGTGCTCCTTCTCTCTCTTAATGCACTCCCAGTAGTAGTATGTACTTGTGATAATGACATGTCTCGACAATGGCCACACCCCAACCCTGGATGTTTATTTAGATCTAGGTGTTTTATTAGCGCAAGGAAGTTATTTCATCTAGTTTAAATACAGCAGTCACTTATTCCAGGGAGGTGTTTGATTGAATATAGTACCATACATCTGTGGTTCATGTATTGTGATCATTAATACTTTCTTTGTAAACTTACATTGTAAGCAGAAAATGCTCCATTCTCCTCATCAATATCAACCAATACATATGCTATTAAACTTGGACTAGTATAAGATATTATTTACAGTTACTTTGAGATGGTTAATCTAAGCATTTTATGAAGGATATATATATGAATATTGACTGAATTATTTTAGGCAACTTTGCCAGTAGTCAAATCTGCTCCTAAAAAGACTGAAGAGAGTGCAATTCTTCAAACTAGAACATACGATCTTAACATCACTTATGATAACTACTATAGGACTCCACGTCTCTGGCTATTTGGTTACGATGAGGTATTCTCTTAAAGTTTTAAACCACTTGTATTATTAACAATGTAAATAACACATTGTAGAATGGTAAACCTCTTACTGAAGAACAAATGTATGAAGATATCAGTCAGGTACCAAATGTCCAAGTCTTAGCATAAATTACAACATGACTTGGAGTCAAATTTCTACTCATTCTAGGATCACTTGAATAAAACAGTGACAATGGAGCAACATCCTCACTTGCCTCCTCCTCCCAGAGCATCAGTACATCCCTGCAGGTATGTTGGTCTTATAGGTATATAGCCCAATAGTCAGACATATTATTATACACTTAGACATGCTGAATTAATGAAGAAGATAATGTCAATGATTGAGGAGGATGGTCGAGAAATGGAAGTTCATTCGTATCCTTCCAACTATTATTTAAATTCTCTTTATAATTAATTATTTGTTAGTAGCTATTCCTTAATAAGGCTATATCTAGTTACCTCCTGGTATTTCTCAAATTTGTTCAAGCTGTTATACCTACTATAGAGTATGATTATACTCACCAGTTGGCTCTGACAACAGCTTAGGTACCAAGAATGACTTGTTAGATTAACTGAATTATTTTTACTAAAGCTACTATTATTGAGTGTTTTTTGATTATATGTGTGATTTACATACTGGTGGTGGTTTCTATGAAAATTAAAATATTATATAATATTACAATATAACTAAACACAAACAAACACACACATTAGAATTTAGAACAGTCTTTTCAATTGTTCAAATGTCATAAAAAACTTGAGAAAGTCAAGGAAAACATTGCTATGATATATAGATGACAAATAAGATGCAAAGGCAGTCTTATGAACCAGCCCAACAAATCAAATTATTTAATTTCAAAAGGTAATTGTGTACAAGAACTAAAGTTATGGTAAGTTACTTGTATCTACCAAAGGACTGGTCTGTGATATAAATATGAGGACTCAATAGTTACGTATTGTAGTACATAACAAAACTAAACTAAGTTGATGCAGCTGAGGATACATGCCAATGATATTGTAACACATTTAGTTTCAGGATACAATTATATTCCATGGTCCTAGTCTCAAATAAGAAGGTATGAAACCACGATATAATGCCATAGGACTCTCAGTGTTTATTGTCTAGAGAAGAGGACAAAATAAATTACACAACAAATAAAGTAGCAAATAAGTAGTTAACAAGAACACAAATATAAAAATAAACAGATGTGTCATTCAAAATTATTTAAAATTCATATTGTCCCTGGCAGAAAAAAAACATCTGTTACTATCAAAACCAAAGTGATAAATGTCACTAAATATAATAAGCATACTTTGATAAAACAGTCAAATGAGCTGGAATAAAAGTGACCCTGTATATTAACAGCTTGATTCATCATTCTAGACTTAATAACATCAATAGGATTAGTTGCTAATGTACCAAGCAGACCAGCTAGAAAACTTGCTATAAAATGAGTAGTGATATTGTCACTGAAGTAACCTAAAAAATAATGGGAGTCTACCAGTTCAAGTTATCCAGGTGGTGTACAAGTTAAATACCTGATTCCAACAGGTTTTTTTTAAAGAAATCATAAGATGGTAGCAAAACTCCAGCTACTACACCAGCTCTTTGTGATGTGGGCCCTACTCCCTAGATTAAGACAGTAATATTAAAGATGATGTCATTTTCTATTACTTACACGATATAATCCTCGTAAGCCTTCATTTTGATAAATTTTCAGGAAAGCTGATATTACATTTTGTTTTCTAGTATATTCAATTGAAGTAGCTGCTTGCATTCTGACCTAAGTCATATAGGAGACATTATCATAATAAGACAATTGTAGTATCAAACACCAGACTAGATCTGGACATGGCATAATACCTTCAGTACATCCGTAGGATTGGCTATGGCTGCTGCAATAGCACCAGAAGACACTCCTGAAACAATGTTCATGTACAGTGTCTCACCTTCAAATGAAAACATTGATTTTAGATATCAAAATAGCTACCTCACCCTTCATGTAATATGCTAGTTTTCTTTTGAAAAAATGATACAGTCCAATTTTAATAGTTCCATATGATGCTTGACGCAGTAGTGCTGGAGTTAAACTATAAAATGGATTCAAGATTTTCCACCTAGTACCAACACAAATCATTCATGATTCTAGAATATGGTAATAACATGCTCCAGAAACATGTCTTCAAGTGTTATACTTCAGGGTAATGCTCAACTCCCTCTATATCAAATAGTTATATTTGAGGCAGGAATGATTTGTCTCTGATTCTCTGTATGTAAGACAGAAGCATACGAGAAGAGGAAAGTGGACTCTTTGGCGACTTAAAATCATGACATTAGGGTTGGTACCATGCTTTTCCAACTGAGCTAAAGGTGAACATTAACATAATGTTGTCACTAAACAGGGATTATATCTCCCTTCATACATCATTACGCCTAACAAAGCTTACACAGTTATGATGTAAAGTGACTACAGAATGCTTTGAAGTGTGATCAATTGTAGTATCCCTCATAGCAAAACTCTACACTCTAAAGAATAACCTCACATAAACCAGGCAAACGAAGTAGATGATACAGAAATAGATATAACAACAAGTCCAACACTCTGTCTACATTAATAAATTACTTACCCATTATATAATGCTCTAACACCTTCCTCTTGGTATATTCTAAAGAAGGCATGTATCATCCCACGATAACGAACTTCACGACATGCTTCATCAGTTATCTGTCCTTGAACTTGAAGTCTTGTCTTTGTTGTGTCAATGGGAAATGTCCCTAGTAGTGTTAATACATGTATACTGGTAAAGTACAAAATTAGGTACTAATATTTTATATTCATCAAGAAATTTAGCAGAAGTTAATATTTTGAAGCACATTGAAGTGCATTGAAGTTGTCAATTGAGTTGTATAGAATCACGTTATCCATTTCCAACCCCTGTTACATAGTCTATACAATCTATATATACATAAACCTGGTGCCATTCAATAACCATGATCACTGGGTTGTTTCTGCATGTAGGTGGTTAGATACCACATACCTACAATGTTTAGGAAGTGTGTTACAATATTTAAGGTTTCAGGTCTAGAGAATAGAGGCCCAGTGATGATGCAATCCCAATAACTGTGTTAATACGCAGAAACAGCCACATCATGGCACATACTGAACTTACCAAACTCGGCTGTTAATGAAGCTAGTCCTCCATTAATGAAGGGTTTAATAGTACTGGTAGATTTATCACTCTACAACAGAAATCATAAGACTACTACACACATATAAACACAACCTCACCATTCCCACTCATAACCACGCCCATTTATGAACGTTAATAATAATAATAATTATTACACTTTTTGTCACAATAATTATCATAAACAAAAAGACTGGAGTCATAAAGTAAAGAGTTGAGTAACAAGAATCTATCAAACTCTTGAGGGATACAGCATCTATAAAATAAATGTACCAAGTGAACAATTAATTGAAATAAACTTACTACTCGTACTCTAGCTCCCATAGCACGTGATGGCAAATGTCTACGAAACTTGGCTCTTACAACTCCGTTATCACCATGTGGTCTCATCACACGCCCCCAAATTACTCTATGCTTCCTAGGCTTTTTAATTCCTCGATCTAAAGATGTTATTATGAACTTGTTAAAAGAAAGATCATAATATATCAATAACCTTTGCCTCTTTTGTGAACTCTATATACATAGGCCAATCTCTTCCCAAGATAAAACTCTGTTTCTTTTTTGTTCTCTACACCCTCTATTTTAATGAGAGACTGCTGAGGATGAATATTACGCTTTCCACGACGATGACTTAGAAATATACCCTTGCAGTATAACCTATAATAAGGAATTAAAGGTAATAGAGTATCATTATGGAAAGTTCATAAGTTATGTAGTGTGATCAATAGTGAAATTTAGAAACAAGACTAAAATCATTGTAAGATTATTTAAATGGTGATTGTAGTTCAGTAAACTTGAGCATTTATGGAATACAAACTACGACAAAATAGATAACAAATTCATGACTAGTGCACAGCCTTAGTTTATGATATTACTGGATATTATTGCACCTTACCTTAAAATTCTTGGTTTTCGATTTAATAAGCAATCTTCCATTTTCGTAACAATCGTGAATTCAGGGTAAACTTGTGAATCAGTTTTTACAATAATCACAAATTCACATTAAAATTGTGAATCGCAAAGTGCAATAATCAATAATTTCTGGAAAAATCATGAGTTTAGACTGTAATAATTAAGATTTTCATGTCTATAATCAAGACTTTTATGTTTATTTTTGTCATCATTTGTATTCCATACACATTGGCAGCCAGTAAATTTTACTTAGCATCTTGAAAACAAAATATTATACCTTACATTTGTGTCTACTCATTGACAGTGTCCTCTTTCTTATTAAGCGGGCGATAGCTTATAGAAAATATATTTTTGGCCAAAATGCCATAAATGCAACATATATACACACTTCAGAGTTAACACCACTGATATCATACATATGAGGCAACTTGAATGGACAAACTAAAATTCTTGGTGGTCTTCTAGCATTCCCCCTTAAAATCTGGCTATGCACACTATATAGATCTATCTTGGTTAGAGGGTATATATTCATACGATAATGGATTACAACTTAGTGCGAGGTATGCATATTCAAACTGTCCACGGTAACTAGTCATTGTACGTACATTGGGTAGACTTACCTAGTCATAGTTTACCCGCCTGGTTACTATCCTGTGGGTGATATAGAAAATAATATACAAATAACGTAATATAATGATAAAATGGACAAGTGATGGTTGCTTTACCTCAAGATTGACAAGGATTTTTGGATATATGCACCTGATATGCAACCACGAGTTACAGACAAGAGATAAGATTCTAATTAATGCCCAACAGTCATCCCTCGTGCGAGCTTCCATGTACCGAGTCAAAGGACTGAGTCACTGCTCACGCTTAATACAGAGACCTAGAGTAAGTATGCTTTACTGATTTGTTAATCATGTTATTGTAAGGTACAACTATGGAGAACAGGCTCGCAGTTACAGTTGTATACTACAATTGCAGTAAGAATATTGATAATCTAGTCTTCATTGTGTTGGTCATTACAGTCAGATTCCGATACCACCAAGATCCGAAACATCGGTATTTCTGCTCATATTGACTCTGGAAAGACAACTTTAACAGAGAGAATTTTGTACTATACTGGAAGAATTGCGGCTATGCATGAGGCAAGCACAAAACACACACACATATATGTATTGACTTTGTTTCAAGATCAGAAAGTGCAGATAGTGGTCAAATAAAGAGAAAATTTTTATAGCTGACCATAGTCAAACACATATAGTTACCTTCATTTTGTTACTTCGTAGGTTAAAGGTAAAGACAATGTTGGAGCTACAATGGACTCTATGGAACTGGAAAGACAACGTGGAATTACTATTCAAGTAATACACAGAGCTATTAACAATATTTGTTATCTACTTCACTTAGTCTGCAGCTACTTATACAACATGGAATAACCATGTTATCAACATTATTGACACACCTGGCCATGTGGACTTTACCATTGAAGTAGAAAGAGCCTTAAGAGTTTTAGATGGAGCAGTGTTAGTCTTATGTTCAGTTGGTGGAGTTCAGGTAGAGCATAATATTTGTACCACACTTGTAAAATCTAAGAAATCAAATGACAATGACATCATTTTGAGGTTACTAAATCACTAAAACTTGGTTTGATGAGTCTTACTGATTCACTAAGACACCTAGTAGTAACTAGTGACTTTTTTGCCTGATATGCTGCAATGTCAGGCAGTCTTAAGATTGTTTTGGAGTATGTGTGTATGTATACTTGTATGTCTGCTTACATCTTTTTTGTATGTGACTTTAGAAGCTAACAAATGATATTTACTTGCATAAATAACTTCCAGCACACATATCACAGCAAATGAATTTTATTTAGTGCTATCCCAAATGCTTCAAATTGGGCATGGCTGATCAAAGTTCTGTAACTGAGAAATCATTTTTAAAACACACCATAACTTCTTCTAACTCTCCAGTCTTCAGATTCAGTAAAAGTACAACAATAATAATATCATTAAAAATCATAAGAACAATTTTTGCAGTAGTTATTATAATCTTGTTATTAATAATAATTAATGATTCAATTACTGTTTACTTGCCATGAGAAACTTGGGGCATCCCCGCATATGTTATTATGTGTAAACCTCAATTTCATTGTCTTACTTGTATCAAGTCCAGGATTCGAAAATTTATGTCTTAAAAGTGCTAGTTGATGCTAAATGAACTAAGACTCTAGTTTTATTAACTTAGTTCTTAATTATATAATGTTTTACAGAGCCAAACACTGACTGTCAACAGACAGATGAACCGTTACAAAGTTCCTCGTATTGCTTTCATAAATAAACTGGATAGATTAGGAGCTAACCCAGATAGAGTTGTCTCACAGATGAGGTAACTGAATGGATGGTTGGAGAATCAATCTGTCCAACCAACCACCTGGTGGTAAGATAGACATATATGGGTGGACAGCTGCATAGATAAACATTAGTTACTCTTCCAATTAACTTATGTTTCTTTTGTAGAGCTAAACTTCATCATAATGCTGCTTTGATTCATATACCCATTGGATTAGAAGGAAACCATGAAGGAATAGTTGATATTATTCGAAATAAAGCACTATATTTTAAAGGTGATTTGGGGTAAGAGTTTTAAAGTATATTATCATTTCTGCTGAATTGTTCAGTATTGAAGTAATTGAGGAGGATGTTCCATGCGATTTAAGATCATTAGTGAAGTCTAAAAGGCTTGAGCTCATTGAAGCTGTGGCTAATGTTGACGATCAACTTGGTGAAGTGTTTCTTTCTGATGAAGAACCCTCAGCTGAGCTGCTAACTGTAAGAAATTTTGATTAGCCGAATTATATTTGCATATCATGACTGATGTAGCTTAATGCATGATATTTCTATTTGGATGTTACACTTGAATCTCTTACAAGTACATGAATGATATAGCAAAAAATAAAATGGTTTTATATCAGTACAATTAAGATAACAATTACAGTTGTATTATAGAGAACATGAAAATTATTATAGCAGTCATGTGTCTACATATAGTATGTGAATGTACATGCTGTCCAATGTATGTAGTTATAATACTCAAACAAAAGAAATAGGAATGAAAAAGTGCAGTAATTGCCAAAATTTATACCTTAATCTGTAATTTGTTGTTACTTAGGAGTTATCATAAGAACAAAGACACTTATGTAAGTATTAGTAGGTTCTGATCAACTTTAAAGGAGATCTTTTTGCCAAAAATTTAATGGACAATGCAATAGATGAGAATCCAGGCTATCCTTATATAGGCACTGTTTCAACTTGCCAGTTGTATTGTTATATATGTAGTGACATATGTCTACTCTATGGTCCAAAGAATGTGAATCATTCTATGTTGACACTTAAGATTATAAGTTGATCTTTACCTTTTAGTCTGCAATTCGTCGTTCTGTTATATCGCATTCCTTCACTCCTGTATTCCTGGGAACAGCTCTTAAAAACAAAGGTGTACAACCTTTACTAGATGGAGTCATTCAGTATCTACCAAATCCTTCAGAAGTGACTAATTATGCATTGGATAATGATAAGTTCAGTGTATATTTGCACTTTCATAATTGATTACAATTGACTTACTTCCATTGTAGTAATGAAGAGAAAGTAGTAATGAATCCACTCAGAGATAGTGTGCATCCATTTGTAGGTTTGGCTTTTAAACTAGAGGTAGGTAACGTATGCCTGTATGTCTATTTTGATAATGGATACCTTGTATAAGGCTGGTCGGTTTGGTCAACTAACCTATATGCGAGCTTATCAAGGATATTTAAAGAAAGGTGACTATGTAGTGAATACTAGGTCTAAGAAAAGAATCAAAGTCTCACGTTTGGTCAGAATGCATGCTGATGAGATGGAGGTTGTTAATTATTAAACATTGTCACTTAATAATTCCTTTCAGGATGTCACTGAAGCTAGAGCTGGTGACATTTTTGCTTTGTTTGGCATTGACTGTGCTTCAGGAGATACTTTTACTAGTGATAATGCTCCACGCTATACCATGGTAATTTTTTTAGAATTACTTGTAATTCTCACATTCCTCCATATTAGGAGTCCATTCATGTTCCTGATCCAGTTATATCACTTTCAATAAAACCAAAAAATAAGGTATTTATACTTTATTTCCATTGACTTTGACTTTCAAATATGATGATGAAAAAGTGCATCATCAATACAATATGGGTGTGGCTTGTACCTTGAACATTCTTTGTGAGTCATATTAAAACTTTTTGTAGTATTTCATGGTTCTTCTGCCTGATTAATAGTTACTTTTGTCTTATAAGACACTTCAACTGTTTTTAAAGTTTAATAACATTTATTAATTTGCATACTGTATGTAACTCTGGAATGTGAAGAATGTTGTTCATGTTACATAGGATTTCTGTTCCACCATTAAATAATGTTTAGACATTTGAGTGCTGTTGCAAATGCTACTGAATTGTGCAAACCATTTGTGTCTAGCATGTTCCTAGCCTGATAGTGAACAGACTATATGTACTTTAATGTTCAGGCCAACTTTATTAATTAATTAGCTGTTTTCTTTTAACAGAATGATCTTGAAAACTTCAGTAAGGCTATCAACAGATTTCAACGAGAAGATCCAACATTTAGGGTGCACTATGAGGAAGAAAGCAAAGAGGTTAACTTTAAAAAATCAGCCAAATTTCACTTTTTGTAATATTTTAGACTATTATATCTGGAATGGGAGAACTTCATTTAGAAATCTATGCTGAAGTAAGCATCCTGGCATCATATAATAGCTATTATCAATGTCTTTACAGAGACTACATACTGAGTATAGCTGTCCTTGTATTACTGGCAAACCCAAAGTTGCATTCAGGGAAACTATTACTAATGAAATTAAGTGAGGACTAATACATACACATAGGTGACGGATATCAATAATCTTTATAATATTAATAATTCATTACAATTTGCAATGAGTTATTACCTGCACAGTCTTTGGCTCAGTTAGCACTCTTGGGTCCTGGTTAAACATAGAAAATTCTCTGACAGCATTCTAATATTTAAAGTTATGAAACTCTTGTATTTCATTGCTTTGTCTCAATACTGACACACTCTTGTGAAAAATTAATTAGATGGCCAAATATTTGGCCACACCATTTCATTACTCAACAATTCTTACATCCCTTCCAATGCATATGATTCACTCTGCATACCAGAAGAAAGTAGCCTTTATTTCATTTACGGTCTACTATATTAAGGAATACTTAATATAAGAAAGCATTGAATG
Source organism: Xestospongia muta (assembly GCA_963693285.1). Taxonomy (NCBI): domain Eukaryota; kingdom Metazoa; phylum Porifera; class Demospongiae; order Haplosclerida; family Petrosiidae; genus Xestospongia; species Xestospongia muta. The sequence goes on from OY848927.1 coordinate 1,800,158, forward strand.
CTTTACCTCTTATCAAAAGAGGAAGTCTGAATAGAACACTGTGAGAATACTTTTATAAACATTTTCTGATTTAGTTGATTCACTGGAAGTTGCTAAAATTAATTAAAATTAAAATTAAAAGTAAATAATAAAATTACTTATTATAATACTCGGTTTGTTTGTTTCAGATTTGACTATCTTCATAAAAAGCAAAGTGGTGGAGCTGGACAATATGGCCGTATTATTGGTAAATTGACTCCTCTTAGTGGAGATGAACTAACTAAATTACATTTTGTGGATGTTACTGTTGGAATGAATATTCCTAAACAATTTATACCAGCAATTGAGAAAGGGTTTCTAGAAGCTTGTGAGAAAGGTAAATGAAATGCATTTGTTAGTTGTGGACATCATACTGTGTGTATGCATAAAATTTATTTGTGTATCAGAAAACTTTACATTCAATATTTATGTAATTTAGGATTTATAACAGGTCATAAGATAGTGGGTGTGGCTATGATATTAGAGGATGGTGTTGCCCATGCTGTTGATTCTAGTGAACTGGCTTTCAAATTAGCAGCTCGTGGAGCTGTTAGAACATTTTTCCCACAAGTAATTAGTTAACTATTTTGTTTGACTAATATCAGTCTATTAACATAGGCTAATCCTGTGATTCTTGAACCTATAATGACAATTGAAGTTGTAGCACCCCAAGAATTTCAGGTATAGCTAAAGGATTTACTGTTTTTGCATCTTGCTTATTAGTATTTTAAAGTGAGCATAAATAATGTAGTACCAATGGCAATAGCATCATGACAAGAGTAGCACTTTACAAATATGCTGTTATTCTATCCGTAATAATGTCAAAGGATTTTCCAGTCATTCTTATGTATAGATGATGATACTATTGCCATTATTCCTGTATTGTTTTAAGACAAGTGAATTTCATTGCATGCTATGTGTTTCAGCAGTCAAAGAATGCATTTAACTTTTATTAGTCACTTTTAATTTTTGCATAAAACAATAGAAAAAATGATACTAGTGGTGACATACACACACATATATAGGCATATAGATACATACATCCACATACTACATCGTCCAAAACAATTGTAGGACTGCCTAGCATGCTGTTTTCAATATAAATCACAATTTGAAGTAGTAAGCAATAAAAGTGACATCTAGTCTTGTATTGTTCATATAATCTATCCTCGATAATAGGGTTCAGTAACTGGTGGACTTAATAGACGTAGAGCTGTTATTACTGGTACAGGTTCTATTGAAGGCTATGTTACTATTTATGCAGAGGTATAATAATTTTCTAGACTTTCACTAAAATCTACTTGGTTTAGGTTCCGCTAAATGATATGTTTGGTTATGCTACTGAGCTAAGATCACAAACACAGGTGTTGTAATTTGTGTATTAATTATTTTGTATGGCATGTACCTGGTTGTTTTCACAGTTATGAAACTGCACTTGTTTCTTACCACATAATTGTTATACAAAACACCTCACCTAAACACATTGTAATTACTAAAGTTTAATTCCCAAAGTTTGTACTGAATGAAAATAGCCAAGTATAGACAGTAGGTAGGAATTCTTTTCTGTCATGAGACAATAATTTTGCATTTGACTGCCTACAACTAGTCAGAATAATAACTAATATGAACGTATGCTAAAAATAATAAATGTGTAAACATCAGTTAGTTCATAACATCCAGATTAATATAATTTTGATGCCAAAGAAGAGAATTCATAGTTACATATATAACTCCTACACATTTATTTATTTGTCTGTCTGTTAATATTTAGTAAGTTGCATGTAGCTGTGGAGCTATGGAATTGAGTTAATTAGCCACAACACAACATCCTTAAATAATACCAATTTTTCCAGCTGATCAAAACCTTTCGACTAGTGTGTATTTAAGTGTTTCTTTTGCTTTGTTTGTCAGTAGTTGTCATAGTTTTGACTTGACACTTGACATACCAATAGTGTCCTAACGCCATGAGGTACTTATTACTGTATCTAATAAACTCAAGTCAACTGTATAGTTAAACAGAGGGCTTGAAATTGGAATTTTGACACAAATGGTATGTTTTTATTTGATAGCTGTTTACTTACGAACACTAACATTTACTGTTCTTTGATCCATAGTTAGTTTGAACCTTTAAGCTTTCTCTCATATATTTGCAAGCAGAAGAGCATAACAGATGAGAATGTTTTACACCAGCCCACTAAGATTTGTTGTAGAACATACACTGTTGGAAGTGGATTTTGCTAGAGTAACAGTCACACAAACATGTGCAACATGCAAACACACTTGGCATTACATTTGCTATGTTTTTCTCTCAGGGTAAAGGAGAGTTTTCTATGGAGTACTGTAAATATGAACCTGTCCTCCCTCAATTACAAGCTGATTTGATCAAACAATATCAAACTGAATTGCAAAGTAAAACTAAAACTTAAAGTTACAACTATTGTATTTATTTATTATGATTGATGTCAAACAAAACCATTAGTTAATATGGCTGGCCCACTGTAATTTGATGATATTGGAGTCTCCCTATAACAATGAGTAACAAATCTTATTCTAACAAGGGTGAAGAGTATCCGTGATCTAAGTATTGACTTTTTAAGTTTTAGATTTTAGTTTGAAAGGCTGACCTCATAGTTTAAACTTCAATCATTATCTCGAATTTTGGTGAACTAGACAAAATTAGTGGGAAAATTGGGAATGACCCATTGGTAATAATAACCTTTCGTGTAATATAATCGAAGAAAGTGTAAAGTATTCATGCTATGTCAACTTGGGAGTGTTATCACTTTAGTTTAGTAAGCCTTGCTAGTTTATCTTGCTGATTTGAAAAATCATGTGAGCTGTTTTCTTAGTATGTGGGTGTATGGCTCAACTCAGCAGGTCAAAATGAATGCCTCTGTTTCTGTGGTGATTGAAGATAAAGATGAAGAAAAAGCCCAAGTAAGAACTAATTGACATTACATTGCTACCTTTCCTGGTGTGTGTCTGTCTGTCTGTCTATCCATCTGTCTGTGTGTGTGTGTCTTACTAATATAGCAGATGTTTTTTATATTATATACTATGCCTCAATTTAGCAGGTCAAAACAAGTGCCTCTATTTCTGTGTTGATGGAAGATAAAGATGAAGAAAAAGACCAAGTAAGGATTATTAGACATTACATTGCAACCACTTAAGTGTCTGTGTGTGTGTATGTGTCTGTCTATCTGTTCAGATGTTTCTTATATTGTATACTAGTCTTTCTTCACAGATCCACACTTGGTCAAGCATACTTCAATAGATCATCTTAAGAGTGATGAGGAGACAACACTACATACACTGGAAGAGTTTGCATACTCTCACTTCAGAGTTGGTCAAAAAAGATCTCTCCGCAGAACTCGAAGTAGCCAAACCCATAGTAAACATCATCATACTTTTTCTGGAACAAGCCATTTATGGTCGTTTTCACCTGAGCTTATAAAGAAACCATTGCTAAAAAAGCTGCTTGCCCATTCAGAAGACATACAACAGAAAGCTTGCCAGTCCTTTAAAGATATCTTTTTATAATTTGTCAATTAAGTAATTTGAAAGTGCTAGTAGTACATTCACTAAATCTATACTATCATAATTATAATTCCTTAACATTATTATACATATTCTCAAGTATATGGGAGACTATCCAACTAAACATCACCGCATTGAAACTTACCTAACTGACCATATTTTTGGTTATGCTCTTTCCAATGTAAGTCTCAAAGCATCACTATAATTTATATGTATATACTATCTTAGACAGATATGCAAGATGAAATCTATTGTCAAATAATCAAACAAATCACATGGAATAAAACAAAGTTGGAATTGATTTAAATTATGGACTTTTTATTGTCTCTTAGAACTAGTGAAGAAAGGGGATGGGAGTTATTGTGGTTAGCATCTGGTTTGTTCTCTTGCTCAGATGTTACTTTGCATGAAACTATGGAGATTTTTCTTGAATCGTATAAACAATACAATCCTCTTGCAGCAGAGATAAAGCAGAGACTATCCAGAACAGCTCTGTAAGCTTTTATACAAAACTGATTGTTTTGTCAATCCAGTTGTAAGTTCTATCATTTCAGAATGGGTACACGTCAATGTCCTCCACATATCCTGGAAGTTGATGCTGTTCAGAAAAGGATTCCTCAAATCTTTCAGAAAGTGTTTCTTCCAGATAACTCCAATATGGTACAACCTTAAATAAAAAGATTACTAAATTTACAAGAATCTCTTTAATAATAGGTCATGGAAGTAGATTCTAATACCAAAACTCATGAGTTATGTGCAAAAGTTGTCAAGAATTTAGGACTGTTATCTGGTGAAGGATTTGGTTTGGTTTTGGCAGTAGATGATGAAGTCATCAGTTTAGAAAATGATTGTTTCTTTTTTGATTCTCTATACCAATATGCAGGACATGTCAAATGTCATGAAAGCATTGAAGGTTGTCATTTATGTTAATTGTTCTACTACTTACTATACCAGCAGGCGCTAATGACACATATCAGCTTATTTTTTTAAAGACATTGTGGATTGATGCAATTGTTGGACAAGACCACAGAGCAGATATAACTTTCCACTACCCCCAAGTGAGAGAATTTTGTAGAATATTACTAACAGAATAACCTCTATAGGAATTAGTAAAATATTTACAAGGGTACCACAAGTTGACATTTGAAGATGCTGTTTTACTTGGTTCGTATGTGTATAGAGCAAACTTTGGATCAGATCCTTTTCACCTCGACAGTGTAAAGTTAGTTGTATAGTATTATCATCATTTGGACGTATTTACATGTATTTTTCAGAGATATGGTTCTGGACTTGGTACCTGAACATACATATGATGAATATCAGCAAGAAGACTGGGAGACAGTAAGTATACACGGTATACAAACTTACTTTATTATTTGTCATGTAGTCTATTCTAAAACAATATTCCCAACATTTAATTTCATCTTCAGATGAAGCTAAATGCTATTTTTTAAAATATTTAAGTCGTTGGCCAACATATGGTTCACATTTCTTCAAAGTTAAGGTACATTACTATGAAGTTTTTGTTGAGACTGACTTTCTCATGTTCATAAATAGCAAATCGATAGATCAGGATCATCAGAAAATGTTATTGTTGCTATAAACTATCAAAACATCCTAATCATTGCAAATACTACCAAAGTTAGCATTGAAATTGAAATTGTTTATTTATACAACATTTTTCTAGGAGGTCTCAAGATGTTGTCCCCTGTCATCTGTTGTATGTTGGAGTTACACTATAAAGTCCAATTATTTCACATTGACATATACTACTAAAAATTTACAACTGGAAAAATTCCATTTTGAATCTTATCTTGTAAGTAAACCTAACACACCATTACTATTACCATGGTTTTCTGACTATTCTAATACCTATAGCTGTTAGATTATTTACTTGTATACCATACAGTTCTTATACTTTTCATGTGAATACCAACAACATATGGTTATCTTTAATTCTAGTGTTATGAAATGAGTCAGCTATTAATTGACTACACGTCTTATGCTGCTGCAAACAAGGACAAAATTCATACCAAACACAGAATATCTATATTGTGTGATAACATAATGTAATAATATCTATATTGTGTGATAACATAATGTAATAGTGTCTATATTGTGTGATAACATAATGTAATAGTGTCATACTGATTAATGTCAACTCATAGTAAGTTCATACTGTCTAGTTTTTCATATTTACAATGTTATCAATTCAAAATTTATACAAAGTTTGTATAACAAAATTATAATGCAAGAGTAATTAATCATAAATGTTTATATCAGCAGCTAAAAGTAGCATACAAATTACTAGAAACAAACATGTCATGTCTTATCAAAGCCAAGGAGCCCAGCTATAGTTGTCAAACTCAAGCACAAGAAAGAGTACAAATCCAAGTAAAAAGGCTCCACCCACTACAATTTGTGGTGAGATGGGAATGCTAATTAGCTTTGCCTATAAAATAAAATAAAATATATATATATATATATAGGTAGAGACGTTATTAAAATTGCTCATTAGGCAAATCCAGTTGATCTATTTTACCTTCATATGAACATTGGAACAGTAGGACACAAAGGAGTCTAGATCAAGTTGAGGTGTGTCTTTATAGCTATAGGGACGTGAGCGGATTTCCAGAGCTACCTTACGTAACCAATAACCAGACCGAGTTACCCGAGCAGCCTAAAACAATTTCATGTGATTACATCAAACATTACAACCTATTATAAATATTAAATAGTATAAAGAACAACAACGTTACATTACTCTAAAAGTAATTCTTCAATCATATATGTTTGTATTGCCTTGGAGTAATGTTGTAGTGTACTCAAACCTGTATTAGTGGTAGAAATAATACGGTTGTCCACTGGATAGTAGCAAGAAAGCCTGTGACTGCAAGAAAAACTATACCGTGATCACCAGTTTTGATTTGCTGCAGGCCATACATGGCTAGAGAATAGCAATGAAGCAATCTTTCTATGAGCAAAATAGCACATACCCAGAACTGATGAATAAAGAAAGATGAATATCATGCCACCTACTGCTCTCGAAAGATGACTATTGAGCTTACTGAGAAACTGACGTGCATTATGAACTTGCTGTTAAAGTACAAGTGACAAACAAACACAAATAAATTGTAACATACTTTAATGGCCTCATCAATTTCCCATTCTTTAGCCTGAATACGAGTACATATACTCTGCAGGTAATAGATCATCAACTGACACTGCATAGAATAATTAATAACTACTGCAATATAGGCAACATCAAAAACAACAAAGCCAAGAAGTGAAATTGCTACAAGAACAATTCTTACTGGAGGAGAGCTACTGTAATAATAGAAAAATAAGTACATAACATTACATACACAACAATAATGGTTAATAGATTATTCATGTTAGTGTTATCAAAATGTCTACACAGCTAATAAAAGGTTATCATCAACTCATCATTCTATTACTATTATTGTAACAAACTTTAACTTACTCTGTAAGAAATTGTAGATTTACATGATATTTACTGACGTTCAAATGATGAGCAAATATTCTGACAATACTGACCATAAATGAATATAAAACCCAGGACATTCCCAATACGAGTAAAAATCTACAGATAATGAGAGGAAAAAGTGATCACATAGTATAGAATTCTTATACCAAATGTCTTAGTATTGTGACTATGGATAGTACTTACTGTAGTGATCTGATCAGTTGCTTTGGAGAATAATTCCCTTTACGAGAAATTATCCCTAGAAATACCTACAAATTAAATATTTGATAAATTCAGATAAAAAATGTAGCACCTTAACATAACAATATTGTACTTATATAAGTATTATGAGTCTGAAGGAATCTGCTTACTGTCTCAGTGAAAGTAGATAGATATTCAGGGAGTTTAAGACGAAAGACAAATAACCCATAAAGATAAGTTCCAACCAATAATATATCAAGAACAATAAGAGAAGAGAAAACATGACGTGAACACATGATATAGTATGTCCCATTGTTAGGTTCATTAGGAAGAATCTAAATAAAAGGAATCAGTAGTTTTAAAAATAAAGTTATAGCTAAGTAACAAATAAGGAGAAAAAAGTTTACTAATTCTGAAAATAAATAGACATTTCATCTATCACATTCAAAGTAAAAACTGATATTGCAGCTGTTATGAAACTTACCAAATCTCTACTGAAGCATAGTAGTATCTGAGTGACACATGATATCAACAGCAAAACAGTCAGTACTAGTGGCCACAATATGTTACAACATCGGTAATGTAATGGCTGTTGCATGTCATATACTGGAGGTTGGAACTTACGCCATCCAATCTTTTTTTTATAAAAAAGAAGACAATATTTGTGAAAATTGTCTAATAGTTACAACTATCAGCTTTTAATTTATCACAACTTTTAAAACTTTCTAAATTAGTTATTACTAAGGGTCTATTCTGTTATAGAGGACGTTATTGAAAAGTTCAGAACTAACTATTTGAGCAAGACATTGGCATCACCTGCCAATGTATTTGATTAGGCATTTCAACTCTACATGGGTATATTACTGACTGCCTGATTGAAACAGAACTCACAGCTTTTAAGAAGATGTGGTAAGGACGTAGAACAGTTTTCTTACAATTTTCAAGAGCAGCAGCTGTGGTGTCATCACCAAAAGTGTCACTACCTACCTGAGGAGTCTATGAGAAAAAATCACCATGTTAACAAAATGTGCACTTGTTGCGGTGTTGTTTTCATTAAAGGCTTACCTCAACTGGTGTAAAGCTGTGTAAACTATGAGGACCATCCCAAATATCCTCAGAAGGTTTATCATCATTGTACTCCCAGTAGGGAGTTTGATCAGGTATTTGTAATACTGTTTTCATCTACCAATAAAACATAGAAAAAACTTCTACACGTATTAAGTGATAAACAACTTTACATCTATTATTAATTGTATTATAATATTAGCAAATTTAGTAACTACCTAATAAGCTTTAAATTTTGTGCATATTATAAATTATAGTCATTATATGCTTATAAGGGTATCGATCAGAAAGGTTTGCTGATTTGTGATTTCACAAATTTAGTTGATGCAGTAGATAGGCTTAAGGTATGTAGAGTGTTTACCATTAGGGATTATAACATGCAGTCACATGACTTATCTGTTAACTAAAAGTTAATCATGCAACAGAAAGACTTATCCCATAAACAAAACATTGTAATAAACTACAGAAAAGTTGACTGTCTTGAAGCTGCTATTTCACAGTACAAAGTTGGACAATTCTTAAGACATCCACATATGTAACATATAGCACCATAATGTATCTTAATCCAAATAAATTATTAGAACATATTAATAAATTCGCCTTAGATTTAATTTATAAAGTAGTAATGCTGCTGGTGTTCTGCAATTTCTAATTACTTCAGTAATGAACTCCATCTGCTTTCTAAATGTTATCTAAATTTTCACAATAATGTAAGGGAATTACAATTCTTCTACTTATTATCTATAGCATTATCAATCTTAGATAGTAAGTACAACAAAACAATGTTCATGACCCTGTTGTTCACCGATAATTCAAAGGAAGGCAATTTTATATTTTTACTTAGTAATTTCAATGTAGCAATACTACATATCTACATTTTCAATTGTATCTAATTAATACAAGCAGCTAAAGGTTAGCATTAGTTTTCAACAAGTGGTTTTAATGCAAATCCTTGCATTTACATTTTGTTTTTATCAACTATTGCATTAGTTTAAATACTAGTGTTACATGTCTTTTTCCAGATGGTACTATAGTTCCTCTAAAAGTTTGCACCTATTTCAAAATAAATAATCAGTTTATGCATTACGTAATTTCACCAGATTTCTCTAATTGAAAATGATGAATTGAGAGGCCAGATAAGAGAGATGGTTAATCTTTTATCCATACACTTACTTATTCAGTTTTAGTCAAGACACTTATAAATCCTCCACACAATTTCATAATCACAAATAGATCATCAAACGGCAACAATCTCAAAATAATTATGAACAACGAAACATTTTGGTCTCACTGACCTCTCTAATTAACCTTTAGTAATTTTTTGAGTATCTACATTATACAGTATCAAATCTCTAGAGGGACTACAGTATATGATTGCAAAAATACAATACAATAAACAGACTCTTTTGTGATTTTGTCATCAGTGTACAAAGTTAATAGCTTAGACAGCATATTTTTGAGTTATAACAATTAAAATTGCTTAACATCAAACAAAAGGACAAGTTAATATAATCTTCACCCACTTAGAAGTGTCAATTGAGGGCCAATAATCAGTGGATACAATAAAAGGCAAGTGTTTCAAATTGGTTGATAAACACATTGACTTTTCAACACAACACTAATACATGTGACTAAGACCACAAACCACATAGCAATTCTTCGTTACAAACCTTGGGTACCTCACGCACCTGCAGTGGCTCTCCTACTTGGCTTGGAAGTAGAACAGTTAGACTGTTACCAGGCTCTCCAAAGTTACCAGAAGCACTAGCATCTAGACTGCCGTGACTCTCTATAATTCCACCCTCATTGTTGACTGAATTGACGTCTGTTCTCTGTTCCATTCTGCGCAAAGGATTATAAAAGACACAGAAGATGTGTTACCTTTCTTAGAAGCTAATCAAATTGATAATTTATTATTAAGTAAAATTAATTAATTAACAAATGATGGGCATTAATTGGAACAGTGGTGTTTAAAGGTGGCAATATGAGTATTAAAAGTGATGAAGTTAATTTTTTAGTATACAGATATCTACTGGAATCAGGTGAGATCATAAGTGTATGAATTGATAAACTCACTGCTATGTAGGATTTCAGCATTCTGCTTACACCTTTTCTCAAGAGAGCCACATTAATCAGACTAGTATCAATGGTACACAAATTCCACCGGGTGCACTTATTTCAGTCATTCAGAAAGGACTACAATACGTTGAGGCTGAAGTTAGCATTACTGAGGTAATAATAAAGCTTTTTATATCAGATTTGTTTGCTCAAGATTGATCTTACTTATACTACACCCATGCTTGGTATCAGCACTTATTACATGTATTTGTTTAGGATGGTACAATTTTAGAGGATACTCCTCCACTTTCACTTGTTGATGCAATATGTTATGAAAGTCATAACATGAGAGGAGCATTAGCAGCAAAGAATGAGTTGTCACCTACTGGTTCTAAGCCTTCTGCTAATACTGGTCAAGGTACAAAGTAACAGGAAATAATGTTCATGTTTCATTCATTGTTTAGAATCAATGGAAATAGATAAGAGTGACAGTGTAGGAGGAAGCATTGATCATCCTGTTAATTTAGTTAAAGTATTACGAGGCCATGAGTCAGAAGTATTTACTTGTGCATGGAGTCCTAGTGGTAATATATTAGTGACTGGGTAAGCTATAAATGTTCCAATAAATTTAATACCATATATTGTTATTCTCCTTTAAGGAGGACAATACAAAGCATTGCAATCTATTGATCACTTATTTTAACACTGAGTCACAATATGTTTTTATGATTGCTCACTCAATCAACATATTGCCCAACAGTTAAATCAGTAATATTTTTATTGTGTAATTTTTCTATCTGAGTGAGATCTGTCAATGAAGCATTGCATTTGTGATTAGTTCAGGTTTTGATCATTGCATTGTTGAATTAAAGCTCTACTTGTGCATACACTTATACTACACAACTCTCTCATTATTTTCTTTCTGTCTCTCTCTCTCTCTCTCTCTCTCTCTCTCTCTCTCTCTCTTCTCTCTCTCTCCTCTCTCTCTCTCCTCTCTCTCTCTCTCTCTCTCTCTCTCTCTCTCTCTCTCTCTCTCTCTCCTCTCTCTCTCTCTCTCTCTCTCTCTCTCTCTCTCTCTCTCTCTCTCTCTCTCTCTCTCTCTCTCTCTCTCTCTCTCTCTCTCTCTCTCTCTCTCTCTCTCTCTCTCTCTCTCTCTCTCTCTCTCTCTCTCTCTCTCCCTCTCTCTCTCCCTCCAGTTCTGGTGATTCTACTGCTCGTCTCTGGCATATAGAGGGAGAAGGATCAGGACAACAGACTGAGTCCATTGTTCTCTCTCATCAACCTTTGACTGTGTCTCAAATTACTTCTGAAGGAGGCAATCGTGATGTGACCTCTGTTCATTGGAATGTTAGTCACAACCTTGGTCTGACCATGTTGATTCTAGATTTCTTAATAAGAGATACAGAGTATTGTGCTTGGATATCTTATCAAAGTTTAATTATCATAAAGCTCCTCAAATCCTCATATAGTCACATATACTCGTATGATATTACAGAGAGATAATGATGTACTTTACTTAAATGTAATTGTATTTACTCTAGCCTGATGGGACTCAAGTAGCTACAGGTAGCTATGATGGTGTGGCTCGTCTTTGGAATATTGAAGGAGAACTCAAAGCTACTCTTACAAAACACTCTGGCCCTATCTTTGCCCTCAAATGGAACAGTAAAGGCAATTATATTGCAACAGGTGGTGTTGATAAGGTAAGACATGAAAAGTTGTATTCTTGTAATTTATCTCATTCAGACTGCAATAGTATGGGATGTAGCAAGTGGTGAAGTTCGTCAAAGTTATTGTCATCACAAAGGACCTACGTTGGATGTTGACTGGCAGAATAACACAACATTTTCGTCCTGTTCTGCAGATACTTTAATTCATGTTTATAAATTGGGTACTGACAAACCAATTAGAACATTCTTGGGACACAAAGTACATTGTAAATAATAAATTTGTCATAAGCAATGTTTTCCTTGTTACAGAAAGGTGTTAATGCTATTAAATGGGATCCTTCTGGAAACATTCTAGCTTCATGTTCTGATGACCACACTGCTAAGGTTGAGTAACAAACATGTAATATCTGACACTAAGTGTCTATATTTGTTTTTTTTTGCCTCAGCTTTGGAACATGAAGCAGGAAACATGGCTGCATGATTTACGTGAACATACTGGAGATATTTACACTTTACAATGGAGCTCAACTGGACCAGGCTCTAGCCATCCCAATGCTAATGTTCTGCTAGCAACGTAAGAACCACAACCTATAATTTAACATTAAGCATAATTTAATGTTACTATAAGGTTTATATTTGTGAGGGCAGGATCTTACTGCTAATAAATGTGAAATAAAACTATATCTTATCATAGAGCTTCTTTTGATTCTACTGTCCGTCTCTGGGAAGTAGAAAGAGGGGTGTGTCGTCATACTCTTAGACGTCACCAAGATCCTGTCTACTCTGTAGCATTTAGTCCTGATGGTCGTTATATTGCTAGTGGCTCGTTTGATAAGTGGCTGTTTATCTGGTCAACCATAGATGGGTCATTGGCAAGACAATATAAGGGAGACAGTGGTATTTTTGAAGTTTGTTGGAATAAAGATGGCACAAAGTTAGCTGCTAGTTTTTCAGATAATAAGGTATGAAGATAATGGACATGTGTTTGCCACTTAAGATATTTAATTTGTCATCTTAACCATTGTTGTTACTGCATGGGTGAAAGAGAACCCATGAGCATTTAAAAAATAATGCAGTTTTGCTTGTTTCCTCTCTATTGAACAGGACTGCCTATGCAAGGATGATGCTTCTTTATTTTAACCTCAGAATAGCTCTAAAACTAGAAGTAGTTGTAGTATACACCATGCCTACTAGAACTATGTTATATATTTTTTCACTATCTGAGGCAAATGTTTTATATTTTATTTTGTTGCTCTCTGAAATAATATTTCTGTGCTGTTTATTTAATTTATTTCAAGGTTTGTATACTGGACTTCAGAACACTGTCAAGTTGAAGAAATAGCTACAACTATCTATACCTGATGCCAGTTCTGTGATCTGATGCTTCACTTCATATTCATACCTCATTTCTATCTACTTCTCACTTTAACCACCATCTTATAACTATATTTTCACATGGCTTGTTAGATAAGATAAAACATTAGTATAATGATTCAATATATGGTGAAACAGTTTACTTATATAGTTTTGGTGACATATAAATAATCCTCAACAACAAATTACCTACATTCTAAAATTAATATAAATGTCGTATACAATTAATTTAAGTTACCAAGTTCTAATTTGAGAGAATTAGCTATAACATGTTCGTGTAAACTCTCTAGAACTTTTAATACTGTTCTCCAAGTAAATGGCTGTGGTTCATTATTTTCCCAGTAATGAAGAACATCAAGAAAACACACATCTTGCATTCCACGATTAGTCATATCCCAACTTTTGAGTTCCCCGTGTGGGATGTCTAAACAACGACCAAAAGCAAACCATTTTGTTTTGATTTTAGAGGATACAGCCTTCATAAATAGCATAGTATCTGGACGAGAGTCAAGAGAAATTTTCTGAGCAGAGTGTTCATCAGAGAGACATTCTATAAAAGATAATTAATTGTTAACACTAATACTATGCATCATACTTTCTAATTGAGACTTTAGATCTTTTATCAACTGTTAATTGGAATCATCAATTTCTTGCCATTTTTGTATTTCTGTTTCCATCTCCTCTATTTTTTGTTGATAATGCTGAGTCATGAACATCAGCTGGATTTCAAGCTGGTTACACTTTTCAACTTCTTTCTTGAAAATCTCAAGAGCTATTTGAAAGCAAGGTGTGATGTTAAATAAATTGAGAGAAGACTTACTTAAGTCATCTAATTCATTCGTATCTTTTGGCATATTTTTATGTTTGTTAAGGGCTTTTTCTGCATGTTCAGCTTGAAGTTTTGTCTTTTTAAGCTCTTCTTGGGACATCAATAACTGTACATTAACAATATAAACTATAAATGCATTAGAGTTAAACACACCTGCATCTTGGAGTCATCAAGTTTTGACTGTAATTCTCTCTTTTGATCTGAATGAATTGCCATCATTCCTTCGAGTTCATCTTGCTTCAATTTTAATCTTTCTTCTAGGTCATTCTTTAAAAGTTCAGTCTTTGTAAACCATAAGCTCATTTTCTGTCTTCTCTTGTACTGACTGCAGGCAAGCTACTTGTGAACGAAGGCTGCTAACTTCATTTTCTAATTGATCCAATTTACTTAGTTTTACTTGTACTTTCTCAGTGTATAAAATATGCTCTTTGCGTGCTTTGTCTAGAAGATATTGACATTTTGCTAGCTTTTCATCTTGGGTAACTTGTTGTTCGTGCATCAGGAGGGCAGCCTTACTGCATGCCTTTTGCCATTTAATGAGGCCATTTTGTAACCTTGACTGTATATGTTCCAGTGAACGTGATGATAACAAAATTGAGTCAGTAAGCCAGTCACCTTTTGGTTCTATATCTAAGAATAAAGAGATACATTCACACACATCTTTTCATGTCGTATGATAACATTCTAGCATCCAATTCCAAGGCTTAACAATAGACTGCCATTGTACTAAAGCTAGGATAATTTTAAGACAAAATCTATTGCCTACTTCATTCTAAATTTAAGTAAGTTCTCAATGACAGCATGTCAAATTAAAATCATCATTATTTTTTCAGGTACTAATCTAATGAGGGTTCTGGTCTTTTCTGCTTTTCATGTAATAAGGCATAACACTGATCAATAGTTTTACAAGTTCACTCATTGAACTCACTAAATTCTAAGATCACTGTTTGGGAAATTCTTTCTTGTTGGGAGTCTAGTTGATCCATATTCCATGATGTTGTGCCTCCAAACAAGAGGAGCCAAACACAGTCTGGGGATATATGAAAAGCAGATAGAGAAAACAAACTACGATGAGCCACTTGTGACGGAATGGACATCTGAAACAAAGAAACCAGCAGTAAATCTGTTAAAGCAGTGCATGAAACAAACAATCAGCATGTTTTACTATGTAAGCTATTTCAAAGTTATGAATTCCTATTAATGGGAGATAGTCATAAATACTGCCCAATAAATCTCTACTGAATACAATTATGTACCCTTTTCCAAGTTACATCACTGAGGTTAAGAAGCCAACAATCATCCAACACTTTTGAAGTCTGATCTTCTCCACCCATTATCAAAAGAGAACATTGAGAGTGGCCATATAGTGGTCCAGTTAAACATATAGCAGCATGACTGTGCCGTCGTGGAGGCTTATTTCCAGTACAGGTCAACCTCTTACAACACTAAAAGCAAATAAGTACATCAAGATGGTTTATCACATCTAGTTACCTACCATTTTTGTCTCCTTATATTCCAATATGTATGTATCATCAAGACAACCTTTGGTTGGGGAATAGCCACCAAAGATGACTGCATGCGTTTCATCAATTCTTGTAAGAGAGAAGGCTTGAAAAGGAGGTAGTTTATCACCCACTACTTCTAAGGATTTCCAGGCTTTTACTTCTAGAAATCATAATGATATAACAAATATCTACTTTGTCATAATACCTGATGTTGTATTCATTATATGGACTTCGTTAGTCCAACCATTGGTCCAACCGTAGCTCCTGTCACAATCAGCAAGATCACGCAAAATATATCGAAACTTAGGGTTTTTTACTTTGGGTAACTGGCCAAAACCTCCAATGACACAAAGGTATTCATTAGCACCATTGCCAAACACAATAATTCCACAATCTCTCTTAGCCATTGGACCTAGATCAGGATTTATAGACTGCAGGTTTTCCCAGTTCCTCTCCTCTAGGTCCAGCTTATAGACTGAATTGTACTTACAATTACATTCATTCACACAACACCATCCTCCATAATAATAGGCATATCTAGATGTGGTTGTACATGCATGGCCTATACAAATACATACAAATTAGTTTACATTGAGTTGATATGACAACAAAGACAAAATATAATCAAAATACCATCACCTGTACCTGCTACTCCCGGATGAGGATCATTACTGGTAGTCAAGGTTTCCCAAAACCCCTCCATAAAGTTAAACTTTTCCAATTGATGAGGTGCATGGTGATCTCCAAGATCTCTACTGCACCCCATACCTCCCCATATGAAAACACTATCATGATATGTGACTGCAGAGTGTCCAAATCTAGGTGATGGTTCCTGGAAGCACTGTGGATGACCTTTGGCCAATAAGTAAGGTTATTAAATAAAGAGTTAGTGGTAGGCTGGTAGCTTACAGGTGGGTAGCTGCGGAGAGGATGAAGTAGGTGATTTTCCTTTTCTCAAAAACGACGATCGCGACGCCATCGATCACTAATCCCTAAGGAGGATTACCAGAGTTGCACCCTTGTCAAAACATTCTTTAACTGAGAAGCTAAAGGGTTAAAGTCAATTTTTGCTGATGGAGCAATTTCACCATAGGAAAACAATTTTATCAGGTTTAATATGTTCGTGAATGTTAACAAAAGACTGAAATAAGGTCATAAATTGAATTACTACCAGCTTGTCACAATGTGGGGATAACCAAGTGCACCAGGAATGATAGAAAGATATGGACAATGGTACCATCTGAAACAAGTGCTAACTTTGTTTTGCATTTTTTTCTTGTTGTCTTTTTTTCTCTTCCTCTTCCCCAACCAGCTTCTGATACACACTGTCTAGTGTGAGATAGCCTCACCATAAAATTGGTGTTTAATGTTCCATTTATCTGTTGCTTTTCTTTGTTCTTTTGTAGAAGTTGAATGTCAGCATCATCTCAACCTTAGCACAGAGAAAACTTTCCAAATACATGGTACAAAAACCATGGAAAATTGTAGGCAAATCATTTGATAATGAAATATGAAGATGTACCTGATGTACGTGCAGTATTTTTTGTTGTTGTGATATCAGAGGTGACACCAGTTTTATTAAACAATAAAATTGAAAAGTCCCTTAAGAATGTAAATATCTCACAATGTGTTGCCTCTGCTCTCACTTGAAATCTTCATGTATCCTACTATACACATGGCAGTCCATAGTGATGTGCTTCTAGAGCAATTACATTTGAGATAGTGTGCAAAATTATCAGACTTGTAATAGTAATGTACTCCTTCAATCTCACTTGTCCCCTTATGTGTTGTTATCTCAGTTTATCTCATGACCTGTCTCTTGCTGCTAACTGTGTCAGATATATTGTGACGTATAATAACAACACTAAATTAACCAATCCAGTTGATGGTACTGATATAACTTCCGACCCTAGTCAAAGGAAAAACCATGATCTTATCAATACTTCAGATGTACCTGACGTACAATAAAGAGCAGATATTTTTATTATTGAACTAGAAAACATTAAATTTTTGTGTTTTTGTTTTCATTTGGAGTGCTACATAAATCTCATATATTAATAGGAAGTGTTATTAATGTAAAGAAAAACCCAACCTACACGTACAAATCAATTGTCATGTAACGTGTATCAGCCGGTGAACGATCAATGAATGCATGATTGCAATATAAGTTGCCACTAAAGACATGCTCAAGAGACTTTTTCAAGGCAGTAAGTTGTCTTACTAATTTCATTCCATACTTTCATTTCTACTACTCAGAGAGGCACCAGCCACAGGCAAGATGGGGTCACTCTTGTGTAGCTTTACAAAATAAAGCAATTGTCTGGGGTGGAATGCAAGCAACATTACCAGAAGTACACACCAGTGACCAGAAGACACGTGTATCATCTGTAATTGAAGTTAATACTACTATAATGTCTAAATTTTCTTCATGATTCCATATTATATATGTAGGTATTTGATCTCCGCAGTGGTAAATGGCAACAAGAACGTACTGTAGGCACACCACCTCTTGGTATCAGAGGATATTCTTGTGCTTCAGTGAAGAATGAGATATACTACTTTGGAGGGTTTTGTGGCCATGATTGGTGTCGCCATAATACAATGCATTGTCTTGACACCCTCACTAATGTATGGAAAGCTGTTGTCCCTCAAAACTCAGCTAAAGGTCCTATGTGTAAATCACGTAGTGGAATGTTTCATTTTAAAATCAATGGAGAAGATTATCTGTGTGTGTTTGGAGGGACAGGTCTTTTGTGTTCTGCTAATCACACTGAAGCAACCTACATTCCTTGGAGAGAAAACCCTGATTGGGGCTGGACTAATGAAGTCCACGTCTTTGCTCTTAACAATGGTATGCATTTGAAAAGCAAACTTCTCAGTTCAAAATGATGAGATCATGTTAATATTGTATTGGTCTAATTATGAAACAACAATTAGGTGAATATGTATGTATCAATTGGTATTTCAGTATGATAGTAATAATTGATAAACACATACCCACTCGATATTTGGAATAGTTTCTTAATTATGTGTGCATTGACTCATCAGGTCCATTGCCATATTTAGACAGATAATAATTAATTATGTTATAATGCTAGAGTGGTGTTAATCTATACTGCAGGTAAATGGAGTACTCCATCAGTGACAGGTGAACTTCCTCCTCCATGTGCTGGGTTTACTCTTACCAAAATATCACATAGATCTGCTCTCTTATATGGTGGATACAACCCTCAAAATGGCACTTGTATTAGAGATTGTTATATCACACAAGTAACACATGATGTCATTGTGAGTAATGTATTACAAAAGGATGACTTTGTCACTGTTTTATATCCAGCATTGGAAGAAATTGGATACAAACCAGTCTGAAGAAGGACAAAGGGAAAGAAAGTTTCCATTGGGACGTCAGGACCATGCAGCAGTCTGTATCTCTAGCCCACTGACTGGACAAAATCAAACATTTTTACTCATATTAGGTGGTCGGGATCCTGGGGGTAACACTCTTAATGACTGCTGGCTATTGGATGTTGACAATGGCAAATGGACAGAAGTATGAAACAATATCTTCTGCATAGCTAGCTATAAGTCACTTATTGTTACTTGTCTTATTATTTCTTCATTGTATATAGATATTCTTACTAGAATCAGTGGCACATCGCCATTTTCACTCAGCTATTACTTTTCAGTTGAAAACAGACCATGCATTAGTCATACTATTTGGAGGAGTGAGAGAGTGGTTATGGGGAAAACCACCACATCAGCAGCCTGCTTTGGCTGCTACAGTGATCTTGGAAGGTGGTATGTATAGACAGACACATGTGCTTAAACTCCATAACACATAGGATTGATGAAAATACTATTTTAATTGTGATGCGTAAATATTAACTTAATTCCCTACTTTTTCATAGTTACTTCTTCAGAGGGTGAATGGGTATTTCGTGTTATTATGGGTGAGGCTGACCCTATTCCCACCAATGATTATTATCAATTAATACAACAATTCTCTAATGAAGAAGAGAGGGAAGATGGTGGAGAGGAAGAGGGAGAAATGGAACATCCTCCACAAACAAAGCCTATATCTTCTACAGTTGGCCGAGATGAATTAGACACTAGCGATAACCCTCTCTTACCACAGTCACCCATAAACGTAAAAAATGAAGCAGTAAAAACGGAAAATGAATGTAAGCCAATACAATAATATTTCTGAGGGATTTTCATCTGATACAGATTTGATGAAGGCTGTTGTCTATAATAATGACGATGCTATCAAGGAATTAAAGAAGCAGTTAGTAATTGCACAAGGCCGAGGGGAAGAGATAGAAGAGATGCTTCATCAAGCTGTCATGAATGCTGAGGAAAGAGCTGTGAAAGCTGAAGAGAAAACAAGGACAGCTGAGAGAAATATTCTGCTTTTGGAAAGTGAGATCAAAATGTTAGAAATCACTAGAAAGCAGTCAGAGGAAAAAGTATGCAAAGCATATATTGAAGCATTGGACTATTCAGAGAAGGTATGTGTACATCATGGAGTAACTACACATACTGTTGTATTATTTATTAGATACTTCAATTGGAACAGCAGGTATTAGCATTTGAAGAAAGAGCTATAAATGCTGAGATATCTCTCAATGAAGCTCAGTGTCAAATAGAGGAAAAGAAAAAGAGACTGAAAATAGTGGAAGAGAAAGAAAAAGAGATGGAAGAAAAGGTTGTTGAACTTCAAACATTGGTTAGCCATTAAGATGGTATTCCTTTAAAAATTAACTATCACCTTACCTTACTTTAGGTAAAGAAAATGGAAAAAGAACTTCTTGAAACTAATGCTAGATTAATGGAAACAAAAGAAGCACTAAATAAGGAGCAGCACTTTGGCAATGCCATCATAAGTGAGGAAGAAAAAGAGAAGAACAGTAGAGAAAGATGGCTGCATGAAGACTTAGCAACTTGCCAGTTGACATATTGGAGAGCCATCACTGACCTGAAGCATCCCAATATAATATTGTCTTTGCCTGATAGTGATGATCATTCACTATGTGCAGTAAAGATAGCTACATCTCAAATTTCAACACCTCATACATTAAAAAAGGAGCTATATGAAAGAAAGACACTTACACGACAAGAAATAGCAGCCGTTTCTTTTGATGTAGCCTTTACATTAGTTTATCTTCATCAACAACAGCTTCGTTCATTGCTTCATTTACAGCTAGATCCTTCACATATTGTTTTAGAACCAAAGGAAGATAAGGTCACCAAGTGGAAAGCGAAGATATTAGTCTCACTTATGGGTAAACCCCCAGAAATAGTAACTCACAAGCAATCAAACTCTACTCCAAAGCCACTGCAAGGACATCAATGTAGCTATAGTGCTGGTGTTCAACCCAACTATTTCATTTCTGATGTTTATAGGTTTGGTCTGCTGTTGATTGTCATGGCCACTGGACTACAACTGTCACTGGATAGAGACAACATTGATGATGTTATAAAGTCAATTGACTGGCCCAGTTTAGCAGATATAGTATCAAGATGTGTTAATGCTAACAACGACAATAGTCTTGACATTGCCGACATACTACATTATGTTAAGACAATGAGTATATAACAAAATGTAATATTATCGGTGTATAAGTATGTCAATACAATACTTTTTGAAATCAACATTATTAGAATTCAAAAGCTATAGAACCTCTCCATAATGAAATAGATTATACAGTGTACATACTCCAAAATTATCTTAATGTTAGTTTCCTGTTGTAGTCAGATCCTCAATTAGAGCCTTGTAGTTCACTTTAGTGACAATGTCTTGCTCATTCCTTGATGCCAACCATGTTCCTGTTGATCCAGCTGCAGCCTACAGCAAAGAGTGATCACATTCACTTTGTAGTGTACATCTTTGAAGACTTACCTTAATCTTCTCCTGTGAAGCAGGATGGTCAACCCAATTTAGAAATTCGACAAACTGGCTATACTTGATACGACCAGCATCATCTTTCTTACAACTAAAAGATAATCAAATGATAGGTGTACTCAAGTTGTGACATTCCTACTTTTCTGTAGAGGCCTCCACTAGCTGATCAGATAGCGGTAGACCAACTGAATGACAAACATGCTGTAGCTCTTCCATGTGTACAAAACCACACTGAGTAGTGTCAGCTATTTGAAGTACCTCCTGTAATTTACTAAAAATATATATAAACAGAAGATGGTATTATAAAATACAATACACTCTTGCATAGAGTGATCAGCAGACATAAGTGCTTTACCTGAACTGAGAGAAGTTTTTTTTCTTTAAGTCTGCTTGTAGTAGTCTTATCAAAGAAATCAAAGGAGGCTGCTTCTTTTTTCTATATCGACGACTAAGAGTGAGTACCTCATGATCATTAAGAAGACCCTGTGATAGTATTTTCACCAATGTTCTGGTTGGAAGATAATGGTTAGTGTAGTAATTTTAATAAATGTTACTTGTGCATTTGATATACCTAAATTGATCATCAGGAACATAACCACTTCTAGCAACATCAGCATCATTGAATGATGTCTTAATTTGATCAATATGAACAGTGGCTGGACCTGATAGCTTTGTTAGAATTAAGTTGATGTTGGCATGAGGGAATTGGTCAGCATTTGCTTCCATATATCGAAGGGCATACTCATCGGCATCAACAAGAATAAAATGGAAGCTATTGAAAATAACTTCTCCTCCAATGTACAAGTCCTAATTTATCAGTAAGGAATGTATTTCACTCTCAATGGTACAAAAGCATTATTTCAAAGTTTTATTGTACAAATAAACATGTCTCTTTACCTCCGCCTGATAATAAACCGTTGGATCAGAAGGACTAGCTTTAGGTTTTGAAATTCTCCCCCTCTCCAGAAACTTACCTCCAATAATACCTATTAATAATTGACATATATTATATATAAATAAAGATAGAGAATTAACCTGAATTTCTAATAGGAGGTTCAAAAATACCAATAGTATCATCAGATAGGTGATAGAAAATGATAAACACTCTCTCCAAGTCAGAACTTTTGCTAGTATTAATGCGAGCTACAAAGCGCAAGACTTTACTATTTAAACCATTCCTTAATACAATAGAAGTCATTAGTCATTTTTAGTACATTGATGGTTATAGTACCTGTCTTGGTCCATAAACTTAGCAAAGTCCCTACGAGGTGGCTTTGGAATAAGATGAAGACACGATGCTAAAGAATCTTCTTCAGAACCAAAACCATTATAAGGTGGAAGATCTGGCTGATCTGTTCGTGGAGTAACTTGAGGGAAATTGATTGGTTGAAAGTTTTCTGTATAGGACAGAAAATTTAGTAAATATTCAAGACACACATTTCTACACAATACACTCACCAATACCATACTTTGTACGATAAAACTCCTTGGTGAAGTCATCACAGTCACATAGAATCATGTTTCTACCCCAGACTCTTATAATAGCTCCAATGCCAAGATCACTCTCATGATAATAGTCAGTATGTACTTCACCAGTCTACGTGACAATAAAGAAAGCAATAGCAATACAACATGATACATACTTTTAATGCATCCAATATATATCGTCCTCCATGACCAGTAGGGCCAAATACATTCAAAACTGTTCTTTTTGTTTGCACGCCTGGTTGAGGTATATTAGGTGACTCCTACAATTATATGGCATTTAGTAAGACATTCATATATAATACTTTTGGCAGTTTGGCTCTTCTGAGAAATATGGGCACACTATCACGGCCAGAATTAGGTGGGATTTTTTCTAAGATTTCTATGGTGTCATCAGCCAGGAAATAATGTAGTATTAGTTCACGGAAATCACCAAACATACTAAAAATTGGCATACGTTAAAGGTAGATAGTTGATAAGGGGATTTACTTGTTAGTGTCATCCCAGTAGCAGTTAAATCTCAAAACGTTTCTGTCATAGTCCAAGAACTGCCTTAGAGTGTCCAGTTTTTCATATGGGCGATGAGGTTGCATTGCTCCTAACATCTGCAAAGATTACAAATAATAAAAACACAACATTGCCGATAACACCTTGTCTCTATGTTGTGAATAAGGATCAGGAGGTGTCTCCATAGACACAGGAGCTTTTACTCCTAACTTTCGAAGAAAGTTTCCAGTGAAACCATCACATCCCTAATGTAAAAGAACATGTGTAGATTATAAACTTGAACTTGTGGTGGTGCTACTACTGCACATATATAGAGCTGTTTTCATATCTCTTACTGTGATTTGAAAGGTCTTGGAGTAAAGTTGTACTTGTTGACCGACATTAAAATGTTCTACTGTATAAAACTTGTCATCATCAGGAGGAGGTAGTGGGATACGATGACGACGAATTAATGTGCCTGAAACAAAAAATATTGTAAAGCTAAATGACATCAATATACCTTGTGGGATTCCACTGTTTTCAACACTCTGCTCATTAACTTGTATGCTATCATCTTCTAGGTAGAAAAGTATCACACAATTCCTAATACGGTATTGCTCTTCTCTTTTCTCCTGTATAGCTTCTTGGAAGTAGGCATAAAACCTCAACACCTACATGTAACATATGTTTATGCAATGTATGTGACCACTGAAAAAAATGTACTTGTCTGTCAAAGGCAACCCAAGCTGGTTGTCCAGTTCCCAGTCCATCAGGGTAAACACTCCTATTATTGCCTGTTGATTGACTTGGGAGCGGCTGACCACCTAATGACAATAACAATCATGCAATGAATACAAATAAATGTTTATGTCTCTATTGCAAGCCATCACAGGAGCAGACACAGATGATAACTAGTACTGACCTATTCCTGGTTTGGTAGCTCCTTCAAAAACAGGTATCTCAGCATTGTAGTCAAAGAAGTGGGATTTGTGGAATTGGGTTTTGCCAAGCTACCAGAAATGGACACAATGATGAAGATTAAAAGATAGATGAGGTCTTACGTTTTTATCGAACGAATTCCCTGGTAAGAAAGGTAGAGCCATGGTTTTCAATTTCGAGTAGTTTACCAAGATTTGGTTACCATAGCGACGGTGCGGTTACCACTCCTGTTAACTCCACCCACGTTTGACCGTAAATATTTTTCTTTCTAGCTTTAGAGGTGACCTCTATTGTCCTGTTCACTATTGCTAGCGAAAAGAACTTCCCAAACTGATACTTCTATTAAGAGATAGGTGGGGGGAAGACTTTTAAGGAGAGAGAATAGTTGAGTACAAGTTATGAGTAGAGGGTTTTCCAATGATGGAGTGTCAAGTCTAGAGCAGCAGGTAAACACGTTTCTTATTGTAGGCTGTAGTACACATGTTCTTGGTTAGGTTGCTGGTCTGGACTTGTCCAAAGACAAAGAATCCAGTTTTATCAGAGATTCATCTTATCATCATAAACAGAGCTCAGGTAAGTTTGGTTTACTGAAGTCAGTTTTAATAATTTGCTTCAGGATCAAAGTTCTCCCCATGTTTTTAATAGAATAAGCTTACATATATATATATATATTTCATCTAATCCAACGTAATTTAATAAATGCTCTATTTCCATTTAGTCTAAAAGTTAATGAAATGTACTGCAGTGATATTGCTAAAATTTTTAGATTTTGAACAAGAAGTGTTAAACTAGTGATGGTATTTAGCAATTTTATTTGAAGGTGTGAAGTATGTTAGAGGTGGTAGTACACCACCAAAAAGAAACCCAATGAGACAAGGGTGTTAAGTGTGTTGCTGGTGATAGTGCACCACCAAAATAAAGCCTAATGAGAACCTTCTTAATTTTAGTCTCTCCCTTCATTACTTCCAGGCACACACATGCTGTATGTTGTTGGCTTTTAGACATATTTTCTCTCCCTAGGTCGTTACATTCCTCCTCATCGTCGTAGTAAAGACAGTCCAGACAATGAGGATGATTATTATAGACGAAGAGGAAGGGATGCCCCCCCTCCTGACAGACGTGGGTCTGATCAACAAGATATGAGAGCTCGTCAACCTCATTTTGATCGTCGAGGATCTTATGATCGAAGAGGATATGATCAAGACCGACGTTCCTCTGGATATGATCGGCGAGGAGATTATTACAGTAGAAGAGAGCCTGATTACAGCCGTAGTAGTAGAAGCCATGATAGTTATCAAGGGTCAGGTCGCAAGGGATCTGACTACAATGATTATTATGGAGCTGATTTTGACAGAAGGGGGAGAGGAGAGAATGTTAAGGATAGAAAAGAGAGTGGCTATGATCCACCACAACAAAATGAATCCAAGAAGTTTTCTAAATCAGACAAAGAATGGGAGGAAACAGATGGAGATCATATCAAATATCCATCAAAGAGTTATCGAAGCCAATATGACAAGATGGAAGAGGTACATGGTGGCAAAGAAAATGTGTCACGACCTATAAAGAAATCTTCCACAACACAGAACGAAGATAAACATCCTGATAAGACAGAATCTCTAGTTAGAATAAATTCAAAGGATCAAGGTAAAAGCTCTTTTCAAGCTCAGAAAGAAGTTGTAGGAGGGCATAATGCTGTAGAAAAGACTGGAGGTCTTCTACATATACCAGAACATAATTTTTACCAAAAGAGTTATGGATCTGGTGGACCTATTGATCGAGGAGGCCGGAGAGAGTACGAACGTCATAACTCTGACCAAAGTGATCGTTGGGCTAACTTAGATGATCGGCGTTATTCCGGACCTCCTTCAAGTTATGGAGGTTTTGACGGCAGCGACTGGAGAGGCTTTCCTGGGTCTCGTCCATCTTATGACCGTCGTGGGTCTGTTCCTGCCCGCTCATATCATGACTATCAAAGGTCTTTCTCTGAAAATTCATGGGGTCAGTATTCATCTGGATATGGACGTGGTCCATCTGGCCAATTAGATATGGAAATCTGGAGTAAACCTTTACCAAGTAATGAAAGAATTGAGAGGTATGTGTGACCTATTACAGATCATAATCTTTTATGTCATTGCTGATGTGTAATGTGATAATGGTTTATTGTTACTGATGTTTGTCTGGTAGACAGTAGAAGTGCTTATATATGTATATAGGATAGCTTGCACAGTGCAATTATTGCTTTTTTTAGTCATGAATTAAAGCTTTATCTATTTCTTGCATAGAAGTAGATAGAGTTTAAAGGATTATGTGACTTGTGTGTATCTTTGTCAAGCATATTACTGAAGATGTTTGCAGGCTGTTGAGTGCATAAACTAGTGTTTATTGGATGTAATTAAACTTGAATAGATGTGAATGTGCTTTGGCTTTGTTTATTGATATTAGCTAGTTTGAGGTGTTAGTTTTCAGACTGTTAAGTGAGTTTTGAATTGCAGCAAACAGCTTTGAACCTCTCATACCTATTGGTAGATGTTTGAGCCATTTTAACTTGTCAATACTTGTGCATGCTGACCAAACTATCATATCCTTTGTCAGTGGTGAGCAACAAGCATATGTTATTTAATACTTACTACAAGCCTCTAAGATTTGACAAGTAACATTATGGTATAATAATTTAAAGGTGCATTTTAGAATAAATTGGAAATTTCATTGCCTAATAATAGTGAAATTAGAGAGTGTCACCCTTTTCAAAATTGAATATAGACAATGCTCAATAACAATAATATGTTTGTTGAGAGTGTTAGCTGTATTGTAAGCAGTGTTGTTTTGGTAATGAAAATTATTTTAGTATTAGTATTAGTTTTAGTAGGAAATGTAATTTTGTTTTAGTTTTGGTTTTAGTTATGGTAGATTCTGATGATTTTAAAAGTTTTAGTTATAGTTTTAGTTACTATAATGTAAAGCATTTTGGTTTTAGTTTCTTATGGCTATGTTAATGTTATACTAACAGTAATTACTTTTTGTCATTTGTGTTCCATTAAATCCTGGTGAAGCTGACTTCCTTTTTGCCCTTCCACCTTTTTTTTTCTTTCTTGTTACTCTCTTTTTTCTGAAGCTCCTTGAACTGTTCATGATGTTTTGTTTTTAAACGGCAATTTAAGTTAGTAGGAAACTTTCCTTGGATGAAAAGACCTCATTTACCATGCTCATCATCACTCCAAGTCATCAAACATACTACACTCTTATTTTCTTCCAAATATTTACACAGCTGTCCCTAGGTCTTCCAATAGTAGCCATGATTTACAACCAAAGATCAACTATAATGAGTGCATACATAGCATTCCCCTTTTCTTTCATGTTTATTGATGTGTGACATGATGCATGTATGAATGTACTAATACTAAAAGCAAAGTTAATACTTTTAGCTTAGTTTTAGTTTTAGTAAGAGCTAAACTTTTAGTATTAGTTTTAGTTGTGAAGAAAGATAGTTTCAGTTTTAGTTTTAATTTTTGTTTACCAAAACTCAAATGCCTTACTAAAAGTACTTTTCGTTTTAATTTTGATATACCAAAACAACACTAATTGTAAGGACAGGTTATATCAACAAACAACTGGACGTTCCAGATATAAAGTAAACCTCAGTATATTTGGAAACAAATCTGACAGATTTGTATCCTAAAGCGTACATCTGTTTAGAGGAATTCACAAAAATTCAAGTATTATTAATATTGGCATATTTAAAAAGGATATGCTTTACTATTATTATTTTATCAAGTGACAAAGTTGACTGACCTTACTAGCATGGAAAAATTGAAGCACCATTGAATTAAAATAGCTATTTTGTGATAGTAATATTAGACATGGAATGAGTTGTTATTATGAAGTTATATAGTTGTTAAAGATATAAATTTCAAGCATATCACACTGAGCAAAATACATGGACCCTTGTTCTCGGCCAAGAATCGTCCCTTGTGCTCAACCAAGACTGGACCCTTGCACTTGGCAAAGACCAGACCGTTCCATTTGGCTAAGACTTATCCCTTGGATTTGGGTGTCTTCTCCATCACAAAGGGCCCCCCCCCTTGGGTTTAGCATCTTTTCTGTCACAAAGGGTCCTCCCCCCTTGGGTTTGACAGACTATTCCATCACAAAGGGTCCCCCCTTGGGTTTGGCAGACTACTCCATCACAAAGGGTCTTCCCTTGGGTTTGGCAGTCTTTTCTGTCTCAAAGGGTCCCCCCTTGGGTTTAGCAGTCTTTTCTGTCACAAAGGGTCCCTCCTTGGGTTTGGCAGGTTTTTCCATCACAAAGGGTCCCCCCTTGGGTTTGGTAGACTACTACATCACAAAGGGTCCCCCCTTGGGTTTGGCAGCTTTCCCGTCACAAAGGGTCTCCCCTTGGGTTTGGCAGTCTTTTCCATCTCAAAGGGTCCCCCCTTGGGTTGGCAGTCTTTTCCATCACAAAGGGTCCCCCCTTGGGTTTGGCAGTCTTTTCCATCACAAAGGGTCCCCCCTTGGGTTTGGTAGACTACTACATCACAAAGGGTCCCCCCTTGGGTTTGGCAGCTTTCCCGTCACAAAGGGTCTCCCCTTGGGTTTGGCAGTCTTTTCCATCTCAAAGGGTCCCCCCTTGGGTTGGCAGTCTTTTCCATCACAAAGGGTCCCCCCTTGGGTTTGGCAGTCTTTTCCATCACAAAGGGTCCCCCCTTGGGTTTGGTAGACTACTACATCACAAAGGGTCCCCCCTTGGGTTTGGCAGCTTTCCCGTCACAAAGCGTCTCCCCTTGGGTTGGCAGTCTTTTCCATCACAAAGGGCCCCCCCTTGGGTTTGGCAGTCTTTTCCATCTTGGGTTTGGCAGTCTTTTCCATCACAAAGGGTCCCCCCTTGGGTTTGGTAGACTACTACATCACAAAGGGTCCCCCCTTGGGTTTGGCAGCTTTCCCGTCACAAAGGGTCTCCCCTTGGGTTTGGCAGTCTTTTCCATTTCAAAGGGCCCCCCTTTGGGTTTGGCAGTCTTTTCCATCACAAAGGGTCCCCCCTTGGGTTTGGTAGACTACTACATCACAAAGGGTCCCCCCTTGGGTTTGGCAGCTTTCCCGTCACAAAGGGTCTCCCCTTGGGTTTGGCAGTCTTTTCCATCTCAAAGGGTCCCCCCTTGGGTTGGCAGTCTTTTCCATCACAAAGGGTCCCCCCTTGGGTTTGGCAGTCTTTTCCATCACAAAGGGTCCCCCCTTGGGTTTGGTAGACTACTACATCACAAAGGGTCCCCCCTTGGGTTTGGCAGCTTTCCCGTCACAAAGCGTCTCCCCTTGGGTTTGGCAGTCTTTTCCATCTCAAAGGGTCCCCCCTTGGGTTGGCAGTCTTTTCCATCACAAAGGGCCCCCCCTTGGGTTTGGCAGTCTTTTCCATCACAAAGGGTCCCCCCTTGGGTTTGGTAGACTACTACATCACAAAGGGTCCCCCCTTGGGTTTGGCAGCTTTCCCGTCACAAAGGGTCTCCCCTTGGGTTTAGCAGTCTTTTCCATTTCAAAGGGCCCCCCCTTGGGTTTGGCAGTCTTTTCCATCACAAAGGGTCCCCCCTTGGGTTTGGCAGTCTTTTCCATCACAAAGGGTCCCTCCTTGGGTTTGGCAGGTTTTTCCATCACAAAGGGTCCCCCCTTGGGTTTGGTAGACTACTACATCACAAAGGGTCCCCCCTTGGGTTTGGCAGCTTTCCCGTCACAAAGCGTCTCCCCTTGGGTTTGGCAGTCTTTTCCATCTCAAAGGGCCCCTCTTGGGTTGGCAGTCTTTTCCATCACAAAGGGTCCCCCCTTGGGTTTGGCAGTCTTTTCCATCACAAAGGGCCCCTCTTGGGTTGGCAGTCTTTTCCATCACAAAGGGTCCCCCCTTGGGTTTGGCAGTCTTTTCCATCACAAAGGGCCCCTCTTGGGTTGGCAGTCTTTTCCATCACAAAGGGTCCCCCCTTGGGTTTGGTAGACTACTACATCACAAAGGGTCCCCCCTTGGGTTTGGCAGCTTTCCCGTCACAAAGGGTCTCCCCTTGGGTTTGGCAGTCTTTTCCATCTCAAAGGGTCCCCCCTTGGGTTTAGCAGTCTTTTCCATTTCAAAGGGCCCTCCTTGGGTTTGGCAGGTTTTTCCATCACAAAGGGTCCCCCCTTGGGTTTGGCAGTCTTTTTCATCACAAAGGGTCCCCCCTTGGGTTTGGCAGCTTTCCCGTCACAAAGGGTCTCCCCTTGGGTTTGGCAGTCTTTTCCATCGCAAAGGGTCCCCCCTTGGGTTTAGCAGTCTTTTCCATTTCAAAGGGTCCCCCCTTGGGTTTGGCAGTCTTTTCCATCACAAAGGGTCCCCCCTTGGGTTTGGCAGTCTTTTCCATCACAAAGGGTCCCCCCTTGGGTTTGGCAGCTTTCCCGTCACAAAGGGTCCCCCCTTGGGTTTGGCAGTCTTTTCCATCTCAAAGGGTCCCCCCTTGGGTTTAGCAGTCTTTTCCATTTCAAAGGGTCCCCCCTGGGTTTGGCAGTCTTTTCCATCACAAAGGGTCCCCCCTTGGGTTTGGCAGCTTTCCCGTCACAAAGGGTCCCCCCTTGGGTTTGGTAGACTACTACATCACAAAGGGTCCCCCCTTGGGTTTGGCAGCTTTCCCGTCACAAAGCGTCTCCCCTTGGGTTTGGCAGTCTTTTCCATCTCAAAGGGTCCCCCCTTGGGTTGGCAGTCTTTTCCATCACAAAGGGCCCCCCCTTGGGTTTGGCAGTCTTTTCCATCTCAAAGGGTCCCCCCTTGGGTTTAGCAGTCTTTTCCATTTCAAAGGGTCCCCCCTTGGGTTTGGCAGTCTTTTCCATCACAAAGGGTCCCCCCTTGGGTTTGGCAGTCTTTTCCATCACAAAGGGTCCCCCCTTGGGTTTGGCAGCTTTTCCGTCACAAAGGGTCCCCCCTTGGGTTTGGCAGTTTTTTCCATCACAAAGGACCTCCCTTGGGTTTGGCAGTCTTTTCCATCACAAAGGGTCCCCCCTTGGGTTTGGCAGACTACTCTATCACAAAGGATCCCCCCTTGGGTTTGGCAGCTTTTCCGTCACAAAGGGTCTCCTCTTGGTTGGCAGTTTTTTCCGTCTCAAAGGGTCCCCCCTTGGGTTTAGCAGTCTTTTCTGTCACAAAGGGTCCCCCCTTGGATTTAGCAGTGTTTTCCGTCACAAAGGGTCCCCTTGGTTTGGCAATATTTTCCGTCTCAAAGGGTCTCCCCTTGGGTTTGGCAGTCTTTTCCATCTCAAAGGGTCCCCCCTTGGGTTTGGTAGACAACTACATCACAAAGAGTCCCCTCCTTGGGTTTGGTAGTCTTTTCTGTCACAAAGGGTCCCCCATTTGGTTTAGCAGTCTTTTCTATCACAAAGGGTCCCCCCTTGGGTTTGGCAGACTACTTAATCACAAAGGGTCCCCCCTTGAGTTTGGCAACTTTTCCATCACAAAGGACCCCCCTTGGGTTTAGCAGTCTTTTCCATCACAAAGGGTCCCCTTGGTTTGGCAATATTTTCCATCACAAAGGTCCCCCCCTTGGGTTTGGCAGTCTTTTCCGTCACAATGGGTCCCCCCTTGGGTTTGGTAGACAACTACATCACAAAGGGTCCCCCCTTGGATTTGGCAGTCTTTTCCATCACAAAGGTCCCCCCTTGGGTTTGGTAGACAAATACATCACAAAGGGTCCCCCCTTGGGTTTGGTAGACAACTACATCACAAAGGGTCCCCCCTTGGATTTGGCAGTCTTTTCCATCACAAAGGTCCCCCCTTGGGTTTGGTAGACAAATACATCACAAAGGGTCCCCTCTTGGGTTTGACAGACTACTCCACTACAAAAGGCCCCACTTTGGTTTTGGCAGTCTTTTCTGTCACAAAGGTCCCTCCCTCCTTGGGTTTGGCAGACTACATATAAAGACATACATGTAATCACAATTATTACATTAAATAAATCACTCAGCCATTCAATAATTGCATAGATTTGCCTGTGCTTTAAATAAATCAGTAAGATATTTACTTGCTGTCCAGTTATGTTGAGTGATTAGAATTATACTAAGCTACACCCATGCAAGATGAAATGGCAGAGATCAAAACAAATATAGACTGATTTCCACCTTTAAAAATTTATTTATTGATTCCTATATATTTAAGATGTGTTGATTCTGCTGGGGCCCGTCATATTTTGTCAGGAAGGGTGGATTACTTAATAATTATTAGTTATCAAGTGATTATGTCAACAGACCTCACTAACTGGGTTGTGTTAAAATGAAGTCTATTATTTATTTATGAAATCTATCTTAGTGAAGTAATTATTTACAAAATTATTGTTTTTCATCTTAGTAAGGGGTAATTTTGTATCTAATTGTTTAATGATATGTTAGCCTCAAGGAATATGCAAAAAATTGTGACCAACTAATTGTGCTCAGTAATACCAACCTTATATTTTTTATTATCTAAATTTATTGTTCACTTGTGACTCTACCAGTGATGATGAAAATTGCTTTGAAACTTTTTTGCTTTTAGGAAAATATAGGGTTTAGAATAAGGATTATTTTCCTCCATAATTGATTGAAACAGCTTTTCTATTAATTATATGATTATATGACTTGTTTGGAACCATGTCAAAGTGAATATGTTTTGTTTTGTTTTTTAACAACACAGGGAGTTATTTGGAGGTACTAACACTGGCATTAACTTTGACAAATATGAAGATATTCAAGTAGAAGCTACTGGAGAAAGCTGTCCTGCTCACATTGAAAGTTTCTCTGACACTAACTTCAGTGAAATCATACAAGGAAACATTGAGGTTAACTTAATTCAATATGTTTATACTCTGTAATATTCACGTCATTGTGGGAGAGGTTGAGTGAGCCAGTATATAAATTTATGAAGATTAATCAATCATATTAAAAGTTATTTTAGATGAGCTTAAGATTAACAGATATATCATTCACCATTGCTATGAGTAAAGAAAGTAAATAGCTGAAACCAAATCAAGTGTTATGAAAAAATCATCTTATTAAAGATGACTGTTAGACTTGTATTATAGTGGAACATGCATCATCCGAAAGAGTATGGCTTCCAACTAAACCTTGCAAAGAATATCAAAAAGTTATTTTATGAGGGTTTGACTCTGCAAAGTCATTGTAGAGTAGTGTTTCTGCTATACATAAATTCAGAGTATAATGACTGTAATAGTTTTGGAAATCCTCAGAATTGTCCCTGTAAGACTATCTTGTACATAGTACATGTATTATATGTATGCATTATATTACATGTATGTGGCTCACTCAGACCTATCTCATTTTGAAGTGTCTTTTTTTGAACTTACCTTTTAGCTTGCTCAATACAAAAAGCCTACACCTGTCCAGAAATATTCCATTCCTATTATTTTGTCACGACGTGATCTGATGTCATGTGCTCAGACAGGTTCAGGAAAAACAGCTGCCTTTCTTCTACCTATCCTTAGCCTTATCTTTGATGGAGGGCCACCTCCACCTCCTCCTGATGTAAGAAAATTAGTTGTACTTACGAATGTTTATACATCTATCCTATATGTGTTTGAAGCACATGTGTATGTGTACATCATATGCATATATTAATCCATTTTAGCTATTGTGGTGTGAGTCTTTGAATAAAAACTAAACCACAAATATTAACCACTGATACACGTGGCATTGTCATTAACCTTTGCTGCATGCAAGGAATGTGTTTATGGCTGACTGAACTTCAAAATGTGTTAGCTGGCTAGCTGATGAAAATGGCATTGCTGTACTTGATTTTGAAATAATGGTCATAGTGAATTAATTCACATTTAGACTCATAAATGCTCTTTAATTAGAACTACTGGTTGATGTTGATCAATGAAATGTGTGTGTTTGCTGATGATGTGTGATTATGATTGCCCAGATTAAAATTATCCATCACTTTATGGACACTGAAGTTTATATAATGTAAATTTCTTTTAGCCTCGCTATGCAGGACGGCGTAAACAATATCCTCTGGCATTAGTGTTGGCCCCAACTCGAGAACTGGCATCACAAATTTATGATGAAGCACGCAAGTTTTCTTACCGCTCTTATGTTCGTCCATGTGTGGTATATGGTGGTGCAGATATTGGTACACAAATACGAGACTTAGAACGAGGGTGTCTTCTCTTAGTAGCAACTCCTGGTCGACTTGTAGACATGTTGGAGAGAGGACGAGTTGGACTTGAACTTTGTCGGTATGTTAAATCATATGTAGCTATAAGAAAATAATGTTTTGTTCTCTCATTAGTTTCCTAGTTCTGGATGAAGCTGATCGCATGTTAGATATGGGCTTTGAACCCCAAATTCGTCGTATTGTAGAACAAGATCGTATGCCACCTGTTGGACAACGACAAACCTTGATGTTTTCTGCCACTTTTCCTAAAGAAATGCAGATGTTGGCAAGGTGAGATATTTATGTGATTATTTTTAAGAACATGTATCAAGGTTATCATATCAATCCTTGCTGCACTCTGCATAGGCAACAGTTACATACTTCTTTGTGTGTGTCTGTTCCAAAAGCACAGGGAATATGGTAGAGTGATCACTCAGAAATATTACTGTGTACAAAATACAGTTATCTACAATTTGAATGTGACTATTTTCTTTAAAGTGCATTGTTCTGAAGTTATGCCAATTTAGCTCTTGCCTATTCTATAAAGTCTTTGTATCTACTTAAGTAACATGTCATGTGACCATTTGCTGCACATCATCGGTTTGAAACAACCTCTGTTGCCTTTTATTCAGCAAGTTTTTATTCAGTAGCAGTGATCTTTATTCAGGATTTTTACTGATAAATTGTAAGGCTAACTAACATTATAGCTGTGGTGGGCGTTCTACACTTTAGTGCTTTTTGTGTAAAGTATAGCTCTTGAATGGAGAGTACATACAGACTAACATTTTATAATGTGCTGTGTCTTTGTGTGTTTGGTTTATTTTGGGTCTTTTACAGAGACTTTTTAGACAACTACATCTTTCTTGCTGTGGGTCGTGTTGGTTCTACAAGTGAAAATATTACACAGAAGATCGTTTGGGTTGATGAGTCAGAGAAAAGGTCCTTTCTCATGGATATACTGGATGCTGCTGGTAATAAAACTGTTAGATTTTTATTTTTGAAATATTCCATTTCAGGTACAGATTCGCTGACATTGATCTTTGTAGAAACAAAAAAAGGATGTGATGCTTTAGATGATTATCTCTATGCTCAAGGCTATCCTTGTACATGTATTCATGGCGACCGCTCTCAGTCTCAACGAGAGGAAGCGCTCAAAAGTTTTAAGTCAGCAATAACTCCAATTTTGGTTGCTACTGCTGTAAGTAATATTTAAATAACAATACATATGCTTTCAGTTATGATACCAGTATAGTATATTAATTTAATGATAATCTTTATTCTTTGTTTTTGTACATGAAGGTAGCTGCTCGGGGTCTAGATATTCCTAATGTAAAACATGTTGTCAACTTCGATCTTCCAAGTGATAAAGAAGAATATGTTCATCGTATTGGACGTACTGGACGTGTGGGTAATCTTGGATTAGCAACATCTTTCTTTAATGACAAGAATCGCAATATTTGCTGTGATTTGTTGGAGCTTCTAAGTGAAACCAGACAAGAAGTTCCCTCATGGTTGGAGAGCATGGCCTATGACATCAAGCATGAAACTAAGATGAAGCAGCAAGCTAAAAGGTAATTTTTTTGTCAATGGTTTTTGTATTATATATGCAGGCAATGCTATTGTATTTACTCCTGGTTTTTAAATCATATCTCTATTAGATGGGGCAGTGGAGGAGGATTTGGTGGACGTGACTATCGCCAGCCTCGCAGCTATGGCCATTCCTACTCATCAGGTGGATCTGGTTACTATGGTGGAAATGGAGGTGGAGGGTACTCAGGAACTAATGACTGGTGGAACTAAAAATTTAATAAGGGACACAAACATGTAACTGTACTTTTATTTCTACATTAGTCACATACACATGTATACATTGTATATGCCCTACAAATTGAATTGATGTTGAATGATTTATCGCTTGTGGACTAAGGGGTGGGTTACTTTCCTTTAGCAGCGGATGTAGTGGGTAAGGCTGGACAACGGCTGCACATCGACTCGAGTTGGTCGCTGTTAGTTGCACCTGTTGTGATGTTAAATCGCTTTAAGTTCCACCAAAGTAAGTTTGGGTAATGTTTGGTTTCATATATATGAGGGAGGGAGCGAACACGCATCCGTACATAAAAGCATAAACGTAAAGTAGCCCGGGTTTGTTGTTACCAGAGTATTCATCACTTGTCTTCGAATTTGTTTTTGTAGATAAAAGGTACCAGCCATTACCTCGACTTGGTCATTTGACAGTTGTTGTTGGTGATCGGCTTTACTTGTGGGGAGGATGGCACAAATCAGTACCTAAAATTCATTCCAGTTCTGAAAAAATCAAAGTCCTTTCTTTGATTGAAGTCTACAATTTACGAACAGGAGAGTGGTGTCAGATCCCCACCAGTGGTATTCCTCCACTAGGTGTAGCCTACTATTCTTGTGCTAACATTGGGGATGATCTCTACTATTTTGGTGGTAGATGTGGTCATGATGCTTGCCATCATAATACCATCCATCGTTTAAGTACTGTTACCATGAAATGGAAAGATTTGACACCAATTGCTAATGTGGAAGATGGTCCTATGAAGAAAGCACAGTGTGGTATGGTTGGATATCAGTGGCATAGTGAGGATTTTCTCTTCATATTTGGAGGATACGGTATCCTCCCAATTCGTCATCAACCTCAAGCTATGTATGTACCTAAGAGAGGTAAACCAGAGTATGGATGGACAAATGAAGTTCATATCTTTTCTTTACAGTCAGGTAAGTATAATGTGATTAAGGTTTGTAGATTTTGGAACAATGAAAGTTTGTGATATGGTGATAAATTATTCAAAGCATAATTATTAACATTACAATAACAAGGATAATACACTGAAGAGAAACGTTATTGTAGCATTCCATTC
Organism: Xestospongia muta; assembly: GCA_963693285.1. Lineage (NCBI taxonomy): Eukaryota > Metazoa > Porifera > Demospongiae > Haplosclerida > Petrosiidae > Xestospongia > Xestospongia muta. The sequence goes on from OY848927.1 coordinate 1,837,737, forward strand.
ACTTATGTTTAAGAGACACTCCTTCAATTGAATGTTTTATAACTGAGAAAATGTGGCAAGTGAACCTGATTCAGTTGGTAATTTATGTTAGCTTTTATGTTTGTTGTGTGTTATTGAAGACATAAAGTTTGTTAATGCTGTTGATGTCATTCTTTTGCTCATACCATGACATCCAGTTATTCAAACAAGATTAGGTTGATGTAAACATTAACATTGTTATTCATCAGTGACACCTATGGGGTGTCCTCTTTCACTCTTTGTACATTATTATGTGATGACTGTGATCACATTCTCTTCCCTTACCTAATTATGTAAAACATTTAAGGAAATAGATAATTCTTTTTTTAAAAAAGCAATGTTGAAAGGTTTGCTATGTCCTTCTCCATACATAACTACATGTATGTGGTTAACTATGAAATGGAAATGATTGCTTCAAGTGAATTTTAATTTGCAAAAGATTGCTAGTAGCTAAGTAATCATGAATTTAAAATCTTACTTCCTCAGGTTCTTGGATGATCCCACATGTTTCTGGAGAGCCTCCTCCACCTTGTAGCAACTTCAGTATGACATCAGTTAGTGATACTCGAGCCGTAGTTTTTGGAGGGTTTCAACCTGAGGCAGATCGACTTAGTGATGTGTATATTGTGGAATTTGGGAAGGAGACAGTGGTAAGGATTGCACTGTGGATTGATATATTGTATACGTCATTAATTTGAGAATAATGTAAAATGTTTGTCTGTTTTGGAGTGTTGTTTCAAAACTCTGTAACAGTGATAGGTTGTCATGTTGAAAGTGATGTGTTCATGTATCTAAATCGCTATGTCTAAGTAGAAATGTTTAAGCTATGCATATCTTTTATATTGTCTTTCTATACTAAATAGTCTTGTTATTGTTTTGGCAATCTGTAGTGTAGTATGTATGAAATTTTCCTAAATTGATGAAATATAGGGAAGGTACGAAAATTCTCACATAGTGGCCACATAATTCATTTAATGTCATGATTCTAATAAGAAAAAGATTGGGATAAAGCAAATTAGCAATTCAAGGTTAATAATATGTGAATGTGGTTATAAGATTCCATTGTGTGTCTGCTACATACGAATTTTCATACCACAGTTCTTTGCTGTTATCCCTGTATTCATGGATATTAGAAATTTCTTCGTACTCTTTTGCCTGGCTCACACAGCATGCCAGACAGTCCTATAATCGTTTTGGATCACATGTTAAATATTTACATTTATTTGTCTACTCACTTCATCTTATTATAGTAATGTGTGCAACACTTAAAAGTTACAAATGAAATAAATGACATCTTTTTCCTGCTGACGCATATAGCAACCAGTGAATTTCATTAACATTAACCACAAGCACTACAACAATGACTGTGATTGACTATTCTCATTTGCTTGTTTGTCTGTCTATGTATCTACCATTCTATAACTGTTTAGTCTTCCTCGGATACTGCTGCTAATTTTCTAATCTTGTAGCTGTAGTCAGTGTATTAGTGTAAAGTCTGTATCTTATAGAATAATTTTTTCAATTATGTTCTTTATAGTTCATACCAATGGTAAAAACTTGTTTCATTGCCAATTTAACAGTACTTCACATAGCTTATCAACAAAAGGAAAAGAAAGATTAATTTCAGCAAGAGGATGGATAAGGGTGCCATAAATTGATGGAAGATATCCATTATCTCTAGTCATTAGGTCACTATGGATCTTAAATATCATTCTTTCAGATAGTGTATTTGATATAAGTGAGATGATGGTCAATCACCATCGCTTTTGTTCATTCAATTTCATAATTAAACTTAAGTGCATGTTCCGCCTCAGCAAAGTTTGTTAGCATCGATGCTAACGCCTGTTTTTGTTCATTCAGTCTGAGGTACAATATCTGTTTAGTTTTTCCAATATACACTTTAGGACACAAAGCACTGATTAAAACAATTAAATTTGTCATGAATGTATCTAGCTGCACAAGTTTATACAAGATAACAAGCCACATCTTTTATATTTTAAAGTCAACTTGTTCTCTTTATTAAGTAATATAACAATTTTTTGTAACCTGGTCAATTTTTAATTTTGCCTATCCCACCACCTTAACAAACACATAAACAGAGCCATAATGTTTTACTACTACAAAAAAACAATTGTGCCACAGACATATAATGTGGTATAGCATCAGTTTGAAGAAGTTTTGTGCCAATTCTATTCAGCAATTTTTATGGAGTCAGTGATCACCACCACTGCATGAAAAAATGCTGATTAAAATGGTGAGGCCAACTAGTCTTACTGTGTCATACTACAGCTGCATCAAGGGTTCCACACTTTAGTGTTTTTTTATCTAAAATGTACCCTCACCTTACAACAAGAATAGCAGCTTTTCACACAGGGAGTACTTAAACCATGAGAAACCACAGGATAGAAAATTAATTACATGTACTGATCTCTGTTTTCTTTCATCATGAATTCAATGGGAATAAAAAGGCTGCTACCTTATCAAATCTTATTAAATCACTACTTTTATTATTAATGCACTCAAAAGCACACTCTTTAATTGCTCTGTTTTCTTCTTTCTTTTTCTATCAAAACATAGAAGTTATTATCCCATCCCTACACAGGTAGTACTGCTTGTATTATATACATGGTTATGTCAGTTTGACATCATTGTGTCCACAACAAAGAATAAAGTTTAACCATCAATGCTCTTAGCATAATGTTATCAGTGTGAGCACTATGAAAACAGGCAAATGATCATGCTTTGAAGCAATAGCAATTTGCTGTACTCTGTAGTCTCTCCAGTTTCAGTAGACTTCCATTCTTTAAAACTCCAGCTACAGATTTTGCTGCAATATCAATATATTCAAAACAATAATAGAAGGTTTTAGTTAAGGTATTATGATTTGGTTTTATTATTAGCAGTGTTTCAACAGAAATATCAACAAAGTTATGAATCTGCTCAAATGTTTTTTGTAGTTGCAGAATTCATCGCTCAATGCCCAATTCAAAGCATTTGTTGTATAAGTAACTGTATTCATTGGTTGCTAATGTGTCAGCAGTTACATTATTTAATTGTTGTTTAAAAATTTGCATACAACAATAGACTGATACCATTGATACAGTTTAAATGTTGCCCAATACAATCTTAGGACTGCCCCAGCACAGGAATAATAAGAAAGTAGTTCTATTTATGCCAAAAGGTCAACGTTTTGGTAATAAAAATTTTTTTGTTTGCTAAATTAAATATAAATTTGTATTCTACCTATACATTGACATCCTTCCCTTATAATTTTGTTTCTAATAGTTCTGGAACAAAATTATTTCTCCTGTGGACTCTACTGTTCCTTGGCCAAATGGAACATGTGATACTTCTATGACATTTGTGCCTGGCTTATATGGAATGGAACCATGCCCTTGTGTTTTTGTAGTGGGCGGAGAAAATGATGAGGGTAAAACTCTCAGTGATTGTTGGATACTGGATTTACGAAGTACTATGTGGACTCAGGTGAGATATCTGCAAGTAGTATGTTGTAATCCTATTAATATTTTATACCTTCTGATTCCTTGGTTCAGTAAAATTAGGAGCACCATTATATATTATATTATATTATACTATTAGTATTCATAGATGCTTTTAAAGTAGTATTATGACTCACAGTGTAGTAGTATAATAATAAATGTCTGTGCTATTACCATCATTATGGGTCTCAGTAATGATAGTCATAACTATTTTATTCCCATAAGAAGTTACAAGAATAATAACACTGACTAGAAATGTTTGATTAGCAAGCTCCTAATAACAGTTTAGACTTTAGAATCTACAAGCTTCTGGTGACTGTATTTATTTCCCTGATAGGTACCTCTTCCTGGAGCTGTGGCAGGACGTATTTATCATGCCATTTCTTCTTTTACTATTGGCCCTCATTGTGTATGGTTAGTTTTGTTTGGGGGTGTGGTTGAGATGGAAGACTTCAAAGACTGGCAAGATCAGCAGATGATGGCTGACACTGCTGTTGTTGAGTTAGGTTAGGTGATTTAACCTCCCATATATATCGTTGCTTTAATGGCTCCATAAAGTATCTAGAACTTAAGGAAAATCAGATACAAAGGAATTGTGCTCAAAGTATGCTACAAAATTTGTGGCCTGATTAAAAAGGTTTATATAGGGTTGGCCTACTCATTTTTGCCTACTGCGTTATTGCCTACTTAACAGATAAAAGTACGAAATGCCTAGAACATAGATAAAACACCTACTTCAGTACAATAAACTTGGAATTATAATTAAATAAAAATAGACTAAAGTGCTTAACCTTGCTGTGGTGCCCAGTGTAAATCTATACTGCAGAGTGCATGTAACATGTACATTTAAGATTGGACAAACTCTAAGCGTAGAGTGTGTTTGAGCTTTATTCCTTCAAAACAGTTATTATGGAATTTGTTAGTACAAAGAGAAATGATAGAGCATTAGTATATCAAGGGTACAAATATGTCATCAATAAGAGGTCGAGATAGGAGAATATTTTGGAGATGTAGATGAAGTAGGGCATGCAGTGGAGCAATGAAAACTCTAGAAGATGAGGTTGTATCTCAGTTGAGGAGTGGAACGTGTACAGTACAGATGATACAAAAACTAACAACTACACTGAGGTTTGGCATAGTCGTATTAAGCATGTGGTCAGGAAAGCATATCCCAACATGTTTGAATGCGTAGAGGTGTTCCAAAAGGAACAAGGAGCAACTAAAATTTTGTTGCTGCAAAGACTATCGGGGGCACCTCCACCATGTCAAACAAAAAGATAAATACTATGAGACAGAAAAATAATTGAACTAAAGGAAAGCTTCATTAATAACTGTATATCTTTAGAAGAACATGTAACTGGAATGTCAGTTCATGCAGATCTTTAAGTACACATTACTATTAATCTACAATATTTAATATTATATAGAAAACTTACTTCCATGCTTGACTTGCCAAGTTGGCTGAAGTGCATTAAATAGAATAAATTAATAGTAGGCAAAAACATACAAATAGATTTTAGTAGCGAAAACTGGAGTAGGCCTAAACAGAGTAGGTGAACCAGGCCATCACCATTAAAAATTAATGTGAGGTGTGATCAAAAAATATTCTACTTCCAAATAGTTTTGTCAAGTGTTGAACTAGGTCTATGCTTTGTTTACCTACAAGAGTAATTAGTCGTGAAGCTTAGGTCCTGTGAAAGAACAAGAACAATTAAAGTAATGTGAAGCCCAAAGTCATTATCAAATTGGTTATTGATATGCTGTCATCACCCTCTGCGTGTTGCTTTCTTAGTGTCCTTGGGCCATAGTGCATGTATATGACAAGACTGAATGTTACATAGAATCTTTTATCAAAGAAATGTAGGTTAAAACTAAAGTTTAGAAAGAAATGGGATACCCCTTCCTCCTTTAGATCTGCCACTGAACTTTATAGTAATCATGCTACTTACACTTGTTTTAATAAATAAGGTATTTTGTGTGTTTACTTACTCCTTACATTTAGTTAAGAGAGGAAGTGAGGAGTGGGTGGCAACTGTTATTTTGAATAACTCTGCTCCCATACCTGCTACTTCAGAGGAGTATCTCCGAAAGCTAGGTGATCGTGTCTATCAGGGAAGAAAGGACTGGATTAGAGTGACTACTAAAGTAATAAAAAAATTTATGTATTTATGGTAGCATTCTTTAACACTTTAGACTCTTTCTATGTTACCAGCTGATAAGGAGCATGCTAGAGCAGAGAGAGCTGAAAGAAGAGCTGACTCAGCAGAACAAGAGGCAGCAGAAGCTAGGAAGTTAGCAGAAGTAGCTCAACAGCTAGTATTGCAAGCTAAGGAAAATGCAGTAAAGGTCTCTAAACTTTATTATTATGTCTAAGAATTCCATATTAATATACATAGTCCTAATATTGTTTTAGACCATGTGTGTGTCCATTTCACAAGTTTAACATATTGTCAAGAGCAGCAAATGAAATTAACCTGCATAAAAGACTGCCAATTTACTTCACAACCAATGATAGTTATCATAAATTTTAACACAAGCTCTTTCTTTAAATTGGGTGTGACTGATCAAAGCTTTTGACTCTGTACCTGAGAAATGAATGTCTTTTTTGAGGAGTATCATAGATTTTACCAAATCCCCAGTCTTATAAAGTGGCAATAATCCACTCCCTTACAACAGTAGCATCATCAAAATAACATCAGAACAAATTCAGAATTATAATCTTGTTTGTTTTATGGAAATTATTTCTTTCTAATTGTACTAACGTAAGAAATGAAAATTCTTTCTTTGTGCATCTAGTGTGTGTTATTTATTATGTAGGAACGAAAGGAATCAATATCTCTTTGTGGTGACCTCTCTGATGCTAGAAAACGTGCTCTATTAGCTGAACAACAGGCAAGACATGCTCAAGAAGAATGCCAAAAAGCTAGAGCTGAAGCAAAAGATTTAGAAGACAGATTGTCTGAAGTAAAGAAAAAGTTAGAAGATGTTCAAGAAGAAGCACGTGAAGAGTTATCTCAGTTACGAGATGAGCTTGCTTCTGTTCAGTCTTCATCGACTTCTTTGATGTATTCTTCCATTGCAAACTCCTCCTCTTCCACCTTGTCTCTGGGAAGTGACTTTGAACAAGACTGGGTGATTAGCAAAGATGAAATAGAATTTGAGAAAGTCACACTTTTGCGAATGAAAACAGGTGATTTACATGTTGGGTTCTTCCGAAGTACAAAGGTGATTGTGAAGACACTGCACAAAGTATCATCACTGGAGGACTTTAAACAAAGCATGAAGACTGTTAGCAAATTACGTCATCCCAACTTGGTTCTTTTTATGGGTGCTACTATAGGAGAAACACCTTTAATTGTAACAGAAATGGCACAATTTAAATTGCTTAATGTACACCTTGAAGGTGCCCCCCTTTCTCGTGGACACATGATCTCTATTGCTAAAGATGTTGCTTCTGCTTTGAATTACCTTCATCTTCAACGCCCCTGTCCAGTTGTTCATGGCAGTGTTAGTAGTCAGACTGTGCTTTTAGAAGCCAGAGAAAAGGGATGGAAGGGAAAACTTTCAGACACAGGCTTCTTTCCTCGGTTGTCACATCCCCTTTCTACTTATGCTGCTCCAGAGATGTTTGATCCTCGTTCTCACTCTGTTAAATTGGACGTGTATAGCTTTGGTGTACTCCTGATTGAGTTGTATTGTCGCAAAGCTCTTGGCAGCTCATCAGGAGAACGCAACAAGCAAATAGAGCATATCAATTGGCCTGAAATGGTTGTCATAATTCGGAAATGTCTAACTGCAGAGTCCCCTGATCGTCCGTTAATAGGTTGTGTTTTACAAGATCTTCAGCAACTTTAATCATGTAATTATATTTTTGTATACGTATACTTTTGTTCATACTATTAATTAATGAAGGTGGGACATATTACTCTTCAATAATGAATGTGTACCATAACATCCATCACTGACTGGGTAAACTCTGGACATCAAATTGGCATAATGATACTAGTTAGGCCAGGTTGGACTCTTGTGATAGTATTAAGTCTGGCTCTAATATGTGATTGATGAGCATTGATTCATTTAGAAACTGTAGTGCTGCTAAGAAGTATTTCATTAAGTTAAACCATGGATTGTATAGATAGACTACACATTAGACATTGAAACTAGGGTCATATGACATACACATTCTGTGTCCGTTCAAATAATGACTTCCATACAAATGTCTCCAATGCAAAGAGTGATAATCACAAAGAAAAATAATTAATAAAAAAGAGTAATAAAAAGTATTTGAGACACGGAGTGTGTTCAACCTTTCTCTATTCAATTGTATGGGATCACATGATCTGTTTTACCTGTATAGATGTATCCATACATACCAAGTGATCTTAAACTATGTTAGGACTGTCCAGTATGGTTTATGTGTACTGTATAGAAAGATTGGGGTAAGTGCTTAACTCGCATTGAATAGTTGCCAATTTATTAGAGTACCAAGCCCCTTCATAACTTCACTAAAGAAGGCATCATTAATATGACTATCTCTCAATCCATTCTCTGGTCTGTTTCGACCAAGCTTTTCATGGGACAATGCAAAGGTACCATTAGAAACTGCACCAAGAGCAGACAACTCCAATCCATTGGGAAATCCTGCAATGATCTCTCCAAAACAATTAATATAACCCTAAGAAATGACACTGTTATAACAATTTAATCACAACTAACTCACTGTTCCATAACAACCAAATGATTGAAACACTTTCTGAGTAGCCATACTGATTCCTCCACCAACAGTCCCAATGATCAAACTAGGTAGGTCAATAGCTGCATATAAACCATCCTCTGTAGGTTGATCTCCATTGTCAGATCCAGTAACTGATTCTTCATGACAAAGGACATTAAATCACTGCTATAGAATTACTGACTAGTTAATTAATTCACAAACCTTTTCGTCCATGTTTAGAAATATCCTCGATAGATACTGGTTCTAGAATCAATTGAACTGTAACACTCTCAACAACACATGCAATATCTTGCCCAGTAGCTGTAAAAATGGCTGTAATAACATTAGCTACATTCACATTAAAACCAATTGAACCAATTCTAACTGCACCATGCTGTAATAACCTGTAGGCTGATAGCATATTGTCTACAGTTACCTAGAGCAAGTGAAGATAGTATTAATTACTAGACACAACATTTCTTGCTTTCAAAGTGTTTTCTAAGACAGATTTAGGTATCCATACCTCAGCCATTGCATGTACTCCTCTTGTTGACAAATTTCCAAAAGCTATCCTTTATCACAAATAACTAATGAATCAAATGTTTTGAGTTTCAAACTAGGAATTTCTTTCTGTACAGCTTGAATTAGCCATTTATGTGCATGCCAGGTGGCAGTTGTGACCATGCTTTGTCCATCAGGAGACAAATATTGTCGTATAGTACACTGTCATTCAAAGCAGCTATAATCCTACTTCCCTAATATGACAATTCCTATAAAATAAGACATATTAATACTTCACAATGTATACAGATGTCATTATAATAAGTCAAGAGTTTAAAGAAAGTATTACCTAAATCCTGTCTCTGTTTTATGCTTTTCGTTATTATCAATTGAGTCTGTATAAAAAGTTGGTGAACGATTCATTACTTTTTGTTCAAGAACACAAGTATTGACACCACCAGAACAATTCAGTAGAGCTGCTCCTCGAGTGACAGAGGCCACTAGTGCAACTTCTGTAATAGGAAATGGACAGTAGATACCCATTGACATGATTACCATTCATCTTTAAAGGTCCCACTATACCTACAAAAAATTATCTCACACATTCAAGCTTATGAGCATTAATTTTTTAGTCATATTATTTTACCAATTGGGATTTTTGCTAATTCTATTGGATTTTCAACGTTGCCCTTATCTATTTCGTACTTGTTGATCATCAGTCTGATCTACATATGACACTTGGTCAGAGCTCTCAGCAATAACTCAAGGAATCCAATTGGGACTATTTCTGTATTGCAGATTTTGTGCCACCACGGGTGCTAGGACTTTGCACCACCAAAGGTTCTCCCCTTGAGTGTTTAGGTTTTTGCACCACCAAGGATCCCTGCTTGAGTGTTTATAATATATAATATATAAACCCTTTGGGTAACTCTCTTCTCTTTCTTCTTCTTATTATTATTGTTGTTGTTGTTGTTGTTGTGTTATTGCTTTGTTGTTATTGTTGTTGCTGTTGTTTTGTTGTTGTTGTTGTTGTTGTTGTTGTTGTTGTTGTTGTTGTTGTTGTTGATATGACATCTGGCCATTTCATATTTCAGATAAACATCCATAAATCCAGCCAGTAATTCTATTGGCCGATACTCTAGTATGCATGATCAATTTCCAAAATTTGCCTTTGCACTCTGATTGTCAGTATGTCAAGTGAATGTGTGACTTGCTGTGATAGTACCTCTGTCTTCTCCTCAACACTTCCTTGGATCAGTTCATGTTGAAACACTAATCTTAGTCTCCTCGTTGGAGCATGTTTTGTCTTCCTCATTTTCTCAGTTGGATCTTCAGTAGTTATCATTTGGCTGTTCTTAACTAGAGATCTCACTTTGATTAAAGTTCTTGGAAATGGGTTTATCTCCTACTGTTCCTAACTATAGGTGTGTGATGATGATATTTTCTTGCTATAATGATGTGGTCACACGAGTGCTGTTCCTTGCAATGAATGTGATGATATTTTCCCACCTGATCAATGTGTGCTTGATAGAAAAAGATTCTCTCGAGACTTTCTTTGGCTGGACTCTATTTCAGTGTTTATTTAATCAAGATTTTTATATCTTTTATTTTTAGTCTTTTGATCATTAAAATTAATGTTCATTTATCATTTAATTTTCTTATTGTTTGTTTAAAAAAGTTTAGGGTTCAGTGTCAACCAATACATACAGATTTTATTTTAACACTTTTAATTGTATGAAATAATGATAGAAAATCATTTTATATTTGTATGTGCAATCATTACCATGAATAAAACAATTGATGAAACCCTACCCTTAAACCTTTTTAGTCCAGCTTCACAGCTAAGATATCTGACCTAGTGCATCTACAATGGCAGACACTTTCAATAATTGTAATTAAATCTATCTCATTTCAATCTATTATACTCACAATTTGTTACTTCAGTAATAAGTGTTCCATAGGGGGTGTTGTATACTAAAGTTATGCTACTACGCATATCCTTTGCTTTTTTAATGACATTTGTTTTAGGTATACCAAGTTTTGAAGCTATAGGAAGGATCATATAATTAAACTAATACTGATAAACACTCTTGTATATAGATTGAATAAAATTAAAATAGGTTCTGCATTCACATGAAATGTATGCAGCTCTGCATAATTATAAAATCATGAAGAACATAGAAAAATATTTTCAGTTTATCAACGAAATCCAGCTATCATTTTTGACTTCTAACAATTACAATATTAAGACGTCCAGTTCTACTTTTCACATACCTTCGTAGACGTGATGGGGCACAGAAGTGATGTGGAGGTTTGGGTTCCGATGGAAGAGGTACAATGTAAGTTTGAGAGATACTATCCAATGAAGAGTAACCATTCTTTCTGTCTACAGAATTTTGTTTAGATTGCTTAATGATCACGGAATCAGATTGCAATGATGATAATACATTTCCATTAAAGTTAACAGTAGTGTCCTTTACTTCTGATGAACTAGTTTCTACTCTATGGATTTGGCTTTGTTTCTTTGCTTGATCAATTCCATCACTGGCACAACAGTTTTGATTATGTCTCTTGGACCATTTGCTAGTGGAGAAATTAACTTCTTTAGATTCATGGTTGTAAATAAGACAGTTGTTGAAAACTCCATTCTCTTGGCTGGTTTGGTGAGTGATATGATCCCATTCAGAAAGAGGATTGCTTTTACTCAAAGTTTTATGATTACTAATTGAGACATTAGGTGGAGGAACAAGGGATAATTTGGGAGATGACAATCTACATGTGCTTTTGACTACTGGATTAGTCACTTCTTGGTTCAATTCAAACAACTGAAACTGGTTTATACCTAATTGTTTATGTGCTTTTTCAAAAAGGTTTATCAAGTATTGATAGTCAGGTTTGTCATAATATGTAAGCTCTTGCAAGTGAGTTAGAAACAGTTGAAATTCTCTTGGAAAAGGAGCAATCAACTTCCTGTGATCACAAACTTTCTTAGCTTCTGCCACTTTCTCTTTCTCTTGAAGTTGTCGCCATGGTAATTGTCCAGTTCCTAGTTCAACCAGCATATAAAACACTGACCACAGATCATCATGTCTACCAAGTTCATGTCCAAGATGAGCATTAAGAGATGCATAACGAACTGTTCCTCGAAATCCAGCAATAGTTCTAGGCTGTTTTAGTTCTCCTGTAGGTGTAATGTATTGACGAGCGAGTCCAAAATCAAGGAGATAACAAGTATCAGAATCTGTACCAATGCCCATAGCAAAATTAGAAGGCTTTATATCTCGATGTAAGAAACCACAGTTGTGCATATCTTGCACCACCTTAAAAATCTGCATTCCAAGTATTAGCACAGTTGAAATTGAGAATTTATGGTTTGACTGCTTCTTACGAAGTTCTGAAAGGTTCGTACCAAGTAGTGACATAACAATAAAGTTGAAATCTTCAGTTTTTCCACAGTCAAGTAATGTACAGACTTGATGAACACCTTGAAGTCTCTTAAGGACTACAGCTTCCATTTTTAAGACTTGCTTGTTATTCTTACAAGATTCTAATTTGACAGCACAGATCTAACAAGACAGAATATTGTAAATACATACATAAAATTTGAAATATTACCTAAATATTGCTTATAAGCCTATACCTTTTTGGTGACCAGATCCCTTGCACTGTATATTTCTCCAAACCCACCACCGCCTATTTTCTGAAGTAACTGCCATCTTTTCTTTAAAATAGTCCCCAATGATAAAAGAGACGTTGACGTTTCTTCAGTCATATTATTTTAGCACTGTGGTTAGACAAGATTGATCGGTATATTGTTTGTGTGCATATCACCATGGTAATATCAATCACGTGCGTACGTAATAATAATAATTATTATTAATTATAAGGATGACAATGAATACTATTAATAAATTTGATTAGGCCTTTTCATTTGCAATTGGGTCCAAGTGTGCAAACAAGTTCATCCATTTGCTGCTACTAGGATTCTCAGCCCCTTTACCCTTGGAAACATGCCTTGGTTGATTTCCTTCAGACTTCTGACTTGTAGAGGAGAATGTAGGCATAGTTTGTGCTGATGATAATACTTCAGATATTTCTGTGCCAGTATATGGTTGGAGTGGAACAGGAATAAGTGGAAGAGAAATTGGATGACCAGAAGAAGCAGAGGGACTTTGAAATAAAGAAGAGTCTAAGCCAAAGCTCTCAACTTGATCAAAAAGAGGCTTCAAGGTACTACCTTCATCACGTTCATCCAATGTTGACAAGAGAGGATCAAATACAGAGTCCTCAGAAGTCCTATCAAAATTGCTGACTGTTGCAGTGGATGGAACTTCCTTTGGGTCTAGCAACTGTTTCACCTCCTGTGTTAAATCTGATAGACCTTGCTCTCCTGTTAATAAATCTTCACTCCAACCTGTTTTCTCTCTTTTAATTTCACCATGTAGATGAGGCTGAGACTCTAAAGCTGAGTATAGATCCCACTCTTCAGTTAAAAGGTCATGTGGATATTCAGTGGATGGTATTTCTTCTTTAGTAGGTGAGTCTGACACATGAGGAAGACTTAAAGTGTCTGTCTTTGATATAGAATCATCATCTACTACATTACAACTGAGTGTATTATCTTTTGATGAAGGAGGTGGGTGAAAAGGCATTACTAGTTCTTGCTGCAGTAACCCAAAGAGATTATCTGTACTGGATTGACCATTCTGAGTCGACAGTCCAGGAGATTCCTTTTGTGGTACCTCTTCTGTATTAAGTCTACCTTCATCCATTTCCAGTTCTTGTATTTCCTCAGTTAAATTATTGAGCTTATACTGGTGTTGAGTTTGACCCCTAAATAAAAAAAACAAGAGTATATTAGAGACTTAAGAAACTGCTTGTACTAATTATCAATCCACAATCTACATGTGAAAGTATTAGTGTGTGTACTTACCTCAGAACAGAGAGTAGTTTATGCAGCTCATTAGCAGATTGGTCTAAATATGCTAACATTTCAGTTTGGTAAAAAGGTAACGTGCAAGAGAGAAGGTTACAACGACTGGCAGCCACCATATTGATTTTCTCAATTAGATTATCCTTCATTTTCTCATAGTTGCTTTTACTTTGTTTCACTGTAGCCTGTGCCTAGTGAAAAGAATAAAGTTAGCCGAATGAACTAACTTGAAATCAGTAAAAGGGATGACACAAAAATAACTATTAACACAGCACTATCACTAAATATATATTCTTGTTGTTAGTTTTATGTCTTTTTTAATAAGGTCTTATCTGTTTCTTACTACTTCAACCAGCCACCTAAGCTTCATATTTAAAATTCATTACTCACATCACAATGTTGTATAACTGTGCACGTTTTCCTCCTTCTAAGAAGAAGGTACTGTTAGATTTTTATGTTAGGTTTGTGTGGAAGTATTTAAGTAAAGATGGTCTTTAGTCTTTTAATAGTGTCATTACTTTTATGATATGTCCCTGTGATTTTTTGATACTATGTTGGAAGTAATTGATGTTGTGCTTTAAGAACATTTGGACACATTGTCAGTAATAATGAGAGGTAGTCGTCTCTTGCTTTGGCAATATCGTTAATTGATGCATAATATTATATTGACTGAACTTATTTGTTTACCCTCCAAAAAAGAGTTAGTGTGTGGATTTACTGTAGTTTTAGCTCTTTCTCATAATGACACTTTCTAATGTATAGAGTATTAGTTTTGTTATCATGTATGTTAAGGTTTTATGTATCACCTGCATATGAAGGAATACAAATTGAAAGGAAAGTGCTAGTTGTCTATAGAAGTTATGGAATATCATGCATGCACGTGGGTTTGGTCATTATGTATAATTTTATGGTTTCATATCCACCTGAGCATTCATAGTATCTAAAGTTTTAAGAACCAAGGACATAAATGGTTTATGGCTGAATGACTTGAAGGAACAAATTACAAATGAGCTGTTGTGTTATTGTCTTTCTACTTCTTGGGATTGGGATAGGAAGAGATGCTCTCATAGTGTTGCTGTGTCCAAGTAAATTGGTAAATTTTAATCTCTGTGCACAAGCAACATTAAGATTAAACCGTACTATTTATAGATTTGGCATAATAGTGCATTTACATACTTTCTAAATTATCTGAACTCACCGAACTTTTTATGCTCAAGTAATATTAAAGTTTAATAAAAATTAATGCATAATCGATAATAGTGTAATTGAATAGAACACCTCAATGTGGCTATAAATATAATATAACATTTATGTTGTTCTACTGTACCTCACGGAATCGTGCTAGTTGTTCTCTGGCATCAGGATTGTGTAGCTTTTCAGAGACATCTTTCATCCATAGAAGAGCTGCCCTATAGTCAGCTCGAGCTTTCTCAAGTCGTTTAATTGACTCTGAGAGATCACCAATCGCACTACTCGAAAATGTTATGAACTCTTGCTGCAAACGTGTTATTGGCTCTATCGTTCTTAGCCTGTAAAGAATTAACTTAGAGTAATGTCTAATGAAGAGATGCATTGTAATAGTGATGGGACTACTATTCACAACAGTGTCCATAAAAAGGAACATATAAACTTTAGTGTACCTTTAGTTTTCAATGCACTTAATGCAATTACTATGTCTTAATGCACTTATATCTTTGTATTCTAGAGAATAAGGACATGACTGCATTATGAATGTATGATTAAAAGATACTTAGGGACAACTTGTCCGTGAATTACTGTGTAAAAAGTTTTTTTTTCTTAGAATAGGCAATGATATATTATAGTGGTGTTATGGTGCCCAAAAACATCAAAACTGAAAAGTCTTCTTCTAAATATAATAATAATATTACACACTCCATGCACAAGTCACAATAGCATTTTGAAGACATGTAAAACCATGCACACGCACAAATTTATAGGGAAATTACTTATTCCTCATTGTTAAGGGTTCATATGTAGTGTGCTTCAAATGACTAACCTAATTTTTGCATTCTGGTTATGAACCTTGCCCACTTGCTTCATTATGTCTCCAGCATGTGTAAAGTCACTTTCACCATGACTAATAAGATAGTCACCTAGTCCAATTTCATTGGATGACAAAACTACACAAAGCAACATAATATAGACATACTGATACACATAAAAAGAACTAAAACTTTTGAATCATTTTGAATCAAAACAAAACTATTAGAATAAAAGTATAATTCACAGTATGTTTGTAAGGTAGTTTCAATAGTGTCGATGTTGGTAGTTTACAAAAGCATTCACTATAATTTAAATTAGAAAGTTAAAAAGCTTAGCACAAGTGTACATATAATAAACACATTTTTAATAATTAAAGAAATGCGAGGACATCAATCCCCAAAAGGAAAGAAAAAACATGGGAATGAAACCACAAGTCTCTTATTAAGTAACTGATTGTTATCACTCTTACAAGCTTTTATTAAATCTTCATAATATATACCACCAAAACTATATCAGTATCAGTTTCAGAGTGAATTCCTTGGTCACATCATTTCAGGTCTTAAAAGCCTGCTTAATTGGCATAAGCTCATGTATAATGTCTAGCCAGAAATGCAGATGTCACTATTTCTACACTCTGTTAGAGATCGCATAAGTAGAGACAATGTAAATTAGCACAAAACAATTGACCACACCTTTGCAACTAGCATCAAAATTTTAAGATGCACTTCACATGCCCATGGTTAGCCCTACCTTTAATTTAGCACTAACATTTAAAATTAAGAGGACGGTGTTATAAAAATCTGTAAGATAGTTTATAAATGAGAGTTTATAAATGAGACCTTAGGCCATCATGTGCATTAGACACTATCAATGGATTACTTTTCATCACATAGTGTTCATTATGATGACTACATAGTAAACGTCCCACTAATAGCACATTCAGAACAATGTTGGCTTTTATAACAGGGTGGGAGAAGGGATAGCACCAATTCACATCCAATTTAATGACCTTAAGATGAGAGTTGGAGCATTTATGTGTACTTAGAATAGATGGTGAAAAGGCACATAGGTGCATTTTTAATGAATTCAGATTTCTGATTTGTTTGTTTTGTTCAATACTTGTATATAACTTTGTCAAAAAGAATCTACAGGATAACTAATATCAAGAAAGTTTGGCCAAAGAAATAGTTGACGTGCAAGTTGTCTTCACAGACTGTAAGGAGCTGCAGTTAAAAGAGATGTTTATCAAAATCTGGAAGAAAAAAATTTGAATGGAAAAGGGGGACCTAAGTTTACGTAATCTTTATAACTAGTTCTGCGAGTTATAGCGTGACTTTAAGAATACTTTGGCCAGTACAAGACGGTGATGGTCTTTGTGTTCTACTGGTGGTTTTTACAAGAAATATTTATCACTAAAGGCTGTCTTGAAAAATATCACAAAGGAAGTAGTGATTTCCCTGCATTTGTCAATCACCTGAAGAAGTGATTGATGAACAAAGGAGAAAATTAGAGCATGCTGTGATTTGGGCGAGAAAATACCGAAATCAAGATGACTACAAATTTCTTGGAAGCAAAGAAAATACCTCAAAATGAGTAAGCTGCAGAAAGAAACACACATGCAAAACTTGCTAACATGCATTTAAAGTAAGAAGTTCTAGAATTGGATGTTTACAGAGCAGGTTCTCCTCCTTTTCCCATTACTAAAGAAATATTTCATTATAGGGACATTTAAATACCTTTAGTTTCTCTCTAAGAAATCTGGAAAATCTGAGGAATTGCTGGCTTAATTTAACATTAGTGTTCCTCCTCCAGGTTTTGATGAAGAAACTATGATATTTTTTACAAAATCCCAAGTTGCAGGTTATATGTACACCAAACAGTCAAAAGTAACCTTAGGACTGTCTAGGACATACAGCATGCCAGGCAAAGCTACATACAACATCTTCCAAGTAAGTATTTAGAATGTAAAAATCATGTGTTATTTCTAAAGCTGAAACCAAAGCAAGTTTGTGTAAACAGTGTGGAACAACAATCAATAAAGTTCTATCTCAAGGAAGAATTTTAACATATAGTCAGGCATGAACATACCTCGGACATGGTAACTACAACTATCCAGTGCTTGCAGTAACATATGACACGACATCTGTAAGTGCTCAGCTTTCTGTATGTGAATGTGTGTGTGTGTGTGTGATTGTAAAAGCAATTGTGTCACAACATATAAAATACCTCTAGCTTAACATCAATTTCTGCATCACTTGCCACAACATACTCATCTTCACCTTTCTTGAATTTTTGGCGAACCGAATGCTTTGTTTTCCAATATTGTTTTCTCAACCGCTGCTCAAACGTAGGGTTTTGCTTATAGCCGTCTTCAACAGACCCATAACTAAAAGAGGACACTATATCCAAGCTGCCAAACCCTTCCATTACCACTAAATGAAGATATAATGCCAACATGACATTTTTGACTACATTCAACTAATACACTCACTCTATTAACTTTCAGACCAGAGAAGAGACAAAGACCGGAACAATAGAATCCAAATTCCAATTAATGCACTCACAACTTTGAATAAACAGGAAGTAATATGATGGCTTCCAAAAGAAAGTACGACAGCCATTAGCCCGGAGAAAGCTATCCAAAATTTTAACCCCTTCTTTTTTGTCCTTATTGAATTCTCTCACGTCAGTATCTTTAGTAGAGGCTTACCCTAACTATCTCTGATCTACGTCCGCCAAATACTGTTGATGTTTCAGGAGGTTCCAATTCGATGATGGAGCAGCGACCAGGGCAATTGGAATCATTAGCTGCTTTGTTTATTGGTTTGAGTACACAAGAGTTGCCAGGTGAAGAGACCACTCTTCAAAATCAGATGACTGTTGTAGAAGTAAAAGAACATAGTGAGATATGACTAGTTCGAAGTTTGCCTTAGTAAGCTCTGCTATTACTATGTGTTACTTACTCTATATTGGTATAGACTGTTCATATGTTTATTAGAACTACTGCAATAATTGGACATGGACTACTGGCAGGTAAGTATTATCTATCATAGGCGGAGGAAGCTCAAAAAAGTTGGGGGTGAACATATTTGCAGACAGTTTCACATGCAAAAGTATACATTTTAAAAATGAGAATTAAAATGCACCAAAATATTTTCTTCGTTCATCATTTTTTTGAACAAACTCCTTGGCAAGTTCTTGCAGGTCTACTAGTAATAAACGTTAGAATGCAAAACGAGTTACTCAATGTAAAAGTTGGGGGGGGCTCTGCCCCCCTTTATAAAAGTTGGGGGGCCATCAGCCCCCTTCGCCCCCACCCTCAGCCGCCTATGTCTATTCATACATCTATTTAATGTCCCATGTAGCTATCTACAATATCTATCCATCTCTATCCATCAATTCGTCTATCAACTATAACTTTTATCATCTGTCAGTATTCATCACCTTAGTTTTATCAATGAGTGTCCTTATAGTGGGTTTAGTAGTACTTGGTATGAGTACAAGATTAGAATATAGAACAAGCATCCTGAAATTATGGAAACCGAGGACGGACATTCCAATTCCTATTTCTTATTTTAATCTAATGGGATTATATGGAGTTGGAATATATGTCCTCGGCTTCCGTAAATAACACTCATAGAATATACAACCAAAATAAGGAACCCAACCCAACTAGAAACATCTCACTGACGCTTGATTCTAAGAGACAGTTTGTGGTGCTCGTGCTCTGTGTTTTATTAATAACAAGAAAAGCCTAGGAATGACACATATGCAAAGAATGGAATAAGGAATAAGAAATTAAAAGTTATCAAGGTCGTTAATTGGAATTTTTAAAATACACAAAGATGCATAGAAGAAACAGGAAATAGGAATTGGAATGTCCATCCTCGGCTTCCGTGTGAAATAGAGTTTCCTTGAATCTTAATTCCATGGCATCCTTTCTTCTTTTCTATAGGCTTGATGTATTGACTGGAACAAACAGTTTCTTCTCCTTCAATTTCACCTCTCCTCACAGTCAGTTATGTTGCTAATAGCCAGCAAAGCCCTCAATTGACTGTTTGGTTAGCTCTTAGTGTAACAAGAAGCATTTGTATATGTCTTAGCTGGTCCTTGGCTGGATGGACCTTAGTGCAGATAGAAAGTAAGTACAAGTATATATAAGAAGTGGTGTGGTCTAGTTCATGTATAGACTGGAGGGTAAAGGATATATATACAAGAAAGATAAGGTTTTAAAAGTGTCTATAATGAAGACATCCTTTTAAAATGTGAGCCGGCTAATGGCTGTCGAAAGTACGACTGCTGTCGATGTAACGACAAGGGACTCTGTCTACGCTGCAGTTGTGCAAAATTGGGGAATCCCTGTACGAACTGTCTTCCTCTTCGCTGGGGCCATTGTAACAATGTTAGACTTGACCTATCTCACGCCACGGTATCTAAGCTTGTTGCCCGTGTCAGGATCTACTCCTTCCCTATCAGATCCAATAACGACCTCCCTTGAGGATCCTGTGCCTACCTCACCACAGCCTCTAAGGTGAAGCATGAGTCGGTCATTCACCTCGTCACCGTGTGGGGCGTCACCATTTTTAATAAATTCCATCCATGTGGTTGATGCTTTCCATGCTTACCCGACCTGACTTCTGCAGCCGTCCCCACCTTTGTTTGGGGAGAACACAGCTCTGACACAATCTGTAAGATCTTATCAGACATCTACACTGAGACCGTCCATTGGAGAAAGAACTATTTCCCTGCTCCCTCCAGACAGTGTGGCAAATCTTTTGTCTCTGAACTTGCCAGGCTCTTTAGAGCCTTTGCTGGGAGTTCCGCGTTAGAGTCCATCGCCCTGATGGCAGTCACTGTGTTGTTCATACTCCTTTTACAAAAGTGACACCCAAGATCCAAGACTCGTGAACACTCCTCTTGCTTGACAAGAAGATTAGAGGTATGGCATGAAGGCAAGTTTGAGGATCTCTTAGCTGAAGGTAGAGTTATTAAACAGATATTATATTCTTAGAGACACAAGCCGCCAGAGAGTTCACAGATAGTCAGATCATTTACCAACCTCATGTTTCAGGGGAAAACAAAAGCATCCATCTGACTGCTGACAGATAATGACAGGGGTCAAGTAATGCAACTGAATGACCCTGTCTCTCCTGGGACCGCCAACTCTCCAAAGTGCTTGATGCACTAAGGGGTAAATATCCTCCCTGTCAACCTTGTACCAAGGTCAGGACTCGCTTGTGTCACCAGGGACCCTCCCACAGTACATCCGATCATTTACGAAAGAATAGATGCATGCTGCATTAGAACAGCTGCACTTCATACATTTTGTACTGGAGGTCCCTCAAGCACTGACACTCATTTTTGGAGGAGGCTATGCACTGCATTTACATAGGCAGATGAGGCACTTATATTTTGGGGGGGCTCACACCATAACTATGTGATGAATATGCAGACACAAATGTACCCATAATGCAGAAACTATTTGTGAGACCATAAGATGCATTATAGCTAAGTCTGTCCTGTCCATCACCCGTCTCCATCTGGATATACTAGAAGCCACTGGTCCCTCCAGCTGTGTGCTGGACAAATAGCTGGTGTGGAGGCTGGTATCCATGCTGTCAGATCATGCTTCAATGATGAGTCAACTGAAGGAGTCCTTCAAGTTTATGCCACAAATGCATTTAACTCCTTGAACCACAGCTCAACTCAATATCCGTCACCTTTGCCCTACCCTCACTACTATTGTTATAAACTGTTGTGGAGAACCGGTTCACTCGTTTGTTGGAGAGATTACTCTCAAATTCAACCACACGGGTGACCCCTTGGCATGCCAGTCTATGGCTAGTCATAGCCCCCCTCATCAGGAAACTTTCCTATACCACTGATGCCAAACGAGTTTGGTATGCAGATGACTCTGCCGCATTAGGGAAGATCTCCAGCATCTAGCGATGTTGGGACACTCTGACCATTTAGGGTTCCTCATATGGCTATTTGGCAAATGGCAAGAAGACTTGGCTGATAGTCTAGGAGTCATTTGAGTCTACTGTAGTGATGGGCGATATACTGGTACTACAGTATTATCACAAATTTTTAACTATTTGTACTACGGGATGTTTCCAAAGAAAATTTCATCTTCAAGTTATAATAAATTTTGTATATGATATATTGATAAATGTGACTACACCTTCTAGAATGTTAATAAATTTTCTTGTAATGCTACCTAGCAACATCATAGCTGGGCCTAAGCTGGCATAGCATTATAAATAACTTAGAAACTGCAGGAAGGTTCGGCACTTTAGTGCCTTTCAATATACATGTAGTCTGGTTTTTAATATCTGTTTAGTTAGGGTGCTGATATTCGGTCTATGAAAATGAATGATCTTGAATCTGATAGTAGTAGCTAGCTCACTATATTTCAATGTTCATTCTCTATTATCATTGCTAGTGGATGTACTAACATTAACAAATATCATGCTACTGTGTACTGCTTTAAGTTTAATGCTTAACATACAGTTATAATGTCAGTCACAGACACCACTAGGCTCTGGAACAGTAATCCTTTCCCTGGTATGATATGTCTTCAGGGAGGTAGTTTTCCAAAAGAAGGACATGTTGATCTCTGCTGTAATGGAGAGGGGAGAACAATATGTGATAACAGATTTAGTTTTACTGATGCTCAAACAACTGGGATATAATAATATAATTACAATGACCTTACTCTGTAAGTTTAAGAAGCAATAATTATTCAGAAAATAATGTATAATAATATTAAGTATGATAATAATGATAACAGGTTATTGTATCACTATAGTAGATCTGGTAGCTCCAGTCAACCAATTTGGAGTAAATACATGTGCAATACTTAAGCTTCCTTTGACACATGTTATGGTACTAGAAATTACCGATTTCAGTGACTAACTGTTCTCATTCTGAAGATGTTACTATAGAATGTAGTAAGTGATAATATCAATCAACTATTTATTTATATTATTAGAGTTTAAAGATGAAAAGAAATCTTTTGACTCTTTAAAAAAATTTTAAAAAATAACATATTTGTTATAAATATATTTGGGGCCTCTATAATCTTGATACTATTAATTGTTTACTCAAGTATCATGAAAATTAGTATCTAACTTAGCTTGAATAATTTATCCATTAGTTTTTACAGACAATAGTAATACATCTATGTATATATTGACTAAAATATTGAAGTTAGTTCCTTTAGCTTGCATTAAAGGATTTTGCTTTATTTTCATCTAGATGACATTGCTAGAAATGGTGCCATTATCCTATATCATAATAAGTATACCTTATCATCCTATTACTATGGTATTGTGAGGGTCTATTACAACAATGGATGGGATAATATCTGTTATGATTCCTACTACATCTCTACTGAAACTAATGTCATCAGTCATTAATTGGGATATACTGGAGCATGAAGTTACTTTAGAGCTGGATTAGTGAGGTTAGATATATCTGCTTAATAATAGTTAGTTTAATTTTTCTGTCTAGTCACATGGCACTGATAGTCTTCCTATGACAATGGATGACCTCAACTGTGGAATACTGACTATCTCTTTCTCTACTGTCATTGATAGAGGATCTAATAATACTAACTCTTATGATCCTACTGTTCGCTGCTGTAAGTGTATAAATATTTCCTCAATATTTATATCATTTTTGCAACAGATACCACTAGGATCTGGAACAGTAATCCTTTCCCTGGTTTGATACAGCTTCAATGAGGCAGTTATTCTAATCAAGGACACATTGAAGTCTACTGTAATGGACAGTGGGAAACAATATGTGATAATGTATTTAGTTCAACTGATGCTCAAACTATTTGCAAATAATTGTGATTTAACAGTTACGATAATTATGATCACCTCAAAAATTATTATTAATGAGTATAAAATTATTAGTGGCAAAATAAATATTTCAATATTTGTTTCATTTCAGATCTAGTAATTCCAGTCAATTAATTTGGGGTACAAGCATGTTTAGTTCTTCTTTCTTGGTCACATGTTATGGTAATAGTAATTCCTGCCCATCGACTCAAGTTACTAGCTGTTCTCTCTCTGTTTCTGTTGTTATCTGACTGTAGGGTTATTAATAAAATCGGAGAGAGATGGTGAATCTTGCATCAATTTCTATAAAAAGAAAGCTATTATTTTAAAACAACAATTGGATAAACCAGTACATGTACACATACACTCTACATGTACTTCAAAATAAATTATACACTACCAGTTACAATAGGAGTTATATTAATAACTGTTGATTACCTCAGTGTCTTTTAGTTCCTCTTCCACTTTCTCTAAAGATCCTTTCCTACAGGCAGCTGAAAACAAAGCATGAACATCATCTACCTTCTAATCCATACACTTAAATAGGAGCCTATAATATAAATGATAAATATTGTACATACTAGTCATAAAATCACAATGGATGTCATTTGTTTGTTGGAAAATCAAAGTCAAATGACCATATGCCATTTAATTACTAATAATGATTTGGTGTTTTGCAAAAAGTTATCTTATATGCATACCTGTGTATGTCTGGTAACGCTATTATACTCTGTCCAAGTTGAGTTGAGCTACCCAGACATGTAAATAACTTTGTCGTTTTACGTGCTATCTGCATGGAACTTGCATCAATCAATTCAGCTTGCAAATGCGCTATTTATATATAAAATTTGGCTCTCTAGTGCTACGAAAAAGTAGCAAACTATAAACTCCATACATTTTCAATGGCATACCTCTGTCATACTTCAAATTCCTCACCTTCAAATAACACTTTTCACCTTGAGAAGTCAGCCATGTGTCATGTGGCAATTCAAATTTACAGTTCTAATTATATGAACAAACATTCTATTATAATAATGAATCCGTTATGCAGCGAGATGACAATGAACTTTGACCTCACGTGACGACAAAAGTAGGGAGGACTGACTGACTGATATCTATTATCACTTTTATTATTATAACGATTGTTGTGCTGGTGAAAATTTACAGTTAGCTCAAATCAGTGACATATAAGTGTTCTCTTCATTCATTTGGTTGGATTTCACACACTAACAAGAGTAGGATATTCAGCAATAACTGCCTTGTCGCTTGTAAACTAGAACAGGATTAAAAGGCTCCATTTCTAGCTCTCATACAATCGTATCAACTGATGTTGCATCGTTCTCATGTCTCTTCACTTGGTTGTCTTGCACAGAACGTTTGATGTTTTGAATGTCTTGAGTTGATAGAAAATGTTTCCGTGAAACTGTTTGGTCGAAATCTTGTCTGATAACTCAATGGCCAACATTCTCTCTCACATCTAAACAAAATCACATTGTGTGATTAAGTAGTAAAATAAATATTTATAATTATACATACCTTCCAATATCCATTGGGAAAGAATGCCTTTGTTAACACTTCCAGCCACTTCCTCTTTAAGATGTTTTGGTAATGGTAGGTGTGGGATTTCCTTAGGGCCCAAGGTCATGATTAGTATGAGCTGTAATATAAGTCACCTCCACATGGTGGTCATGGTACTCATCAACATACATTCGAGACAAACAAACAGCATTAAGTTTACGTGTAGGTTTTTGATGGGGCCTCTTTTTGTCTGTTTTTCTTTGTGAAGGATTGCCCCAATACTCTCCATCTCGGCAGCAGGAAAAATAATAGGTGGTTTTTATAGCTAAAGAAAAAATATAATAATTATCTGTGAAAATGATTGAGTCTATATCTTGTATGTACCATTGTTCAATTTTGGTTTGTAAAATTACTGTCGTTGAACATAGGCAGTATATGTATCCTCCTCCTCTAACTCTTTCCACTTGTAATATTGCTGAATTGAGTCAAACTTGAGGAGTTTTGTGCCTAAATTGTAGGTTGTTACATTTAATCGATGCAATATATGAGTGATCAGAATGGCAATCAATTCAGATCACCTAGTGAAAAATTATTGACACATACCAAGAGATTCTTTGTGAATTGACTGACAGTGGTCCAGCAGCAATTTCATTGTTCGAAATGGTGGTAATGATTCACATTTGAATGGACAAAAAAAATCGGTTGCTGTAACTTGATTTCTGAAGATCCGTACATTCATTATGAGTTAAGCTCAAATGAGAAATCAGTCAATCCTTTTGTGAAAATGACTTGCCACAAATATGACAAGAATAAGCTAAACATAAGCATGAATTATATTTACAATTAACTTGGTTCACTTACTTTTGCCTTCAGTTGGTATCTCATTGTTACCAGACTGAGTGTCAGATTTAGAGTTTTCAGCAGACTCAGCAGAGCTAGCAGCTTGGCTCATGTCTCTTTCCAGCTGAACAGTTAACTCCCACCAAAAATGTGTCGTCACGTGAGGTCAAAGTTCATTGTCATCCACTGCACAATGGATTCTATAATAATTATTACTATTAAAATAATAATCATATATTGTCTTTTGCAATTTAAGGGAGCTATAAAGCCGCTGTGGTTCTAAAAAAACCTTTTAACAAATGATGCTGGCACGTGAAACTCTTGTAGCATCAGCAGTTCTTTTGAGAGGTCCTTGAGTACGTTGACGCCTGTGGAGTTCCTCAAAATAGTCATAGACATTTGCAACAACCTCCTTTGTTTGCGACCTCAGTCTCTTCCCCTTTGTAAAAAGTAATGAATAATATTAAAATGTACTTCAGTGCTAAGTGGATAAAGTAGGTGAGAAAATACCTCACCTTACATTCCATGCATACAACACCTTTTTTAATGAAGGCCTCAACTCAATTCAGACTGAGTATAATATAAGGTTTATTCAATTTTAGGGTATCTAATTACAATAATTTTGGTAATTTACATAAACTAGATAAAGTTGCTGGCTTGAAAGCAAGACCACATACTGCATATAATTACTTATTAACAGAACCAATTTAAATACTCTTCATTCAGATGATTTCTCATGAAAATATTGACCGTTATTATACCAATGATGACAGACATTTTAGACAATTACCTTAACACTGTTGTGGAGCTGCTCCTTTTGGTAATGTTGTACTCAGACATCTCATTGAGCTAGTCCAAATGAATAAAAGAACAAGTCACACATAACTTAATGTACTGTAAATTCTAAAGTGATTGTTATACATGATACAAAGTGATTATTCATACTGATTCTCTCTAATTATCAAACCTCAAATAAAGGAGATTACTTATTACTGAATTTTGTGATAATGACCAGACCAGAAGTCAGACTTCACAGTCTCATATCCAGCTCTACAAACAATAGGAAACATTGTAGGTCTGGGTATGACTGTACATAGCTCAACCTAGACCAATTTTATGTTGGATATGATACATGTAATATACCCAGCCTTATATCAAAAGTATACCTACTGCATTATGTAAGTAATTACAGAATGTTACATAGCTATCTCAATACTTCTTTCAGTTATATACTTACTAAATGGTTAACTCTGAGGCAGCTAATTGACATCGACCTCGAAGCCGCCCCAGACAAGTTCGCTAGGTTGTACCCGAGACGAATGAGAATGACGGAAATACTTCATGATTAAATTTAAACTGCGCTATATTTGCGCATGCGCAATATAAAAGGCGTGGTCCTAAACTTATAGCTCCCCCCATAGATAGTATAGACTACGTAACCGGGATTGGAAACGCCCACGCACTTCCGGTACACTTTGTCATCTTTATCTGACAAGCACAAACAGTATAATATATGTAAACTATGGCCTGTTTCTTCTGAAACTAGCGTGTAGTATTTTTGGAATCTTTTCTTTAATTAAGTGTTAGTTTATAATAAATATTTATTAGTGTTAGATAGTGCAGACCTCCTGTTAAATGGTGTTCTAGGTCTGAAAACAGGGAGATTGTATCAACTTTTGCAATCAGCCTAGTACATGATCTGTCATCCGCTCTTGAACAAGATAATTGTAAGAATATGACAACAAGAATGGAGAGAATATGGGGAAGATACCATGACATCAGGACGTCAGAGCACTTTAGGTCTACATGGTGTAGTTTCATTCAAGCATTGATTAGTTGTTCAAACAATCCTGTCGTGTATCAGTACATTACTGATCAAATATTTAGTGGCATAATTATCCTAGTCACTAGTACTAATTCCTATAAAAGATCTATTATATTAGCCTGTGCTTTCTATAGTACAGTCTGAATTTTCTTTTACCATTTGAAAGGAAAATATTTATTAATAATTATTTTAGTGCACTATACTTAATTTTTGTACTGAATATGTACGAGTATTTTGTATCTTACATAACTGTGACAGGAGATTGCTAAAGCAAATTATAACAAGCTAAACCAACACAGCAATCCTTCATCTTCAGATAAAAGGTTGTAATTTATGTCTACATAGCTTAAAACAATGGCTATAGTCCCAAAAGTGCACCTCTATCTTATGTTGTTTTAGTGTTTTCCATAAGAATAGCGCGACTTTACTTAGAAAGAACAGTCTAAACCAACGTGTTCTTATTTGTTCTAAATATTTCGTCCTAAATCTTTTAGTAATAACAATGCTGTAAGATGAAAGAGCTACAAAAGTATTTTTAGTGCTATTTTCATCGTAAAATAAGTAATTTAAAAGTGAATGCCTGTGTTATTAACTACTTTTAATAATAGAACATAAAGAAAATTATATAGTGAATGTTTTGATAAATAAAAATCACATTAATGTCTTCATAGAGTAATATAATACTGGTAAGAGTGTGTCCAGTTTACAATGTCAGGTAATAAAAATTAATTGATTTCTTTGGACACGGAGTGCGTTTTCGAATGTTCATTCGGTTCTATGGGATCACGTGATCCGTTTCCAATCCCGGTACGTAGTCTATACTATCTATGCTCCCCCCTAACGCCATTCCTAGAACCCCCCCTGAAAGCACAGTATTTTATCTATAGTATCAGTATCAGCTTATAATGGAGGTATGTGATGTCTTACATTTTTGTTCTTGATCTTGTGACTTTATTGGAACTACTGTTCAACAATTATTATTAAGTGGACATCCTCTCATTATACTTTTAGATCGTATATATAGGTTAACAAAATCAACTTCATAGATTTAATATGTGGTGATCTTGGTCATTGACTACTGCACATTTTACGAAGATAACTGTAAAATATAGACATTAGAAATGTCTACATCAATAGTACTGATTTATAACTTTTGATTTTATTTATGTTACAATTAATCAGTATTTTGTTGTATTGATGTGATTTTATATATTTAATGTTTCAACTAATATTATGCATAAATGTTTATATTGTTTATTGGGAAGGATACTTAATAAACAATATGATCTGCCGGCATAATTCCTCAATTGGTCCAAATGCTAGGCAGTAACTTCACCTATTGTAACAAGATAATGACATGCTGCAATACAAAGGCAGGGCTTCGTATATGTGTGACTAATAAACTTACATTCAGAAAGACAATGTTCATTTGTGTACTAGAAAATATATAGGAAGTTGCATTGTTGTTACTATCATGGCGCGATCACGATGATCAACTGAGCATGCTCAGTTTGACTAGCAGCCCTAGTACCACCACTTTTTACTAGAAAATAATAATCTTAGACGCCCTTCCTTCATTTTAGCCACAGATATGCACCCATTGCACCCAATGTCAATGTACAAAAACTTGTAGTCAGCATCCACTACTGCCAGCAACACAATGCTAAAGCTGTGTTTGTAGTTGAAGTAGTAAGATCCACTGTTTGGAGGGGTTGGATTAATATATGCTTGCCATCCATTGCCCCTATGCAGTGGGGAAACTGCCACTGTGTGTTAAAATTATCAGCAACAGACTTCCATTCTCCTTCTGTTTTTGGTACCTGCATAAAAGATAGAAGCAAATTTCATTGTATATCTCTTTTATAATTACAGGAAATAAGGGAAGAAGCACCTAAAGAAAGTGATGAATTCTACATAATGGAGAATGGACAGGATGATAATGATGTATATATTGATTTAGAAGAAACAGTTCACTCAACAAAACAACCAATCGAAAGAAGAGATAGAAGACCAATTACTAAGTGTCAAAAGAAGGAATCAAAAGAGGATATTTTACAAACAAAAGCAATAGAATGTATCGAAAGATCAGCTGGCACTAACAAGAATACAACCAAGTGGGATGCCGATGATATATTTGGAGAGTATGTTGCAACTGAATTATGATCCATTAAAAATGAAGAGGCAAAGCGACATGTTAAATTTCGGATTCAATCACTGCTCTTCTCTTCATTAAGCTCCCATCCCATACCAACTTTCCCTACACCTATTTATGTGCCTGGAGCTCAAGCAATGCACTCACAGTGGGACCACTCTCGCTCATCTACTCCTACTGATGGATGGCATCAGAGTACATCTCCGTATGGTTCTTTTAATGAAGACTGTGCTGATACTTATTAAATGACAAATTATATATTTATGGTCTGATTCTGTCCTAATGCACATGTTCATATGATACTTATTGAATTTATGTACAATGTATGCAAGTTTAAAAATGTCATGAAGTTATAGTCGATTACCTGTATACAATGCTCAAGTGACTTAACAATGGCCACACAGGTTTCAGGTATGATCCTTCCAATTGTTTGAGCAGGAATTCTGTAGACATACTGTAAACTTGAGTAGTTCTCACCTATAGTACAAACTGCACATTTATCAGAGTATAACATATCTACATACATTACCTGTTGCTAAAAAACATAGATCAAAACCAATCTCTCTCCTGGAGAAATTGCCTCTCGCATGTTAGTGTCTTGATATGTGATGGAAAATGCTGTAAGTTTTAGCAATTCTTCAAAGGTTGCAACATCCATTTGTCAAAAATGGTGGTAGGAGGTTACATCAGAAAGTCGTAGCTCCTGGAGCAACTGGTGACAAGCCCCAAACTGTTGCCTCTTTTTAATCCAGTCTCTTGTCCACACAGTCCTATTTCTACGCCTTCTACATCTTTTTTTCATCAAAACAGCTACTATTATTCCACATGTACCAACAAGCACATCAGCATCGGCCATTTTGTTAAAATGTTGCACACAACATATGGAAGAAATGTTGTAAACCATTTTGCATGCAGCACGTTGCACACAACATGTTGCATGCAACAATGTTGCACCATGTATGGTGGCCTTAATTAGGCGCCCTTACTTCATTTTAGCCATCTCTCTGTTAAGACGTTACTTCTACAGGACTGTTAGCAAGACAAGAAGAAAGATCTGGAGTCATGTTGTCGATGCCCTTACTTCATTTTAGCTATCTCTCTGTCAGGACGTTACTTCTGCAGGGCTGTTAGGAAGACAAGAAGAAAGATCTGGAATCATGTTGTTGAGTGGTTCTGATGGTGTTTTTTGCAGTAAATACTGAGACAAAGCTGTTTCTGGCTACAAAAAAGTGGAAGACAGTAGTAACAAATACAGTCAGAGTAACAGTACTCCATATGTGTTTTGGTATAGCTAGTTTGTCCCATTTAACTTTTGTATTCAGTGAGCTTTAGTCAGTTTTAGTTTCTTCCTCATTTATCCTTTATTTAGTGCATTAGGATCCTAACTAAGCCTGTCATTTTTCCCTGTAATATTATAGACTTTTGAAACCAGTATATTTAGTACAATATAGGAAGTTTGAATAAAATCAGTCAAGTGTCTTTATTTAGTTCAAGCTTGTTTATCCTCCTTGGGTTTACTTTTGTATTAGTATTAGCTTGTGATGTTCAGACAATTCCTCTTCTCTTGGACTTGTTGTGTGTAGAGTATTACAGCATAATAGATCCCTCATTATATTTATAGCCTATTATCGTTTCATTATAGTGAATTTTATTTAAGTATATCTTCCTGCTTATTCCCTATACAACTTGCTGTATCAGCAATATGAATGTAGTAGTTTCACCAATTAAATTTTGATAGCTTTCCCACATGTCATTTAATTTCTTATATCTTAATTTAAGTCTCATGTCTATCTACTTACTGGCTATTTGTATGAAGACATCTCTTCAGTTGTTTACATAGAGTGCCCTAACATAATCTATGTTTGTTGTCCTCTTCCATATTAACAGTGTTTTAATGTATCTTTCTACGTTGTAACTGTATCCCAAAATATTGAGACATTTATGAATGTGATTATTTTTAGTCAAGTTTTGATATCCCTAAACACCTATGAAAAGGTCATCATGTTGTCCTATACTAGATCCACTAAAACAAAATAATTTGTAAATACTTTCAAAATATTTTAGGGCAACTACTTGGTACTTACAAGTTATGATTATATTCATATTTATATAATTGAGGAGTAATCAGGGATGTTCATAATTGGCAGGAGCTATAATGATAGGAAAAATGGGAAAGGACACGAGACACTCAAACAAATAATTAGAATGTCAAAATTAAATTGTGTCAGTCAAATTCAATTTTTAGATGTGAATGCATTTGAGCATCTATTTAAGCTAGAAGATTGATTGTGATAAAGCCTGAACTAAAATATTAGGAATAAATATTAAAATACAGTTTTCTATATGGGTACAGAACAATGGGATAAGTGTTTAACCAGTAGAATTTACAAGATAATTGTGGATATAGTAGCAGAACATATACAACTACAAAACACATATATCATACGTATAAATACATTGAACTATCTATGATAAATGTCAAAGCAAATTCTCAATTAGCAGTGTACATGTCTATATAATAGTAACATGACTCTTGATTGGATGTTTGTAGTGTACTCTCTATTCTGCTTTGTCTGTCATAATGGACATTACTAGTCAACTCCACATATTATACAAGTTTATTAACATTGTTGTGTATATGTGTGGGTATGGTTACTTATAGTCACTGTGTGTGTGTCTGTGTCTGTTTGCCTATGATACATTGATCAACAATACTATTACAACTGTGTTTATATCAACAAGATTTGGCAGATTGTACTATAAAGAATATTTTTTCTAATAGATTATTCTGGTTCACTTAAGAATGAATGCACTTAAAGAACAAGGTGTTGAAGTTAAATGTACCAAACTCTCTGTATCTGGTCCACAGTAGTCCTGTAACTACAGTACCTGAAGTAAGAATGGTAACAACTACACACTATAAAGTTGGAGAAACTACCTAGAGTAAGTTAAATCTTGATTCACTAAAGCAAATGGTTGGTGAAGACATTGTGCATTATTTAGAACAAAGACATGAAGATATTTCCTCTACTACACCTGCACATTTCGAAGGAATGTTGCCATCTATTCAAACCGTTTCTCAATCTTCAGAGTCCCTATTCCCTTCAGTACATTGTACTGTTAGAAATAAGATCCTACTAAAGTTACGTAGTGTACAGGAGTCTCCTCAGCTATTTAAATCACACTGGATATATGTAGTAGACTCTGGAGGTCAATCTGCTTTCATAGACATTGCTCCTGCATTATTACATTATACTTCAGGGAACATATTCACATATAAGCTAAATGAAAAGCTCGAGGACAAAGTTAAGTTTAATTACAGCATTGATTGATGTCAAATTGACAAATTAGAGGAACGACACATTATACACCTGCAGCTTTTAAAGCATCAAATCGGTCACTTGTATCTTAAGGCATTCTGTCTAGTACTAGGAACATTTTATGATAAGACATTCTGGTGAATCTTTAGATGAAAAAGATGCTATTCTCAGTCCAATATTGAACCTATTCAAGAATGTTAAACGTGTTTATCCTAATTTTGGGGAGAAAATTGTAGCTTTAAATGCAACTGCTAGAGGTGAAGAGAAAAAAAGCTGGCTGATGATATTCGTCACAACATAGCCCTATTTTACATTAAGGCTGACATTCCAATTCAATGGTTTTTGTTCCAGATAGAGCTAGAGAAGCATCACAAGACACCAGCCCATCTCATTACCATGTCTGATTGTATTAAGATTGGCAATGATATCAATATGGATAGTAATGAAATTGAGTCAGCCTTGATGTAGTATCATGATTTGACCATCTATTTTATTTTCCTGGAGTGCTTGATAATGTTGTCTTCCTTAATCCACAATCACTCCTTAACAAACTAACACAATTGATCAGGATCTCTTTTTCTGGTACTGCTCAATACTTAGAAGGTATAAACATCATTGTTTCTGGTGGAGCTGATGTAAATCTTAAAGAAAAGGGAATTTTTTCACAATCTACTGACCAAATGGAGTTACCTGTCACAAAGCTTTTTAGATGATATTCTCAGCTGAGGATTTCTTAAAGTTGATGGAACATATTTATTTTATCTCCTCTACCTGATAAACCAGGACAATACTTCCTTCCTTCTGTTCTTCCAATATGGCTACACCCACTGATTTAGAGAATTTAAGAGAACATTTTAAAAAGACAGTTGATCCCCTTGTTTTGGCAGGGATTGATGACGACAAACCTAAACCTCTTCCACAAGGTCTATTTCCAGCTTTGGTTGTTAATCTACTCTCTCACAATTGTTCACAAAATTTCAATTTATTACCTCCACAGTCTGACGGACCACAGTACCATAATGTCATTTGCATATCAGACAAAAGCCATGGAGGAGAACGTTTATTAATAGATTCTATTTGCTTGCTAGAAGTATTATACACTGGTAAACATAGTGAGTGTTATCGTATTTGTCAAGTTATTAAAGAAGGTATCAATGCAGTTGTAGACAAATTTCATTATATGCACAACTTAAAAGATCCTGAGGAACAGTTTCATTGTTCAATTTGTAATACAACAGATCACCTTTATCATTTGAGTGAAACCAATACACTAACGTGTTCTAAAGATGGTACAACTTGTGATATTGATAAAACACATCAGCTGACTTGGTTAAGATCTGTAGTTAAAAGTGAGTTTTTACATAGTAATGTAAATACATGCAAATTACCAATAAAGTAAAGTGTTTTACTTTTTATCTCTAAACAATAAACTCATGCAGCACTAGCCTATGTATAGTACATGTCACCATAATATGGTGACATGTACTATACATAACTAAAGAGCTTCCAAATATAATTTGGAAGCTCTTTAGTTATGCATACTCAATTATCTATATGGTGTAGCAGTTTATTTAGACCAATAGAAGAAAGACCAGTTTACAAATAATAAAAATTACTAGAAGCCTAGAATTGTGTATTATAACTTATTATATTTACTGACTTTAGTTACTATTATCATTAATTGAAGTTGCTTTATAAATACATAATAAGTAATAATAATAACAATGATTAAATGCGTTACATAGTAATTGCTACTAGTTTAAAGTTTAGATATAATTGAGTTAATTGTGATATCAATTGTTTGTATGGACTAGGGACAGCCCCTGATGACACTTGTCGACATGATTCAAAGTTAGTGGAAGTAAATCTGTCAGAGTGTGGTGTGGAATCTGACACAGAATCATACAAAAGGGAACCCTAAAGAAGAAACCAAATAGAAAACATACAAGATATAAAGGTATTACAATAGGTTGTAGATTTCACCTAAATCTATACACTTGTTTAGTAAAGAAGAGCCAATCAATGTGATCATTATATAAATTTTTCATTTAAACAGAAGAAGTGTCTTCTCAAAGTCATCAAGTATCACAGAATGATCTAGCAATGCAGAAATCAGAATGTTCAGAAACTGATGGTTCATTGGGAGCACCATCTAGTACTTCATCTCATACTCAATTAGGTATATATACACTGTACATGTTAATGTCATGATGTGGGTGGGGCTACAGGGTATGATGTTGTACAGTAATTATTTTTATTAAAATACAAATGCTTTCTATAACTATTTACCATTATCAAAAGTAAATGATGATTGACTAACTTAAATACTTCTTACTTCTTAGATACAAACCCTAAGAAACATGTTTTATTGACATTACTTTCTATTATTTGTGGCATGAGCTTGGAGTTTTACTTGGAGTTCATCAAGGTGCCATTAACAGCTTATCAACATCTACATATTCTAACCTTGTAAAGATGTCAGGTATATTGCAAAGTTGGTTAGATAATGAACCAACTCCTTTTACCTGGAACCAAATCATTAATATGTTAAAGGGACCACTACAGAATAAAACACTTGCTGATGAGATCCGTCAAAAATTATATCAAGTAAGTATTTATATTAGTGGTAGCACTTGATTCACTCTTTATTTCTAACAATATAAGTACTACTTTCAAAGGATTTTTAAATATAATCTGTTACAAAATTAGAATTTCCATTTCACATTTTGTACATAGTTGTTTGTATCTTGTGTTGCCTAAGTGTCATATGCCCATTTCTTAATCTCTATAGTCTGTTTGGTTTAAATTTTACAGGTTGATTTGTAACCACAACTTTGCCATACTGCTTGTTACATAGTTAATTTTGATATCATTGGAGTTGTGGTTCTTATAATTCTTGTGGTTCTTATAATGACGTGATTGGCATTTTATAAGTATACTTTTCACAACGCTCCATATAAATTATGTTTATGATCTCCAATAAATAATCACTTCCTGTCTGGAAATTCAAAACAAAACAGTACAATTGTTCAGGGAGAAGTCACTAATAATATTTCATTGTATCAATTTCTTGTAGATAGGATATAGGAGTTATAGTTAGAGATATTTATTTTACATTATTATAATGATACACTATTATGAATGTTTTGTCTATCACTATAGATACATTATAGATGATTGATATGACCTTTCTCGGATGTCTGTGACTTTGTGAAAAGATTATTAGATATTTTAATGTTTTAATAATAATTACTTTATATTTATTTTCGTAAGAATACAATTTACAGTTACAGTAAACAGTAGTAATAAACACTTGTTATAGTGTATAATACTTTTCATTTTTAAGTAAACATTACAAAACTATTGATTGTAGTTAACAGTGAGAGAATTATAAAATGAAGTATCGTTGGAAACCATCAACTTATCTGCATTTTCACTTTTAAACCAACAATCCAAATTAGAGTGATGGTCAAGGCTTTACTGAGCATGCACAGACAATATGAGGGTGAATGGCTCCTCTGCCAGCCGGCCACTCTCCACAGGTGAGACTTGAGTCATTGTTGACTTGATCTAGCTACAGCATCTAATAATCCATTTTTATTTTCCTGAAGTCCTCCTTAATGTTGTCATTCTTAATCCTTGGGTATTCCTTAACAAATTGTCACATGTGATTAACACCTCTTTTGCCAACGCTATTATAACTCGATCACGATATTTATAATATATTCCTCCTTTAGCTCATAAGAAACTTAAGACAATAGGAATTTTTTGATTACTGTTCTCATGCGATTTTCTGTCTCATGAATTTTCAGATATTTCTCAGCTAAATATTGAAATTTATAAAATATTATTTATTCTATCTCCATCATATACATAAGACACGTAGATATTTCTTCCTTGTGTTCTTCCTACTACATTGACTTTGAGTCTTTGATGCAACTTTAAAAAGAATGTTGATCTTCTTATTTTGTCTTAGCAAGAGAAGTGAAGCTCTACCCTAAGGTCTTTTTTCTGCATTAGTTCTTAACAATCTATCATGTACAAATTCATCAGTGTCACCAACACTTGAAGTAGCAACTCAAAATCTGGCACTCTACAGTATGGCGATGTTAGTTGTTATCACGTGGACAAGCCTAGCAGGAACAGTTTTATTAGTGGATGTCATATACTGGGTGGAGATATTCTATTCTAAACCACCAAACTTCTGTCACCATATTTGTGAAGTAGTCTAAATAGGTTAAATGTCTAAAATAAAGTGTTTAGAGCTTTTTGAAAGTTAAAAAAGATTAGAAATTAACTGTGAAAACTGGTTAAATAAGCTGATCTAAAGAGTTTATTAAGTTTATCTGTCTTAAATATAGTAATAAAGTAGTCTAAATAGGTTAAACCTCTAAAATAAAGAGTTTAGAGCTTTTTGAAAGTTTAAAAAGTCTAGAAATTAATTGTGAAAACTGGTTAAATAAGCTGATCTAAAGAGTTTATTAAGTTTATCTGTCTTAAATATAGTAATAAAGTAGTCTAAATAGGTTAAACCTCTAAAATAAAGAGTTTAGAGCTTTTTGAAAGTTTAAAAAGTCTAGAAATTAATTGTGAAAACTGGTTAAATAAGCTGATCTAAAGAGTTTAGTAAGTTTATCTGTCTTAAATATACTAATAAAGTAGTCTAAATAGGTTAAAACACTAAAATAAAGAGATTAGAGATTTTTGAATGTTAAAAAAGACTAGAAATTAATTGTGAAAACTGGTTAAATAAGCTGATCTAAAGAGTTTATTAAGTTTATCTGTCTTAAATATAGTAATAAAGTAGTCTAAATAGGTTAAACCTCTAAAATAAAGAGTTTAGAGCTTTTTGAAAGTTTAAAAAGTCTAGAAATTAATTGTGAAAACTGGTTAAATAAGCTGATCTAAAGAGTTTATTAAGTTTATCTGTCTTAAATATAGTAATAAAGTAGTCTAAATAGGTTAAACCTCTAAAATAAAGAGTTTAGAGCTTTTTGAAAGTTAAAAAAGTCTAGCAATTAATTGTGAAAACTGGTTAAATAAGCTGATCTAAAGAGTTTATTAAGTTTACTGTCTTAAATATAGTAATAAAGTAGTCTAAATAGGTTAAAACTCTAAAATAAAGTGTTTAGAGCTTTTTGAAAATTAAAAAAGATTAGAAATTAATTGTGAAAACTGGTTAAATAAGCTGATCTAAAGAGTTTATTAAGTTTACTGTCTTAAATATAGTAATAAAGTAGTCTAAATAGGTTAAAACTCTAAAATAAAGTGTTTAGAGCTTTTTGAAAATTAAAAAAGATTAGAAATTAACTGTGAAAACTGGTTAAATAAGCTGATCTTATGATTTTATTAAGTTTATCTGTCTTAAATATAGTAATAAAGTAGTCTAAATAGGTTAAAACTCTAAAATAAAGAGTTTAGAGCTTTTTGAAAGTTAAGAAAGATTAGAAATTAACTGTGAAAACTGGTTAAATAAGCTGATCTAAAGAGTTTAGTAAGTTTATCTGTCTTAAATATACTAATAAAGTAGTCTAAACTGGTTAAAAGTCTAAAATAAAGAGTTTAGAACTTTTTGAAAGTTAAAAAAGATTAGAAATTAACTGTGAAAACTGGTTAAATAAGCTGATCTAAAGAGTTTAGTAAGTTTATCTGTCTTAAATATACTAATAAAGTAGTCTAAATAGGTTAAAAAAACTAAAATAAAGAGATTAGAGATTTTGAATGTTAAAAACGACAGGAAATTAATTGTGAAAACTGGTTAAATAAGCTGATCTAATGAGTTTATGAAGTTTATCTGTCTTAAATATACTAATAAAGTAGTCTAAATAGGTTAAAACTCAAAAATAAAGAGTTTAGAGCTTTTTGAAAGTTAAAAAAGATTAGAAATTAACTGTGAAAACTGGTTAAATAAGCTGATCTAAAGGTTTTAGTAGGTTTATCTGTCTTAAATATACAAATAAAGTAGTCTAAACAGGTTAAAAGTCTAAAATAAAGTGTTTAGAGCTTTTTGAAAGTTAAAAAAGATTAGAAATTAACTGTGAAAACTCGTTAAATAAGCTGATCTAAAGAGTTTAGTAAGTTTATCTGTCTTAAATATACTAATAAAGTAGTCTAAATAGGTTAAAACTCTAAAATAAAGTGTTTAGAGCTTTTTGAAAGTTAAAAAAGATTAGAAATTAACTGTGAAAACTGGTTAAATAAGCTGATCTAAAGAGTTTAGTAAGTTTATCTGTCTTAAATATACTAATAAAGTAGTCTAAATAGGTTAAAACACTAAAATAAAGAGTTTAGAGCTTTTTGAATGTTAAAAACTGTAGTATATGACTATTTAATAATGTGTGTGGGTTCATCTTTTTGTTTTCTGAGCATGCTCAGTAGGAGAGCACATGAGTAGGAGAACACATGATTGAAGTGATGTTTGTCTGTTAAGTTTTTATCTTATTTGTGTTGAGTTATCATTTATAATCACCTATCTCGGTCAACTACATATATTACATTGGCGACGAGGATGTCTACAGTGCCTATTAGTACGTTTGGACGAATAGAACAGTTCGATCCAGAGCTCGAGTCGTTTGCTACCTATGAAGAGAGAATACGATAAATCTTTGAAGCAAATGATATAGCGAAAGAGAAAAAGGTACTCATTTTTCTAAGTATAGTTGGGACAAGAAGCTACTCTTTGCTTCGTGATTTGTTACTCCCGGACAAACCGAGAGACAAAGACCTCAAAACGCTCATGGAAGTCTTAAAGGCACATTACGAGCCCACACCATCGGTTATAGTGGAGAGATTTAACTTTTATCGTAGAGACCAGAAGATAGGTGAATCAGTGGAAGAGTTCAAGGCAGAATTAAAGAAGCTGTCTACACATTGCTCGTTTGGGGCTCATCTCGATGATGCGCTCAGAGATAGATTCGTCTGTGGATTGAGAAGTACCATAGTTCAGAAGAAATTACTTGCAGAGAAAAATTTAACGTTCGCTGGAGCAGTAGAAATTGCTAGTAATATGCAACGTGTGGAAAGTCAGGCACATACTATGAACAGTTCTGGGGACTCCTGTACAACCCCTAGTATTCAGAAAGTGACCCCTCATCATGGGCAACAGTCTTGTATTCATTGTGGGAAGTCTAACCACACTTCAGGTCAGTGTCGTTATAAGGACACACTATGTTTCAATTGTGGCAAAAGAGGTCACATTAAAGCTGTATGTCGATTTCGGAGGTCAACCCCATTTTCAGGGCAATCCTCGTACTCTAAACCTTTAGGAGGTAGAACAGAGAAGACGTCACCTCAAGGCAGACAACGTCAAGAAAGAACTAAATGGATAGAAGAAGTCGAGGAAGACACAGGTGTTAAGACTGAAGAACTCTCAATGTTTGTACTTCGTAGTCAAGTGTCTCCACCCATCACTGTCGAGTTAATCATAAATGGAAGGAAATAGAGATGGAAGTTGATACAGGGGCAGCTGTTTCTATAATGGGAGAAAAGACTGTTCAGGAGATGTTTCCAGAGGTAGAGTTAAAGAAATCAGATATTGTGCTGAAAACGTACACTGCTGAAAGTATGGAGGTTGTTGGTGAAATTGATGTGGAGGTTGAGTATCAAGGTCAAACAGAGAAGTTAGTATTAGTTGTGGTTTCCGATAATGGACCAACGTTGCTCGGTAGAAACTGGTTACAAGTTATTAAACTTAATTGGAATCAAATCGCTCATACCAGATTGGATCAAGTGAAGTGCTTAGACGCTCTTCTAGCTAAATTCTCGGATGTTATTTCAGACAAGTTGGGAACAATGACCCATCATCGGGCCAAGTTATATCTTAAAGAAAATGCTACTCCTAAGTTTTGTAAGGCAAGGCCAGTACCATTCGCGGTGCAACAACAAATTGAAGAGGAATTGAACAGACTTCAGTCTCAAGGAATAATCGAACCAGTGAGTCACAGTGAGTGGGCAACTCCAGTAGTTCCGTTTCCTAAGAAGAATGGAAAATTGAGGTTGTGTGGTGATTTTAAAGTTACTCTGAATCCAGTTCTTGATGTCGATAAATACCGACTTCCTCGTATTGATGATCTACTCGCTACTCTGTCAGGTGGTAAAAAGTTCACCAAAATCGATTTAGCTCATGCATATCAACAGATGTTACTCGATGACCAGTCAAAAGAATTGGTTACAATCAACACGCACAAAGGCTTGTATAGATACACTAGATTACCGTTTGGGGTAGCTTCAGCGCCGGCAAATGTTCCAGAGGACCATGGATGTTATCCTCCAAGGAATCCCTCGAGTTATATGTTATATCGACGATATTTTAATTACAGGTGCTAATGAGAAAGAGCACTACCAAAACCTTGAAGAAGTATTTAGAAGACTTCAATACAATGGAGTTACTGTAAGGAAAAGTAAATGTAACTTTTTATGTGACTCTGTCGAGTATTTGGGATATCGAATTAGCAGTGAAGGTTTGCATGCCACTGAAGACAAGTTAAAAGCCATATTGGATGCACCAAAGCCTAGAAATGTACAACAATTAAGATCCTTTTTGGGACTTGTACACTATTATAGTAAATTTATCCCCAACCTAGCCTCATTACTACCCCCATTAACCAACCTCTTAAGAAAGAATATTAAGTGGGAATGGTCAGACAAGTGTGAAGAAGCCATGTTAGCAGTCAAAGAAAAATTAGTCTCAGCTGATGTATTAGTACACTATGACCCTTGTCTACTAATAAAGCTTGCTACAGATGCCTACTCCTATGGACTAGGTGCAGTTATATCACATGTATACCCCGATAATTCTGAACGACCTATAGCATTTGCATTATAGAACCTTATCTACAGCAGAGCAAAACTATGCCCAAATTGAAAAAGAAGCTTTATCATTAGTGTTTGGTGTTTGCAAATTCAATCAATATCTATATGCTAGAAAATTTACCCTAGTTACAGATCATAAGCCGTTAACATCTATATTGGGTCCAAAAACTGGCATCCCACTTTTAGCAGCTGCTAGACTACAGCGATGGGCTATATTGTTATCAGCATATCAATACGACATAGTTTATCGTGACACTAAGTCTCATGCCAACGCTGATGCTCTATCAAGATTACCACTTCATTGTTTAGAAGAGCACACTAGTTGCGTAGGAGCCTCATACATATTTAATATGACTCAAATTGAGAGCCTACCTATAACATCATCTCAGTTAGAGAATGCTACACGATATGATCCTATTCTTGGTAAAGTGTTACACTATACTCGTTATGGATGGCCTGATATAGTCCCTTTCTGAATTACAACCCTATTTCAACAGACGTAATGAATTAACCATTGAATCTAATTGTATTCTTTGGGGTATCAGAGTAGTAATACCAAACAAGTTTCATAAGAAAGTATTGAATGAGTTACATGAAAGCCATATGGGCATTTGTAAAATGAAATCTCTTGCTCGTAGTCATGTTTGGTGGCCAGCAATAGATCGAGAAATCGAATCTCTTAGTAAATCATGTGAGGCTTGCTTAGCAATGAAGAATACACCAGTCCCTGCACCATTACATTGATGGGCATGGCCCCAAAAACCTTGGCAGTGTATCCACATAGATTTTGCAGGTCCAATATTTGGCAAGACATATCTCTTGATCATTGACGCTCATTCTAAATGGCCTGAGATATGGGAAGTATCGCCAATGTCAAGTTTTAAGACTATTGAAATTTTGCGTCATGTATTTTCAGTGTTTGGATTACCTGAACAAATAGTATCGGATAATGGGCCTCAATTTATTTCTAGTGAATTCTCGACCTTTTGTAAAAAGAATGGCATTAAACACATACACTCAGCTCCTTATCATCCATCAACAAATGGAGCTATCGAAAGATTTGTTCAAACATTTAAAAGAGCTTTAAAGTCAGGACGAAAGGAAGGAAGACAGACATTTCAGATTATCTCAAATTTCTTGTTAAAGTATAGATCTACTCCTCATAGTGTCACTGGAGTGTCTCCATGTTCTTTAATGTTAAAAAGAGAAGTAAGGACAGTGTTATCTCTTTTAAGACCAACTCAAGATCAAAAAGTTGCTAGTCGACAAGCTGATCAAAAAGCTAACCATGACAAGTCAAGCAGGTTAAGAACCTTTACTATTGGTCAAGAAGTAATGGTCAGAAGTTATAGTAATAAAGAGGAGAAATGGGTCTCAGGTATAATTGTTAGTAAAAGTGGAAATCTTACTTATCTAGTGGAACTGTCGGATGGAACACAATGTAAAAGGCATATTGACCAACTATCTAGTAGAGAAGTAGTTAATGTACAAGAAGAGTCTATTGATACGTATAATTTTACTACCACTCAAAGTGATGATACACCACAAGATGGCAATAGTGATAGTAATTTACCTAGTTCTGAGAACAACCCAAATGAAACTAACATAAGTGAAAATTTGTCAAGTATTCCTACCGATAATGATACACCCAATAATGTTCGTTCTTCTCCATATCCTCAACGAAATCGTAGACCTCCCGTGAGGTATTCAGAACAGTATTGGTAACATGTATTGTATGGTTGATTATTTTTTGTTGATATGTCTTAATTTGTTTTGTGTAGGTGGGAGGAATGTAGTATATGACTATTTAATAATGAGTGTGGGTGGATCTTTTTGTTTTCTGAGCATGTTCAGTAGGAGAACACATAAGTAGGAGAACACATGAATGAAGTGATGTTAGTCTGTTAAGTTTTTATCTTATTTATGTTAAGTTATCATTTATAATCACCTATCTCGGTCAACTACATATATTACAAAAACGACCATAAATTAATTGTGAAAACTGGTTAAATAAGCTGATCTTATGAGTTTATTAAGTTT
The DNA here is from genome assembly GCA_963693285.1 of Xestospongia muta. NCBI lineage: Eukaryota > Metazoa > Porifera > Demospongiae > Haplosclerida > Petrosiidae > Xestospongia > Xestospongia muta. The sequence continues at coordinate 1,881,763 of OY848927.1, forward strand.
ATCTGTCTTAAATATACTAATAAAGTAGTCTAAATAGGTTAAAAATCTAAATTAAAGCAATTAGAGCTTTTTGAAAGTTAAAAAAGATTAGAAATTAACTGAGCAAAACTGGTTAAAAAAGCTGATCTAAAGAGTTTAGTAAGTTTATCTGTCTTAAATATACTAATAAAGTAGTCTAAATAGGTTAAAACTCTAAAATAAAGAGTTTAGAGCTTTTTGAAAGTTAAAAAAGACTAGAAATTAATTGTGAAAACTGGTTAAATAAGCTGATCTAAAGAGTTTAGTAAGTTTATCTGTCTTAAATATACTAATAAAGTAGTCTAAATAGGTTAAAACACTAAAATAAAGTGTTTAGAGCTTTTAAAAAGTTAAAAAGGATTAGAAATTAACTGTGAAACTGGTTAAATAAGCTGATCTAAAGAGTTTAGTAAGTTTATCTGTCTTAAATATACTAATAAAGTAGTCTAAATAGGTTAAAACTCTAAAATATAGTGTTTAGAGCTTTATGAAAATTAAAAAGATTAGAAATTAACTGTGAAAACAGGATAAATAAGCTGATCTAAAGAGTTTAGTAAGTTTATCTGTCTTAAATATACTAATAAAGTAGTCTAAATAGGTTAAAACACGAAAATAAAGAGTTTAGAGCTTTTTGAAAGTTAAAAAAGATTAGAAATTAACTGTGAAAACTGGTTAAATTAGCTGATCTAAAGAGTTTAGTAAGTTTATCTGTCTTAAATATACTACTAAAGTAATCTAAATAGGTTAAAACACTAAAATAAAGAGTTTAGAGCTTTGAAAGTTAAAAAAGATTAGAAAATAAGTGGTTAAATAAGCTGATCTAAAGAGTATAATAAGTTTATCTATCTTAAATATACTAATAAAATAGTCTAAATAGGTTAAAACTCTAAAATAAAGTGTTTTTTGTAATAAAGTAGTCTAAATAGGTTAACCCTCTAAAATAAAGAGATTAGAGCTTTTGAAAGTTAAAAAAGATTAGAAATTAACTGTGAAAACAGGTTAAATAAGCAGATTTAAGGAGTTTAGTAAGTTTATCTGTCTTAAATATACTAATAAAGTAGTCTAAATAGGTTAAAACTCTAAAATAAAGTGTTTAGAGCTTTTTGAAAGATATAAAAATTAGAAATTAACTGTGAAAACTGGTTAAATAAGCTGATCTAAAGAGTTTAGTAAGTTATCTGTCTTAAATATACTAATAAAGTAGTCTAAATAGGTTAAAACTCTAAAATAAAGTGTTTAGAGCTTTTGAATGTTAAAAAAGACTAGAAATTAACTATTAAAACTGGTTATATAAACTGATCTAAAGAGTTTAATAAGTTTCTCTGTCTTAAATATAGTAATAAAGTAGTCTAAATAGGTAAAAACTCTAAAATAAAGAGTTTAGAGCTTTTTGAATGTTAAAAAAGACTAGAAATTAATTGTGAAAATTGGTTAAATAAGCTGATCTAAAGAGTTTATTAAGTTTATCTGCTTTAAATATACTAATAAAGTAGTCTAAATAGGTTAAAACTCTAAAATAAAGTTTTTAGAGCTTTTTTTAAAGTGAAAAAAGATTAGAAATTAACTGTGAAAACTGGTTAAATAAGCTGATCTAAAGAGTTTAGTAAGTTTATCTGTCTTAAATATACTAATAAAGTAGTCTAAATAGTTAAAAACTCTAAAATAAAGAGTTTAGAGCTTTTTGAAAGTTAAAAAAGATTAGAAAATAACTGTGAAAACTGGTTAAATAAGCTGATCTAAAGAGTTTAGTTAGTTTATCTGTCTTAAATATACTAATAAAGTAGTTTAAATAGGTTAAAACTCTAAAATAAAGTGTTTAGAGCTTTATGAAAATTAAAAAGATTAGAAATTAACTGTAAAAACAGGATAAATAAGCTGATCTAAAAATTTAGTAACTTTACCTGTCTTAATTATACTAATAAAGTAGTCTAAATAGGTTAAAACTCTAAAATAAAGAGTTTAGAGCTTTTTGAAAGTTAAAAAAGATTAGAAATTAACTGTGAAAACTGGTTAAATTAGCTGATCTAAAGAGTTTAGTAAGTTTATCTGTCTTAAATATACTAATAAAGTAATCTAAATAGGTTAAAACTCTAAAATAAAGAGTTTAGAGCTTTTGAAAGTTAAAAAAGATTAGAAAATAACTGGTTAAATAAGCTGATCTAAAGAGTTAAATAAGTTTATCTATCTTAAATATACTAATAAAGTAGTCTAAATAGGATAAAACTCTAAAATAAAGTGTTTTTTGTAATAATGTAGTCTAAATAGGTTAACCCTCTAAAATAAAGAGTTTAGAGCTTTTCAAAGTTAAAAAAGATTAGAAATTAACTGTGAAAACTGGTTAAATAAGCTTATCTAAAGAGTTTAGCAAGTTTATCTATCTTAAATATACTAATAAAGTAGTCTAAATAGGTTAAAACTTTAAATTAAGTTTTTACAGCTTTTTGAAAGTTAAAAAATTGGAAAGTAACTGTGAAAACTTGTTAACTAAGCTGATCTAAAGAGTTTAGTAAGTTTATCTGTCTTAAATATACTAATAAAGTAGTCTAAATAGGTTAAAACTCTAAAATAAAGAGATTAGAGCTTTTGAAAGTTAAAAAAGATTAGAAATTAACTGTGAAAACTGGTAAATAAGCTGATCTAAAGAGTTTAGTAAGTTATCTGTCTTAAATATACTAATAAAGTAGTCTAAATAGGTTAAAACTCTAAAATAAAGTGTTTAGAGCTTTTTGAATGTTAAAAAAGACTAGAAATTAACTATTAAAACTGGTTATATAAGCTGATCTAAAGAGTTTAATAAGTTTCTCTGTCTTAAATATAGTAATAAAATAGTCTAAATAGGTAAAAACTCTAAAATAAAGAGTTTAGAGCTTTTTGAATGTTAAAAAAGACTAGAAATTAATTGTGAAAATTGGTTAAATAAGCTGATCTAATGAGTTTATTAAGTTTATCTGCCTTAAATATACTAACAAAGTAGTCTAAATTGGTTAAAACTCTAAAATAAAGTTTTTGGAGCTTTTTTTAAAGTGAAAAAAATTAGAAATTAACTGTGAAAACTGGTCTAATAAGCTGATCTAAAGAGTTTAGTAAATTTATCTGTCTTAAATATACTAATAAAGTAGTCTAAATAGGTTAAAACTCTAAAATAAAGAGTTTAGAGCTTTTTGAAAGTTAAAAAAGATTAGAAAATAACTGTGAAAACTGGTTAAATAAGCTGATCTAAAGAGTTTAGTTAGTTTATCTGTCTTCAATATACTAATAAAGTAGTTTAAATAGGTTAAAAGTCTAAAATGAAGTGCTTAGAGGTTTTGAATGCTAAAAAAGACTAGATATTAATTGTTAAAACTGGTTAAATAAGCTGATCTAAAGACTTTAGTAAGTTTATCTGTCTTAAATAAACTTATAAAGTAGTCTAAATAGGTTAAAAATCTAAAATAAAGTGTTTAGAGCTTTTTGAAAGTTAAAAAGATTAGAAATTAACTGTGAAAAATGGATAAATAAGCTGATCTAAAGAGTTTAGTAAGCTTATTTGTCTTAAATATACTAATAAAGTAGTCTAAATAGGTTAAAAGTCTAAAATAAAGTGTTTAGAGCTTTTGAAAGTTAAAAAAGATTAGAAATTAACTGTGAAAACTGGTTAAATAAGCTGATCTGACGAGTATAATAAGCTTATCAGTCTTAAATATACTAATGACGTAGTCGAAATAGGTTAAAAGTGTAAAATAAAGTGTTTAGAGCTTTTTGAAAGTTAAAAAAGATTAGAAATTAACTGTGAAAACTGGTTGAATAAGCTGATGTAATACTTTAGTAAGTTTATCTGTCTTAAATAAACTTATAAAGTAGTCTAAATAGGTTAAAAATCTAAAATAAAGTGTTTAGAGCTTTTTGAAAGTTAAAAAGATTAGAAATTAACTGTGAAAAATGGATATATAAGCTGATCTAAAGAGTTTAGTAAGTTTATCCGTCTTAAATATACTAATAAAGTAGTCTAAATAGGTTAAAAGTCTAAAATAAAGTGTTTAGAGCTTTTTGAAAGTTAAAAAAGATTAGAAATTAACTGTGAAAACTGGTTAAATAAGATGATCTAAAGAGTATAATAAGCTTATCTGTCTTAAATATACTAATAAAGTAGTCTAAATAGGTTAAAAGTCTAAAATAAAGTGTTTAGAGCTTTTTGAAAGTTTAAAAAGATTAGAAATTAACTGTGAAAACTGGTTAAATAAGATGATCTAAAGAGTATAATAAGCTTATCTGTCTTAAATATACTAATAAAGTAGTCTAAATAGGTTAAAACTCGAAAATAAAGAGTTTAGAGCTTTTTGAAAGTTAAAAAAGATTAGAAATTAACTGTGAAAACTGGTTAAATAAACTGATCTAAAGAATTTAGTAAGTTTATCAGCCTTAAATATAATAATAAAGTAGTCTAAATAGGTTAAAAGTCTAAAATAAAGTGTTCAGAGCTTTTTGAAAGTTAAAAAAGATTAGAAATTAACTGTGAAAACTGGTTAAATAAGATGATCTAAAGAGTATAATAAGCTTATCTGTCTTAAATATACTAATAAAGTAGTCTAAATAGGTTAAAACTCGAAAATAAAGAGTTTAGAGCTTTTTGAAAGTTAAAAAAGATTAGAAATTAACTGTGAAAACTGGTTAAATAAACTGATCTAAAGAATTTAGTAAGTTTATCAGCCTTAAATATAATAATAAAGTAGTCTAAATAGGTTAAAACTCTAAAATAAAGTGTTCAGAGCTTTTTGAAAGTTAAAAAAGATTAGAAATTAACTGTGAAAACTGGTTAAATAAGATGATCTAAAGAGTATAATAAGCTTATCTCTCTTAAATATACTAATAAAGTAGTCTAAATAGGTTAAAACTCGAAAATAAAGAGTTTAGAGCTTTTTGAAAGTTAAAAAAGATTAGAAATTAACTGTGAAAACTGGTTAAATAAGCTGATCTAAAGAGTTTAGTAAGTTTATCTCTCTTAAATATACTAATAAAGTAGTCTAAATAGGTTAAAACTAAAAAATTAAATGTTTATAGCTTTTTGAAAGTTTAAAAAGATTAGATATTAACTGTTAAATCTGTTTAAATAAGCTGATCTAAAGAGTTTAGTAAGTGTATCTCTCTTAAATATACTAATAAAGTAGTCTAAATAGGTTAAAACTCTAAAATAAAGAGTTTATACCTTTTTGAAAGTTAAAAAAGATTAGAAATTAACTGTGAAAACTTGTTAAGTAAGCTGATCTAAAGAGTTTAGTAAGTGTATCTCTCTTAAATATACTAATAAAGTAGTCTAAATAGGTTAAAACTCTAAAATAAAAAGTTTATACCTTTTTGAAAGTAAAAAAAAATTAGAAATTACCTGTGAAAACTGGTTAAGTAAGCTGATCTAAAGAGTTTAGTAAGTGTATCTCTCTTAAATATACTAATAAAGTAGTCTAAATAGGATAAAACTCTAAAATAAAGAGTTTATACCTTTTTGAAAGTTAAAAAAGATTAGAAATTAACTGTGAAAACTGGTTAAGTAAGCTGATCTAAAGAGTTTATTTAGTTATCTGTCTTAAATATACTAATAAAGTAGTCTAAATAGGTTAAAACTCTAAAATAAAGTGTTTAGAGCTTTTTGAATGTTAAAAAAGACTAGAAATTAACTATTAAAACTGGTTATATAAGCTGATCTAAAGAGTTTAATAAGTTTCTCTGTCTTAAATATAGTAATAAAATAGTCTAAATAGGTAAAAACTCTAAAATAAAGAGTTTAGAGCTTTTTGAATGTTAAAAAAGACTAGAAATTAATTGTGAAAATTGGTTAAATAAGCTGATCTAAAGAGTTTATTAAGTTTATCTGCCTTAAATATACTAACAAAGTAGTCTAAATTGGTTAAAACTCTAAAATAAAGTTTTTGGAGCTTTTTTTAAAGTGAAAAAAATTAGAAATTAACTGTGAAAACTGGTCTAATAAGCTGATCTAAAGAGTTCAGTAAATTTATCTGTCTTAAATATACTAATAAAGTAGTCTAAATAGGTTAAAACTCTAAAATAAAGAGTTTAGAGCTTTTTGAAAGTTAAAAAAGATTAGAAAATAACTGTGAAAACTGGTTAAATAAGCTGATCTAAAGAGTTTAGTTAGTTTATCTGTCTTCAATATACTAATAAAGTAGTTTAAATAGGTTAAAAGTCTAAAATAAAGTGCTTAGAGGTTTTGAATGCTAAAAAAGACTAGATATTAATTGTTAAAACTGGTTAAATAAGCTGATCTAAAGACTTTAGTAAGTTTATCTGTCTTAAATAAACTTATAAAGTAGTCTAAATAGGTTAAAAATCTAAAATAAAGTGTTTAGAGCTTTTTGAAAGTTAAAAAGATTAGAAATTAACTGTGAAAAATGGATAAATAAGCTGATCTAAAGAGTTTAGTAAGTTTATTTGTCTTAAATATACTAATAAAGTAGTCTAAATAGGTTAAAAGTCTAAAATAAAGTGTTTAGAGCTTTTTGAAAGTTAAAAAAGATTAGAAATTAACTGTGAAAACTGGTTAAATAAGCTGATGTAATACTTTAGTAAGTTTATCTGTCTTAAATAAACCTATAAAGTAGTCTAAATAGGTTAAAAATCTAAAATAAAGTGTTTAGAGCTTTTTGAAAGTTAAAAAGATTAGAAATTAACTGTGAAAAATGGATATATAAGCTGATCTAAAGAGTTTAGTAAGTTTATCCGTCTTAAATATACTAATAAAGTAGTCTAAATAGGTTAAAAGTCTAAAATAAAGTGTTTAGAGCTTTTTGAAAGTTAAAAAAGATTAGAAATTAACTGTGAAAACTGGTTAAATAAGATGATCTAAAGAGTATAATAAGCTTATCTGTCTTAAATATACTAATAAAGTAGTCTAAATAGGTAAAAACTCGAAAATAAAGAGTTTAGAGCTTTTTGAAAGTTAAAAAAGATTAGAAATTAACTGTGAAAACTGGTTAAATAAGCTGATCTGACGAGTATAATAAGCTTATCAGTCTTAAATATACTAATGACGTAGTCGAAATAGGTTAAAAGTGTAAAATAAAGTGTTTAGAGCTTTTTGAAAGTTAAAAAAGATTAGAAATTAACTGTGAAAACTGGTTAAATAAGCTGATGTAATACTTTAGTAAGTTTATCTGTCTTAAATAAACCTATAAAGTAGTCTAAATAGGTTAAAAATCTAAAATAAAGTGTTTAGAGCTTTTTGAAAGTTAAAAAGATTAGAAATTAACTGTGAAAAATGGATATATAAGCTGATCTAAAGAGTTTAGTAAGTTTATCCGTCTTAAATATACTAATAAAGTAGTCTAAATAGGTTAAAAGTCTAAAATAAAGTGTTTAGAGCTTTTTGAAAGTTAAAAAAGATTAGAAATTAACTGTGAAAACTGGTTAAATAAGATGATCTAAAGAGTATAATAAGCTTATCTGTCTTAAATATACTAATAAAGTAGTCTAAATAGGTTAAAACTCGAAAATAAAGAGTTTAGAGCTTTTTGAAAGTTAAAAAAGATTAGAAATTAACTGTGAAAACTGGTTAAATAAACTGATCTAAAGAATTTAGTAAGTTTATCAGCCTTAAATATAATAATAAAGTAGTCTAAATAGGTTAAAACTCTAAAATAAAGCGTTTAGAGCTTTTTGAAAGTTAAAAAAGATTAGAAATTAACTGTGAAAACTGGTTAAATAAGCTGATCTAAAGAGTTTAGTAAGTTTATCTCTCTTAAATATACTAATAAAGTAGTCTAAATAGGTTAAAACTAAAAAATTAAATGTTTATAGCTTTTTTAAAGTTTAAAAAGATTAGATATTAACTGTTAAATCTGCTTAAATAAGCTGATCTAAAGAGTTTAGTAAGTGTATCTGTCTTAAATATACTAATAAAGTAGTCTAAATAGGTTAAAACTCTAAAATAAAGAGTTTATACCTTTTTGAATGTTAAAAAAGATTAGAAATTAACTGTGAAAACTTATTAAGTAAGCTGATCTAAAGAGTTTAGTAAGTGTATCTCTCTTAAATATACTAATAAAGTAGTCTAAATAGGTTAAAACTCTAAAATAAAGAGTTTATACCTTTTTGAAAGTTAAAAAAAATTAGAAATTACCTGTGAAAACTGGTTAAGTAAGCTGATCTAAAGAGTTTATTTAGTTATCTGTCTTAAATATACTAATAAAGTAGTCTAAATAGGTTAAAACTCTAAAATAAAGAGTTTAGAGCTTTTTGAAAGTTAAAAAAGATTACATATTAACTGTGAAAACTGGTTAAATAAGCTGATCTAAAGAGTTTAGTAAGTTTATCTGTCTTAAATATACTAATAAAGTAGTCTAAAAAGGTTAAAAATCTAAAATTAAGAGTTTACAGCTTTTTGAATGTTAACAAAGATTAGAAATTAACTGTGAAAACTGGTAAATAAGCCGATCTGAAGAGTTTAGTAAGTTTATCTGTCTTAAATATACAAATAAAATAGTCTAAATATGTTAAACTCTGAAATAATGTGTTTAGAGCTTTTTGAAAGTTTAAAAAGATTAGAAATTAAGTGTGAAAACTGGTTAAATAAGCTGATCTAAAGAGTTTAATAAGTTTATTGTCTTAAATATAGTAATAAAGTACTCTAAATAGGTTAAAACTCTAAAATAAAGAGTTTAGAGCTTTTTGAAAGTTAAAAAAGATAAGAAATTAATGTGAAAACTGGTTAAATAAGCTGATCTAAAGAGTTTAGTAAGTTTATCTGTCTTAAATATATTAATAAAGTAGTCTAAATAGGTTAAAACTCTGAAATAAAGTGTTTAGAGCTTTTTGAAAGTTTAAAAAGATTAGAAATTAACTGAGAAAAGTGGTAAAATAAGCTGATCTAAAGAGTTTAGTAAGTTTATCTGTCTTAAATATACTAATAAAGTAGTCTAAATAGGTTAAAACTCGAAAATAAAGTGTTTAGAGCTTTTTGATAGTTAAAAAAGATTAGAAATTAATGTGAAAACTGGCTAATATAGCTGATCTAAAGAGTTTAGTAAGTTTATCTGTCTTAAATATACTAATAAAGTAGTCTAACTAGGTTAAAACTCGAAAATAAAGTGTTTAGAGCTTTTTGAAAGTTTAAAAAGATTAGAAATTAACTGTGAAAACTGGTTAAATAAGCTGATCTAAAGAGTTTAGTAAGTTTATCTGTCTTAAATATACTAATAAAGTGGACTAAATAGGTTAAAACTCTAAAATAAAGAGTTTAGGGCTTTTTGAAAGTTAAAAAGTTTAGAAATTAACTGTGAAAACAGGTTAAATAAGCTGATCTAAAGAGTTTAGTAAGTTTATCTGTATTAAATATACTAATAAAGTAGTCTAAATAGGTTAAAACTCTAAAATAAAGAGTTTAGACCTTTTTGAAAGTTAAAAAAGATTAGAAATTAACTGTGAAAACTGGTTAAATAAACTGATCTGAAGAGTTTAGTAAGTTTATCTGTCTTAAATATACTAATAAAGTAGTCTAAATAGGTTAAAACTCTAAAATAAAGAGTTTAGAGCTTTTGAAAGTTAAAAAAGATTTTAAATTATCTGTGAAAACTGGTTAAATAAGCTGATCCAAAGTGTTTAGTAAGTTTATCTGTCTTAAATATACAAATAAAGTAGTCTAAATAGGTTAAAACTCTAAAATAAAGTGTTTAGAGCTTTTTCAAAGTTAAAAAGATTAGAAATTAACTGTGAAAACTGGTTAAATAAGCTGATCTAAAGAGTTTAGTAAGTTTATCTGTCTTAAATATACTAATAAAGTAGTCTATATTGGTTAAAACTCTAAAATAAAGTGTTTAGAGCTTTTTCAAAGTTAAAAAAGATTAGAAATTAACTGCGAAACTGGTTATAAATAAGCTGATCTAAAGAGTTTAGTAAGTTTATCTGTGTTAAATATACTAATAAAGTAGTCTAACTAGGTTAAAACGCTAAAAATAACTATTTAGAGCTTTTTGAAAGTTAAAAAAGATTAGAAATTAACTGTGAAAACTGGTTAAATAAGCTGATCTAAAGAGTTTAGTAAGTTTATCTGTCTTAAATATACTAATAAAGTACTCTAAATAGTTAAAACTCTGAAATAAAAAGTTTAGAGCCTTTTGAAAGTTAAAAAAGATTAGAAATTAACTGTGAAAACTGGTTAAATAAGCTGATCTAAAGAGTTTAGTAAGTTTATGTGTCTTAAATATAGTAATAAAGTATTCTAAATAGGTTAAAACTCTAAAATAAAGAGTTTAGAGCTTTTTGAAAGTTAAAAAAGATAAGAAATTAATGTGAAACCTGGTTAAATAAGCTGATCTAAAGAGTTTAGTAAGTTTATCTGTGTTAAATATACTAATAAAGTAGTCTAAATAGGTTAAAAATTTAAAATAATGTTTTTAGAGCTTTTGGAAAGCTTAAAAATATTAGAAATTAACTGTGAAAACTGATTAAATAAGCTGATCTAAAGAGTTTAATAAGTTTATTGTCTTAAATATAGTAATAAAGTAGTGAAAACTGGTTAAATAGGCTAATCTGAAGAGTTTAGTAAGATTATCTGTCTTAAATATACAAATAAAATAGTCTAAATAGGTTGAAACTCTGAAATAAAGTGTTTAGAGCTTTTTGAAAGTTTAAAAAGATTAGAAATTAACTGTGAAAACTGGTTAAATAAGCTGATCTAAAGAGTTTAGTAAGTTTATTGTCTTAAATATAGTAATAAAGTAGTCTAAATAGGTTAAAACTGTAAAATAAAGAGTTTACAGCTTTTTGAAAGTTAAAAAAATAAGAGATGAATTTGAAAACTGGTTAAATAAGCTGATCTAAAGAGTCTAGTAAGTTTATCTGTCTTAAATATACTAATAAAGTAGTCTAAATAGGTTAAAAATCTAAAATAAAGAGTTTAGAGCTTTTTGAAAGTTAAAAAAGATTAGAAATTAACTGTGAAAACTGGTTAAATAAGCTGATCTAAAGAGTTTAGTAAGTTTATCTGTCTTAAATATAGTAATGAAGTAGTCTAAATAGGTTAAAACTCTAAAATAAAGAGTTTAGAGCTATTTGAAAGTTAAAAAAGATTAGAAATTAACTGTGAAAACTGGTTAAATAAGCTGATCTAAAGAGTTTAGTAAGTTTATCTCTCTTAAATATACTAATAAAGTAGTCTAAATAGGTTAAAACTCGAAAATAAAGTGCTTAGAGCATTTTGAAAGTTAAAAAATATTAGAAATTAACTGTGAAAACTGGTTAAATAAACTGATCTAAAGAGTTTAGTAAGTTTATCTGTCAAAAATATACTAATAAAGTAGTCTAAATAGGTGAAAACTCTAAAATAAAGAGTTTAGAGCTTTTTGAAAGTTAAAAAAGATTAGAAAATTAACTGTGAAAACTGGTTAAATAAGCTGATCTAAAGAGTTTAATAAGTTTATCTGTCTTAAATATACTAATAAAGTAATCTAAATAGGTTAAAACTCGAAAATAAAGTGTTTAGAGCTTTTTGAAAGTTAAAAAAGATTAGAAATTAACTGTGAAAACTGGTTAAATAAACTGATCTAAAGAGTTTAGTAAGTTTATCTGTCAAAAATATACTAATAAAGTAGTCTAAATAGGTTAAAACTCTAAAATAAAGAGTTTAGAGCTTTTTCAAAGTTTAAAAAGATTACAAATTACCTGTGAAAACTGGTTGAATAAGCTGATCTAAAGAGTTTAGTAAGTTTATCTGTCTTAAATATACTAATAAAGTATTCTAAATAGGTTAAAACAATAAAATAAAGTGTTTAGAGCTTTTTGAAAGTTAAAAAAGATTATAAATTAACTGTGAAAACTGGTTAAATAAGCTGATCTAAAGAGTTTAGTAAGTTTATCTGTCATACATATAGTAATAAAGTAGTCTAAATAGGTTAAAACTCTAAAATAAAGAGTTTAGAGCTTTTTGAAAGTTTAAAAAGATTAGAAATTAACTGTGAAAACTGGTTAAATAAGCTGATCTAAAGAGTTTAGTAAGTTTATCTCTCTTAAATATACTAATAAAGTAGTCTAAATAGGTTAAAACTCTAAAATAAAGAGTTTAGAGCTTTTTAAAAGTTAAAAAAGATTAGAAATTAACTGTGAAAACTGGTTAAATAAGCTGATCTAAAGAGTTTAGGAAGTTTATCTGTCTTAAATATACTAATAAAGTAGTCTAAATAGGTTAAAACTCTAAAATAAAGAGTTTAGAGCTTTTTGAAAGTTAACAAGATTAGAAATTAACTGTTAAAACTAGTTAAATAAACTGATCTAAAGAGTTTAGTAAGTTTATCTGTCTTAAATATACTAATAAAGTAGTCTAAATAGGTTAAAACTCTAAAATAAAGAGTTTAGAGCTTTTTCAAAGTTAAAAAAGATTAGAAATTAACTGTGAAAACTGGTTAAATAAGCTGATCTAAACAGTTTAGTAAGTTTATCTGTCTTAATTATACTAATAAAGTAGTCTAAATAGGTTAAAACTCGAAAATAAAGAGTTTAGAAGTTTTTGTGAGTTTAAAAAGATTAGAAATTAACTGTGAAAACTGGTTAAATAAGCTGATCTAAAGAGTATAGTAAGTTTATCTGTCTTAATTATACTAATAAAGTAGTCTAAATAGGTGAAAACTCTAAAATAAACAGTTTATAAGTTTTTCAGAGTTTAAAAAGATTAGAAATTAACTGTGAAAACTGGTTAAATAAGCTGATCTAAAGAGTTTAGTAAGTTTATCTGTCTTAAATATACTAATAAAGTAGTCTAAATAGGTTAAAACTCTAAAATAAAGAGTTTAGAGCTTTTTGAAAGTTAAAAAAGATTAGAAATTAACTGTGAAAACTGGTTAAATAAACTGATCTAAAGAGTTTAGTAAGTTTATCTGTCTTAAATATACTAATAAAGTAGTCTAAATAGGTTAAAACTCTAAAATAAAGAGTTTAGAGCTTTTTGAAAGTTAAAAAAGATTAGAAATTAACTGTGAAAACTGGTTAAATAAGCTGATCTAAAGAGTTTAGTAAGTTTATCTGTCTTAAATATACTAATAAAGTAGTCTAAATAGGTTAAAACTCTAAAATAAAGAGTTTAGAGCTTTTTGAAAGTTAAAAAAGATTAGAAATTAACTGTGAAAACTGGTTAAATAAGCTGATCTAAAGAGTTTAGTAAGTTTATCATTCTTAAATATACTAATAAAGTAGTCTAAATAGGTTAAAACTCGAAAATAAAGAGTTTAGAGCTTTTTTAAAATTTAAAAAGATTAGAAATTATCTGTGAAAACTGGTTAAATAAGCTGATCTAAAGAGTTTAGTAAGTTTATCTCTCTTAAATATACTAATAAAGTAGTCTAAATAGGTTAAAACTCTAAAATAAAGAGTTTAGAGCTTTTTGAAAGTTAAAAAAGATTAGAAATTAACTGTGAAAACTGGTTAAATAAGCTGATCTAAAGAGTTTAGTAAGTTTATCTCGTTTAAATATACTAATAAAGTAGTCTAAATAGGTTAAAACTCTAAAATAAAGTGTTTAGAGCTTTTTGAAAGTTAAAAAAGATTAGAAATTAACTGTGAAAACTGGTTAAATAAACTGATCTAAAGAGTTTAGTAAGTTTATCTGTCTTAAATATACTAATAAAGTAGTCTAAATAGGTTAAAACTCTAAAATAAAGAGTTTAGAGCATTTGAAAATTAAAAAAGATTAGAAATTAACTGTGAAAACTTGTTAAATAAGCTGATCTAAAGAGTTTAGTAAGTTTATCTGTCTTAAATATACTAATAAAGTAGTCTAAATAGGTTAAAACTCTAAAATAAAGTGTTTAGAGCTTTTTGAAAGTTAAAAAAGATTAGAAATTAACTGTGAAAACTGGTTAAATAAACTGATCTAAAGAGTTTAGTAAGTTTATCTATCTTAAGTATACTAATAAAGTAATCTAAATAGGTTAAAAATCTAAAATAAAGAGTTTAGAGCTTTTTGAAAGTTAAAAAAGATTAGAAATTAACTGTGAAAACTGGTTAAATAAGCTGATCTAAAGAGTTTAGTAAGTTTATCTCTCTTAAATATACTAATAAAGTAGTCTAAATAGGTTAAAACTCTAAAATAAAGAGTTTAGAGCTTTTTGAAAGTTAAAAAAGATTAGAAATTAAGTGTGAAAACTGGTTAAATAAGCTGATCTAAAGAGTTTAGTAAGTTTATCTGTCTTAAATATACTAATAAAGTAGTCTAAATAGGTTAAAACTCGAAAATAAAGAGTTTAGAGCTTTTTTAAAATTTAAAAAGATTAGAAATTATCTGTGAAAACTGGTTAAATAAGCTGATCTAAAGAGTTTAGTAAGTTTATCTGTCTTAAATATACTAATAAAGTAGTCTAAATAGGTTAAAACTCTAAAATAAAGAGTTTAGAGCTTTTTGAAAGTTAAAAAAATTAGAAATTAACTGTGAAAACTGGTTAAATAAGCTGATCTAAACAGTTTAGTAAATTTATCTGTCTTAATTTTACTAATAAAGTAGTCTAAATAGGTTAAAACTCTAAAATAAAGAGTTTAGAAGTTTTTGTGAGTTTAAAAAGATTAGAAATTATCTGTGAAAACTGGTTAAATAAGCTGATCTAAAGAGTTTAGTAAGTTTATCTCTCTTAAATATACTAATAAATTAGTCTAAATAGGTTAAAACTCTAAAATAAAGAGTTTAGAGCTTTTTGAAAGTTAAAAAAGATTAGAAATTAACTGTGAAAACTGGTTAAATAAGCTGATCTAAAGAGTTTAGTAAGTTTATCTGTCTTAAATATACTAATAAAGTAGTCTAAATAGGTTAAAACTCGAAAATAAAGAGTTTAGAGCTTTTTTAAAATTTAAAAAGATTAGAAATTATCTGTGAAAACTGGTTAAATAAGCTGATCTAAAGAGTTTAGTAAGCTTATCTGTCTTAAATATACTAATAAAGTAGTCTAAATAGGTTAAAACTCTAAAATAAAGAGTTTAGAGCTTTTTGAAAGTTAAAAAAATTAGAAATTAACTGTGAAAACTGGTTAAATAAGCTGATCTAAATAGTTTAGTAAATTTATCTGTCTTAATTTTACTAATAAAGTAGTCTAAATAGCTTAAAACTCTAAAATAAAGAGTTTAGAAGTTTTTGTGAGTTTAAAAAGATTAGAAATTAACTGTGAAAACTGGTTAAATAAGCTGATCTAAAGAGTTTAGTAAGTTTATCTGTCTTAATTATACTAATAAAGTAGTCTAAATAGGTGAAAACTCTAAAATAAAGAGTTTAGAAGTTTTTCAGAGTTTAAAAAGATTAGAAATTAACTGTGAAAACTGGTTAAATAAGCTGATCTAAAGAGTTTAGTAAGTTTATCTCTCTTAAATATACTAATAAAGTAGTTTAAAAAGGTTAAAACTCTAAAATAAAGAGTTTAGAGCTTTTCGAAAGTTAAAAAAGATTAGAAATTAACTGTGAAAACTGGTTAAATAAGCTGATCTAAAGAGTTTAGTAAGTTTATCTGTCTTAAATATACTAATAAAGTAGTCTAAATAGGTTAAAACTTTAAATAAAGAGTTTAGATCTTTTTAAAAGTTAAAAAAGATTAGAAATTAACTGTGAAAGCTGGTTAAATAAGCTGATCTAAAGAGTTTAGTAAGTTTATCTCTCTTAAATATACTAATAAAGTAGTCTAAATAGGTTAAAACTCTAAAATAAAGAGTTTAGAGCTTTTTGAAAGTTTAAAAAGATTAGAAATTAACTGTGAAAACTGGTTAAGTAAGCTGATCTAAAGAGTTTAGTAAGTTTATCTGTCTTAAATATACTAATAAAGTAGTCTAAATAGGTTAAAACTCTAAAATAAAGAGTTAAGTTCTTTTTGAAAATTAAAAAAGATTAGAAATTAACTGTGAAAACTGGTTAAATAAGCTGATCTAAAGAGTTTAGTAAGTTTATCTGTCTTAAATATACTAATAAAGTAGTCTAAATAGGTTAAAACTCTAAAATAAAGAGTTTAGAGCTTTTTGAAAGTTTAAAAAGATTAGAAATTAACTGTGAAAACTGGTTAAATAAGCTGATCTAAACAGTTTAGTAAGTTTATCTCTCTTAAATATACTAATAAAGTAGTCTAAATAGGTTAAAACTCTAAAATAAAGAGTTTAGAGCTTTTTGAAAGTTTAAAAAGATTAGAAATTAACTGTGAAAACTGGTTAAATAAGCTGATCTAAAGAGTTTAGTAAGTTTATCTGTCTTAAATATACTAATAAAGTAGTCTAAATAGGTTAAAACTCTGAAATAAAGAGTTTAGAGCTTTTTGAAAGTTTAAAAAGATTAGAAATTAACTGTGAAAACTGGTTAAATAAGCTGATCTAAAGAGTTTAGTAAGTTTATCTGTCTTATATATACTAATAAAGTAGTCTAAATAGCTTAATACTCTAAAATAAAGAGTTTAGAGCTTTTTGAAAGTTTAAAAAGATTAGAAATTAACCGTGAAAACTGGTTAAATAAGCTGATCTAAAGAGTTTAGTAAGTTTATTTGTCTTAAATATACTAATAAAGTAGTCTAAATAGGTTAAAACTCTAAAATAAAGAGTTTAGAGCTTTTTGAAAGTTAAAAAAGATTAGATATTAACTGTGAAATCTGTTTAAATAAGGTGATCTAAAGAGTTTAGTAAGTTTATCTGTCTTAAATATACTAATAAAGTAGTCTAAATAGGTTAAAACTATAAAATAAAGAGTTTAGAGCTTTTTGAAAGTTAAAAGAGATTAGAAATTAAATGTGAAAACTGGTTAAATAAACTGATCTAAAGAGTTTAGTAAGTTTATCTATCTTAAATATACTAATACAGTAGTCTAAATAGGTTAAAACTCTAAAATAAAGAGTTTAGAGCTTTTTCAAAGTTTAAAAAATTAGAAATTAACCGTGAAAACTGGTTAAATAAGCTGATCTAAAGAGTTTAGTAAGTTTATCTGTCTTAAATATATTAATAAAGTAGTCTAAATAGGTTAAAACTCTAAAATAAAGAGTTTAGAGCTTTTTGAAAGTTTAAAAAGAGTAGAAATTAACTGTGAAAACTGGTTAAATAAGCTGATCTAAAGAGTTTAGTAAGTTTATCTGTCTTAAATATACTAATAAAGTAGTCTAAATAGGTTAAACCTCTAAAATAAAGAGTTTAGAGCTTTTTGAAAGTTTAAAAGATTAGAAATTAACTGTGAAAACTGGTTAAATAAACTGATCTAAAGAGTTTAGTAAGTTTATCTGTCTTAAATATACTAATAAAGTAGTCTAAATAGGTTAAAACTCGAAAATAAAGAGTTTAGAGCTTTTTGAAAGTTTAAAAAGATTAGAAATTAACTGTGAAAACTGGTTAAATAAGCTGATCTAAAGAGTTTAGTAAGTTATCTGTCTTAAATATACTAATAAAGTAGTCTAAATAGGTTAAAACTATAAAATAAAGAGTTTAGAGCTTTTTGAAAGTTTAAAAAGAGTAGAAATTAACTGTGAAAACTGGTTAAATAAGCTGATCTAAAGAGTTTAGTAAGTTTATCTGTCTTAAATATACTAATAAAGTAGTCTAAATAGGTTAAAACTCTAAAATAAAGAGTTTAGAGCTTTTTGAAAGTTTAAAAAGAGTAGAAATTAACGATGAAAACTGGTTAAATAAGCTGATCTAAAGAGTTTAGTAAGTTTATCTGTCTTAAATATACTAATAAAGTAGTCTAAATAGGTTAAAACTCTAAAATAAAGAGTTTAGAGGTTTTTGAAAGTTTAAAAAGATTAGAAATTAACTGTGAAAACTGGTTAAATAAGCTGATCTAAAGAGTTTAGTAAGTTTATCTGTCTTAAATATACTAATAAAGTAGTCTAAATAGGATAAAACTCTAAAATAAAGTGTTAAGTTCTTTTTGAAAGTTAAAAAAGATTAGAAATTAACTGCGAAAACTGGTTAAATAAACTGATCTAAAGAGTTTAGTAAGTTTATCATTCTTAAATACACTAATAAAGTAGTCTAAATATGTTAAAACTCTAAAATAAAGAGTTTAGAGCTTTTTGAAAGTTAAAAAAGATTAGAAATTAACTGAGAAAACTGGTTAAATAAGCTGATCTAAAGAGTTTAGTAAGTTTATCTGTCTTAAATATACTAATAAAGTAGTCTAAATAGGTTAAAACTCTAAAATAAAGAGTTTAGAGCTTTTTGAAAGTTAAAAAAGATTAGAAATTAACTGTGAAAACTGGTTAAATAAGCTGATCTAAAGAGTTTAGTAAGTTTATCTGTCTTAAATATACTAATAAAGTAGTCTAAATAGGTTAAAACTCGAAAATAAAGAGTTTAGAGCTTTTTTAAAATTTAAAAAGATTAGAAATTATCTGTGAAAACTGGTTAAATAAGCTGATCTAAAGGTTTAGTAAGCTTATCTGTCTTAAATATACTAATAAAATAGTCTAAATAGGTTAAAACTCTAAAATAAAGAGTTTAGAGCTTTTTGAAAGTTAAAAAAATTAGAAATTAACTGTGAAAACTGGTTAAATAAGCTGATCTAAACAGTTTAGTAAATTTATCTGTCTTAATTTTACTAATAAAGTAGTCTAAATAGGTTAAAACTCTAAAATAAAGAGTTTAGAAGTTTTTGTGAGTTTAAAAAGATTAGAAATTAACTGTGAAAACTGGTTAAATAAGCTGATCTAAAGAGTTTAGTAAGTTTATCTGTCTTAATTATACTAATAAAGTAGTCTAAATAGGTGAAAACTCTAAAATAAAGAGTTTAGAAGTTTTTCAGAGTTTAAAAAGATTAGAAATTAACTGTGAAAACTGGTTAAATAAGCTGATCTAAAGAGTTTAGTAAGTTTATCTGTCTTAAATATACTAATAAAGTAGTTTAAAAAGGTTAAAACTCTAAAATAAAGAGTTTAGAGCTTTTCGAAAGTTAAAAAAGATTAGAAATTAACTGTGATAACTGGTTAAATAAGCTGATCTAAAGAGTTTAGTAAGTTTATCTGTCTTAAATATACTAATAAAGTAGTCTAAATAGGTTAAAACTTTAAATAAAGAGTTTAGATCTTTTTAAAAGTTAAAAAAGATTAGAAATTAACTGTGAAAGCTGGTTAAATAAGCTGATCTAAAGAGTTTAGTAAGTTTATCTCTCTTAAATATACTAATACAGTAGTCTAAATAGGTTAAAACTCTAAAATAAAGAGTTTAGAGCTTTTTGAAAGTTTAAAAAGATTAGAAATTAACTGTGAAAACTGGTTAAGTAAGCTGATCTAAAGAGTTTAGTAAGTTTATCTGTCTTAAATATACTAATAAAGTAGTCTAAATAGGTTAAAACTCTAAAATAAAGAGTTAAGTTCTTTTTGAAAGTTAAAAAAGATTAGAAATTAACTGTGAAAACTGGTTAAATAAGCTGATCTAAAGAGTTTAGTAAGTTTATCTGTCTTAAATATACTAATAAAGTAGTCTAAATAGGTTAAAACTCTAAAATAAAGAGTTTAGAGCTTTTTGAAAGTTTAAAAAGATTAGAAATTAACTGTGAAAACTGGTTAAATAAGCTGATCTAAAGAGTTTAGTAAGTTTATCTCTCTTAAATATACTAATAAAGTAGTCTAAATAGGTTAAAACTCTAAAATAAAGAGTTTAGAGCTTTTTGAAAGTTTAAAAAGATTAGAAATTAACTGTGAAAACTGGTTAAATAAGCTGATCTAAAGAGTTTAGTAAGTTTATCTGTCTTAAATATACTAATAAAGTAGTCTAAATAGGTTAAAACTCTGAAATAAAGAGTTTAGAGCTGTTTGAAAGTTTAAAAAGATTAGAAATTAACTGTGAAAACTGGTTAAATAAGCTGATCTAAAGAGTTTAGTAAGTTTATCTGTCTTATATATACTAATAAAGTAGTCTAAATAGCTTAATACTCTAAAATAAAGAGTTTAGAGCTTTTTGAAAGTTTAAAAAGATTAGAAATTAACCGTGAAAACTGGTTAAATAAGCTGATCTAAAGAGTTTAGTAAGTTTATTTGTCTTAAATATACTAATAAAGTAGTCTAAATAGGTTAAAACTCTAAAATAAAGAGTTTAGAGCTTTTTGAAAGTTAAAAAAGATTAGATATTAACTGTGAAATCTGTTTAAATAAGGTGATCTAAAGAGTTTAGTAAGTTTATCTGTCTTAAATATACTAATAAAGTAGTCTAAATAGGTTAAAACTATAAAATAAAGAGTTTAGAGCTTTTTGAAAGTTAAAAGAGATTAGAAATTAAATGTGAAAACTGGTTAAATAAACTTATCTAAAGAGTTTAGTAAGTTTATCTATCTTAAATATACTAATACAGTAGTCTAAATAGGTTAAAACTCTAAAATAAAGAGTTTAGAGCTTTTTGAAAGTTTCAAAAGATTAGAAATTAACCGTGAAAACTGGTTAAATAAGCTGATCTAAAGAGTTTAGTAAGTTTATCTGTCTTAAATATAATAATAAAGTAGTCTAAATAGGTTAAAACTCTAAAATAAAGAGTTTAGAGCTTTTTGAAAGTTTAAAAAGAGTAGAAATTAACTGTGAAAACTGGTTAAATAAGCTGATCTAAAGAGTTTAGTAAGTTTATCTGTCTTAAATATACTAATAAAGTAGTCTAAATAGGTTAAACCTCTAAAATAAAGAGTTTAGAGCTTTTTGAAAGTTTAAAAGATTAGAAATTAACTGTGAAAACTGGTTAAATAAGCTGATCTAAAGAGTTTAGTAAGTTTATCTCTCTTAAATATACTAATAAAGTAGTCTAAATAGGTTAAAACTCTAAAATAAAGAGTTTAGAGCTTTTTGAAAGTTTAAAAAGATTAGAAATTAACTGTGAAAACTGGTTAAATAAGCTGATCTAAAGAGTTTAGTAAGTTATCTGTCTTAAATATACTAATAAAGTAGTCTAAATAGGTTAAAACTATAAAATAAAGAGTTTAGAGCTTTTTGAAAGTTTAAAAAGAGTAGAAATTAACTGTGAAAACTGGTTAAATAAACTGATCTAAAGAGTTTAGTAAGTTTATCTGTCTTAAATATACTAATAAAGTAGTCTAAATAGGTTAAAACTCTAAAATAAAGAGTTTAGAGCTTTTTGAAAGTTTAAAAAGAGTAGAAATTAACGATGAAAACTGGTTAAATAAGCTGATCTAAAGAGTTTAGTAAGTTTATCTGTCTTAAATATACTAATAAAGTAGTCTAAATAGGTTAAAACTCTAAAATAAAGAGTTTAGAGCTTTTTAAAAGTTAAAAAAGATTAGAAATTAACTGTGAAAACTGGTTAAATAAGCTGATCTAAAGAGTTTAGTAAGTTTATCTGTCTTAAATATACTAATAAAGTAGTCTAAATAGGATAAAACTCTAAAATAAAGTGTTAAGTTCTTTTTGAAAGTTAAAAAAGATTAGAAATTAACTGCGAAAACTGGTTAAATAAACTGATCTAAAGAGTTTAGTAAGTTTACCATTCTTAAATACACTAATAAAGTAGTCTAAATATGTTAAAACTCTAAAATAAAGAGTTTAGAGCTTTTTGAAAGTTAAAAAAGATTAGAAATTAACTGAGAAAACTGGTTAAATAAGCTGATCTAAAGAGTTTAGTAAGTTTATCTGTCTTAAATATACTAATAAAGTAGTCTAAATAGGTTAAAACTCTGAAATAAAGAGTTTAGAGCTTTTTGAAAGTTTAAAAAGAGTAGAAATTAACTGTGAAAACTGGTTAAATAAGCTGATCTAAAGAGTTTAGTAAGTTTATCTCTCTTAAATATACTAATAAAGTAGTCTAAATAGGTTAAAACTCTAAAATAAAGAGTTTAGAGCTTTTTGAAAGTTTAAAAAGAGTAGAAATTAAAGATGAAAACTGGTTAAATAAGCTGATCTAAAGAGTTTAGTAAGTTTATCTGTCTTAAATATACTAATAAAGTAGTCTAAATAGGTTAAAACTCTAAAATAAAGAGTTTAGAGCTTTTTGAAAGTTTAAAAAGATTAGAAATTAACTGTGAAAACTGGTTAAATAAGCTGATCTAAAGAGTTTAGTAAGTTTATCTGTCTTAAATATACTAATAAAGTAGTCTAAATAGGTTAAAACTCTAAAATAAAGAGTTTAGAGCTTTTTGAAAGCTTAAAAAGATTAGAAATTAACTGTGAAAACTGGTTAAATAAGCAGATCTCAAGAGTTTAGTAAGTTTATCTGTCTTAAATATACTAATAAAGTAGTCTAAATAGGTTAAAACTCTAAAATAAAGAGTTTAGAGCTTTTTGAAAGTTAAAAAAGATTAGAAATTAACTGTGAAAACTGGTTAAATAAACTGATCTAAAGAGTTTAGTAAGTTTATCTTTCTTAAATATACTAATAAAGTAGTCTAAATAGGTTAAAACTCTAAAATAAAGAGTTTAGAGCTTTTTGAAAGTTAAAAAAGATTAGAAATTAACTGTGAAAACTGGTTAAATAAACTGATCTAAAGAGTTTAGTAAGTTTATCTGTCTTAAATATACTAAGAAAGTAGTCTAAATATGTTAAAACTCTAAAATAAAGAGTTTAGAGCTTTTTGAAAGTTTAAAAAGATTAGAAATTAACTGTGAAAACTGGTTAAATAAGCTGATCTAAAGAGTTTAGTAAGTTTATCTGTCTTAAATATACTAATAAAGTAGTCTAAGTAGGTTAAAACTATAAAATAAAGAGTTTAGAGCTTTTTGAAAGTTTAAAAAGAGTAGAAATTAACTGTGAAAACTGGTTAAATAAGCTGATCTAAAGAGTTTAGTAAGTTTATCTCTCTTAAATATACTAATAAAGTAGTCTAAATAGGTTAAAACTATAAAATAAAGTGTTTAGTGCTTTTTGAAAGCTAAAAAAGATTAGAAATTAACTGTGAAAACTGGTTAAATAAACTGATCTAAAGAGTTTAGTAAGTTTATCATTCTTAAAAATTCAAATAAAGTAGTCTAAATAGGTTAAAACTCTAAAATAAAGAGTTTAGAGCTTTTTTAAAGTTAAAAAAGATTAGAAATTAAGTGTGAAAACTGGTTAAATAAGCTGATCTAAAGAGTTTAGTAAGTTTATCTGTCTTAAATATACTAATAAAGTGGTCTAAATAGCTTAAAAATCTAAAATAAAGAGTTTAGAGCTTTTTGATAGTTAAAAAAGATTAGAAATTAACTGTGAAAACTGGTTAAATAAACAGATCTAAAGAGTTTAGTAAGCTTATCTGTCTTAAATATACTAATAAAGTAGTCTAAATAGGTTAAAACTCTAAAATAAAGAGTTTAGAGGTTTTTGAAAGTTTAAAAAGATTAGAAATTAACTGTGAAAACTGGTTAAATAAGCTGATCTAAAGAGTTTAGTAAGTTTATCTGTCTTAAATATACTAATAAAGTAGTCTAAATAGGTTAAAACTATAAAATGAAGAGTTTAGAGCTTTTTGAAATTTTATAAAAAGTAGAAATTAACTGTGAAAACTGGTTAAATAAGCTGATCTAAAGAGTTTAGTAAGTTTATCTGTCTTAAATATACTAATAAAGTAGTCTAAATAGATTAAAAATCTAAAATAAAGAGTTTAGAGCTTTTTGAAAGTTTAAAAAGAGTAGAAATTAACGATGAAAACTGGTTAAATAAGCTGATCTAAAGAGTTTAGTAAGTTTATCTGTCTTAAATATACTAATAAAGTAGTCTAAATAGGTTAAAACTCTAAAATAAAGAGTTTAGAGGTTTTTGAAAGTTTAAAAATATTAGAAATTAACTGTGAAAACTGGTTAAATAAGCTGATCTAAAGAGTTTAGTAAGTTTATCTCTCTTAAATATACTAATAAAGTAGTCTAAATAGGTTAAAACTCTAAAATAAAGAGTTTAGAGCTTTTTGAAAGTTTAAAAAGATTAGAAATTAACGGTGAAAACTGATTAAATAAGCTGATCTCAAGAGTTTAGTAAGTTTATCTGTCTTAAATATACTAATAAAGTAGTCTAAATAGGTTAAAACTCTAAAATAAAGAGTTTAGAGCTTTTTGAAAGTTTAAAAAGATTAGAAATTAACTGAGAAATCTCGTTAAATAAGCTGATCTAAAGAGTTTAGTAAGTTTATCTCTCTTAAATATAGTAATAAAGTAGTCTAAATAGGTTAAAACTCTAAAATAAAGAGTTTAGAGCTTTTTGAAAGTTAAAAAAGATTAGAAATTAACTGTGAAAACTGGTTAAATAAGCTGATCTAAAGAGTTAATAAGTTTATCTGTCTTAAATATACTAATAAAGTAGTCTAAATAGCTTAAAACTCTAAAATAAAGAGTTTAGAGCTTTTTGAAAGTTTAAAAAGATTAGAAATTAACTGTGAAAACTGGTTAAATAAGCTGATCTAAAGAGTTTAGTAAGTTTATCTCTCTTAAATATACTAATAAAGTAGTCTAAATAGGTTAAAACTCTAAAATAAAGAGTTTAGAGCTTTTTGAAAGTTAAAAAAGATTAGAAATTAATTGTGAAAACTGGTTAAATAAACTGATCTAAAGAGTTTAGTAAGTTTATCTGTCTTAAATATACTAATAAAGTAGTCTAAATAGCTTAAAACTCTAAAATAAAGAGTTTAGAGCTTTTTGAAAGTTAAAAAGATTAGAAATTAACTGTGAAAACTGGTTAAATAAGCTGATCTAAAGAGTTTAGTAAGTTTATCTGTCTTAAATATACTAATAAAGTAGTCTAAATAGGTTAAAACTCTAAAATAAAGAGTTTAGAGCTTTTTGAAAGTTAAAAAAGATTAGAAATTAATTGTGAAAACTGGTTAAATAAACTGATCTAAAGAGTTTAGTAAGTTTATCTGTCTTAAATATACTAATAAAGTAGTCTAAATAGCTTAAAACTCTAAAATAAAGAGTTTAGAGCTTTTTCAAAGTTTAAAAAGATTAGAAATTAACTGTGAAAACTGGTTAAATAAGCTGATCTAAAGAGTTTAGTAAGTTTATCTCTCTTCAATATACTAATAAAGTAGTCTAAATAGGTTAAAACTCTAAAATAAAGAGTTTAGAGCTTTTTGAAAGTTAAAAAAGATTAGAAATTAACTGTGAAAACTGGTTAAATAAGCTGATCTAAAGAGTTTAGTAAGTTTATCTGTCTTAAATATACTAATAAAGTAGTCTAAATAGCTTAAAACTCTAAAATAAAGAGTTTAGAGCGTTTTGAAAGTTAAAATAGATTAGAAATTAACTGTGAAAACTGGTTAAATAAGCTGATCTAAAGAGTTTAGTAAGTTTATCTGTCTTAAATATACTAATAAAGTAGTCTTAAGAGGTTAAAACTATAAAATAAAGTGTTTAGAGCTTTTTGAAAGTTAAAAAAGATTAGAAATTAACTGTGAAAACTGGTTAAATAAACTGATCTAAAGAGTTTAGTAAGTTTATCTGTCTTAAATATACTAATAAAGTAGTCTAAATAGGTTAAAACTCTAAAATAAAGAGTTTAGAGCTTTTTGAAAGTTTAAAAAGATTAGAAATTAACTGTGAAAACTGGTTAAATAAGCTGATCTAAAGAGTTTAGTAAGTTTATCTGTCTTAAATATACTAATAAAGTAGTCTAAATAAGTTAAAACTCTAAAATAAAGAGTTTAGAGCTTTTTGAAAGTTTAAAAAGATTAGAAATTAACTGTGAAAACTGGTTAAATAAGCTGATCTAAAGAGTTTAGTAAGTTTATCTGTCTTAAATATACTAATAAAGTAGTCTAAATAGGTTAAAACTCGAAAATAAAGAGTTTAGAGCTGTTTGAAAGTTAAAAAAGATTAGAAATTAACTGTGAAAACTTGTTAAATAAACTAATCTAAAGAGTTTAGAAAGTTTATCTGTCTTAAGTATACTAATAAAGCAGTCTAAATAAGGTAAAACTCTAAAATAAAGAGTTTAGAGCTTTTTGAAAGTTTAAAAGATCAGAAATTAACTGTGAAAACTGGTTAAATAAGCTGATCTAAAGAGTTTAGTAAGTTTATCTGTCTTAAATATACTAATAAAGTAGTCTAAATAGGTTAAAACTCTAAAATAAAGAGTTTAGAGCTTTTTCAAAGTTTAAAAAGAGTAGAAATTAACTGTGAAAACTGGTTAAATAAGCTGATCTAAAGAGTTTAGTAAGTTTATCTGTCTTAAATATACTAATAAAGTAGTCTAAATAGGTTAAAACTCTAAAATAAAGAGTTTAGAGCTTTTTGAAAGTTTAAAAAGATTAGAAATTAACTGTGAAAACTGGTTCAATAAGCTGATCTAAAGAGTTTAGTAAGTTTATCTCTCTTAAATATACTAATAAAGTAGTCTAAATAGGTTAAAACTCTAAAGTAAAGTGTTTAGAGCTTTTTGAAAGTTAAAAAAGATTAGAAATTAATTGTGAAAACTGGTTAAATAAACTGATCTAAAGAGTTTAGTAAGTTTATCTGTCTTAAATATACTAATAAAGTAGTCTAAATAGGTTAAAACTCTAAAATAAAGAGTTTAGAGCTTTTTGAAAGTTAAAAAAGATTAGAAATTAACTGTGAAAACTGGTTAAATAAGCTGATCTAAAGAGTTTAGTAAGTTTATCTGTCTTAAATATACTAATAAAGTGGTCTAAATAGGTTAAAACTCTAAAATAATGTGTTTAGAGCTTTTTGAAAGCTTACAAAGATTAGAAATTAACTGTGAAAACTGGTTAAATAAGCTGATCTAAACAGTTTAGTAAGTTTATCTCTCTTAAATATACTAATAAAGTAGTCTAAATAGGTTAAAAGTCTAAAATAAAGAGTTTAGAGCTTTTTGAAAGTTAAAAAAGATTAGAAATTAACTGTGAAAACTACTTAAATAAGCTGATCTAAAGAGTTTAGTAAGTTTATCTGTCTTAAATATACTAATAAAGTAGTCTAAATAGGTTAAAACTCTAAAATAAAGAGTTTAGAGCTTTTTGAAAGTTTAAAAAGATTAGAAATTAACTGTGAAAACTGGTTAAATAAGCTGATCTAAAGAGTTTAGTAAGTTTATCTGTCTTAAATATACTAATAAAGTAGTCTAAATAGGTTAAAACTCTAAAATAAAGTGTTTAGAGCTTTTTGAAAGTTCAAAAAGATTAGAAATTAACTGTGAAAACTGGTTAAATAAACTAATCTACAGAGTTTAGAAAGTTTATCTTTCTTAAATATACTAATAAAGTAGTCTAAATAGGTTAAAACTCTAAAATAAAGTGTTTAGAGCTTTTTGAAAGTTTAAAAAGATTAGAAATTAACTGTGAAAACTGGTTAAATAGACTGATCTAAAGAGTTTAGTAAGTTTATCTCTCTTAAATATACTAATAAAGTAGTCTAAATAGGTTAAAACTCTAAAATAAAGAGTTTAGAGCTTTTTGAAAGTTTAAACAGATTAGAAATTAACTGTGAAAACTGGTTAAATAAGCTGATCTAAAGAGTTTAGTAAGTTTATCTCTCTTAAATATACTAATAAAGTAGTCTAAATAGGTTAAAACTCTAAAATAAAGAGTTTAGAGCTTTTTGAAAGTTAAAAAAGATTAGAAATTAACTGTGAAAACTGGTTAAATAAACTAATCTACAGAGTTTAGAAAGTTTATCTGTCTTAAGTATACTAATAAAGTTGTCTAAATAGGTTAAAACTCTAAAATAAAGAGTTTAGAGCTTTTTGAAAGTTAAAAAAGATTAGAAATTAACTGTGAAAACTGGTTAAATAAACTGATCTAAAGAGTTTAGTAAGTTTATCTGTCTTGAATATACTATTAAAGTAGTCTAAATAGGTTAAAACTCTAAAATAAAGAGTTTAGAGCTTTTTGAAAGTTTAAAAAGATTAGAAATTAACTGTGAAAACTGGTTAAATAAGCTGATCTAAAGAGTTTAGTAAGTTTTTCTGTCTTAAATATACTAATAAAGTAGTCTAAATAAGTTAAAACTCGAAAATAAAGAGTTTAGAGCTGTTTGAAAGTTAAAAAAGATTAGAAATTAACTGTGAAAAGTGGTTAAATAAACTAATCTAAAGAGTTTAGAAAGTTTATCTGTCTTAAGTATACTAATAAAGAAGTCTAAATAGGTTAAAACTCTAAAATAAAGAGTTAGAGCTTTTTGAAAGTTTAAAAAGATTAGAAATTAACTGTCAGAACTGGTTAAATAAGCTGATCTAAAGAGTTTAGTAAGTTTATCTGTCTTAAATATACTAATAAAGTAGTCTAAATAGGTTAAAACACTAAAAGAGTTTAGAGCTTTTTCAAAGTTTAAAAGATTAGAAATTAACTGTGAAAACTGGTTAAATAAGCTGATCTAAAGAGTTTAGTAATTTTATCTCTCTTAAATATACTAATAAAGTAGTCTAAATAGGTTAAAACTCTAAAATAAAGAGTTTAGAGCTTTTTGAAAGTTTAAAAAGATTAGAAATTAACTGTGAAAACTGGTTAAATAAGCTGATCTAAAGAGTTTAGTAAGTTTATCTCTCTTAAATATACTAATAAAGTAGTCTAAATAGGTTAAAACTCTAAAGTAAAGTGTTTAGAGCTTTTTGAAAGTTAAAAAAGATTATAAATTAATTGTGAAAACTGGTTAAATAAACTGATCTAAAGAGTTTAGTAAGTTTATCTGTCTTAAATATACTAATAAAGTAGTCTAAATAGGTTAAAACTCTAAAATAAAGAGTTTAGAGCTTTTTGAAAGTTTAAAAAGATTAGAAATTAACTGTGAAAACTGGTTAAATAAGCTGATCTAAAGAGTTTAGTAAGTTTATCTGTCTTAAATATACTAATAAAGTGGTCTAAATAGGTTAAAACTCTAAAATAAAGTGTTTAGAGCTTTTTGAAAGTTTAAAAAGATTAGAAATTAACTGTGAAAACTGGTTAAATAAGCTGATCTAAAGAGTTTAGTAAGTTTATCTCTCTTAAATATACTAATAAAGTAGTCTAAATAGGTTAAAACTCGAAAATAAAGAGTTTAGAGCTTTTTGAAAGTTAAAAAAGATTAGAAATTAACTGTGAAAAGTGGTTAAATAAGCTGATCTAAAGAGTTTAGTAAGTTTATCTGTCTTAAATATACTAATAAAGTAGTCTAAATAGGTTAAAACTCTAAAATAAAGAGTTTAGAGCTTTTTGAAAGTTAAAAAAGATTAGAAATTATCTGTGAAAACTAGTTAAATAAGCTTATCTAAAGAGTCTAGTAAGTTTATCTGTCTTAAATATACTAATAAAGTAGTCTAAATAGGTTAAAAGTCTAAAATAAAGAGTTTAGAGCTTTTTGAAAGTTTAAAAAGATTAGAAATTAACTGTGAAAACTGGTTAAATAAGCTGATCTAAAGAGTTCAGTAAGTTTATCTCTCTTAAATATACTAATAAAGTAGTCTAAATAGGTTAAAACTCTAAAATAAAGAGTTTAGAGCTTTTTGAAAGTTAAAAAAGATTAGAAATTAACTGTGAAAACTGGTTAAATAAGCTGATCTAAAGAGTTTAGTAAGTTTATCTGTCTTAAATATACTAATAAAGTAGTCTAAATAGGTTAAAACGCTAAGATAAAGTGTTTAGAACTTTTTGAAAGTTAAAAATGATTAGAAATTAACTGTGAAATCTGGTTAAATAAACTGATCTAAAGAGTTTAGTAAGTTGATCTTTCTAAAATATACTAATAAAGTAGTCTAAATAGGTTAAAACTCTAAAATAAAGAGTTTAGAGCTTTTTGAAAGTTAAAAAAGAATAGAAATTAACTGTGAAAACTGGTTAAATAAGCTGATCTAAAGAGTTTAGTAAGTTTATCTGTCTTAAATATACTAATAAAGTATTCTAAATAGGTTAAAACTATAAAATAAAGTGTTTAGAGCTTTTTGAAAGTTTAAAAAGATTAGAAATTAACTGTGAAACCTGGTTAAACAGACTGATCTAAAGAGTTTAGTAAGTTTATCTGTCTTAAATATACTAATAAAGTGGTCTAAATAGGTTAAAACTCTAAAATAAAGTGTTTAGAGCTTTTTGAAAGTTTAAAAAGATTAGAAATTAACTGTGAAAACTGGTTAAATAAACTGATCTAAAGAGTTTAGCAAGTTTATCTGTCTTAAATATACTAATAAAGTAGTCTAAATAGGTTAAAACTCGAAAATAAAGAGTTTAGAGCTTTTTGAAAGTTAAAAAAGATTAGAAATTAACTGTGAAAACTGGTTAAATAAACTGATCTAAAGAGTTTAGTAAGTTTATCTGTCTTAAATATACTAATAAAGTAGTCTAAATAGGTTAAAACTCTAAAATAAAGAGTTTAGAGCTTTTTGAAAGTTAAAAAAGATTAGAAATTAACTGTGAAAACTAGTTAAATAAGCTGATCTAAAGAGTTTAGTAAGTTTATCTGTCTTAAATATACTAATAAAGTAGTCTAAATAGGTTAAAACGCTAAAATAAAGAGTTTAGAGCTTTTTGAAAGTTTAAAAAGATTAGAAATTAACTGTGAAAACTGGTTAAATAAGCTGATCTAAAGAGTTCAGTAAGTTTATCTCTCTTAAATACACTAATAAAGTAGTCTAAATAGGTTAAAACTCTAAAATAAAGAGTTTAGAGCTTTTTGAAAGTTAAAAAAGATTAGAAATTAACTGTGAAAACTGGTTAAATAAGCTGATCTAAAGAGTTTAGTAAGTTTATCTGTCTTAAATATACTAATAAAGTAGTCTAAATAGGTTAAAACTCTAAGATAAAGTGTTTAGAGCTTTTTGAAAGTTAAAAAAGATTAGAAATTAACTGTGAAATCTGGTTAAATAAGCTGATCTAAAGAGTTTAGTAAGTTCATCTTTCTTAAATATACTAATAAAGTAGTCTAAATAGGTTAAAACTCTAAAATAAAGAGTTTAGAGCTTTTTGAAAGTTAAAAAAATTAGAAATTAACTGTGAAAACTGGTTAAATAAGCTGATCTAAAGAGTTTAGTAAGTTTATTTGTCTCAAATATACTAATAAAGTAGTCTAAATAGGTTAAAACTATAAAATAAAGTGTTTAGAGCTTTTTGAAAGTTTAAAAAGATTAGAAATTAACTGTGAAACCTGGTTAAACAGACTGATCTAAAGAGTTTAGTAAGTTTATCTCTCTTAAATATACTAATAAAGTAGTCTAAATAGGTTAAAACTCTAAAATAAAGAGTTTAGAGCTTTTTGAAAGTTAAAAAAGATTAGAAATTAACTGTGAAAACTGGTTAAATAAGCTGATCTAAAGAGTTTAGTAAGTTTATCTGTCTTAAATATACTAATAAAGTAGTCTAAATAGGTTAAAACTCTAAAATAAAGAGTTTAGAGCTTTTTGAAAGTTAAAAAAGATTAGAAATTAACTGTGAAAACTGGTTAAATAAACTAATCTACAGAGTTTAGAAAGTTTATCTGTCTTAAGTATACTAATAAAGTTGTCTAAATAGGTTAAAACTGTAAAATAAAGAGTTTAGAGCTTTTTGAAAGTTAAAAAAGATTAGAAATTAACTGTGAAAACTGGTTAAATAAGCTGATCTAAAGAGTTTAGTAAGTTTATCTGTCTTAAATATACTAATAAAGTAGTCTAAATAGGTTAAAACTCTAAAATAAATAGTTTAGAGCTTTTTGAAGTTAAAAAAGATTAAAAATTAAGTGTGAAAACTGGTTAAATAAGCTGATCTAAAGAGTTTAGTAAGTTTATCTGTCTTAAATATACTAATAAAGTAGCCTAAATATGTTAAAACTCTAAAATAAAGAGTTTAGAGCTTTTTTAAACTTTAAAAAGATTAGAAATTAACTGTGAAAACTGGTTAAATAAGCTGATCTAAAGAGTTTAGTAAGTTTATCATTCTTAAATATACTAATAAAGTAGTCTAAATAGGTTAAAACTCTAAAATAAAGTGTTTAGAGCTTTTTGAAAGTTAAAAAAGATTAAAATTAATTGTGAAAACTGCTTAAATAAACTGATCTAAAGATTTAGTAAGTTTATCTGTCTTAAATATAGTAATAAAGTAGTCTAAATAGCTTAAAACTCTAAAATAAAGAGTTTAGAGCTTTTTGAAAGTTTAAAAAGATTAGAAATTAACTGTGAAAACTGGTTAAATAAGCTGATCTAAAGAGTTTAGTAAGTTTATCTGTCTTAAATATACTAATAAAGTAGTCTAAATAGGTTAAAACGATAAAATAAAGAGTTTAGAGCTTTTTGAAAGTTTAAAAAGATTAGAAATTAACTGTGAAAACTGGTTAAATAAACTAATCTATAGAGTTTAGAAAGTTTATCTGTCTTAAGTATACTAATAAAGTTGTCTAAATAGGTTAAAACTCTAAAATAAAGAGTTTAGAGCTTTTTGAAAGTTAAAAAAGATTAGAAATTAACTGTGAAAACTGGTTAAATAAGCTGATCTAAAGAGTTTAGTAAATTTATCTGTCTTAAATATACTAATAAAGTAGTCTAAATAGGTTAAAACTCTAAAATAAATAGTTTAGAGCTTTTTGAAAGTTAACAAAGATTAGAAATTAACTGTGAAAACTGGTTAAATAAGCTGATCTAAAGAGTTTAGTAAGTTTATCTCTCTTAAATATACTAATAAAGTAGTCTAAATAGGTTAAAACTCTAAAATAAAGTGTTTGGAGCTTTTTGAAAGTTTAAAAAGATTAGAAATTAACTGTGAAAACTGGGTAAATAAGCTGATCTAAAGAGTTTAGTAAGTTTATCTGTCTTAAATATACTAATAAAGTAGTCTAAATAGGTTAAAACTCTAAAATAAAGTGTTTAGAGCTTTTTGAAAGTTTAAAAATATTAGAAATTAACTGTGAAACCTGGTTAAACAGACTGATCTAAAGAGTTTAGTAAGTTTATCTCTCTTAAATATACTAATAAAGTAGTCTAAATAGGTTAAAACTCTAAAATAAAGAGTTTAGAGCTTTTTGAAAGTTAAAAAAATTAGAAATTAACTGTGAAAACTGGTTAAATAAGCTGATCTAAAGAGTTTAGTAAGTTTATTTGTCTCAAATATACTAATAAAGTAGTCTAAATAGGTTAAAACTATAAAATAAAGTGTTTAGAGCTTTTTGAAAGTTTAAAAAGATTAGAAATTAACTGTGAAACCTAGTTAAACAGACTGATCTAAAGAGTTTAGTAAGTTTATCTCTCTTAAATATACTAATAAAGTAGTCTAAATAGGTTAAAACTCTAAAATAAAGAGTTTAGAGCTTTTTGAAAGTTAAAAAAGATTAGAAATTAACTGTGAAAACTGGTTAAATAAGCTGATCTAAAGAGTTTAGTAAGTTTATCTGTCTTAAATATACTAATAAAGTAGTCTAAATAGGTTAAAACTCTAAAATAAAGAGTTTAGAGCTTTTTGAAAGTTAAAAAAGATTAGAAATTAACTGTGAAAACTGGTTAAATAAACTAATCTACAGAGTTTAGAAAGTTTATCTGTCTTAAGTATACTAATAAAGTTGTCTAAATAGGTTAAAACTGTAAAATAAAGAGTTTAGAGCTTTTTCAAAGTTAAAAAAGATTAGAAATTAACTGTGAAAACTGGTTAAATAAGCTGATCTAAAGAGTTTAGTAAGTTTATCTGTCTTAAATATACTAATAAAGTAGTCTAAATAGGTTAAAACTCTAAAATAAATAGTTTAGAGCTTTTTGAAGTTAAAAAAGATTAGAAATTAAGTGTGAAAACTGGTTAAATAAGCTGATCTAAAGAGTTTAGTAAGTTTATCTGTCTTAAATATACTAATAAAGTAGCCTAAATATGTTAAAACTCTAAAATAAAGAGTTTAGAGCTTTTTTAAACTTTAAAAAGATTAGAAATTAAGTGTGAAAACTGGTTAAATAAGCTGATCTAAAGAGTTTAGTAAGTTTATCATTCTTAAATATACTAATAAAATAGTCTAAATAGGTTAAAACTCTAAAATAAAGTGTTTAGAGCTTTTTGAAAGTTAAAAAAGATTAAAATTAATTGTGAAAACTGCTTAAATAAACTGATCTAAAGAGTTTAGTAAGTTTATCTGTCTTAAATATAGTAATAAAGTAGTCTAAATAGCTTAAAACTCTAAAATAAAGAGTTTAGAGCTTTTTGAAAGTTTAAAAAGATTAGAAATTAACTGTGAAAACTGGTTAAATAAGCTGATCTAAAGAGTTTAGTAAGTTTATCTGTCTTAAATATACTAATAAAGTAGTCTAAATAGGTTAAAACGATAAAATAAAGAGTTTAGAGCTTTTTGAAAGTTTAAAAAGATTAGAAATTAACTGTGAAAACTGGTTAAATAAACTAATCTATAGAGTTTAGAAAGTTTATCTGTCTTAAGTATACTAATAAAGTTGTCTAAATAGGTTAAAACTCTAAAATAAAGAGTTTAGAGCTTTTTGAAAGTTAAAAAAGATTAGAAATTAACTGTGAAAACTGGTTAAATAAGCTGATCTAAAGAGTTTAGTAAATTTATCTGTCTTAAATATACTAATAAAGTAGTCTAAATAGGTTAAAACTCTAAAATAAATAGTTTAGAGCTTTTTGAAAGTTAACAAAGATTAGAAATTAACTGTGAAAACTGGTTAAATAAGCTGATCTAAAGAGTTTAGTAAGTTTATCTCTCTTAAATATACTAATAAAGTAGTCTAAATAGGTTAAAACTCTAAAATAAAGTGTTTGGAGCTTTTTGAAAGTTTAAAAAGATTAGAAATTAACTGTGAAAACTGGGTAAATAAGCTGATCTAAAGAGTTTAGTAAGTTTATCTGTCTTAAATATACTAATAAAGTAGTCTAAATAGGTTAAAACTCTAAAATAAAGTGTTTAGAGCTTTTTGAAAGTTAAAGAAGATTAAAATTAATTGTGAAAACTGGTTAAATAAACTGATCTAAAGATTTAGTAAGTTTATCTGTCTTAAATATAGTAATAAAGTAGTCTAAATAGCTTAAAACTCTAAAATAAAGAGTTTAGAGCTTTTTGAAAGTTTAAAAAGATTAGAAATTAACTGTGAAAACTGGTTAAATAAGCTGATCTAAAGAGTTTAGTAAGTTTATCATTCTTAAATATACTAATAAAGTAGTCTAAATAGGTTAAAACTTTAAAATAAAGTGTTTAAAGCTTTTTGAAAGTTAAAAAAGATTAAAATTAATTGTCAAAACTGGTTAAATAAACTGATCTAAAGAGTTTAGTAAGTTTATCTGTCTTAAATATAGTAATAAAGTAGTCTAAATAGCTTAAAACTCTAAAATAAAGTGTTTAGAGCTTTTTGAAAGTTTAAAAAGATTAGAAATTAACTGTGAAAACTGGGTAAATAAGCTGATCTAAAGAGTTTAGTAAGTTTATCTGTCTTAAATATACTAATAAAGTGGTCTAAATAGGTTAAAACGCTAAAATAAAGAGTTTAGAGCTTTTTGAAAGTTTAAAAAGATTAGAAATTAATTGTGAAAACTGGTTAAATAAGCTGATCTAAAGAGTTTAGTAAGTTTATCTCTGTTAAATATACTAATAAAGTAGTCTAAATAGGTTAAAACTCTAAAATAAAGAGTTTAGAGCTTTTTGAAAGTTAAAAGAGATTAGAAATTAACTGTGAAAACTGGTTAAATAAGCTGATCTAAAGAGTTTAGTAAGTTTATCTGTCTTAAATATACTAATAAAGTAGTCTAAATAGGTTAAAACTCTAAAAAAAGAGTTTAGAGCTTTTTGAAAGTTAAAAAAGATTAGAAATTAACTGTGAAATCTGGTTAAATAAGCTGATCTAAAGAGTTTAGTAAGTTTATCTGTCTTAAATATACTAATAAAGTAGTCTAAATAGGTTAAAACTCTAAAATAAAGAGTTTAGAGCTTTTTGAAAGTTAAAAAAGATTAGAAATTAACTGTGAAAACTAGTTAAATAAGCTGATCTAAAGAGTTTAGTAAGTTTATCTGTCTTAAATATACTAATAAAGTAGTCTAAATAGGTTAAAACTCGAAAATAAAGTGTTTAGAGCTTTTTGAAAGTTAAAAAAGATTAGAAATTAACTGTGAAAACTGGGTAAATAAGCTGATCTAAAGAGTTTAGTAAGTTTATCTGTCTTAAATATACTAATAAAGTAGTCTAAATAGGTTAAAACGATAAAATAAAGAGTTTAGAGCTTTTTGAAAGTTTAAAAAGATTAGAAATTAACTGTGAATCCTGGTTAAATAAACTAATCTACAGAGTTTAGAAAGTTTATCTGTCTTAAGTATACTAATAAATTTGTCTAAATAGGTTAAAACTCTAAAATAAAGAGTTTAGAGCTTTTTGAAAGTTTAAAAAGATTAGAAATTAACTGTGAAAACTGGTTAAATAAGCTGATCTAAAGAGTTTAGTAAATTTATCTGTCTTAAATATACTAATAAAGTAGTCTAAATAGGTTAAAACTCTAAAATAAATAGTTTAGAGCTTTTTGAAAGTTAACAAAGATTAGAAATTAACTGTGAAAACTGGTTAAATAAGCTGATCTAAAGAGTTTAGTAAGTTTATCTCTCTTAAATAAACTAATAAAGTAGTCTAAATAGGTTAAAACTCTAAAATAAAGTGTTTGGAGCTTTTTGAAAGTTTAAAAAGATTAGAAATTAACTGTGAAAACTGGTTAAATAAGCTGATCTAAAGAGTTTAGTAAGTTTATCTGTCTTAAATATACTAATAAAGTAGTCTAAATAGGTTAAAACTCTAAAATAAAGAGTTTAGAGCTTTTTGAAAGTTTAAAAAGATTAGAAATTAAGTGTGAAAACTGGTTAAATAAGCTGATCTAAAAAGTTTAGTAAGTTTATCTGTCTTAAATATACTAATAAAGTAGTCTAAATATGTTAAAACTCTAAAATAAAGAGTTTAGAGCTTTTTTAAACTTTAAAAAGATTAGAAATTAACTGTGAAAACTGGTTAAATAAGCTGATCTAAAGAGTTTAGTAAGTTTATCATTCTTAAATATACTAATAAAGTAGTCTAAATAGGTTAAAACTTTAAAATAAAGTGTTTAGAGCTTTTTGAAAGTTAAAAAAGATTAAAATTAATTGTGAAAACTGGTTAAATAAACTGATCTAAAGAGTTTAGTAAGTTTATCTGTCTTAAATATAGTAATAAAGTAGTCTAAATAGCTTAAAACTCTAAAATAAAGTGTTTAGAGCTTTTTGAAATTTAAAAAAGATTAGAAATTAACTGTGAAAACTGGGTAAATAAGCTGATCTAAAGAGTTTAGTAAGTTTATCTGTCTTAAATATACTAATAAAGTAGTCTAAATAGGTTAAAACGCTAAAATAAAGAGTTTAGAGCTTTTTGAAAGTTTAAAAAGATTAGAAATTAACAGCGAAAACTGGTTAAATAAGCTGATCCAAAGAGTTTAGTAAGTTTATCTGTCTTAAATATACTAATAAAGTAGTCTAAATAGGTTAAAACTCTAAAATAAAGAGTTTAGAGCTTTTTGAAAGTTAAAAGAGATTAGAAATTAACTGTGAAAACTGGTTAAATAAGCTGATCTAAAGAGTTTAGTAAGTTTATCTGTCTTAAATATACTAATAAAGTAGTCTAAATAGGTTAAAACTCTAAAAAAAAGAGTTTAGAGCTTTTTGAAAGTTAAAAAAGATTAGAAATTAACTGTGAAATCTGGTTAAATAAGCTGATCTAAAGAGTTTAGTAAGTTTATCTGTCTTAAATATACTAATAAAGTAGTCTAAATAGGTTAAAACTCTAAAATAAAGAGTTTAGAGCTTTTTGAAAGTTAAAAAAGATTAGAAATTAACTGTGAAAACTGGTTAAATAAGCTGATCTAAAGAGTTTAGTAAGTTTATCTGTCTTAAATATACTAATAAAGTAGTCTAAATAGGTTAAAACTCTAAAATAAAGTGTTTAGAGCTTTTTCAAAGTTAAAAACGATTAGAAATTAACTGTGAAAACTGGTTAAATAAGCTGATCTAAAGAGTTTAGTAAGTTTATCTCTCTTAAATATACTAATAAAGTAGTCTAAATAATTTAAAAGTCTAAAATAA
The DNA here is from genome assembly GCA_963693285.1 of Xestospongia muta. Lineage (NCBI taxonomy): Eukaryota > Metazoa > Porifera > Demospongiae > Haplosclerida > Petrosiidae > Xestospongia > Xestospongia muta. Next base: position 1,919,595 of record OY848927.1, read on the forward strand.
AGGTTTTTGATTTTTTTTAAAGTTTAAAAACATTAGAAATTAACTGTGAAAACTGGTTAAATAAGCTGATCTAAAGAGTTTAGTAAGTTTATCTATCTTAAGTATACTTATAAAGTAGTCTAAATAGGTTAAAACTCTAAAATAAAGAGTTTAGAGCTTTTTGAAAGTTAAAAAAGATTAGAAATTAACTGTGAAAACTGGTTAAATAAGCTGATCTAAACAGTTTAGTAAGTTTATCTCTCTTAAATATACTAATAAAGTAGTCTAAACAGGTTAAAACTCTAAAATAAAGTGTTTAGAGCTTTTTGAAAGTTAAAAAAGATTAGAAATTAACTGTGAAAACTGGTTAAATAAGCTGATCTAAAGAGTTTAGAAAGTTTATCTATCTTAAATATTCCAATAAAGTAGTCTGAATAGGTTAAAACTCTAAAATAAAGAGTTTGAGCTTTTTGAAAGTTAAAAAAGATTAGAAATTAACTGTGAAAAGTGGTTAAATAAGCTGATCTAAAGAGTTTAGTAAGTTTATCTGTCTTAAATATACTAATAAAGTAGTCTAAATAGGTTAAAACTCTAAAATAAAGTGTTTAGAGCTTTTTGAATGTTAAAAAAGATTAGAAATTAACTGTGAAAACTGGTTAAATAAACTGAACTAAAGAGTTTACAGAGTTTATCTGTGTTAAATATACTAATAAAGTAGTCTAAATAGGTTAAAACTATAAAATAAAGAGTTTAGAGCTTTTTGAAAGTTAAAAAAGATTAGAAATTAACTGTGAAAACTGGTTAAATAAACTGATCTAAAGAGTTTAGTAAGTTTATCTGTCTTAAATATACTAATAAAGTAGTCTAAATAGCTTAAAACTCTAAAATAAAGAGTTTAGAGCTTTTTGAAAGTTTAAAAAGATTAGAAATTAACTGTGAAAACTGGGTAAATAAGCTGATCTAAAGAGTTTAGTAAGTTTATCTGTCTTAAATATACTAATAAAGTAGTCTAAATAATTTAAAAGTCTAAAATAAAGTTTTTAGATTTTTTTAAAGTTTAAAAACATTAGAAATTAACTGTGAAAACTGGTTAAATAAGCTGATCTAAAGAGTTTAGTAAGTTGATCTGTCTTAAATATACTAATAAAGTAGTCTAAATAGGTTAAAACTCTAAAATAAAGAGTTTAGAGCTTTTTGAAAGTTAAAAAAGATTAGAAATTAACTGTGAAAACTGTTTAAATAAACTTATATAAAGAGTTTAGTAAGTTTATCTATCTTATGTATACTAATAAAGTAGTCTAAATAGGTTAAAACTCTAAAATAAAGTGTTTAGAGCTTTTTCAAAGTTAAAAAAGATTAGAAATTAACTGTGAAATCTGGTTAAATAAGCTGATCTAAAGAGTTTAGTAAGTTTATCTATCTTAAATATTCTAATAAAGTAGTCTAAATAAGTTAAAACTCTAAAATAAAGAGTTTGAGCTTTTTGAAAGTTAAAAAAGATTAGAAATTAACTGTGAAAACTGGTTAAATAAGCTGATCTAAAGAGTTTAGTAAGTTTATCTCTCTTAAATATACTAATAAAGTAGTCTAAATAGGTTAAAACTCTAAAATAAAGTGTTTAGAGCTTTTTGAATGTAAAAAAAGATTAGAAATTAACTGTGAAAACTGGTTAAATAAACTGATCTAAAGAGTTTAGTAAGTTTATCTGTGTTAAATATACTAATAAAGTTGTCTAAATAGGTTAAAACTATAAAATAAAGTCTTTAGAGCTTTTTGAAAGTTAAAAAAGATTAGAAATTAACTGTGAAAACTGGTTAAATAACATGATCTAAAGAGTTTAGTAAGTTTATCTCTCTTAAAGATACTAATAAAGTAGTCTAAATAGGTTAAAACTCGAAAATAAAGAGTTTAGAGCTTTTTGAAAGTTTAAAAAGATTAGAAATTAACTGTGAAAACTGGTTAAATAAACTGATCTAAAGAGTTTAGTAAGTTTATCTGTCTTAAATATACTAATAAAGTAGTCTAAATAGGTTAAAACTCTAAAATAAAGTGTTTAGAGCTTTTTGAAAGTTAAAAAAGATTAGAAATTAACTGTGAAAACTGGTTAAATAAACTGATCTAAAGAGTTTAGTAAGTTTATCTGTCTTAAATATACTAATAAAGTAGTCTAAATAGGTTAAAACTCGAAAATAAAGAGTTTAGAGCTTTTTGAAAGTTAAAAAAGATTAGAAATTAACTGTGAAAACTGGTTAAATAAGCTGATCTAAAGAGTTTAGTAAGTTTATCTGTCTTAAATATACTAATAAAGTAGTCTAAATAGGTTAAAACTCTAAAATAAAGTGTTTAGAGCTTTTTGAAAGTTAAAAAAGATTAGAAATTAACTGTGAAAACTGGTTAAATAAACTGATCTAAAGAGTTTAGTAAGTTTATCTGTCTTAAATATACTAATAAAGTAGTCCAAATAGGTTAAAACTCTAAAATAAAGAGTTTAGAGCTTTTTTAAAGTTAAAAAAGATTAGAAATTAACTGTGAAATCTGGTTAAATAAACTGATCTAAAGAGTTTAGTAAGTTTATCTGTCTTAAATATACTAATAAAGTAGTCTAAATAGGTTAAAACTCTAAAATAAAGTGTTTAGAGCTTTTTGAAAGTTTAAAGAGATTAGAAATTAAGTGTGAAAACTGGTTAAATAAGCTGATCTAAAGAGTTTAGTAAGTTTATCTGTCTTAAATATACTAATAAAGTAGTCTAAATAGGTTAAAACTCTAAAATAAAGAGTTTAGAGCTTCTTGAAAGTTAAAAAAGATTAGAAATTAACTGTGAAAACTGGTTAAATAAGCTGATCTAAAGAGTTTAGTAAGTTTATCTGTCTTAAATATACTAATAAAGTAGTCTAAATAGGTTAAAACTCTAAAATAAAGAGTTTAGAGCTTTTTCAAAGTTAAAAAGATTAGAAATTAACTGTGAAAACTGGTTAAATAAGCTGATCTAAAGAGTTTAGTAAGTTTATCTGTCTTAAATATACTAATAAAGTAGTCTAAATAGGTTAAAACTCCAAAATAAAGTGTTTAGAGTGTTTTGAAAGTTAAAAAAGATTAGAAATTAACTGTGAAAACTGGTTAAATAAGCTGATCTAAAGAGTTTAGTTAGTTTATCTGTCTTAAATATACTAATAAAGTAGTCTAAATAGGTTAAAACTCTAAAATAAAGAGTTTAGACCTTTTTGAAAGTTAAAAAAGATTAGAAATTAACTGTGAAAACTGGTTAAATAAACTGATCTAAATAGTTTAGTAAGTTTATCTGTCTTAAATATACTAATAAAGTAGTCTAAATAGGTTAAAACTCTAAAATAAAGTGTTTAGAGCTTTTTGAAAGTTAATAAAGATTAGAAATTAACTGTGAAAACTGGTTAAATAAACTGATCTAAAGAGTTTAGTAAGTTTATCAATCTTAAATATACTAATAAAGTAGTCCAAATAGGTTAAAACTCTAAAATAAAGAGTTTAGAGCTTTTTTAAAGTTAAAAAAGATTAGAAATTAACTGTAAAAACTGGTTAAATAAGCTGATCTAAAGAGTTTAGTAAGTTTATCTGTCTTAAATATACTAATAAAGTAGTCTAAATAGGTTAAAACTCTAAAATAAAGAGTTTAGATCTTCTTGAAAGTTAAAAAAGATTAGAAATTAACTGTGAAAACTGGTTAAATAAGCTGATCTAAAGAGTTTAGTAAGTTTATCTCTCTTAAATATACTAATAAAGTAGTCTAAATAGGTTAAAACTCTAAAATAAAGAGTTTAGAGCTTTTTCAAAGTTAAAAAGATTAGAAATTAACTGTGAAAACTGGTTAAATAAGCTGATCTAAAGAGTTTAGTAAGTTTATCTGTCTTAAATATACTAATAAAGTAGTCTAAATAGGTTAAAACTCTAAAATAAAGTGTTTAGAGCGTTTTGAAAGTTAAAAAAGATTAGAAATTAACTGTGAAAACTGGTTAAATAAGCTGATCTAAAGAGTTTAGTTAGTTTATCTGTCTTAAATATACTAATAAAGTGGTCTAAATAGGTTAAAACTCTAAAATAAAGAGTTTAGAGCTTTTTGAAAGTTAAAAAAGATTAGAAATTAACTGTGAAAACTGGTTAAATAAGCTGATCTAAAGAGTTTAGTAAGTTTATCTGTCTTAAATATACTAATAAAGTAGTCTAAATAGGTTAAAACTCTAAAATAAAGTGTTTAGAGCTTTTTGAAAGTTAAAAAAGATTAGAAATTAAGTGTGAAAACTGGTTAAATAAACTGATCTAAAGAGTTTAGTAAGTTTCTCGATCTTAAGTATACTAATAAAGTAGTCTAAATAGGTTAAAACTCTAAAATAAAGAGTTTAGAGCTTTTTGAAAGTTAAAAAAGATTAGAAATTAACTGTGAAAACTGGTTAAATAAGCTGATCTAAAGAGTTTAGTAAGTTTATCATTCTTAAATATACTAATAAAGTAGTCAAAATAGGTTAAAACTCTAAAATAAAGTGTTTAGAGCTTTTTGAAAGTTTAAAGAGATTAGAAATTAACTGTGAAAACTGGTTAAATAAGCTGATCTAAAGAGTTTAGTAAGTTTATCTGTCTTAAATATACTAATAAAGTAGTCTAAATAGGTTAAAACTCTAAAATAAAGAGTTTAGAGCTTCTTGAAAGTTATAAAAGATTAGAAATTAATTGTGAAAACTGGTTAAATAAGCTGATCTAAAGAGTTTAGTAAGTTTATCTGTCTTAAATATACTAATAAAGTAGTCTAAATAGGTTAAAACTCTAAAATAAAGAGTTTTAAGCTTTTACAAAGTTAAAAAGATTAGAAATTAACTGTGAAAACTGGTTAAATAAGCTGATCTAAAGAGTTTAGTAAGTTTATCTGTCTTAAATATACTAATAAAGTAGTCTAAATAGGTTAAAACTCTAAAATAAAGTGTTTAGAGCGTTTTGAAAGTTAAAAAAGATTAGAAATTAACTGTGAAAACGGGTTAAATAAGCTGATCTAAAGAGTTTAGTTAGTTTATCTGTCTTAAATATACTAATAAAGTAGTCTAAATAGGTTAAAACTCTAAAATAAAGTGTTTAGACCTTTTTGAAAGTTAAAAAAGATTAGAAATTAACTGTGAAAACTGGTTAAATAAACTGATCTAAAGAGTTTAGTAAGTTTATCTGTCTTAAATATACTAATAAAGTAGTCTAAATAGGTTAAAAGTCTAAAATAAAGTGTTTAGAGTTTTTTGAAAGTTAAAAAAGATTAGAAATTAACTGTGAAAACTGGTTAAATAAACTGATCTAAAGAGTTTAGTAAGTTTATCAATCTTAAATATACTAATAAAGTAGTCCAAATAGGTTAAAACTCTAAAATAAAGAGTTTAGAGCTTTTTTAAAGTTAAAAAAGATTAGAAATTAACTGTGAAAACTGGTTAAATAAGCTGATCTAAAGAGTTTAGTAAGTTTATCTGTCTTAAATATACTAATAAAGTAGTCTAAATAGGTTAAAACTCTAAAATAAAGTGTTTAGAGCTTTTTGAACGTTTAAAAAGATTAGAAATTAACGGTGAAAACTGGTTAAATAAACTGATCTAAAGAGTTTAGTAAGTTTATCTGTCTTAAATATACTAATAAAGTAGTCTAAATAGGTTAAAACTCTAAAATAAAGAGTTTAGAGCTTTTTTAAAGTTAAAAAAGATTAGAAATTAACTGTGAAAACTGGTTAAATAAGCTGATCTAAACAGTTTAGTAAGTTTATCTGTCTTAAATATACTAATAAAGTAGTCTAAATAGGTTAAAACTCTAAAATAAAGTGTTTAGAGCTTTTTGAACGTTTAAAGAGATTAGAAATTAACGGTGAAAACTGGTTAAATAAGCAGATCTCAAGAGTTTAGTAAGTTTATCTGTCTTAAATATACTAATAAAGTAGTCTAAATAGGTTAAAACTCTAAAATAAAGAGTTTAGAGCTTTTTGAATGTTAAAAAAGATTAGAAATTAACTGTGAAAACTGGTTAAATAAACTGATCTAAAGAGTTTAGTAAGTTTATCTGTCTTAAATATACTAATAAAGTAGTCTAAATAGGTTAAAACTCTAAAATAAAGTGTTTAGAGCTTTTTGAAAGTTTAAAGAGATTAGAAATTAACTGTGAAAACTGGCTAAATAAACTGATCTAAAGAGTTTAGTAAGTTTATCTGTCTTAAATATGCTAATAAAGTAGTCTAAATAGGTTAAAACTCTAAAATAAAGAGTTTAGAGCTTTTTGAAAGTTAAAAAAGATTAGAAATTAACTGTGAAAACTGGTTAAATAAGCTGATCTAAAGAGTTTAGTAAGTTTATCTGTCTTAAATATACTAATAAAGTAGTCTAAATAGGTTAAAACTCTAAAATAAAGAGTTTAGAGCTTTTTGAATGTTAAAAAAGATTAGAAATTAACTGTGAAAACTGGTTAAATAAACTGATCTAAAGAGTTTAGTAAGTTTATCTGTCTTAAATATACTAATAAAGTAGTCTAAATAGGTTAAAACTCTAAAATAAAGTGTTTAGAGCTTTTTGAAAGTTTAAAGAGATTAGAAATTAACTGTGAAAACTGGCTAAATAAACTGATGTAAAGAGTTTAGTAAGTTTATCTGTCTTAAATATACTAATAAAGTAGTCTAAATAGGTTAAAACTCTAAAATAAAGAGTTTAGAGCTTTTTGAATGTTAAAAAAGATTAGAAATTAACTGTGAAAACTGGTTAAATAAACTGATCTAAAGAGTTTAGTAAGTTTATCTGTCTTAAATATACTAATAAAGTAGTCTAAATAGGTTAAAACTCTAAAATAAAGTGTTTAGAGCTTTTTGAAAGTTAAAAACGATTAGAAATTAACTGTGAAAACTGGTTAAATAAACTGATCTAAAGAGTTTAGTAAGTTTATCTGTCTTAAATATACTAATAAAGTAGTCTAAATAGGTTAAAACTCTAAAATAAAGAGTTTAGAGCTTTTTTAAACTTTAAAAACATTAGAAATTAACTGTGAAAACTGGTTAAATAAACTGATCTAAAGAGTTTAGTAAGTTTATCTGTCTTAAATATACTAATAAAGTAGTCTAAATAGGTTAAAACTCTAAAATAAAGTGTTTAGAGCTTTTTGAAAGTTTAAAAACGATTAGAAATTAACTGTGAAAACTGGTTAAATAAACTGATCTAAAGAGTTTAGTAAGTTTATCTGTCTTAAATATACTAATAAAGTAGTCTAAATAGGTTAAAACTCTAAAATAAAGAGTTTAGAGCTTTTTGAAAGTTAAAAAAGATTAGAAATTAACTGTGAAAACTGGTTAAATAAGCTGATCTAAAGAGTTTAGTAAGTTTATCTGTCTTAAATATAATAATAAAGTGGTCTAAATAGGTTAAAACTCTAAAATAAAGTGTTTAGAGCTTTTTGAAAGTTTAAAAAGATTAGAAATTAACTGTGAAAACTGGTTAAATAAGCTGATCTAAAGAGTTTAGTAAGTTTATCTGTCTTAAATATACTAATAAAGTAGTCTAAATATGTTAAAACTCTAAAATAAAGAGTTTAGAGCTTTTTTAAACTTTAAAAACATTAGAAATTAACTGTGAAAACTGGTTAAATAAGCTGATCTAAAGAGTTTAGTAAGTTTATCTGTCTTAAATATACTAATAAAGTAGTCTAAATAGGTTAAAACTCTAAAATAAAGAGTTTAGAGCTTTTTGAAAGTTAAAAAAGATCAGAAATTAACCGTGAAAACTGCTTAAATAAACTGATCTAAAGAGTTTAGTAAGTTTATCTATCTTAAGTATACTAATAAAGTAGTCTAAATAGGTTAAAACTCTAAAATAAAGTGTTTAGAGCTTTTTGAAAGTTAAAAAAGATTAGAAATTAACTGTGAAAACTGGTTAAATAAACTGATTTAAAGAGTTTAGTAAGTTTATCTATCTTAAGTATACTAATAAAGTAGTCTAAATAGGTTAAAACTCTAAAATAAAGAGTTTAGAGCTTTTTGAAAGTTAAAAAAGATTAGAAATTAAGTGTGAAAACTGGTTAAATAAGCTGATCTAAAGAGTTTAGTAAGTTTATCTGTCTTAAATATACTAATAAAGTAGTCTAAATAATTTAAAAGTCTAAAATAAAGGTTTTACATTTTTTTTAAAGTTTAAAAACATTAGAAATTAACTGTGAAAACTGGTTAAATAAGCTGATCTAAAGAGTTTAGTAAGTTTATCTGTCTTAAATATACTAATAAAGTAGTCTAAATATGTTAAAACTCTAAAATAAAGAGTTTAGAGCTTTTTGAAAGTTAAAAAAGAATAGAAATTAACTGTGAAAACTGGTTAAATAAACTGATCTAAAGAGTTTAGTAAGTTTATCTATCTTAAGTATACTAATAAAGTAGTCTAAAATAAAGAGTTTAGAGCTTCTTGAAAGTTAAAAAAGATTAGAAATTAACTGTGAAAACTGGTTAAATAAGCTGATCTAAAGAGTTTAGTAAGTTTATCTGTCTTAAATATACTAATAAAGTAGTCTAAATAGGTTAAAACTCTAAAATAAAGTGTTTAGAGCTTTTTGAAAGTTAAAAGAGATTAGAAATTAACTGTGAAAACTGGTTAAATAAGCTGATCTAAAGAGTTTAGTAAGTTTATCTCTCTTAAATATACGAATAAAGTAGTCTAAATAGGTTAAAACTCTAAAATAAAGAGTTTAGAGCTTTTGAAAGTTAAAAAAGATTAGAAATTAACTGTGAAAACTGGTTAAATAAGCTGATCTAAAGAGTTTAGTAAGTTTATCTGTCTTAAATATACTAATAAAGTAGTCTAAATAGGTTACAACTCTAAAATAAAGTGTTTAGAGCTTTTTGAAAGTTAAAAAAATTAGAAATTAACTGTGAAAACTGGTTAAATAAACTGATCTAAAGAGTTTAGTAAGTTTATCTGTCTTAAATATACTGATAAAGTAGTCTAAATAAGTTAAAACTCTAAAATAAAGAGTTTAGAGCTTTTTGAAAGTTTAAAAAGATTAGAAGTTAACTGTGAAAACTGGTTAAATAAGCTGATCTAAAGAGTTTAGCAAGTTTATCTGTCTTAAATATACTAATAAAGTAGTCTAAATAGGTTAAAACTCTAAAATAAAGAGTTTGGAGCTTTTTGAAAGTTTAAAAAGATTAGAAATTAACTGTGAAAACTGGTTAAATAGGCTGATCTAAAGAGTTTAGTAATTTTATCGCTCTTAAATATACTAATAAAGTAGTCTAAATAGGTTAAAACTCGAAAATAAAGAGTTTAGAGCTTTTTGAAAGTTAAAAAAGATTAGAAATTAACTGTGAAAACTGGTTAAATAAGCTGATCTAAAGAGTTTAGTAAGTTTATCTGTCTTAAATATACTAATAAAGTAGTCTAAATAGGTTAAAACTCTAAAATAAAGAGTTTGGAGCTTTTTGAAAGTTTAAAAAGATTAGAAATTAACTCTGAAAACTGGTTAAATAGGCTGATCTAAAGAGTTTAGTAATTTTATCTCTCTTAAATATACTAATAAAGTAGTCTAAATAGGTTAAAACTCGAAAATAAAGAGTTTACAGCTTTTTGAAAGTTAAAAAAGATTAGAAATTAACTGTGAAAACTGGTTAAATAAGCTGATCTAAAGAGTTTAGTAAGTTTATCTGTCTTAAATATACTAATAAAGTAGTCTAAATAGGTTAAAACTCTAAAATAAAGAGTTTAGAGCTTTTTGAAAGTTAAAAAAGATTAGAAATTAACTCTGAAAACTGGTTAAATAGGCTGATCTAAAGAGTTTAGTAAGTTTATCTCTCTAAATATACTAATAAAGTAGTCTAAATAGGTTAAAACTCTAAAATAAAGTGTTTAGAGCTTTTTGAAAGTTAAAAAAGATTAGAAATTAACTGTGAAAACTGGTTAAATAGGCTGATCTAAAGAGTTTAGTAAGTTTATCTGTCTTAAATATACTAATAAAGTAGTCTAAATAGGTTAAAACTCTAAAATAAAGAGTTTAGAGCTTTTTGAAAGTTAAAAAAGATTAGAAATTAACTGTGAAAACTGGTTAAATAAGCTGATCTAAAGAGTTTAGTAAGTTTATCTGTCTTAAATATACTAATAAAGTAGTCTAAATAGGTTAAAACTCTAAAATAAAGAGTTTAGAGCTTTTTGAAAGTTAAAAAAGATTAGAAATTAACTGTGAAAACTGGTTAAATAAACTGATCTAAAGAGTTTAGTAAGTTTATCTGTCTTAAATATACTAATAAAGTAGTCTAAATAAGTTAAAACTCTAAAATAAAGAGTTTAGAGCTTTTTGAAAGTTTAAAAAGATTAGAAGTTAACTGTGAAAACTGGTTAAATAAGCTGATCTAAAGAGTTTAGTAAGTTTATCTGTCTTAAATATACTAATAAAGTAGTCTAAATAGGTTAAAACTCTAAAATAAAGAGTTTGGAGCTTTTTGAAAGTTTAAAAAGATTAGAAATTAACTGTGAAAACTGGTTAAATAGGCTGATCTAAAGAGTTTAATAAGTTTATCTCTCTTAAATATACTAATAAAGTAATCTAAATAGGTTAAAACTCTAAAATAAAGAATTTAGAGCTTTTTGAAAGTTAAAAAAGATTAGAAATTAAGTGTGAAAACTGGTTAAATAAGCTGATCTAAAGAGTTTAGCAAGTTTATCTGTCTTAAATATACTAATAAAGTAGTCTAAATAGGTTAAAACTCTAAAATAAAGTGTTTAGAGCTTTTTGAAAGTTAAAAGAGATTAGAAATTAACTGTGAAAACTGGTTAAATAAGCTGATCTAAAGAGTTTAGTAAGTTTATCTGTCTTAAATATACGAATAAAGTAGTCTAAATAGGTTAAAACTCTAAAATAAAGAGTTTAGAGCTTTTGAAAGTTAAAAAAGATTAGAAATTAACTGTGAAAACTGGTTAAATAAGCTGATCTAAAGAGTTTAGTAAGTTTATCTGTCTTAAATATACTAATAAAGTAGTCTAAATAAGTTAAAACTCTAAAATAAAGAGTTTAGAGCTTTTTGAAAGTTAAAAAAGATTAGAAATTAACTGTGAAAACTGGTTAAATAAGCTGATCTAAAGAGTTTAGTAAGTTTATCTGTCTTAAATATACTAATAAAGTAGTCTAAATAGGTTAAAACTCTAAAATAAAGAGTTTGGAGCTTTTTGAAAGTTTAAAAAGATTAGAAATTAACTCTGAAAACTGGTTAAATAGGCTGATCTAAAGAGTTTAGTAAGTTTATCTGTCTTAAATATACTAATAAAGTAGTCTAAATAGGTTAAAACTCTAAAATAAAGAGTTTAGAGCTTTTTGAAAGTTAAAAAAGATTAGAAATTAACTGTGAAAACTGGTTAAATAAGCTGATCTAAAGAGTTTAGTAAGTTTATCTGTCTTAAATATACTAATAAAGTAGTCTAAATAGGTTACAACTCTAAAATAAAGTGTTTAGAGCTTTTTGAAAGTTAAAAAAATTAGAAATTAACTGTGAAAACTGGTTAAATAAACTGATCTAAAGAGTTTAGTAAGTTTATCTGTCTTAAATATACTGATAAAGTAGTCTAAATAAGTTAAAACTCTAAAATAAAGAGTTTAGAGCTTTTTGAAAGTTTAAAAAGATTAGAAGTTAACTGTGAAAACTGGTTAAATAAGCTGATCTAAAGAGTTTAGCAAGTTTATCTGTCTTAAATATACTAATAAAGTAGTCTAAATAGGTTAAAACTCTAAAATAAAGAGTTTGGAGCTTTTTGAAAGTTTAAAAAGATTAGAAATTAACTCTGAAAACTGGTTAAATAGGCTGATCTAAAGAGTTTAGTAATTTTATCGCTCTTAAATATACTAATAAAGTAGTCTAAATAGGTTAAAACTCGAAAATAAAGAGTTTAGAGCTTTTTGAAAGTTAAAAAAGATTAGAAATTAACTGTGAAAACTGGTTAAATAAGCTGATCTAAAGAGTTTAGTAAGTTTATCTGTCTTAAATATACTAATAAAGTAGTCTAAATAGGTTAAAACTCTAAAATAAAGAGTTTGGAGCTTTTTGAAAGTTTAAAAAGATTAGAAATTAACTCTGAAAACTGGTTAAATAGGCTGATCTAAAGAGTTTAGTAATTTTATCTCTCTTAAATATACTAATAAAGTAGTCTAAATAGGTTAAAACTCGAAAATAAAGAGTTTACAGCTTTTTGAAAGTTAAAAAAGATTAGAAATTAACTGTGAAAACTGGTTAAATAAGCTGATCTAAAGAGTTTAGTAAGTTTATCTGTCTTAAATACACTAATAAAGTAGTCTAAATAGGTTAAAACTCTAAAATAAAGAGTTTAGAGCTTTTTGAAAGTTAAAAAAGATTAGAAATTAACTCTGAAAACTGGTTAAATAGGCTGATCTAAAGAGTTTAGTAAGTTTATCTCTCTTAAATATACTAATAAAGTAGTCTAAATAGGTTAAAACTCTAAAATAAAGTGTTTAGAGCTTTTTGAAAGTTAAAAAAGATTAGAAATTAACTGTGAAAACTGGTTAAATAGGCTGATCTAAAGAGTTTAGTAAGTTTATCTGTCTTAAATATACTAATAAAGTAGTCTAAATAGGTTAAAACTCTAAAATAAAGAGTTTAGAGCTTTTTGAAAGTTAAAAAAGATTAGAAATTAACTGTGAAACTGGTTAAATAAGCTGATCTAAAGAGTTTAGTAAGTTTATCTGTCTTAAATATACTAATAAAGTAGTCTAAATAGGTTAAAACTCTAAAATAAAGAGTTTAGAGCTTTTTGAAAGTTAAAAAAGATTAGAAATTAACTGTGAAAACTGGTTAAATAAACTGATCTAAAGAGTTTAGTAAGTTTATCTGTCTTAAATATACTAATAAAGTAGTCTAAATAAGTTAAAACTCTAAAATAAAGAGTTTAGAGCTTTTTGAAAGTTTAAAAAGATTAGAAGTTAACTGTGAAAACTGGTTAAATAAGCTGATCTAAAGAGTTTAGTAAGTTTATCTGTCTTAAATATACTAATAAAGTAGTCTAAATAGGTTAAAACTCTAAAATAAAGAGTTTGGAGCTTTTTGAAAGTTTAAAAAGATTAGAAATTAACTGTGAAAACTGGTTAAATAGGCTGATCTAAAGAGTTTAATAAGTTTATCTCTCTTAAATATACTAATAAAGTAATCTAAATAGGTTAAAACTCTAAAATAAAGAATTTAGAGCTTTTTGAAAGTTAAAAAAGATTAGAAATTAAGTGTGAAAACTGGTTAAATAAGCTGATCTAAAGAGTTTAGCAAGTTTATCTGTCTTAAATATACTAATAAAGTAGTCTAAATAGGTTAAAACTCTAAAATAAAGAGTTTGGAGCTTTTTGAAAGTTTAAAAAGATTAGAAATTAACTCTGAAAACTGGTTAAATAGGCTGATCTAAAGAGTTTAGTAAGTTTATCTCTCTTAAATATACTAATAAAGTAGTCTAAATAGGTTAAAACTCTAAAATAAAGAGTTTAGAGCTTTTTGAAAGTTAAAAAAGATTAGAAATTAACTGAAAACTGGTTAAATAGGCTGATCTAAAGAGTTTAGTAAGTTTATCTGTCTTAAATATACTAATAAAGTAGTCTAAATAGGTTAAAACTCTAAAATAAAGTGTTTATAGCTTTTTGAAAGTTAAAAAAGATTAGAAATTAACTGTGAAAACTGGTTAAATAGGCTGATCTAAAGAGTTTAGTAAGTTTATCTCTCTTAAATATACTAATAAAGTAGTCTAAATAGGTTAAAACTTTAAAATAAAGAGTTTAGAGCCTTCTAAAAGTTAAAAAAGATTAGAAATTAACTGTGAAAACTGGTTAAATAAGCTGATCTAAAGAGTTTAGTAAGTTTATTTGTCTTAAATATACTAATAAAGTAGTCTAAATAGGTTAAAACTCTAAAATAAAGTGTTTATAGCTTTTTGAAAGTTAAAAAAGATTAGAAATTAACTGTGAAAAGTGGTTAAATAAACTGATCTAAAGAGTTTAGTAAGTTTATCTGTCTTAAATATACTAATAAAGTAGTCTAAATAAGTTAAAACTCTAAAATAAAGAGTTTAGAGCTTTTTGAAAGTTTAAAAAGATTAGAAGTTAACTGTGAAAACTGGTTAAATAAGCTGATCTAAAGAGTTTAGCAAGTTTATCTGTCTTAAATATACTAATAAAGTAGTCTAAATAGGTTAAAACTCTAAAATAAAGAGTTTAGAGCTTTTTGAAAGTTTAAAAAGATTAGAAATTAACTCTGAAAACTGGTTAAATAGGCTGATCTAAAGAGTTTAGTAAGTTTATCTCTCTTAAATATACTAATAAAGTAGTCTAAATAGGTTAAAACTCTAAAATAAAGAGTTTAGAGCTTTTTGAAAGTTAAAAAAGGTTAGAAATTAACTGAAAACTGGTTAAATAGGCTGATCTAAAGATTTTAGTAAGTTTATCTGTCTTAAATATACTAATAAAGTAGTCTAAATAGGTTAAAACTCTAAAATAAAGTGTTTATAGCTTTTTGAAAGTTAAAAAAGATTAGAAATTAACTGTGAAAACTGGTTAAATAGGCTGATCTAAAGAGTTTAGTAAGTTTATCTCACTTAAATATACTAATAAAGTAGTCTAAATAGGTTAAAACTTTAAAATAAAGAGATTAGAGCCTTTTGAAAGTTAAAAAAGATTAGAAATTAACTGTGAAAACTGGTTAAATAAGCTGATCTAAAGAGTTTGGTAAGTTTATTTGTCTTAAATATACTAATAAAGTAGTCTAAATAGGTTAAAACTCTAAAATAAAGTGTTTAGAGCTTTTTGAAAGTTAAAAAAGATTAGAAATTAACTGTGAAAACTGGTTAAATAAACTGATCTAAAGAGTTTAGTAAGTTTATCTGTCTTAAATATACTAATAAAGTAGTCTAAATAAGTTAAAACTCTAAAATAAAGAGTTTAGAGCTTTTTGAAAGTTTAAAAAGATTAGAAGTTAACTGTGAAAACTGGTTAAATAAGCTGATCTAAAGAGTTTAGTAAGTTTATCTGTCTTAAATATACTAATAAAGTAGTCTAAATAAGTTAAAACTCTAAAATAAAGAGTTTAGAGCTTTTTGAAAGTTTAAAAAGATTAGAAGTTAACTGTGAAAACTGGTTAAATAAGCTGATCTAAAGAGTTTAGTAAGTTTATCTGTCTTAAATATACTAATAAAGTAGTCTAAATAGGTTAAAACTCTAAAATAAAGAGTTTGGAGCTTTTTGAAAGTTTAAAAAGATTAGAAATTAACTGTGAAAACTGGTTAAATAGGCTGATCTAAAGAGTTTAGTAAGTTTATCTCTCTTAAATATACTAATAAAGTAATCTAAATAGGTTAAAACTCTAAAATAAAGAATTTAGAGCTTTTTGAAAGTTAAAAAAGATTAGAAATTAAGTGTGAAAACTGGTTAAATAAGCTGATCTAAAGAGTTTAGCAAGTTTATCTGTCTTAAATATACTAATAAAGTAGTCTAAATAGGTTAAAACTCTAAAATAAAGAGTTTGGAGCTTTTTGAAAGTTTAAAAAGATTAGAAATTAACTCTGAAAACTGGTTAAATAGGCTGATCTAAAGAGTTTAGTAAGTTTATCTCTCTAAATATACTAATAAAGTAGTCTAAATAGGTTAAAACTCTAAAATAAAGAGTTTAGACCTTTTTGAAAGTTAAAAAAGATTAGAAATTAACTGAAAACTGGTTAAATAGGCTGATCTAAAGAGTTTAGTAAGTTTATCTGTCTTAAATATACTAATAAAGTAGTCTAAATAGGTTAAAACTCTAAAATAAAGTGTTTATAGCTTTTTGAAAGTTTAAAAAGATTAGAAATTAACTCTGAAAACTGGTTAAATAGGCTGATCTAAAGAGTTTAGTAAGTTTATCTCTCTTAAATATACTAATAAAGTAGTCTAAATAGGTTAAAACTTTAAAATAAAGAGTTTAGAGCCTTTTGAAAGTTAAAAAAGATTAGAAATTAACTGTGAAAACTGGTTAAATAAGCTGATCTAAAGAGTTTAGTAAGTTTATTTGTCTTAAATATACTAATAAAGTAGTCTAAATAGGTTAAAACTCTAAAATAAAGTGTTTATAGCTTTTTGAAAGTTAAAAAAGATTAGAAATTAACTGTGAAAAGTGGTTAAAT
Organism: Xestospongia muta; assembly: GCA_963693285.1. Lineage (NCBI taxonomy): Eukaryota > Metazoa > Porifera > Demospongiae > Haplosclerida > Petrosiidae > Xestospongia > Xestospongia muta. Next base: position 1,935,717 of record OY848927.1, read on the forward strand.
AAACTGATCTAAAGAGTTTAGTAAGTTTATCTGTCTTAAATATACTAATAAAGTAGTCTAAATAAGTTAAAACTCTAAAATAAAGAGTTTAGAGCTTTTTGAAAGTTTAAAAAGATTAGAAGTTAACTGTGAAAACTGGTTAAATAAGCTGATCTAAAGAGTTTAGCAAGTTTATCTGTCTTAAATTTACTAATAAAGTAGTCTAAATAGGTTGAAACTCTAAAATAAAGAGTTTGGAGCTTTTTGAAAGTTTAAAAAGATTAGAAATTAACTCTGAAAACTGGTTAAATAGGCTGATCTAAAGAGTTTAGTAAGTTTATCTCTCTTAAATATACTAATAAAGTAGTCTAAATAGGTTAAAACTCTAAAATAAAGAGTTTAGACCTTTTTGAAAGTTAAAAAAGATTAGAAATTAACTGAAAACTGGTTAAATAGGCTGATCTAAAGAGTTTAGTAAGTTTATCTGTCTTAAATATACTAATAAAGTAGTCTAAATAGGTTAAAACTCTAAAATAAAGTGTTTATAGCTTTTTGAAAGTTAAAAAAGATTAGAAATTAACTGTGAAAACTGGTTAAATAGGCTGATCTAAAGAGTTTAGTAAGTTTATCTCACTTAAATATACTAATAAAGTAGTCTAAATAGGTTAAAACTTTAAAATAAAGAGATTAGAGCCTTTTGAAAGTTAAAAAAGATTAGAAATTAACTGTGAAAACTGGTTAAATAAGCTGATCTAAAGAGTTTAGTAAGTTTATCTCTCTTAAATATACTAATAAAGTAGTCTAAATAGGTTAAAACTCTAAAATAAAGAGTTTAGACCTTTTTGAAAGTTAAAAAGATTAGAAATTAACTGAAAACTGGTTAAATAGGCTGATCTAAAGAGTTTAGTAAGTTTATCTGTCTTAAATATACTAATAAAGTAGTCTAAATAGGTTAAAACTCTAAAATAAAGTGTTTATAGCTTTTTGAAAGTTAAAAAAGATTAGAAATTAACTGTGAAAACTGGTTAAATAGGCTGATCTAAAGAGTTTAGTAAGTTTATCTCACTTAAATATACTAATAAAGTAGTCTAAATAGGTTAAAACTTTAAAATAAAGAGATTAGAGCCTTTTGAAAGTTAAAAAAGATTAGAAATTAACTGTGAAAACTGGTTAAATAAGCTGATCTAAAGAGTTTAGTAAGTTTATTTGTCTTAAATATACTAATAAAGTAGTCTAAATAGGTTAAAACTCTAAAATAATGTGTTTAGAGCTTTTTGAAAGTTAAAAAAGATTAGAAATTAACTGTGAAAAGTGGTTAAATAAACTGATCTAAAGAGTTTAGTAAGTTTATCTGTCTTAAATATACTAATAAAGTAGTCTAAATAGGTTAAAACTCTAAAATAAAGAGTTTAGAGCTTTTTGAAAGTTAAAAAAGATTAGAAATTAACTGTGAAAACTGGTTAAATAAGCTGATCTAAAGAGTTTAGTAAGTTTATCTGTCTTAAATATACTAATAACGTGCTCTAAATAGCTTAAAACTCTAAAATAAAGTGTTTAGAGCTTTTTGAAAGTTTAAAAAGATTAGAAATTAACTGTGAAAACTGGTTAAATAAGCTGATCTAAAGAGTTTAGTAAGTTTATCTGTCTTAAATATACTAATAAAGTAGTCTAAATATGTTAAAACTCTAAAATAAAGAGTTTAGAGCTTTTTTAAACTTTAAAAACATTAGAAATTAACTGTGAAAACTGGTTAAATAAGCTGATCTAAAGAGTTTAGTAAGTTTTTCTGTCTTATATATACTAATAAAGTAGTCTAAATAGGTTAAAACTCTAAAATAAAGAGTTTAGAGCTTTTTGAAAGTTAAAAAAGATTAGAAATTAACTGTGAAAACTGGTTAAATAAACTGATCTAAAGAGTTTAGTAAGTTTATCTATCTTAAGTATACTAATAAAGTAGTCTAAATAGGTTAAAACTCTAAAATAAAGTGTTTAGAGCTTTTTGAAAGTTAAAAAAGATTAGAAATTAACTGTGAAAACTGGATAAATAAACTGATTTAAAGAGTTTAGTAAGTTTATCTATCTTAAGTATACTAATAAAGTAGTCTAAATAGGTTAAAACTCTAAAATAAAGAGTTTAGAGCTTTTTCAAAGTTAAAAAAGATTAGAAATTAACTCTGAAAACTGGTTAAATAGGCTGATCTAAAGAGTTTAGTAAGTTTATCTCTCTTAAATATACTAATAAAGTAGTCTAAATAGGTTAAAACTCTAAAATAAAGAGTTTAGAGCTTTTTGAAAGTTTAAAAAGATTAGAAATTAACTCTGAAAACTGGTTAAATAGGCTGATCTAAAGAGTTTAGTAAGTTTATCTGTCTTAAATATACTAATAAAGTAGTCTAAATAGGTTAAAACTCTAAAATAAAGAGTTTAGAGCTTTTTGAAAGTTAAAAAAGATTAGAAATTAACTGTGAAAACTGGTTAAATAAGCTGATCTAAAGAGTTTAGTAAGTTTATCTGTCTTAAATATACTAATAAAGTAGTCTAAATAGGTTAAAACTCTAAAATAAAGTGTTTAGAGCTTTTTGAAAGTTTAAAAAGATTAGAAGTTAACTGTGAAAACTGGTTAAATAAGCTGATCTAAAGAGTTTAGTAAGTTTATCTGTCTTAAATATACTAATAAAGTAGTCTAAATAGGTTAAAACTCTAAAATAAAGAGTTTGGAGCTTTTTGAAAGTTTAAAAAGATTAGAAATTAACTGTGAAAACTGGTTAAATAGGCTGATCTAAAGAGTTTAGTAAGTTTATCTCTCTTAAATATACTAATAAAGTAGTCTAAATAGGTTAAAACTCTAAAATAAAGAATTTAGACCTTTTTGAAAGTTAAAAAAGATTAGAAATTAAGTGTGAAAACTGGTTAAATAAACTGATCTAAAGAGTTTAGTAAGTTTATCTGTCTTAAATATACTAATAAAGTAGTCTAAATAAGTTAAAACTCTAAAATAAAGAGTTTAGAGCTTTTTGAAAGTTTAAAAAGATTAGAAGTTAACTGTGAAAACTGGTTAAATAAGCTGATCTAAAGAGTTTAGCAAGTTTATCTGTCTTAAATATACTAATAAAGTAGTCTAAATAGGTTAAAACTCTAAAATAAAGAGTTTGGAGCTTTTTGAAAGTTTAAAAAGATTAGAAATTAACTCTGAAAACTGGTTAAATAGGCTGATCTAAAGAGTTTAGTAAGTTTATCTCTCTTAAATATACTAATAAAGTAGTCTAAATAGGTTAAAACTCTAAAATAAAGAGTTTAGAGCTTTTTGAAAGTTAAAAAAGATTAGAAATTAACTAAAAACTGGTTAAATAGGCTAATCTAAAGAGTTTAGTAAGTTTATCTGTCTTAAATATACTAATAAAGTAGTCTAAATAGGTTAAAACTCTAAAATAAAGTGTTTAGAGCTTTTTGAAAGTTAAAAAAGATTAGAAATTAACTGTGAAAACTGGTTAAATAGGCTGATCTAAAGAGTTTAGTAAGTTTATCTCTCTTAAATATACTAATAAAGTAGTCTAAATAGGTTAAAACTTTAAAATAAAGAGTTTAGAGCCTTTTGAAAGTTAAAAAAGATTAGAAATTAACTGTGAAAACTGGTTAAATAAGCTGATCTAAAGAGTTTAGTAAGTTTATTTGTCTTAAATATACTAATAAAGTAGTCTAAATAGGTTAAAAATCTAAAATAAAGTGTTTAGAGCTTTTTGAAAGTTAAAAAAGATTAGAAATTAACTGTGAAAACTGGTTAAATAAGCTGATCTAAGGAGTGTAGTAAGTTTATCTGTCTTAAATATACTAATAAAGTAGTCTAAATAGGTTAAAACTCTAAAATAAAGTGTTTAGAGCTTTTTGAAAGTTAAAAAAGATTAGAAATTAAGTGTGAAAACTGGTTAAATAAGCTGATCTAAAGAGTTTAGTAAGTTTATCTGTCTTAAATATACTAATAAAGTAGTCTAAATAGGTTAAAACTCTAATATAAAGATTTTGGAGCTTTTTGAAAGTTTAAAAAGATTAGAAATTAACTCTGAAAACTGGTTAAATAGGCTGATCTAAAGAGTTTAGTAAGTTTATCTCTCTTAAATATACTAATAAAGTAGTCTAAATAGGTTAAAACTCTAAAATAAAGAGTTTATAGCTGTTTGAAAGTTAAAAAAGATTAGAAATTAACTGAAAACTGGTTAAATAAGCTGATCTAAAGAGTTTAGTAAGTTTATCTCTCTTAAATATACTAATAAAGTAGTCTAAATAGGTTAAAACTCTAAAATAAAGTGTTTATAGCTTTTTGAAAGTTAAAAAAGATTAGAAATTAAGTGTGAAAACTGGTTAAATTAGCTGATCTAAAGAGTTTAGTAAGTTTATCTGTCTTAAATATACTAATAAAGTAGTCTAAATAAGTTAAAACTCTAAAATAAACAGTTTAGAGCTTTTTGAAAGTTTAAAAAATTAGAAATTAACTGTGAAAACTGGTTAAATAAGCTGATCTAAAGAGTTTAGTAAGTTTATCTGTCTTAAATATACTAATAAAGTAGTCTAAATAGGTTAAAACTCGAAAATAAAGAGTTTAGAGCTTTTTGAAAGTTTAAAAAGATTAGAAATTAACTGTGAAAACTGGTTAAATAGGCTGATCTAAAGAGTTTAGTAAGTTTATCTGTCTTAAATATACTAATAAAGTAGTCTAAATAGGTTAAAACTCTAAAATAAAGAGTTTAGAGCTTTTTGAAAGTTAAAAAGGATTAGAAATTAACTGTGAAAACTGGTTAAATAAGCTGATCTAAAGAGTTTAGTAAGTTTATCTGTCTTAAATATACTAATAAAGTAGTCTAAATAGGTTAAAACTCTAAAATAAAGTGTTTAGAGCTTTTTGAAAGTTAAAAAAGATTAGAAATTAACTGTGAAAACTGGTTAAATAAACTGATTTAAAGAGTTTAGTAAGTTTTTCTCAAATATACTAAAAACATAGTCTAAATAGGTTAAAACTCTAAAATAAAGAGTTTAGAGCTTTTTCAAAGTTAAAAAAGATTAGAAATTAACTGTGAAAACTCGTTAAATAAGCTGATCTAAAGAGTTTAGTAAGTTTATCTATCTTAAATATACTAATAAAGTAGTCTAAATAGGTTAAAACTCTAAAATAAAGACTTTAGAGCTTTTTGAAAGTTTAAAAAGATTAGAAATTCACTGTGAAAACTGGTTAAATAAGCTGATCTAAAGAGTTTAGTAAGTTTATCTCTCTTAAATATACTAATAAAGTAGTCTAAATAGGTTAAAACTCTAAAATAAAGAGTTTAGAGCTTTTTGAAAGTTTAAAAAGATTAGAAATTAACTGTGAAAACTGGTTAAATTAGCTGATCTAAAGAGTTTAGTAAGTTTATCTCTCTTAAATATACTAATAAACTAGTGTAAATAAGTTAAAACTCTAAAATAAAGAGTTTAGAGCTTTTTGAATGTTAAAAAAGATTAGAAATTAACTGTGAAAACTGGTTAAATAAGCTGATCTAAAGGGTTTAGTAAGTTTATCTCACTTAAATATACTAATAAAGTAGTCTAAATAGTTAAAACTCGAAAATAAAGAGTTTAGAGCTTTTTGAAAGTTAAAAAGATAAGAAATTAACTGTGATAACTGGTTAAATAAACTGATCTAAAGACTTTAGTAAGTTTATCTGTCTTAAATATACTAATAAAGTAGTCTAAATAGGTTAAAACTCTGAAATAAAGAGTTTAGAGCTTTTTGAAATTTTTAAAAGATTAGAAATTAACTGTGAAAACTGGTTAAATAAGCTGATCTAAAGAGTTTAGTAAGTTTATCTCTCTTAAATATACTAATAAAGTAGTCTAAATAGGTTAAAACTCGAAAATAAAGAGTTTAGAGCTTTTTGAAAGTTAAAAAAGATTAGAAATTAACTGTGAAAACTGGTTAAATAAGCTGATCTAAAGAGTTTAGTAAGTTTATCTGTCTTAAATATACTACTAAAGTACTCTAAATAGGTTAAAACTCGAAAATAAAGAGTTTAGACCTGTTTGAAAGTTAAAAAACACTAGAAATTAACTGTGAAAACTGGTTCAATAAACTGATCTAAAGAGTTTAGTAAGTTTATCTGTCTTAAATATACTAATAAAGTAGTCTAAATAGGTTAAAATTCTAAAATAAAGTGTTTAGAGCTTTTTGAAAGTTAAAAAAGATTAGAAATTAACTGTGAAAACTGGTTAAATAAACTGATCTAAAGAGTTTAGTAAGTTTATCTGTCTTAAATATACTAATAAAGTAGTCTAAATAGGTTAAAACTCTAAAATAAAGAGTTTAGAGGTTTTTGAATGTTAAAAAGGATTAGAAATTAACTGTGAAAACTAGTTAAATAAGCTGATCTAACGAGTTTAGTAAGTTTATCTATCTTAAATATACTAATAAAGTAGTCTAAATAGGTTAAAACTCTAAAATAAAGAGTTTAGAGCTTTTTCAAAGTTTAAAAAGATTAGAAATTAACTGTGAAAACTGGTTAAATAAGCTGATCTAAAGAGTTTAGTAAGTTTATCTGTCTTAAATATAGTAATAAAATAGTCTAAATAGGTTAAAAGTCTAAAATAAAGAGTTTAGAGCTTTTTCAAAGTTAAAAAAGATTAGAAATTAACTGTGAAAACTGGTTAAATAAGCTGATCTAAAGAGTTTAGTAAGTTTATCTGTCTTAATTATACTAATAAAGTAGTCTAAATAGGTTAAAACTCTAAAATAAAGTGTTTAGAGCTTTTTGAAAGTTAAAAAGATTAGAAATTAACTGTGAAAACTAGTTAAATAACCTGATCTAAAGAGTTTAGTAAGTTTATCTGTCTTAAATATACTAATAAAGTAGTCTAAATAGGTTAAAACTCTAAAATAAAGTGTTTAGAGCTTTTTGAAAGTTAAAAAGATTAGAAATTAACAATGAAAACTAGTTAAATAACCTGATCTAAAGAGTTTAGTAAGTTTATCTGTCTTAAATATACTAATAAAGTAGTCTAAATAAGTTAAAACTCGAAAATAAAGAGTTTAGAACTTTTTCAAAGTTAAAAAAGATTAGAAATTAACTGTGAAAACTGGTTAAATAAGCTGATCTAAAGAGTTTAGTAAGTTTATCTTTCGTAATTATACTAATAAAGTAGTCTAAATAGGTTAAAACTGGAAAATAAAGAGTTTAGAGCTTTTTGAAATTTAAAAGATTAGAAATTAACTGTGAAAACTGGTTAAATAAACTGATCTAAAGAGTTTAGTAAGTTTATCTCTCTTAAAGATACTAATAAAGTAGTCTAAATAGGTTAAAACTCAAAAATAAAGAGTTTAGAGCTTTTTGAAAGTTTAAAAAGATTAGAAATTAACTGTGAAAACTGGTTAAATAAGCTGATCTAAAGAGTTTTGTAAGTTTATCTGTCTTAAATATACTAATAAAGTAGTCTAAATAGCTTAAAACTCGAAAATAAAGAGTTTAGAGCTTTTTCAAAGTTAAAAAAGATTAGAAATTAACTGTGAAAACTGGTTAAATAAACTGATCTAAAGAGTTTAGTAAGTTTATCTGTCTTAAATATACTAATAAAGTAGTCTAAATAGGTTAAAATTCTAAAATAAAGTGTTTAGAGCTTTTTGAAAGTTAAAAAAGATTAGAAATTAAATGTGAAAACTGGTTAAATAAACTGATCTAAAGAGTTTAGTAAGTTTATCTGTCTTAAATATACTAATAAAGTAGTCTAAATAGGTTAAAACTCTAAAATAAAGAGTTTAGAGCTTTTTCAAAGTTAAAAAAGATTAGAAATTAACTGTGAAAACTGGTTAAGTAAGCTGATCTAAAGAGTTTAGTAAGTTTATCTCTCTTAAATATACTAATAAAGTAGTCTAAATAGGTTAAAACTCTAAAATAAAGTGTTTAGAGCGTTTTGAAAGTTAAAAAAGATTAGAAATTAACTGTGAAAACTGGTTAAATAAACTGATCTAAAGAGTTTAGTAAGTTTATCTATCTTAAGTATACTAATAAAGTAATCTAAATAGGTTAAAACTCTAAAATAAAGAGTTTAGAGCTTTTTGAAAGTTTAAAAAGATTAGAAATTAACTGTGAAAACTGGTTAAATAAGCTGATCTAAAGAGTTTAGTAAGTTTATCTGTCTTAAATATACTAATAAAGTAGTCTAAATAGGTTAAAACTCTAAAATAAAGAGTTTAGAGGTTTTTGAATGTTAAAAAGGATTAGAAATTAACTGTGAAAACTAGTTAAATAAGCTGATCTAACGAGTTTAGTAAGTTTATCTATCTTAAATATACTAATAAAGTAGTCTAAATAGGTTAAAACTCTAAAATAAAGAGTTTAGAGCTTTTTCAAAGTTTAAAAAGATTAGAAATTAACTGTGAAAACTGGTTAAATAAGCTGATCTAAAGAGTTTAGTAAGTTTATCTGTCTTAAATATAGTAATAAAATAGTCTAAATAGGTTAAAAGTCTAAAATAAAGAGTTTAGAGCTTTTTCAAAGTTAAAAAAGATTAGAAATTAACTGTGAAAACTGGTTAAATAAGCTGATCTAAAGAGTTTAGTAAGTTTATCTGTCTTAATTATACTAATAAAGTAGTCTAAATAGGTTAAAACTCTAAAATAAAGTGTTTAGAGCTTTTTGAAAGTTAAAAAGATTAGAAATTAACTGTGAAATCTAGTTAAATAACCTGATCTAAAGAGTTTAGTAAGTTTATCTGTCTTAAATATACTAATAAAGTAGTCTAAATAGGTTAAAACTCTAAAATAAAGTGTTTAGAGCTTTTTGAAAGTTAAAAAGATTAGAAATTAACAATGAAAACTAGTTAAATAAGCTGATCTAAAGAGTTTAGTAAGTTTATCATTCTTAAATATACTAATAAAGTAGTCTAAATAGGTTAAAACTCTAAAATAAAGAGTTTAGAGCTTTTTGAAAGTTAAAAAAGATTAGAAATTAACTGTGAAAACTGGTTAAATAAACTGATCTAAAGAGTTTAGTAAGTTTATCTATCTTAAATATACTAATAAAGTAGTCTAAATAGGTTAAAACTCTAAAATAAAGTGTTTTGAACTTTTTGAAAGTTTAAAAAGATTAGAAATTAACTGTGAAAACTGGTTAAATAAGCTGATCTAAAGAGTTTAGTAAGTTTATCTGTCTTAAATATACTAATAAAGTAGTCTAAATAGGTTAAAACTCTAAAATAAAGAGTTTAGAGCTTTTTGAATGTTAAAAAAGATTAGAAATTAACTGTGAAAACTGGTTAAATAAACTGATCTAAAGAGTTTAGAAGGTTTATCTGTCTTAAATATACTAATAAAGTAGTCTAAATAGGTTAAAACTCTAAAATAAAGTGTTTAGAGCTTTTTGAAAGTTTAAAGAGATTAGAAATTAAGTGTGAAAACTGGTTAAATAAGCTGATCTAAAGACTTTAGTAAGTTTATCTGTCTTAAATATACTAATAAAGTAGTCTAAATAGGTTAAAACTCTAAAATAAAGAGTTTAGAGCTTTTTGAAAGTTAAAAAAGATTAGAAATTAACTGTGAAAACTGGTTAAATAAGCTGATCTAAAGAGTTTAGTAAGTTTATCTGTCTTAAATATACTAATAAAGTAGTCTAAATAGGTTAAAACTCTAAAATAAAGAGTTTAGAGCTTCTTGAAAGTTAAAAAAGATTAGAAATTAACTGTGAAAACTGGTTAAATAAGCTGATCTAAAGAGTTTAGTAAGTTTATCTGTCTTAAATATACTAATAAAGTAGTATAAATAGGTTAAAACTCTAAAATAAAGTGTTTAGAGCTTTTTGAAAGTTAAAAAAGATTAGAAATTAACTGTGAAAACTGGTTAAATAAACTGATCTAAAGAGTTTAGTAAGTTTATCTGTCTTAAATATACTAATAAAGTAGTCTAAATAGGTTAAAACTCGAAAATAAAGAGTTTAGAGCTTTTTGAAAGTTAAAAAAGATTAGAAATTAACTGTGAAAACTGGTTAAATAAGCTGATCTAAAGAGTTTAGTAAGTTTATCTGTCTTAAATATACTAATAAAGTAGTCTAAATAGGTTAAAACTCGAAAATAAAGAGTTTAGAGCTTTTTCAAAGTTAAAAAAGATTAGAAATTAACTGTGAAAACTGGTTAAATAAGCTGATCTAAAGAGTTTAGTAAGTTTATCTGTCTTAAATATACTAATAAAGTAGTCTAAATAGGTTAAAACTCTAAAATAAAGTGTTTAGAGCTTTTTGAAAGTTAAAAAAGATTAGAAATTAACTGTGAAAACTGGTTAAATAAACTGATCTAAAGAGTTTAGTAAGTTTATCTGTCTTAAATATACTAATAAAGTAGTCTAAATAGGTTAAAACTCTAAAATAAAGAGTTTAGAGCTTTTTCAAAGTTAAAAAAGATTAGAAATTAACTGTGAAAACTGGTTAAATAAACTGATCTAAAGAGTTTAGTAAGTTTATCTGTCTTAAATATACTAATAAAGTAATCTAAATAGGTTAAAACTCTAAAATAAAGTGTTTAGAGCTTTTTGAAAGTTAAAAAAGATTAGAAATTAACTGTGAAAACTGGTTAAATAAACTGATCTAAAGAGTTTAGTAAGTTTATCTATCTTAAGTATACTAGTAAAGTAATCTAAATGGGTTAAAACTCTAAAATAAAGAGTTTAGAGCTTTTTGAAAGTTAAAAAAAATTAGAAATTAACTGTGAAAACTGGTTAAATAAACTGATCTAAAGAGTTTAGTAAGTTTATCTGTCTTAAATATACTAATAAAGTAGTCTAAATAGGTTAAAACTCTAAAATAAAGTGTTTAGAGCTTTTTGAAAGTTAAAAAAGATTAGAAATTAACTGTGAAAACTGGTTAAATAAACTGATCTAAAGAGTTTAGTAAGTTTATCTATCTTAAGTATACTAGTAAAGTAATCTAAATGGGTTAAAACTCTAAAATAAAGAGTTTAGAGCTTTTTGAAAGTTAAAAAAAATTAGAAATTAACTGTGAAAACTGGTTAAATAAACTGATCTAAAGAGTTTAGTAAGTTTATCTGTCTTAAATATACTAATAAAGTAGTCTAAATAGGTTAAAACTCTAAAATAAAGTGTTTAGAGCTTTTTGAAAGTTTAAAGAGATTAGAAACTAACTGTGAAAACTGGTTAAATAAGCTGATCTAAAGAGTTTAGTAAGTTTATTTGTCTTAAATATACTAATAAAGTAGTCTAAATAGGTTAAAACTCGAAAATAAAGAGTTTAGAGCTTTTTGAAAGTTTAAAAAGATTAGAAATTAACTGTGAAAACTGGTTAAATAAGCTGATCTAAAGAGTTTAGTAAGTTTATCTGTCTTAAATATACTAATAAAGTAGTCTAAATAAGTTAAAACTCTAAAATAAAGAGTTTAGAGCTTTTTGAAAGTTAAAAAAGATTAGAAATTAAGTGTGAAAACTGGTTAAATAAGCTGATCTAAAGAGTTTAGTAAGTTTATCTGTCTTATATATACTAATAAAGTAGTCTAAATAGGTTAAAACTCTAAAATAAAGAGTTTAGAGCTTTTTGAAAGTTAAAAAAGATTAGAAATTAACTGTGAAACCTGGTTAAATAAGCTGATCTAAAGAGTTTAGTAAGTTTTTCTCTCTTAAATATACTAATAAAGTAGTCTAAATAGGTTAAAACTCTAAAATAAAGAGTTTAGAGCTTCTTGAAATTTAAAAAAGATTAGAAATTAACTGTGAAAACTGGTTAAATAAGCTGATCTAAAGAGTTTAGTAAGTTTATCTCTCTTAAATATACTAATAAAGTAGTCTAAATAGGTTAAAACTCGAAAATAAAGAGTTTAGAACTTTTTGAAAGTTAAAAAAGATTAGAAATTAACTGTGAAAACTTGTTAAATAAGCTGATCTAAAGAGTTTAGTAAGTTTATCTGTCTTAAATATACTAATAAAGTAGTCTAAATAGGTTAAAACTCTAAAATAAAGTGTTTAGAGCTTTTTGAAAGTTAAAAAAGATTAGAAATTAACTGTGAAAACTGGTTAAATAAACTGATCTAAAGAGTTTAGTAAGTTTATCTGTCTTAAATATACTAATAAAGTAGTCTAAAAAGGTTAAAACTCTAAAATAAAGAGTTTAGAGCTTCTTGAAAGTTAAAAAAGATTAGAAATTAACTGTGAAAACTGGTTAAATAAACTGATCTAAAGAGTTTAGTAAGTTTATCTATCTTAAGTATACTAATAAAGTAGTCTAAATAGGTTAAAACTCTAAAATAAAGTGTTTAGAGCTTTTTGAAAGTTTAAAAAGATTAGAAATTAACTGTGAAACCTGGTTAAATAAGCTGATCTAAAGAGTTTAGTAAGTTTATCTGTCTTAAATATACTAATAAAGTAGTCTAAATAGGTTAAAACTCTAAAATAAAGTGTTTAGAGCTTTTTGAAAGTTTAAAAAGATTAGAAATTAACTGTGAAAACTGGTTAAATAAGCTGATCTAAAGAGTTTAGTAAGTTTATCTGTCTTAAATATACTAATAAAGTAGTCTAAATAATTTAAAAGTGTAAAATAAAGGTTTTAGATTGTCTTTAAAGTTTAAAAACATTAGAAATTAACTGTGAAAACTGGTTAAATAAGCTGATCTAAAGACTTTAGTAAGTTTATCTGTCTTAAATATACTAATAAAGTAGTCTAAATAGGTTAAAACTCTAAAATAAAGAGTTTAGAGCTTTTTGAAAGTTAAAAAAGATTAGAAATTAACTGTGAAAACTGGTTAAATAAACTGATCTAAAGAGTTTAGTAAGTTTATCTATCTTAAGTATACTAATAAAGTAGTCTAAATAGGTTAAAACTCTAAAATAAAGAGTTTAGAGCTTTTTGAAAGTTAAAGAAGATTAGAAATTAACTGTGAAAACTGGTTAAATAAGCTGATCTAAAGAGTTTAGTAAGTTTATCTGTCTTAAATATACTAATAAAGTAGTCTAAATAGGTTAAAACTCTAAAATAAAGTGTTTAGAGCTTTTTGAAAGTTAAAAAAGATTAGAAATTAACTGTGAAAACTGGTTAAATAAGCTGATCTAAAGAGTTTAGTAAGTTTATCTGTCTTAAATATACTAATAAAGTAGTCGAAATAGCTTAAAAATCTAAAATAAAGAGTTTAGAGCTTTTTGAAAGTTTAAAAAGATTAGAAATTAACTGTGAAAACTGGTTAAATAAGCTGATCTAAAGAGTTTAGTAAGTTTATCTGTCTTAAATATACTAATAAAGTAGTCTAAATAGGTTAAAACTCAAAAATAAAGAGTTTAGAGCTTTTTGAAAGTTTAAAAAGATTAGAAATTAACTGTGAAAACTGGTTAAATAAGCTGATCTAAAGAGTTTAGTAAGTTTATCTCTCTTAAATATACTAATAAAGTAGTCTAAATAAGTTAAAAGTCTAAAATAAAGGTTTTAGATTTTTTTTAAAGTTTATAAACATTAGAAATTAACTGTGAAAACTGGTTAAATAAGCTGATCTAAAGAGTTTAGTAAGTTTATCTGTCTTAAATATAATAATAGAGTAGTCTAAATATGTTAAAACTCGAAAATAAAGAGTTTAGAGCTTTTTGAAAGTTTAAAAAGATTAGAAATTAACTGTGAAAACTGGTTAAATAAACTGATCTAAAGAGTTTAGTAAGTTTATCTATCTTAAGTATACTAATAAAGTAGTCTAAATAGGTTAAAACTCTAAAATAAAGAGTTTGAGCTTTTTGAAAGTTAAAAAAGATTAGAAATTAAGTGAGAAAACTGGTTAAATAAGCTGATCTAAAGAGTTTAGTAAGTTTATCTCGTTTAAATATACTAATAAAGTAGTCTAAATAGGTTAAAACTCTAAAATAAAGAGTTTAGAGCTTTTTGAAAGTTAAAAAAGATTAGAAATTAACTGTGAAAACTCGTTAAATAAGCTGATCTAAAGAGTTTAGTAAGTTTATCTGTCTTAAATATAGTAATAAAGTAGTCTAAATAGGTTAAAACTCTAAAATAAAGAGTTTAGAGCTTTTTGAAAGTTTAAAAAGATTAGAAGTTAACTGTGAAAACTGGTTAAATAAGCTGATCTAAAGAGTTTAGTAAGTTTATCTGTCTTAAATATACTAATAAAGTAGTCTAAATAGGTTACAACTCGAAAATAAAGAGTTTAGAGCTTTTTGAAAGTTTAAAAAGATTAGAAATTAACTGTGAAAACTCGTTAAATAGGCTGATCTAAAGAGTTTAGTAAGTTTATCTGTCTTAAATATAGTAATAAAGTAGTCTAAATAGGTTAAAACTCTAAAATAAAGAGTTTAGAGCTTTTTGAAAGTTAAAAAAGATTAGAAATTAACTGTGAAAACTGGTTAAATAAACTAATCTAAAGAGTTTAGTAAGTTTATCTATCTTAAGTATACTAATAAAGTAATCTAAATAGGTTAAAACTCTAAAATAAAGAGTTTAGAGCTTTTTGAAAGTTAAAAAAGATTAGAAATTAACTGTGAAAACTGGTTAAATAAGCTGATCTAAAGAGTTTAGTAAGTTTATCTGTCTTAAATATACTAATAAAGTAGTCTAAATAGGTTAAAACACTAAAATAAAGAGTTTAGAGCTGTTTGAAAGTTAAAAAAGATTAGAAATTAACTGTGAAAACTGGTTAAATAAACTGATCTAAAGAGTTTAGTAAGTTTATCTGTCTTAAATATACTAATAAAGTAGTCTAAAAAGGTTAAAACTCGAAAATAAAGAGTTTAGAGCTTTTTGAAAGTTTAAAAAGATTAGAAGTTAACTGTGAAAACTGGTTAAATAAGCTGATCTAAAGAGTTTAGTAAGTTTATCTATCTTAAATATTCTAATAAAGTAGTCTAAATAGGTTAAAACTCTAAAATAAAGAGTTTAAGCTTTTTGAAAGTTAAAAAAGATTAGAAATTAACTGTGAAAACTGGTTAAATAGGCTGATCTAAAGAGTTTAGTAAGTTTATCTGTCTTAAATATACTAATAAAGTAGTCTAAATAGGTTAAAACTCTAAAATAACGTGTTTAGAGCTTTTTGAATGTTAAAAAAGATTAGAAATTAACTGTGAAAACTGGTTAAATAAACTGATCTAAAGAGTTTAGTAAGTTTATCTGTGTTAAATATACTAATAAAGTAGTCTAAATAGGTTAAAACTATAAAATAAAGTGTTTAGAGCTTTTTGAAAGTTAAAAAAGATTAGAAATTAACTGTGAAAACTGGTTAAATAAACTGATCTAAAGAGTTTAGTAAGTTTATCTCTCTTAAAGATACTAATAAAGTAGTCTATATAGGTTAAAATTCTAAAATAAAGTGTTTAGAGCTTTTTGAAAGTTAAAAAAGATTAGAAATTAAATGTGAAAACTGGTTAAATAAACTGATCTAAAGAGTTTAGTAAGTTTATCTGTCTTAAATATACTAATAAAGTAGTCTAAATAGGTTAAAACTCTAAAATAAAGAGTTTAGAGCTTTTTGAAAGTTAAAAAAGATTAGAAATTAACTGTGAAAACTGGTTAAATAAGCTGATCTAAAGAGTTTAGTAAGTTTATCTGTCTTAAATATACTAATAAAGTAGTCTAAATAGGTTAAAACTCTAAAATAAAGTGTTTAGAGCGTTTTCAAAGTTAAAAAAGATTAGAAATTAACTGTGAAAACTGGTTAAATAAACTGATCTAAAGAGTTTAGTAAGTTTATCTATCTTAAGTATACTAATAAAGTAATCTAAATAGGTTAAAACTCTAAAATAAAGAGTTTAGAGCTTTTTGAAAGTTTAAAAAGATTAGAAATTAACTGTGAAAACTGGTTAAATAAGCTGATCTAAAGAGTTTAGTAAGTTTATCATTCTTAAATATACTAATAAAGTAGTCTAAATAGGTTAAAACTCTAAAATAAAGAGTTTAGAGCTTTTTGAAAGTTAAAAAAGATTAGAAATTAACTGTGAAAACTGGTTAAATAAACTGATCTAAAGAGTTTAGTAAGTTTATTTATCTTAAATATACTAATAAAGTAGTCTAAATAGGTTAAAACTCTAAAATAAAGTGTTTAGAACTTTTTGAAAGTTTAAAAAGATTAGAAATTAACTGTGAAAACTGGTTAAATAAGCTGATCTAAAGAGTTTAGTAAGTTTATCTGTCTTAAATATACTAATAAAGTAGTCTAAATAGGTTAAAACTCTAAAATAAAGAGTTTAGAGCTTTTTGAATGTTAAAAAAGATTAGAAATTAACTGTGAAAACTGGTTAAATAAACTGATCTAAAGAGTTTAGAAGGTTTATCTGTCTTAAATATACTAATAAAGTAGTCTAAATAGGTTAAAACTCTAAAATAAAGTGTTTAAAGCTTTTTGAAAGTTTAAAAAGATTAGAAATTAACTGTGAAAACTGGTTAAATAAGCTGATCTAAAGAGTTTAGTAAGTTTATCTCGTTTAAATATACTAATAAAGTAGTCTAAATAGGTTAAAACTCTAAAATAAAGTTTTTAGACCTTTTTGAAAGTTTAAAGAGATTAGAAATTAAGTGTGAAAACTGGTTAAATAAGCTGATCTAAAGACTTTAGTAAGTTTATCTGTCTTAAATATACTAATAAAGTAGTCTAAATAGGTTAAAACTCTAAAATAAAGAGTTTAGAGCTTTTTGAAAGTTAAAAAAGATTAGAAATTAACTGTGAAAACTGGTTAAATAAGCTGATCTAAAGACTTTAGTAAGTTTATCTCTCTTAAATATACTAATAAAGTAGTCTAAATAGGTTAAAACTCTAAAATAAAGAGTTTAGAGCTTCTTGAAAGTTAAAAAAGATTAGAAATTAACTGTGAAAACTGGTTAAATAAGCTGATCTAAAGAGTTTAGTAAGTTTATCTCTATTAAATATACTAATAAAGTAGTCTAAATAGGTTAAAACTCGAAAATAAAGAGTTTAGAGCTTTTTCAAAGTTAAAAAGATTAGAAATTAACTGTGAAAACTGGTTAAATAAGCTGATCTAAAGAGTTTAGTAAGTTTATCTGTCTTAAATATACTAATAAAGTAGTATAAATAGGTTAAAACTCTAAAATAAAGTGTTTAGAGCTTTTTGAAAGTTAAAAAAGATTAGAAATTAACTGTGAAAACTGGTTAAATAAACTGATCTAAAGAGTTTAGTAAGTTTATCTGTCTTAAATATACTAATAAAGTAGTCTAAATAGGTTAAAACTCGAAAATAAAGAGTTTAGAGCTTTTTGAAAGTTAAAAAAGATTAGAAATTAACTGTGAAAACTGGTTAAATAAGCTGATCTAAAGAGTTTAGTAAGTTTATCTGTCTTAAATATACTAATAAAGTAGTCTAAATAGGTTAAAACTCGAAAATAAAGAGTTTAGAGCTTTTTGAAAGTTAAAAAAGATTAGAAATTAACTGTGAAAACTGGTTAAATAAGCTGATCTAAAGAGTTTAGTAAGTTTATCTGTCTTAAATATACTAATAAAGTAGTCTAAATAGGTTAAAACTCAAAAATAAAGTGTTTAGAGCTTTTTGAAAGTTAAAAAAGATTAGAAATTAACTGTGAAAACTGGTTAAATAAACTGATCTAAAGAGTTTAGTAAGTTTATCTGTCTTAAATATACTAATAAAGTAGTCTAAATAGGTTAAAACTCTAAAATAAAGTGTTTAGAGCTTTTTGAAAGTTAAAAAAGATTAGAAATTAACTGTGAAAACTGGTTAAATAAACTGATCTAAAGAGTTTAGTAAGTTTATCTATCTTAAGTATACTAGTAAAATAATCTAAATGGGTTAAAACTCTAAAATAAAGAGTTTAGAGCTTTTTGAAAGTTAAAAAAAATTAGAAATTAACTGTGAAAACTGGTTAAATAAACTGATCTAAAGAGTTTAGTAAGTTTATCTGTCTTAAATATACTAATAAAGTAGTCTAAATAGGTTAAAACTCTAAAATAAAGTGTTTAGAGCTTTTTGAAAGTTTAAAGAGATTAGAAACTAACTGTGAAAACTGGTTAAATAAGCTGATCTAAAGAGTTTAGTAAGTTTATTTGTCTTAAATATACTAATAAAGTAGTCTAAATAGGTTAAAACTCGAAAATAAAGAGTTTAGAGCTTTTTAAAAGTTAAAAAAGATTAGAAATTAACTGTGAAAACTGGTTAAATAAGCTGATCTAAAGAGTTTAGTAAGTTTATCTGTCTTAAATATACTAATAAAGTAGTCTAAATAGGTTAAAACTCTAAAATAAAGAGTTTAGAGCTTTTTGAAAGTTAAAAAAGATTAGAAATTAACTGTGAAAACTGGTTAAATAAGCTGATCTAAAGAGTTTAGTAAGTTTATCTGTCTTATATATACTAATAAAGTAGTCTAAATAGGTTAAAACTCTAAAATAAAGAGTTTAGAGCTTTTTGAAAGTTAAAAAAGATTAGAAATTAACTGTGAAACCTGGTTAAATAAGCTGATCTAAAGAGTTTAGTAAGTTTATCTCTCTTAAATATACTAATAAAGTAGTCTAAATAGGTTAAAACTCTAAAATAAAGAGTTTAGAGCTTCTTGAAATTTAAAAAAGATTAGAAATTAACTGTGAAAACTGGTTAAATAAGCTGATCTAAAGAGTTTAGTAAGTTTATCTCTCTTAAATATACTAATAAAGTAGTCTAAATAGGTTAAAACTCGAAAATAAAGAGTTTAGAACTTTTTGAAAGTTAAAAAAGATTAGAAATTAACTGTGAAAACTGGTTAAATAGGCTGATCTAAAGAGTTTAGTAAGTTTATCTGTCTTAAATATACTAATAAAGTAGTCTAAATAGGTTAAAACTCTAAAATAAAGTGTTTAGAGCTTTTTGAAAGTTAAAAAATATTAGAAATTAACTGTGAAAACTGGTTAAATAAACTGATCTAAAGAGTTTAGTAAGTTTATCTGTCTTAAATATACTAATAAAGTAGTCTAAAAAGGTTAAAACTCTAAAATAAAGAGTTTAGAGCTTCTTGAAAGTTAAAAAAGATTAGAAATTAACTGTGAAAACTGGTTAAATAAACTGATCTAAAGAGTTTAGTAAGTTTATCTATCTTAAGTATACTAATAAAGTAGTCTAAATAGGTTAAAACTCTAAAATAAAGTGTTTAGAGCTTTTTGAAAGTTTAAAAAGATTAGAAATTAACTGTGAAACCTGGTTAAATAAGCTGATCTAAAGAGTTTAGTAAGTTTATCTGTCTTAAATATACTAATAAAGTAGCCTAATAGGTTAAAACTCTAAAATAAAGTGTTTAGAGCTTTTTGAAAGTTTAAAAAGATTAGAAATTAACTGTGAAAACTGGTTAAATAAGCTGATCTAAAGAGTTTAGTAAGTTTATCTGTCTTAAATATACTAATAAAGTAGTCTAAATAATTTAAAAGTGTAAAATAAAGGTTTTAGATTGTCTTTAAAGTTTAAAAACATTAGAAATTAACTGTGAAAACTGGTTAAATAAGCTGATCTAAAGAGTTTAGTAAGTTTATCTGTCTTAAATATACTAATAAAGTAGTCTAAATAGGTTAAAACTCTAAAATAAAGAGTTTAGAGCTTTTTGAAAGTTAAAAAAGATTAGAAATTAACTGTGAAAACTGGTTAAATAAGCTGATCTAAAGAGTTTAGTAAGTTTATCTGTCTTAAATATACTAATAAAGTAGTCGAAATAGCTTAAAAATCTAAAATAAAGAGTTTAGAGCTTTTTGAAAGTTTAAAAAGATTAGAAATTAACTGTGAAAACTGGTTAAATAAACTGATCTAAAGAGTTTAGTAAGTTTATCTGTCTTAAATATACTAATAAAGTAGTCTAAATAGGTTAAAACTCTAAAATAAAGAGTTTAGAGCTTTTTGAAAGTTTAAAAAGATTAGAAATTAACTGTGAAAACTGGTTAAATAAGCTGATCTAAAGAGTTTAGTAAGTTTATCTCTCTTAAATATACTAATAAAGTAGTCTAAATAAGTTAAAAGTCTAAAATAAAGGTTTTAGATTTTTTTTAAAGTTTATAAACATTAGAAATTAACTGTGAAAACTGGTTAAATAAGCTGATCTAAAGAGTTTAGTAAGTTTATCTGTCTTAAATATAATAATAGAGTAGTCTAAATATGTTAAAACTCTAAAATAAAGAGTTTAGAGCTTTTTGAAAGTTTAAAAAGATTAGAAATTAACTGTGAAAACTGATTAAATAAACTGATCTAAAGAGTTTAGTAAGTTTATCTATCTTAAGTATACTAATAAAGTAGTCTAAATAGGTTAAAACTCTAAAATAAAGAGTTTGAGCTTTTTGAAAGTTAAAAAAGATTAGAAATTAAGTGTGAAAACTGGTTAAATAAGCTGATCTAAAGAGTTTAGTAAGTTTATCTCGTTTAAATATACTAATAAAGTAGTCTAAATAGGTTAAAACTCTAAAATAAAGAGTTTAGAGCTTTTTGAAAGTTAAAAAAGATTAGAAATTAACTGTGAAAACTGGTTAAATAAACTGATCTAAAGAGTTTAGTAAGTTTATCTGTCTTAAATATACTAATAAAGTAGTCTAAATAGGTTAAAACTCGAAAATAAAGAGTTTGGAGCTTTTGAAAGATAAAAAAGATTAGAAATTAACTGTGAAAACTGGTTAAATAAACTGATCTAAAGAGTTTAGTAAGTTTATCTGTCTTAAATATACTAATAAAGTAGTCTAAATAGGTTAAAACTCTAAAATAAAGAGTTTAGAGCTTTTTGAAAGTTAAAAAAGATTAGAAATTAACTGTGAAAACTTGTTAAATAAACTGATCTAAAGAGTTTAGTAAGTTTATCTATCTTAAGTATACTAATAAAGTAATCTAAATAGGTTAAAACTCTAAAATAAAGAGTTTAGAGCTTTTTGAAAGTTAAAAAAGATTAGAAATTAACTGTGAAAACTGGTTAAATAAGCTGATCTAAAGAGATTAGTAAGTTTATCTGTCTTAAATATACTAATAAAGTAGTCTAAATAATTTAAAACTATAAAATAAAGGATTTAGATTTTTTTTAAAGTTTAAAAACATTAGACATTAACTTTGAAAACTAGTTAAATAAGCTGATCTAAAGAGTTTAGTAAGTTTATCTGTCTTAAATATACTAATAAAGTAGTCTAAATAGGTTAAAACTCTAAAATAAAGAGTGTAGAGCTTTTTGAAAGTTTAAAAAGATTAGAAATTAATTGTGAAAACTGGTTAAATTAGCTGATCTAAAGAGTTTAGTAAGTTTATCTGTCTTAAATATACTAATAAAGTAGTCTAAATAAGTTAAAACTCTAAAATAAAGAGTTTAGAGCTTTTTGAAAGTTTAAAAAGATTAGAAATTAACTGTGAAAACTGGTTAAATAAGCTGATCTAAAGAGTTTAGTAAGTTTATCTGTCTTAAATATACTAATAAAGTAGTCTAAATAGGTTAAAACTCTAAAATAAAGAGTTTGGAGGTTTTTGAAAGTTTAAAAAGATTAGAAATTAACTCTGAAAACTGGTTAAATAGGCTAATCTAAAGAGTTTAGTAAGTTTATCTCTCTTAAATATACTAATAAAGTAGTCTAAATAGGTTAAAACTCTAAAATAAAGAGTTTAGAGCTTTTTGAAAGTTAAAAAAGATTAGAAATTAACTGTGAAAACTGGTTAAATAAGCTGATCTAAAGAGTTTAGTAAGTTTATCTCTCTTAAATATACTAATAAAGTAGTCTAAATAGGTTAAAACTCTAAAATAAAGTGTTTAGAGCTTTTTGAAAGTTAAAAAAGATTAGAAATTAAGTGTGAAAACTGGTTAAATAAGCTGATCTAAAGAGTTTAGTAAGTTTATCTGTCTTGAATATACTAATAAAGTAGTCTAAATAAGTTAAAACTCTAAAATAAACAGTTTAGAGGTTTTTGAAAGTTTAAAAAGATTAGTAATTAACTGTGAAAACTGGTTAAATAAGCTGATCTAAAGAGTTTAGTAAGTTTATCTGTCTTAAGTATACTAATAAAGTAGTCTAAATAGGTTAAAACTCTAAAATAAATTGTTTGGAGCTTTTTGAAAGTTTAAAAAGATTAGAAATTAACTGTAAAAACTGGTTAAATAAGCTGATCTAAAGAGTTTAGTAAGTTTATCTGTCTTAAATATACTAATAAAGTAGTCTAAATAGGTTAAAACTCGAAAATAAAGAGTTTAGAGCTTTTTGAATGTTAAAAAAGATTAGAAATTAACTGTGAAAACTGGTTAAATAAACTGATCTAAAGAGTTTAGTAAGTTTATCTGTCTTAAATATACTAATAAAGTAGTCTAAATAGGTTAAAACTCTAAAATAAAGTGTTTAGAGCTTTTTGAAAGTTTAAAGAGATTAGAAATTAACTGTGAAAACTGGTAAAATAAGCTGATCTAAAGAGTTTAGTAAGTTTATCTGTCTTAAATATACTAATAAAGTAGTCTAAATAGGTTAAAACTGTAAAATAAAGTGTTTAGAGCTTTTTCAAAGTTAAGAAAGATTAGAAATTAACTGTGAAAACTGGTTAAATTAGCTGATCTAAAGAGTTTAGTAAGTTTATCTGTCTTAAATATACTAATAAAGTAGTCTAAATAGGTTAAAACTCTAAAATAAAGAGTTTAGAGCTTTTTGAAAGTTTAAAAAGATTAGAAGTTAACTGTGAAAACTGGTTAAATAGGCTGATCTAAAGAGTTTAGTAAGTTTATCTGTCTTAAATATACTAATAAAGTAGTCTAAATAAGTTAAAACTCTAAAATAAAGAGTTTAGAGCTTTTTGAAAGTTTAAAAAGATTAGAAGTTAACTGTGAAAACTGGTTAAATAAGCTGATCTAAAGAGTTTAGTAAGTTTATCTCTCTTAAATATACTAATAAAGTAGTCTAAATAGGTTAAAACTCGAAAATAAAGAGTTTGGAGCTTTTGAAAGTTTAAAAAGATTAGAAATTAACTGTGAAAACTGGTTAAATAAGCTGATCTAAAGAGTTTAGTAAGTTTATCTCTCTTAAATATACTAATAAAGTAGTCTAAATAGGTTAAAACTCTGAAATAAAGAGTTTAGAGCCTTTTGAAAGTTAAAAAAGATTAGAAATTAACTGTGAAAACTGGTTAAATAGGCTGATCTAAAGAGTTTAGTAAGTTTATCTCTCTTAAATATACTAATAAAGTAGTCTAAATAGGTTAAAACTCTAAAATAAAGAGTTTAGAGCTTTTTGAAAGTTAAAAAAGATTAGAAATTAAGTGTACAAACTGGTTAAATAAACTGATCTAAAGAGTTTAGTAAGTTTATCTGTCTTAAATATACTAATAAAGTAGTCTAAATAAGTTAAAACTCTAAAATAAAGAGTTTAGAGCTTTTTGAAAGTTTAAAGATTAGAAGTTAACTGTGAAAACTGGTTAAATAAGCTGATCTAAAGAGTTTAGTAAGTTTATCTGTCTTAAATATACTAATAAAGTAGTTTAAATAGGTTAAAACTCGAAAATAAAGAGTTTGGAGCTTTTTGAAAATTTAAAAAGATTAGAAATTAACTCTGAAAACTGGTTAAATAGGCTGATCTAAAGAGTTTAGTAAGTTTATCTCTCTTAAATATACTAATAAAGTAGTCTAAATAGGTTAAAACTCTAAAATAAAGAGTTTAGAGCTTTTTGAAAGTTTAAAAAGATTAGAAATTAACTGTGAAAACTGGTTAAATAAGCGGATCTAAAGAGTTTAATAAGTTTATCTGTCTTAAATATACTAATAAAGTAGTCTAAATAAGTTAAAACTCTAAAATAAAGAGTTTAAAGCTTTTTGAAAGTTTAAAAAGATTAGAAGTTAACTGTGAAAACTGGTTAAATAAGCTGATCTAAAGAGTTTAGCAAGTTTATTTGTCTTAAATATACTAATAAAGTAGTCTAAATAGGTTAAAACTCTAAAATAAAGTGTTTAGAGCTTTTTTAAGTTAAAAAAGATTAGAAATTAAGTGTGAAAACTGGTTAAATTAGCTGGTCTAAAGAGTTTAGTAAGTTTATCTGTCTTAAATATACTAATAAAGTAGTCTAAATAAGTTAAAACTCTAAAATAAACAGTTTAGAGCTTTTTGAAAGTTTAAAAAGATTAGAAATTAACTGTGAAAACTGGTTAAATAAGCTGATCTAAAGAGTTTAGCAAGTTTATCTGTCTTAAATATACTAATAAAGTAGTCTAAATAGGTTAAAACTCTAAAATAAAGAGTTTGGAGGTTTTTGAAAGTTTAAAAAGATTAGAAATTAACTCTGAAAATTGGTTAAATAGGCTGATCTAAAGAGTTTAGTAAGTTTATCTCTCTTAAATATACTAATAAAGTAGTCTAAATAGGTTAAAACTCTAAAATAAAGAGTTTAGAGCTTTTTCAAAGTTAAAAAAGATTAGAAATTAAGTGTGAAAACTGGTTAAATAAACTGATCTAAAGAGTTTAGTAAGTTTATCTGTCTTAAATATACTAATAAAGTAGTCTAAATAAGTTAAAACTCTAAAATAAAGAGTTTAGAGCTTTTTGAAAGTTTAAAAAGATTAGAAGTTAACTGTGAAAACTGGTTAAATAAGCTGATCTAAAGAGTTTAGCAAGTTTATCTGTCTTAAATATACTATTAAAGTAGTCTAAATAGGTTAAAACTCGAAAATAAAGAGTTTGGAGCTTTTTGAAAATTTAAAAAGATTAGAAATTAACTCTGAAAACTGGTTAAATAGGCTGATCTAAAGAGTTTAGTAAGTTTATCTGTCTTAAATATACTAATAAAGTAGTCTAAATAAGTTAAAACTCTAAAATAAACAGTTTAGAGCTTTTTGAAAGTTTAAAAAGATTAGAAATTAACTGTGAAAACTGGTTAAATAAGCTGATCTAAAGAGTTTAGCAAGTTTATCTGTCTTAAATATACTAATAAAGTAGTCTAAATAGGTTAAAACTCTAAAATAAAGAGTTTGGAGGTTTTTGAAAGTTTAAAAAGATTAGAAATTAACTCTGAAAATTGGTTAAATAGGCTGATCTAAAGAGTTTAGTAAGTTTATCTCTCTTAAATATACTAATAAAGTAGTCTAAATAGGTTAAAACTCTAAAATAAAGAGTTTAGAGCTTTTTCAAAGTTAAAAAAGATTAGAAATTAAGTGTGAAAACTGGTTAAATAAACTGATCTAAAGAGTTTAGTAAGTTTATCTGTCTTAAATATACTAATAAAGTAGTCTAAATAAGTTAAAACTCTAAAATAAAGAGTTTAGAGCTTTTTGAAAGTTTAAAAAGATTAGAAGTTAACTGTGAAAACTGGTTAAATAAGCTGATCTAAAGAGTTTAGCAAGTTTATCTGTCTTAAATATACTATTAAAGTAGTCTAAATAGGTTAAAACTCGAAAATAAAGAGTTTGGAGCTTTTTGAAAATTTAAAAAGATTAGAAATTAACTCTGAAAACTGGTTAAATAGGCTGATCTAAAGAGTTTAGTAAGTTTATCTCTCTTAAATATACTAACAAAGTAGTCTAAATAGGTTAAAACTCTAAAATAAAGAATTTAGAGCTTTTTGAAAGTTAAAAAAGATTAGAAATTAACTGAAAACTGGTTAAATAAGCTGATCTAAAGAGTTTAGTAAGTTTATCTGTCTTAAATATACTAATAAAGTAGTCTAAATAGGTTAAAACTCTAAAATAAAGTGTTTATAGCTTTTTGAAAGTTAAAAAAGATTAGAAATTAAGTGTGAAAACTGGTTAAATTAGCTGATCTAAAGAGTTTAGTAAGTTTATCTGTCTTAAATATACTAATAAAGTAGTCTAAATAAGTTAAAACTCTAAAATAAACATTTTAGAGCTTTTTGAAAGTTTAAAAAGATTAGAAATTAACTGTGAAAACTGGTTAAATAAGCTGATCTAAAGAGTTTAGCAAATTTATCTGTCTTAAATATACTAATAAAGTAGTCTAAATAGGTTAAAACTCTAAAATAAAGTGTTTGGAGGTTTTTGAAAGTTTAAAAAGATTAGAAATTAACTCTGAAAACTGGTTAAATAGGCTGATCTAAAGAGTTTAGTAAGTTTATCTCTCTTAAATATACTAATAAAGTAGTCTAAATAGGTTAAAACTCTAAAATAAAGTGTTTATAGCTTTTTGAAAGTTAAAAAAGATTAGAAATTAAGTGTGAAAACTGGTTAAATTAGCTGATCTAAAGAGTTTAGTAAGTTTATCTGTCTTAAATATACTAATAAAGTAGTCTAAATAAGTTAAAACTCTAAAATAAACATTTTAGAGCTTTTTGAAAGTTTAAAAAGATTAGAAATTAACTGTGAAAACTGGTTAAATAAGCTGATCTAAAGAGTTTAGCAAATTTATCTGTCTTAAATATACTAATAAAGTAGTCTAAATAGGTTAAAACTCTAAAATAAAGTGTTTGGAGGTTTTTGAAAGTTTAAAAAGATTAGAAATTAACTCTGAAAACTGGTTAAATAGGCTGATCTAAAGAGTTTAGTAAGTTTATCTCTCTTAAATATACTAATAAAGTAGTCTAAATAGGTTAAAACTCGAAAATAAAGAGTTTGGAGCTTTTGAAAGTTTAAAAAGATTACAAATTAACTGTGAAAACTGGTTAAATAAGCTGATCTAAAGAGTTTAGTAAGTTTATCTCTCTTAAATATACTAATAAAGTAGTCTAAATAGGTTAAAACTCTGAAATAAAGAGTTTAGAGCCTTTTGAAAGTTAAAAAAGATTAGAAATTAACTGTGAAAACTGGTTAAATAGGCTGATCTAAAGAGTTTAGTAAGTTTATCTCTCTTAAATATACTAATAAAGTAGTCTAAATAGGTTAAAACTCTAAAATAAAGAGTTTAGAGCTTTTTGAAAGTTAAAAAAGATTAGAAATTAAGTGTACAAACTGGTTAAATAAACTGATCTAAAGAGTTTAGTAAGTTTATCTGTCTTAAATATACTAATAAAGTAGTCTAAATAAGTTAAAACTCTAAAATAAAGAGTTTAGAGCTTTTTGAAAGTTTAAAGATTAGAAGTTAACTGTGAAAACTGGTTAAATAAGCTGATCTAAAGAGTTTAGTAAGTTTATCTGTCTTAAATATACTAATAAAGTAGTTTAAATATGTTAAAACTCGAAAATAAAGAGTTTGGAGCTTTTTGAAAATTTAAAAAGATTAGAAATTAACTCTGAAAACTGGTTAAATAGGCTGATCTAAAGAGTTTAGTAAGTTTATCTCTCTTAAATATACTAATAAAGTAGTCTAAATAGGTTAAAACTCTAAAATAAAGAGTTTAGAGCTTTTTGAAAGTTTAAAAAGATTAGAAATTAACTGTGAAAACTGGTTAAATAAGCGGATCTAAAGAGTTTAATAAGTTTATCTGTCTTAAATATACTAATAAAGTAGTCTAAATAAGTTAAAACTCTAAAATAAAGAGTTTAAAGCTTTTTGAAATTTTAAAAAGATTAGAAGTTAACTGTGAAAACTGGTTAAATAAGCTGATCTAAAGAGTTTAGCAAGTTTATCTGTCTTAAATATACTAATAAAGTAGTCTAAATAGGTTAAAACTCTAAAATAAAGTGTTTAGAGCTTTTTTAAGTTAAAAAAGATTAGAAATTAAGTGTGAAAACTGGTTAAATTAGCTGGTCTAAAGAGTTTAGTAAGTTTATCTGTCTTAAATATACTAATAAAGTAGTCTAAATAAGTTAAAACTCTAAAATAAACAGTTTAGAGCTTTTTGAAAGTTTAAAAAGATTAGAAATTAACTGTGAAAACTGGTTAAATAAGCTGATCTAAAGAGTTTAGCAAGTTTATCTGTCTTAAATATACTAATAAAGTAGTCTAAATAGGTTAAAACTCTAAAATAAAGAGTTTCGAGGTTTTTGAAAGTTTAAAAAGATTAGAAATTAACTCTGAAAATTGGTTAAATAGGCTGATCTAAAGAGTTTAGTAAGTTTATCTCTCTTAAATATACTAATAAAGTAGTCTAAATAGGTTAAAACTCTAAAATAAAGAGTTTAGAGCTTTTTGAAAGTTAAAAAAGATTAGAAATTAAGTGTGAAAACTGGTTAAATAAACTGATCTAAAGAGTTTAGTAAGTTTATCTGTCTTAAATATACTAATAAAGTAGTCTAAATAAGTTAAAACTCTAAAATAAAGAGTTTAGAGCTTTTTGAAAGTTTAAAAAGATTAGAAGTTAACTGTGAAAACTGGTTAAATAAGCTGATCTAAAGAGTTTAGCAAGTTTATCTGTCTTAAATATACTAATAAAGTAGTCTAAATAGGTTAAAACTCGAAAATAAAGAGTTTGGAGCTTTTTGAAAATTTAAAAAGATTAGAAATTAACTCTGAAAACTGGTTAAATAGGCTGATCTAAAGAGTTTAGTAAGTTTATCTCTCTTAAATATACTAACAAAGTAGTCTAAATAGGTTAAAACTCTAAAATAAAGAGTTTAGAGCTTTTTGAAAGTTAAAAAAGATTAGAAATTAACTGAAAACTGGTTAAATAAGCTGATCTAAAGAGTTTAGTAAGTTTATCTGTCTTAAATATACTAATAAAGTAGTCTAAATAGGTTAAAACTCTAAAATAAAGTGTTTATAGCTTTTTGAAAGTTAAAAAAGATTAGAAATTAAGTGTGAAAACTGGTTAAATTAGCTGATCTAAAGAGTTTAGTAAGTTTATCTGTCTTAAATATACTAATAAAGTAGTCTAAATAAGTTAAAACTCTAAAATAAACATTTTAGAGCTTTTTGAAAGTTTAAAAAGATTAGAAATTAACTGTGAAAACTGGTTAAATAAGCTGATCTAAAGAGTTTAGCAAATTTATCTGTCTTAAATATACTAATAAAGTAGTCTAAATAGGTTAAAACTCTAAAATAAAGTGTTTGGAGGTTTTTGAAAGTTTAAAAAGATTAGAAATTAACTCTGAAAACTGGTTAAATAGGCTGATCTAAAGAGTTTAGTAAGTTTATCTCTCTTAAATATACTAATAAAGTAGTCTAAATAGGTTAAAACTCTAAAATAAAGAGTTTAGAGCTTTTTCAAAGTTAAAAAAGATTAGAAATTAAGTGTGAAAACTGGTTAAATAAACTGATCTAAAGAGTTTAGTAAGTTTATCTGTCTTAAATATACTAATAAAGTAGTCTAAATAAGTTAAAACTCTAAAATAAAGAGTTTAGAGCTTTTTGAAAGTTTAAAAAGATTAGAAGTTAACTGTGAAAACTGGTTAAATAAGCTGATCTAAAGAGTTTAGCAAGATTATCTGTCTTAAATATACTAATAAAGTAGTCTAAATAGGTTAAAACTCGAAAATAAAGTGTTTGGAGCTTTTTGAAAATTTAAAAAGATTAGAAATTAACTCTGAAAACTGGTTAAATAGGTTGATCTAAAGAGTTTAGTAAGTTTATCTCTCTTAAATATACTAATAAAGTAGTCTAAATAGGTTAAAACTCTAAAATAAACAGTTTAGAGCTTTTTGAAAGTTTAAAAAGATTAGAAATTAACTGTGAAAACTGGTTAAATAAGCTGATCTAAAGAGTTTAGTAAGTTTATCTGTCTTAAATATACTAATAAAGTAGTCTAAATAGGTTAAAACTCTAAAATAAAGAGTTTCGAGGTTTTTGAAAGTTTAAAAAGATTAGAAATTAACTCTGAAAACTGGTTAAATAGACTGATCTAAAGAGTTTAGTAAGTTTATCTCTCTTAAATATACTAATAAAGTAGTCTAAATAGGTTAAAGCTCTAAAATAAAGAGTTTAGAGCTTTTTGAAAGTTTAAAAAGATTAGAAATTAAGTGTGAAAACTGGTTAAATAAGCTGATCTAAAGAGTTTAGTAAGTTTATCTGTCTTAAATATACTAATAAAGTAGTCTAAATAAGTTAAACTCTAAAATAAAGAGTTTAGAGCTTTTTGAAAGTTAAAAAAGATTAGAAATTAACTGTGAAAACTGGTTAAATAAGCTGATCTAAAGAGTTTAGTAAGTTTATCTATCTTAAATATACTAATAAAGTAGTCTAAATAGCTTAAAACTATAAAATAAAGAGTTTGGAGCTTTTTGAAAGTTTAAAAAGATTAGAAATTAACTGTGAAAACTGGTTAAATAAGCTGATCTAAAGAGTTTAGTAAGTTTATCTCTCTTAAATATACTAATAAAGTAGTCTAAATAGGTTAAAACTCAATAATAAAGAGTTTAGAGCTTTTTGAATGTTAAAAAAGATTAGAAATTAACTGTGAAAACTGGTTAAATAAGCTGATCTAAAGAGTTTAGTAAGTTTATCTGTCTTAAATATACTAATAAAGTAGTCTAAATAGGTTAAAACTCTAAAATAAAGTGTTTAGAGCTTTTTTAAGTTAAAAAAGATTAGAAATTAACTGTGAAAACTGGTTAAATAAGCTGATCTAAAGAGTTTAGTAAGTTTATCTGTCTTAAATATACTAATAAAGTAGTCTAAATAGGTTAAAACTTGAAAATAAAGAGTTTGGAGCTTTTTGAAAATTTAAAAAGATTAGAAATTAACTCTGAAAACTGGTTAAATAGGCTGATCTAAAGAGTTTAGTTAGTTTATCTCTCTTAAATATACTAATAAAGTAGTCTAAATAGGTTAAAACTCTAAAATAAAGAGTTTAGAGCTTTTTGAAAGTTAAAAAAGATTAGAAATTAACTGAAAACTGGTTAAATAAGCTGATCTAAACAGTTTAGTAAGTTAATCTGTCTTAAATATACTAATAAAGTAGTCTAAATAGGTTAAAACTCTAAAATAAAGTGTTTATAGCTTTTTGAAAGTTAAAAAAGATTAGAAATTAAGTGTGAAAACTGGTTAAATTAGCTGATCTAAAGAGTTTAGTAAGTTTATCTGTCTTAAATATACTAATAAAGTAGTCTAAATTGGTTAAAACTATAAAATAAAGTGTTTAGAGCTTTTTGAAAGTTAAAAACATTAGAAATTAACTGTGAAAACTGGTTAAATAAGCTGATCTAAAGAGTTTAGCAAGTTTATCTGTCTTAAATATACTAATAAAGTAGTCTAAATAGGTTAAAACTCGAAAATAAAGAGTTTGGAGCTTTTTGAAAATTAAAAATGATTAGAAATTAACTCTGAAAACTGGTTAAATAGGCTGATCTAAAGAGTTTAGTAAGTTTATCTCTCTTAAATATACTAATAAAGTAGTCTAAATAGGTTAAAAGTCTAAAATAAAGAGTTTAGAGCTTTTTGAAAGTTAAAAAAGATTAGAAATTAACTGAAAACTGGTTAAATAAGCTGATCTAAAGAGTTTAGTAAGTTTATCTGTCTTAAATATACTAATAAAGTAGTCTAAATAGGTTAAAACTCTAAAATAAAGTATTTATAGCTTTTTGAAAGTTAAAAAAGATTAGAAATTAAGTGTGAAAACTAGTTAAATTAGCTGATCTAAAGAGTTTAGTAAGTTTATCTCTCTTAAATATACAAATAAAGTAGTCTAAATAAGTTAAAACTCTAAAATAAACAGTTTAGAGCTTTTTAAAAGTTTAAAAAGATTACAAATTAACTGTGAAACTGGTTAAATAAGCTGATCTAAAGAGTTTAGCAAGTTTATCTGTCTTAAATATACTAATAAAGTAGTCTAAATAGGTTAAAACTCTAAAATAAAGAGTTTGGAGGTTTTTGAAAGTTTAAAAAGATTAGAAATTAACTCTGAAAACTGGTTAAATAGGCTGATCTAAAGAGTTTAGTAAGTTTATCTCTCTTAAATATACTAATAAAGTAGTCTAAATAGGTTAAAACTCTAAAATAAAGTGTTTAGAGCTTTTAGAAAGTTAAAAAGATTAGAAATTAACTGTGAAAACTGGTTAAATAAGCTGATCTAAAGAGTTTAGTAAGTTTATCTCTCTTAAATATACTAATAAAGTAGTCTAAATAGGTTAAAACTCTAAAATAAAGTGTTTAGAGCTTTTTGAAAGTTAAAAAAGATTAGAAATTAAGTGTGAAAACTGGTTAAATAAGGTGGTCTAAAGAGTTTAGTAAGTTTATCTGTCTTAAATATACTAATAAAGTAGTCTAAATAAGTTAAAACTCTGAAATAAACAGTTTAGAGGTTTTTGAAAGTTTAAAAAGATTAGAAATTAACTGCGAAAACTGGTTAAATAAGCTGATCTAAAGAGTTTAGTAAGTTTATCTCTCTTAAATATACTAATAAAGTAGTCTAAATAGGTTAAAACTCTAAAATAAAGAGTTTGGAGCTTTTTGAAAGTTAAAAAAGATTAGAAATTAACTGTGAAAACTGGTTAAATAAGCTGATCTAAAGAGTTTAGTAAGTTTATCTGTCTTAAATATACTAATAAAGTAGTCTAAATAGCTTAAAACTCAAAAATAAAGAGTTTAGAGCTTTTTGAATATTAAAAAAGATTAGAAATTAAGTGTGAAAACTGGTTAAATAAGCTGATCTAAAGAGTTTAGTAAATTTATCTGTCTTAAATATACTAATAAAGTAGTCTAAATAGGTTAAAACTCGAAAATAAAGTGTTTAGAGCTTTTTGAAAGTTAAAAAAGATTAGAAATTAACTGTGAAAACTGGTTAAATAAGCTGATCTAAAGAGTTTAGTAAGTTTATCTGTCTTAAATATACTAATAAAGTAGTCTAAATAGGTTAAAACTCTAAAATAAAGTGTTTAGAGCTTTTTCAAAGTTAAAAAAAGATTAGAAATTAACTGTGAAAACTGGTTAAATAAGCTGATCTAAACAGTTTAGTAAGTTTATCTGTCTTAAATATAGTAAAAAAGTAGTCTAAATAGGTTAAAACTCTAAAATAAAGAGTTTAGAGCTTTTTGAAAGTTAAAAAAGATTAGAAATTAACTGTGAAAACTGGTTAAAGAAGCTGATCTAAAGAGTTTAGTAAGTTTATCTGTCTTAAATATACTAATAAAGTAGTCTAAATAGGTTAAAACTCGAAAATAAAGAGTTTAGAGCTATTTGAAAGTTAAAAAAGATTAGAAATTAACTGTGAAAACTGGTTAAATAAGCTGATCTAAAGAGTTTAGTAAGTTTATCTGTCTTAAATATACTAATAAAGTAGTCTAAATAGGTTAAAACTCTAAAATAAAGTGTTTAGAGCTTTTTGAAAGTTAAAAAAGATTAGAAATTAACTGTGAAAACTGGTTAAATAAGCTGATCTAAAGAGTTTAGTAAGTTTATCTCTCTTAAATATACTAATAAAGTAGTCTAAATAAGTTAAAACTCTAAAATAAAGTGTTTAGAGCTTTTTGAAAGTTTAAAAAGATTAGAAGTTAACTGTGAAAACTGGTTAAATAAGCTGATCTAAAGAGTTTAGCAAGTTTATCTGTCTTAAATATACTAATAAAGTAGTCTAAATAGGTTAAAACTCGAAAATAAAGAGTTTGGAGCTTTTTGAAAGTTTAAAAAGATTAGAAATTAACTCTGAAAACTGGTTAAATAGGCTGATCTAAAGAGTTTAGTAAGTTTTTCTCACTTAAATATACTAAAAAAGTAGACTAAATAGGTTAAAACTCTAAAATAAAGAGTTTAGAGCTTTTTCAAAGTTAAAAAAGATTAGAAATTAACTTGGAAAAATGGTTAAATAAGCTGATCTAAAGAGTTTAGTAAGTTTATCTGTCTTAAATATACTAATAAAGTAGTCTAAATAGGTTAAAACTCTAAAATAAAGAGTTTAGAGCTTTTTCAAAGTTAAAAAAGATTAGAAATTAACTGTGAAAACTGGTTAAATAAACTGATCTAAAGGGTTTAGTAAGTTTATCTCACTTAAATATACTAATAAAGTAGTCTAAATAGGTTAAAACTATAAAATAAAGTGTTTAGAGCTTTTTGAAAGTTAAAAAAGATTAAAAATTAACTGTGAAAACTGGTTAAATAAGCTGATCTAAAGAGTTTAGTAAGTTTATCTGTCTTAAATATACTAATAAAGTAGTCTAAATAGGTTAAAACTCGAAAATAAAGAGTTTAGAGGTTTTTGAAAGTTAAAAAGATTAGAAATTAACTGTGAAAACTGGTTAAATAAACTGATCTAAAGACTTTAGTGAGTTTATCTGTCTTAAATATACTAATAAAGTAGTCTAAATAGGTTAAAACTCTAAAATAAAGAGTTTAGAGCTTTTTGAAAGTTTTAAAAGATTAGAAATTAACTGTGAAAACTGGTTTAATAAACTGATCTAAAGAGTTTACTAAGTTTATCTGTCTTAAATATAGTAATAAAGTAGTCTAAATAGGTTAAAACTCTAAAATAAAGAGTTTAGAGCTTTTTGAAAGTTAAAAAAGATTAGAAATTAACTGTGAAAACTGGTTAAATAAGCTGATCTAAAGACTTTAGTAAGTTTATCTGTCTTAAATATACTAATAAAGTAGTCTAAATAGGTTAAAACTCTAAAATAATGAGTTTAGAGCGTTTTGAAAGTTAAAAAAGATTAGAAATTAACTTTGAAAACTGGTTAAATAAGCTGATCTAAAGAGTTTAGTAAGTTTATCTGTCTTAAATATACTAATAAAGTAGTCTAAATAGGTTAAAACTCGAAAATAAGGAGTTTAGAGCTTTTTCAAAGTTAAAAACGATTAGAAATTAACTGTGAAAACTGGTTAAATAAACTGATCTAAAGAGTTTAGTAAGTTTATCTGTCTTAAATATACTAATAAAGTAGTCTAAATAGGTTAAAATTCTAAAATAAAGTGTTTAGAGCTTTTTGAAAGTTAAAAAAGATTAGAAATTAACTGTGAAAACTGGTTAAATAAACTGATCTAAAGAGTTTAGTAAGTTTATCTGTCTTAAATATACTAATAATGTAGTCTTAATAGGTTAAAACTCTAAAATAAAGAGTTTAGAGCTTTTTGAATGTTAAAAAAGATTAGAAATTAACTGTGAAAACTGGTTAAATAAACTGATCTAACGAGTTTAGTAAGTTTATCTCTCTTAAATATACTCATAAAGTAGTCTAAATAGGTTAAAACTCTAAAATAAAGAGTTTAGAGCTGTTTGAAATTTTAAAAAGATTAGAAATTAACTGTGAAAACTGGTTAAATAAGCTGATCTAAAGAGTTTAGTAAGTTTATCTGTCTTAAATATAGTAATAAAATATTCTAAATAGGTTAAAAGTCCAAAATAAAGAGTTTAGAGCTTTTTCAAATTTAAAAAAGATTAGAAATTAACTGTGAAAACTGGTTAAATAAGCTGATCTAAAGAGTTTAGTAAGTTTATCTCTCTTAAATATACTAATAAAGTAGTCTAAATAGGTTAAAACTATAAAATAAAGAGTTTAGAGCTTTTTGAAAGTTTAAAAGATTAGAAATTAACTGTGAAAACTAGTTAAATAACCTGATCTAAGGAGTTTCGTAAGTTTATCTGTCTTAAATATACTAATCAAATAGTCTAAATAGCTTAAAACTCTAAAATAAAGTGTTTAAAGCTTTTTGAAAGTTAAAAAGATTAGAAATTAACTGTGAAAACTGGTTAAATAACCTGATCTAAAGAGTTTAGTAAGTTTATCTGTATTAAATATACTAATAAAGTAGTCTAAATAGGTTAAAACTCGAAAATAAAGAGTTTAGAACTTTTTGAAAGTTAAAAAAGATTAGAAATTAACTGTGAAAACTGGTTAAATAAGCTGATCTAAAGAGTTTAGTAAGTTTATCTTTCGTAATTATACTAATAAAGTAGTCTAAATAGGTTAAAACTCGAAAATAAAGAGTTTAGAGCTTTTTGAAATTTAAAATATTAGAAATTAACTGTGAAAACTGGTTAAATAAGCTGATCTAAAGAGTTTAGTAAGTTTATCTGTCTTAAATATACTAATAAAGTAGTCTAAATAGGTTAAAACTCTAAAATAAAGAGTTTAGAGCTTTTTGAAAGTTTAAAAAGATTAGAAATTAACTGTGAAAACTGGTTAAATAAGCTGATCTACGGAGTTTAGTAAGTTTATCTGTCTTAAGTATACTAATAAGGTAGTCTAAATAGGTTAAAACTCTAAAATAAAGAGTTTAGAGCTTTTTGAAAGTTTAAAAAGATTAGAAATTAACTGTGAAAACTGGTTAAATAAGCTGATCTAACGAGTTTAGTAAGTTTATCTGTCTTAAATATACTAATAAAGTAGTCTAAATAGGTTAAAACTCTAAAATAAAGAGTTTAGAGCTATTTGAAATTTTAAAAAGATTAGAAATTAACTGTGAAAACCGGTTAAATAAGCTGATCTAAAGAGTTTAGTAAGTTTATCTGTCTTAAATATAGTAATAAAATAGTCTAAATAGGTTAAAAGTCTAAAATAAAGAGTTTAGAGCTTTTTGAAAGTTAAAAAAGATTAGAAATTAACTGTGAAAACTAGTTAAATAACCTCATCTAAAGAGTTTAGTAAGTTTATCTGTCTTAAATATACTAATAAAGTAGTCTAAATAGGTTAAAACTCTAAAATAAAGTGTTTAGAGCTTTTTGAAAGTTAAAAAGATTAGAAATTAACTGTAAAAACTAGTTAAATAACCTGATCTAAAGAGTTTTGTAAGTTTATCTGTCTTAAATATACAAATAAAGTAGTCTAAATAGGTTAAAACTCGAAAATAAAGAGTTTAGAACTTTTTGAATTTTAAAAAAGATTAGAAATTAACTGTATAAACTGGTTAAATAAGCTGATCTAAAGAGTTTAGTAAGTTTATCTTTCGTAATTATACTAATAAAGTAGTCTAAATA
This sequence comes from Xestospongia muta, assembly GCA_963693285.1. Lineage (NCBI taxonomy): Eukaryota > Metazoa > Porifera > Demospongiae > Haplosclerida > Petrosiidae > Xestospongia > Xestospongia muta. Next base: position 1,972,267 of record OY848927.1, read on the forward strand.
GGTTAAAACTCGAAAATAAAGAGTTTAGAGGTTTTTGAAAGTTAAAAAGATTAGAAATTAACTGTGAAAACTGGTTAAATAAACTGATCTAAAGACTTTAGTGAGTTTATCTGTCTTAAATATACTAATAAAGTAGTCTAAATAGGTTAAAACTCTAAAATAAAGAGTTTAGAGCTTTTTGAAAGTTTTAAAAGATTAGAAATTAACTGTGAAAACTGGTTTAATAAACTGATCTAAAGAGTTTACTAAGTTTATCTGTCTTAAATATAGTAATAAAGTAGTCTAAATAGGTTAAAACTCTAAAATAAAGAGTTTAGAGCTTTTTGAAAGTTAAAAAAGATTAGAAATTAACTGTGAAAACTGGTTAAATAAGCTGATCTAAAGACTTTAGTAAGTTTATCTGTCTTAAATATACTAATAAAGTAGTCTAAATAGGTTAAAACTCTAAAATAATGAGTTTAGAGCGTTTTGAAAGTTAAAAAAGATTAGAAATTAACTTTGAAAACTGGTTAAATAAGCTGATCTAAAGAGTTTAGTAAGTTTATCTGTCTTAAATATACTAATAAAGTAGTCTAAATAGGTTAAAACTCGAAAATAAGGAGTTTAGAGCTTTTTCAAAGTTAAAAACGATTAGAAATTAACTGTGAAAACTGGTTAAATAAACTGATCTAAAGAGTTTAGTAAGTTTATCTGTCTTAAATATACTAATAAAGTAGTCTAAATAGGTTAAAATTCTAAAATAAAGTGTTTAGAGCTTTTTGAAAGTTAAAAAAGATTAGAAATTAACTGTGAAAACTGGTTAAATAAACTGATCTAAAGAGTTTAGTAAGTTTATCTGTCTTAAATATACTAATAATGTAGTCTTAATAGGTTAAAACTCTAAAATAAAGAGTTTAGAGCTTTTTGAATGTTAAAAAAGATTAGAAATTAACTGTGAAAACTGGTTAAATAAACTGATCTAACGAGTTTAGTAAGTTTATCTCTCTTAAATATACTCATAAAGTAGTCTAAATAGGTTAAAACTCTAAAATAAAGAGTTTAGAGCTGTTTGAAATTTTAAAAAGATTAGAAATTAACTGTGAAAACTGGTTAAATAAGCTGATCTAAAGAGTTTAGTAAGTTTATCTGTCTTAAATATAGTAATAAAATATTCTAAATAGGTTAAAAGTCCAAAATAAAGAGTTTAGAGCTTTTTCAAATTTAAAAAAGATTAGAAATTAACTGTGAAAACTGGTTAAATAAGCTGATCTAAAGAGTTTAGTAAGTTTATCTCTCTTAAATATACTAATAAAGTAGTCTAAATAGGTTAAAACTATAAAATAAAGAGTTTAGAGCTTTTTGAAAGTTTAAAAGATTAGAAATTAACTGTGAAAACTAGTTAAATAACCTGATCTAAGGAGTTTCGTAAGTTTATCTGTCTTAAATATACTAATCAAATAGTCTAAATAGCTTAAAACTCTAAAATAAAGTGTTTAAAGCTTTTTGAAAGTTAAAAAGATTAGAAATTAACTGTGAAAACTGGTTAAATAACCTGATCTAAAGAGTTTAGTAAGTTTATCTGTATTAAATATACTAATAAAGTAGTCTAAATAGGTTAAAACTCGAAAATAAAGAGTTTAGAACTTTTTGAAAGTTAAAAAAGATTAGAAATTAACTGTGAAAACTGGTTAAATAAGCTGATCTAAAGAGTTTAGTAAGTTTATCTTTCGTAATTATACTAATAAAGTAGTCTAAATAGGTTAAAACTCGAAAATAAAGAGTTTAGAGCTTTTTGAAATTTAAAATATTAGAAATTAACTGTGAAAACTGGTTAAATAAGCTGATCTAAAGAGTTTAGTAAGTTTATCTGTCTTAAATATACTAATAAAGTAGTCTAAATAGGTTAAAACTCTAAAATAAAGAGTTTAGAGCTTTTTGAAAGTTTAAAAAGATTAGAAATTAACTGTGAAAACTGGTTAAATAAGCTGATCTACGGAGTTTAGTAAGTTTATCTGTCTTAAGTATACTAATAAGGTAGTCTAAATAGGTTAAAACTCTAAAATAAAGAGTTTAGAGCTTTTTGAAAGTTTAAAAAGATTAGAAATTAACTGTGAAAACTGGTTAAATAAGCTGATCTAACGAGTTTAGTAAGTTTATCTGTCTTAAATATACTAATAAAGTAGTCTAAATAGGTTAAAACTCTAAAATAAAGAGTTTAGAGCTATTTGAAATTTTAAAAAGATTAGAAATTAACTGTGAAAACCGGTTAAATAAGCTGATCTAAAGAGTTTAGTAAGTTTATCTGTCTTAAATATAGTAATAAAATAGTCTAAATAGGTTAAAAGTCTAAAATAAAGAGTTTAGAGCTTTTTGAAAGTTAAAAAAGATTAGAAATTAACTGTGAAAACTAGTTAAATAACCTCATCTAAAGAGTTTAGTAAGTTTATCTGTCTTAAATATACTAATAAAGTAGTCTAAATAGGTTAAAACTCTAAAATAAAGTGTTTAGAGCTTTTTGAAAGTTAAAAAGATTAGAAATTAACTGTAAAAACTAGTTAAATAACCTGATCTAAAGAGTTTTGTAAGTTTATCTGTCTTAAATATACAAATAAAGTAGTCTAAATAGGTTAAAACTCGAAAATAAAGAGTTTAGAACTTTTTGAATTTTAAAAAAGATTAGAAATTAACTGTATAAACTGGTTAAATAAGCTGATCTAAAGAGTTTAGTAAGTTTATCTTTCGTAATTATACTAATAAAGTAGTCTAAATAGGTTAAAACTCGAAAATAAAGAGTTTAGAGCTTTTTGAAAGTTAAAAGATTAGAAATTAACTGTGAAAACTGATTAAATAAGCTGATCTAAAGAGTTTAGTAAGTTTATCTGTCTTAAATATACTAATAAAGTAGTCTAAATAGGTTAAAACTATAAAATAAAGTGTTTAGAGCTTTTTGAAAGTTAAAAAAGATTAGAAATTAACTGTGAAAACTGGTTAAATAAACTGATCTAAAGATTTTAGTAAGTTAATCTGTCTTAAATATACTAATAAAGTAGTCTAAATAGGTTAAAACTCTAAAATAAAGAGTTTAGAGCTTTTTGAAAGTTAAAAAAGATTAGAAATTAACTGTCTAAACTGGTTAAATAAACTGATCTAAAGAGTTTAGTAAGTTTATCTGTCTTAAATATACTAATAAAGTAGTCTAAATAGGTTAAAACTCTAAAATAAAGTGTTTCGAGCTTTTTGAAAGTTTAAAAAGATTAGAAATTAACTGGGAAAAATGGTTAAATAAACTAATCTACAGAATTTAGTAAGTTTATTTGTCTTAAATATACTAATAAAGTAGTCTAAATAGGTTAAAACTCTAAAATAAAGAGTTTAGAGCTTTTTGAAAGTTAAAAAAGATTAGAAATTAACTGTGAAAACTGGTTAAATAAGCTGATATAAAGAGTTTAGTAAGTTTATCTGTCTTAAATATAGTAATAAAGTAGTCTAAATAGGTTAAAACTCAAAAATAAAGTGTTTTTATCTTTTTGAAAGTTAAAAAAGATTAGAAATTAACTGTGAAAACTGGTTAAATAAACTGATCTAAAGAGTTTAGTAAGTTTATCTGTCTTAAATATACTAATAAAGTAGTCTAAATAGGTTAAAACTCTAAAATAAAGAGTTTAGAGCTTTTTGAAAGTTTAAAAAGATTAGAAATTAACCGTGGAAACTGCTTAAATAAGATGATCTAAAGAGTTTAGTAAGTTTATCTGTCTTAAATATACTAATAAAGTAGTCTAAATAGGTTAAAACTCAAAAATAAAGTGTTTTTATCTTTTTGAAAGTTAAAAAAGATTAGAAATTAACTGTGAAAACTGGTTAAATAAACTGATCTAAAGAGTTTAGTAAGTTTATCTGTCTTAAATATACTAATAAAGTAGTCTAAATAGGTTAAAACTCTAAAATAAAGAGTTTAGAGCTTTTTGAAAGTTTAAAAAGATTAGAAATTAACCGTGGAAACTGCTTAAATAAGATGATCTAAAGAGTTTAGTAAGTTTATCTGTCTTAAATATACTAATAAAGTAGTCTAAATAGGTTAAAACTCTAAAATAAAGAGTTTAGAGCTTTTTGAAAGTTAAAAAAGATTAGAAATTAACTGTGAAAACTGGTTAAATAAGCTGATCTAAAGAGTTTAGTAAGTTTATCTGTCTTAAATATACTAATAAAGTAGTCTAAATAGGTTAAAACTCTAAAATAAAGAGTTTAGAAGTTTTTGAAAGTTTAAAAGATTAGAAATTAACTGTGAAAACTGGTCAAAAAAGCTGATCTAAAGAGTTTAGTAAGTTTATCTCTCTTAAACATACTAATAAAGCAGTCTAAATAGGTTGAAACTCTAAAATAAAGAGTTTATACGTTTTTGAAAGTTAAAAGAGATTAGAAATTAACTGTGAAAACTGGTTAAATAAGCTGATCTAAAGAGTTTAGTAAGTTTATCTGTCTTCAATATAGCAATAAAGTAGTCTAAATAGGATAAAACTCTAAAATAAAGAGTTTAGAGCTTTTTGAAAGTTAAAAAGGATTAGAAATTAACTGTGAAAACTGGTTAAATAGGCTGATCTAAAGAGTTTAGTAAGTTTATCTGTCTAAAATATACTAATAAAGTAGTCTAAATAGGTTAAAACTATAAAATAAATTGTTTAGAGCTTTTTGAAAGTTAAAAAAGATTAGAAATTAACTGTGAAAACTGGTTAAATAAGCTGATCTAAAGAGTTTAGTAAGTTTATCTGTCTTAAATATACTAATAAAGTAGTCTAAATAGGTTAAAACTCTAAAGTAAAGAGATTTGAGCTTTTTGAAAGTTAAAAAGATTAGAAATTAACTGTGAAAACTGGTTAAATAAGCTGATCTAAAGAGTTTAGTAAGTTTATCTGTCTTAAATATACTAATAATGTAGTCTAAATAGGTTAAAACTCTAAAATAAAGAGTTTAGAAGTTTTTGAAAGTTTAAAAAGATTAGAAATTAACTGTGAAAACTGGTTAAATAAGCTGATCTAAAGAGTTTAGTAAGTTTATCTGTCTTAATTATACTAATAAAGTAGTCTAAATAGGTTAAAACTCTAAAATAAAGAGTTTAGAAGCTTTTGAGAGTTTAAAAAATTATAAATTAACTGTGAAAACTGGTTAAATAAGCTGATCTAAAGAGTTTAGTAAGTTTATCTGTCTTAAATATACTAATAAAGTAGTCTAAATAGCTTAAAACTCTAAAATAAAGAGTTTAGAGCTTTTTGAAAGTTAAAAAAGATTAGAAATTAACGGTGAAAACTGGTTAAATAAGCTGATCTAAAGAGTTTAGTAAGTTTATCTGTCTTAAATATACTAATAAAGTAGTCTAAATAGGTTAAAACGCAAAAATAAAGTGTTTAGAGCTTTTTGAAAGTTTAAAAAGATTAGAAATTAACTGTGAAAACTGGTTAAATAAGCTGATCTAAAGAGTTTAGTAAGTTTATCTGTCTTAATTATAGTAATAAAGTAGTCTAAATAGGTTAAAACTCTAAAATAAAGAGTTTAAAAGTTTTTGAGAGTTTAAAAAGATTAGAAAATCCTGTGAAAACTGGTTAAATAAGCTGATCTAAAGAGTTTAGTAAGTTCATCTGTCTTAATTATACTAATAAAGTAGTCTAAATAGATGAAACTCTAAAATAAAGAGTTTAGAGCATTTTGAAAGTTTAAAAAGATTAGAAATTAACTGTGAAAACTGGTTAAATAAACTGAGCTAAAGAGTTTAGTAAGTTTATCTGTCTTAAATATACTAATAAAGTAGTCTAAATAGGTTAAAACTAAAAAATTAAATGTTTATAGCTTTTTGAAAGTTTAAAAAGATTAGATATTAACTGTGAAAACTGTTTAAATAAGATAATCTAAAGAGTTTACTAAGTTTATATCTCTTAACTATACTAATAATGTAGTCTAAATAGGTTAAAACTCTAAAATAAAGAGTTTATACCTTTTTGAAAGTTAAAAAAGATTAGAAATTAACTCTAAAAACTGGTTAAGTAAGCTGATCTAAAGAGTTTAGTAAGTTTATCTGTCTTAAATATACTAATAAAGCAGTTAAATAGCTTAAAACTATACATTAATGTGTTTAGAGCCTTTTGAAAGTTTAAAAAGATTAGAAATTAACTGTGAAAACTGGTTAAATAAGCCGATCTAAAGAGTTTAGTAAGTTTATCTGTCTTAAATATACTAATAAAGTAGTCTAAATAGGTTAAAACTCTAAATTTAAGAGTTTAGAGTGTTTTGAAAGTTAAAAATGATTAGAAATTAACTGTGAAAACTGGTTAAATAAGTTGATCTAAAGAGTTTAGTAAGTTTATCTGTCTTAAATATACTAATAAAGTAGTCTAAATAGGTTAAAACTCTAAAATAAAGAGTTTAGAGCTTTTGAAAGTTTAAAAAGATTAGAAATTAACTGTGAAAACTGGTTAAATAAGCTGATCTAAAGAGTTTAGTAACTTTATCTGTCTTAAATATACTAATAAAGCAGTTAAATAGCCTAAAACTCTAAAGTGAAGTGTTTAGAACTTTTGAAAGTTTAAAAAGATTAGAAATTAACAGTGAAAACTGGTTAAATAAGCTGACCTAAAGAGTTTAGTAAGTTTATCTGTCTTAAATATACTAATAAAGAACTCTAAAATGGTTAAAACTAGAAAATTAAGAGTTTAGAGTTTTTTTGAAAGTTAAAAAAGATTAGAAATTAACTGTGAAAACTGGTTAAATAAGCTGATCTAAAGAGTTTAGTAAGTTTATCTGTCTTAAATATACTAATAAAGTAGTCTAAATAGGTTAAAACTCTACAATAGAGTTTCGAGATTTTTGAAAGTAAAAAAAAATTTGAAATTAACAGTGAAAACTGGTTAAATAAGCTGATCTAAAGAGTTTAGTAAGTTTATCTCTCTTAAATATACTAATAAAGTACTCTAAATAGGTTAAAACTGTGAAATAAAGTGCTTAGTGCTTTTAGAAAGTTTAAAAAATTTAGAAATTAACTGTGAAAACTGGTTAAATAAGCTGATCTAAAGAGTTTAGTAAGTTTATTGTCTTAAATATAGCAATAAAGTAGTCTAAATAGGTTAAAACTCTAAAATAAAGAGTTTAGAGCTTTTTAAAAGTTAAAAAAGATCAGAAATTAACTGTGAACACTAGTTAAATAAGCTGATCTATAGAGTTTAGTAAGTTTATCTAAGTTAAATATACTAATAAAGTAGTCTAAATAGGTTAAAACTCTAAAATAAAGAGTTTAGAGCTTTTTGAAAGTTAAAAAAGATCAGAAATTAACTGTGATCACTAGTTAAATAAGCTGATCTATAGAGTTTAGTAAGTTTATCTAACTTAAATATACTAATAAAGTAGTCTAAATAGGTTAAAACTCTAAAATAAAGAGTTTAGAGCTGTTTTAAAGTTTAAAAAGATTAGAAATTAACTGTGAAAACTTGTTAAATAAACTGAGCTAAAGAGTATAGTAAGTTTATCTGTCTTAAATATACTAATAAAGTAGTCTAAATAGGTTAAAACTCTCAAAAAATTGTTTAGAGCTTTTTGAAAGTTAAAAAGATTAGAAATTAACTGTGAAAACTTGTTAAATAAGCTGATCTATAGAGTTTAGTAAGTTTATCTGTCTTAAATATACTAATAAAGTAGTCTAAATAGGTTAAAACTCTAAAATAAAGAGTTTAGAGCTTTTTGAAAGTTTAAAAAGATTAGAAATTAACTGTGAAAACTGGTTAAATAAGCTGATCTAAAGAGTTTAGTAAGTTTATCTGTCTTAAATATACTAATAAAGTAGTCTAAATAGGTTAAAACTAAAAAATTAAATGTTTATAGCTTTTTGAAAGTTTAAAAAGATTAGATATTAACTGTGAAAACCGTTTAAATAAGCTGATCTAAAGAGTTTAGTAAGTTTATCTGTCTTAAATATACTAATAAAGTAGTCTAAATAGGTTAAAACTCTAAAATAAAGAGTTTAGAAGTTTTTGAGAGTTTAAAAAGATTAGAAATTAAGTGTGAAAACTGGTTAAATAAGCTGATCTAAAGAGTTTAGTAAGTTTATCTGTCTTAATTATACTAATAAAGTAGTCTAAATAGGTTAAAACTCTAAAATAAAGAGTTTAGAGGTTTTTGAAAGTTTAAAAAGATTAGAAATTAACTGTGAAAACTGGTTAAATAAACTGATCTAAAGAGTTTAGTAAGTTTATCTGTCTTAAATATAATAATAAAGTAGTCTAAATAGGTTAAAACTAAAAAATTAAATGTTTATAGCTTTTTGAAAGTTTAAAAAGTTTATAACTTAACACTGAAAACTGCTTAAATAAGCTGATCTAAAGAGTTTAGTAAGTTTATCTGTCTTAAATATACTAATAAAGTAGTCTAAATAGGTTAAAACTCTAAAAAAGTGTTTAGAGCTTTTTGAAAGTTAAAAAGATTAGAAATTAACTGTGAAAACTGGTAAATAAGCTGATCTATAGAGTTTAGTAAGTTTGTCTGTCTTAAATATACTAATAAAGTAGTCTAAATAGGTTAAAACTCGAAAATAAAGAGTGTAGAGCTTTTTGAAAGTTTAAAAAGATTAGAAATTATCTGTGAAAAGTGGTTAAATAAGCTGATCTAGAGAGTTTAGTAAGTTTATCTGTCTTAAATATACTAATAAAGTAGTCTAAATAGGATAAATCTCTAAAATAAAGAGTTTAGAAGTTTTTGAGAGTTTAAAAAAATTAGAAATTAAGTGTGAAAACTGGTTAAATAAGCTGATCTAAAGAGTTTAGTAAGTTTATCTGTCTTAAATATACTAATAAAGTAGTCTAAATAGGTTAAAACTAAAAAATTAAATGTTTATACCTTTTTGAAAGTTAAAAAGATTAGAAATTAACTGTGAAAACTTGTTAAATAAGCTGATCTATAGAGTTTAGTAAGTTTATCTGTCTTAAATATACTAATAAAGTAGTCTAAATAGGTTAAAACTCTAAAATCAAGAGTTTAGAGCTTTTTGAAAGTTTAAAAAGATTAGAAATTAACTGTGAAAACTGGTTAAATAAACTGATCTAAAGAGTTTAGTAAGTTTATCTGTCTTAAATATACTAATAAAGTAGTCTAAATAGGTTAAAACTAAAAAATTAAATGTTTATAGCTTTTTGAAAGTTTAAAAAGATTAGATATTAACGGTGAACACTGTTTAAATAAGATGATCTAAAGAGTTTAGTAAGTTTATATCTCTTAACTATACTAATAAAGTAGTCTAAATAGGTTAAAACTATAAAATAAAGAGTTTATACCGCTTTGAAAGTTAAAATAGATTTGAAATTAACTGTGAAAACTGGTTAAGTAAGCAGATCTAAAGATTTTAGTAAGTTTATCTGTCTTAAATATACTAATAAAGCAGTTAAATAGCATAAAACTCTAAAATAAAGTGTTTAGAGCCTTTTCACAGTTTAAAAAGATTAGAAATTAACTGTGAAAACTGGTTAAATAAGCTGATCTAAAGAGTTTAGTAAGTTCATCTGTCTTAAATATACTAAAACGTAGTCTAAATAGGTTAAAACTCTAAAATTAAGAGTTTAGAGTTTTTTGAAAGTTAAAAATGATTAGAAATTAACTGTGAAATCTGGTTAAATAAGCTGATCTAAAGAGTTTAGTAAGTTTATCTGTCTTAAATATACTAATAAAGTAGTCTAAGTAGGTTAAAACTCTAAAATAAAGAGTTTAGAGCTTTTGAAAGTTTAAAAAGATTACAAATTAACTGTGAAAACTGGTTAAATAAGCTGATCTAAAGAGTTTAGTAAGTTTATCTGTGTTAAATATACTAATAAAGCAGTTAAATAGCTTAAAACTCTCAAATAAAGTGTTTACAGCTTTTTGAAAGTTTAAAAAGATTAGAAATTAACTGTGAAAACTGTTTAAATAAGCTGATCTAAAGAGTTTAGTAAGTTTATCATTCTTAAATATACTAATAAAGTACTCTAAAAAGGTTAAAACTCTAAAATTAAGAGTTTAGAGTTTTATGAAAGTTAAAAAAGATTAGAAATTAACTGTGAAAACTGGTTAAATAAGCTGATCTAAAGAGTTTAGTAAGTTTATCTGTCTTAAATATACTAATAAAGTAGTCTAAATAGGTTAAAACTCTAAAATCAGGAGTTTATAGCTTTTTGAAAGTTAAAAAGTTTAGAAATTAATTGTGAAAACTGGTTAAATAAGCTGATCTAAAGAGTTTAGTAAGTTTATCTATCTTAAATATACTAATAAAGTAGTCGAAATAGGTTAAAACTCTGAAATAAAGTGTTTAGAGCTTTTTGAAAGTTAAAAAACATTAGAAATTAACTGTGAAAACTGGTTAAATAAGCTAACCTAAACAGTTTAGTAAGTTTATCTGTCTTAAATATACTAATAAAGTAGTCTAAATAGGTTAAAACTAAAAAATTAAATGTTTATAGCTTTTTGAAAGTTTAAAAAGATTAGATATTAACTGTGAAAACTGTTTAAATAAGATGATCTAAAGAGTTTAGTAAGTTTATATCTCTTAACTATACTAATAACGTAGTCTAAATAGGTTAAAACTATAAAATAAAGAGTTTAGAGCCTTTTGAAAGTTTAAAAAGATTAGAAATTAACTGTGAAAACTGGTTAAATAAGCTGATCTAAAGAGTTTAGTAAGTTCATCTGTCTTAAATATACTAAAAAAGTAGTCTAAATAGGTTAAAACTCCAAAATTAAGAGTTTAGAGTTTTTTGAAAGTTAAAAATGATTAGAAATTAACTGTGAAATCTGGTTAAATAAGCTGATCTAAAGAGTTTAGTAAGTTTATCTGTCATAAATATACTAATAACGTAGTCTAAGTAGGTTAAAACTCTAAAATAAAGAGTTTAGAGCTTTTGAAAGTTTAAAAAGATTACAAATTAACTGTGAAAACTGGTTAAATAAGCTGATCTAAAGAGTTTAGTAAGTTTATCTGTGTTAAATATACTAATAAAGCAGTTAAATAGCTTAAAACTCTCAAATAAAGTGTTTAGAGCTTTTTGAAAGTTTAAAAAGATTAGAAATTAACTGTGAAAACTGGTTAAATAAGCTGATCTAAAGAGTTTAGTAAGTTTATCTGTCTTAAATATACTAATAAAGTACTCTAAAAAGGTTAAAACTCTAAAATTAAGAGTTTAGAGTTTTATGAAAGTTAAAAAAGATTAGAAATTAACTGTGAAAACTGGTTAAATAAGCTGATCTAAAGAGTTTAGTAAGTTTATCTGTCTTAAATATACTAATAAAGTAGTCTAAATAGGTTAAAACTCTAAAATCAGGAGTTTATAGCTTTTTGAAAGTTAAAAAGTTTAGAAATTAATTGTGAAAACTGGTTAAATAAGCTGATCTAAAGAGTTTAGTAAGTTTATCTGTCTTAAATATACTAATAAAGTAGTCTAAATAGGTTAAAACTCTAAAATAGAGTTTCGAGATTTTTGAAAGTAAAAAAAATTAGTATATAACAGTGAAAACTCGTTAAATAAGCTGATCTAAAGAGTTTAGTAAGTTTATCTATCTTAAATATACTAATAAAGTAGTCGAAATAGGTTAAAACTCTGAAATAAAGTGTTTAGAGCTTTTTGAAAGTTAAAAAACATTAGAAATTAACTGTGAAACCTGGTTAAATAAGCTAATCTAAAGAGTTTAGTAAGTTTATCTGTCTTAAATATACTAATAAAGTAGTCTAAATAGGTTAAAACTCTAAAATAAAGAGTTTCGAACTTTTTGAAAGTTAAAAAAGTTTAAAAATTAACTGTGAAAACTGCTTAAATAAGCTGATCTAAAGAGTTTAGTAAGTTTATCTGTCTTAAATATACTAATAAAGTAGTTTAAATAGGTTAAAACTCTGAAATAAAGTGTTTAGTGCTTTTTGAAAGTTTAAAAAGATTAGAAATTAACTGTGAAAACTGGTTAAATAAGCTGATCTAAAGAGTTTAGTAAGTTTATTGTCTTAAATATAGCAATAAAGTAGTCTAAATAGGTTAAAACTCTAAAATAAAGAGTTTAGAGGTTTTTGAAAGTTAAAAAAGATTAGAAATTAACTGTGAAAACTGGTTAAATAAGCTGATCTAAAGAGTTTAGTAAGTTTATCTATCTTAAATATACTAATAAAGTAGTCTAAATACGTTAAAAATCTGAAATAAAGAGTTTACAGCTTTTTGAAAGTTAAAAAAATTAGAAATTAACTGTGAAAAATGGTTAAATAAGCTGATCTAAAGAGTTTAGTAAGTTTATCTGTCTTAAATATACTAATAAAGTAGTCTAAATAGGTTAAAACTCTAAAATAAAGAGTTTAGAGCTTTTTGAAAGTTAAAAAAGTTTAGAACTTAACACTGAAAACTGGTTAAATAAGCTGATCTAAAGAGTTTAGTAAGTTTATCTGTCTTAAATATACTAATAAAGTAGTCTAAATAGGTTAAAACTCTAAAATAAAGAGTTTAGAGCTTTTTGAAAGTTTAAAAAGATCAGAAATTAACTGTGAAAACTGGTTAAATAAGCTGATCTAAAGAGTTTAGTAAGTTTATCTGTCTTAAATATACTAATAAAGTAGTCTAAATAGGTTAAAACTCTAAAAAAGTGTTTAGAGCTTTTTGAAAGTTAAAAAGATTAGAAATTAACTGTGAAAACTGGTAAATAAGCTGATCTATAGAGTTTAGTAAGTTTGTCTGTCTTAAATATACTAATAAAGTAGTCTAAATAGGTTAAAACTCTAAAATAAAGAGTGTAGAGCTTTTTGAAAGTTTAAAAAGATTAGAAATTATCTGTGAAAACTGGTGAAATAAGCTGATCTAGAGAGTTTAGTAAGTTTATCTGTCTTAAATATACTAATAAAGTAGTCTAAATAGGATAAATCTCTAAAATAAAGAGTTTAGAAGTTTTTGAGAGTTTAAAAAGATTAGAAATTAAGTGTGAAAACTGGTTAAATAAGCTGATCTAAAGAGTTTAGTAAGTTTATCTGTCTTAATTATACTAATAAAGTAGTCTAAATAGGTTAAAACTCTAAAATAAAGACTTTAGAAGTTTTTGAGAGTTTAAAAATATAAGAAATTAACTGTGATAACTGGTTAAATAAGCTGATCTAAAGAGTTTAGTAAGTTTATCTGTCTTAATTATACTAATAAAGTAGTCTAAATAGGTTAAAACTCTAAAATAAAGAGTTTAGAAGTTTTTGAGAGTTTAAAAAGATTAGAAAATCCTGTGAAAACTGGTTAAATAAGCTGATCTAAAGATTCTAGTAAGTTTATCTGTCTTAAATATGCTAATAAAGTAGTCTAAATAGGTTAAAACTCTAAAATAAAGAGTTTAGAGCTTTTTAAAGTTTAAAAAGATTAGAAATTAACTGTGAAAACTGGTTAAATAAGCTGATCTAAAGAGTTTAGTAAGTTTATCTGTCTTAAATATACTAATAAAGTAGTCTAAATAGGTTAAAACTAAAAAATTAAATGTTTATAAGTTTTTGAAAGTTTAAAAAGTTTAGAACTTAACACAGAAAACTGCTTAAATAAGCTGATCTAAAGAGTTTAGTAAGTTTATCTGTCTTAAATATACTAATAAAGTAGTCTAAATAGGTTAAAACTCTAAAAAAGTGTTTAGAGCTTTTTGAAAGTTAAAAAGATTTGAAATTAACTGTGAAAACTGGTAAATAAGCTGATCTATAGAGTTTAGTAAGTTTATCTGTCTTAAATATACTAATAAAGTAGTCTAAATAGGTTAAAACTCGAAAATAAAGAGTGTAGAGCTTTTTGAAAGTTTAAAAAGATTAGAAATTATCTGTGAAAAGTGGTTAAATAAGCTGATCTAAAGAGTTTAGTAAGTTTATCTGTCTTAAATATACTAATAAAGTAGTCTAAATAGGTTAAAACTAAAAAATTAAATGTTTATAGCTTTTTGAAAGTTAAAAAGATTAGAAATTAACTGTGAAAACTGGTTAAATAAGCTGATCTATAGAGTTTTGTAAGTTTATCTGTCTTAGATATACTAATAAAGTAGTCGAAATAGGTTAAAACTCTAAAATAAAGAGTTTAGAGCTTTTTGAAAGTTTAAAAAGATTAGAAATTAACTGTGAAAACTGGTTAAATAAACTGATCTAAAGAGTTTAGTAAGTTTATATCTCTTAACTATACTAATAAAGTAGTCTAAATAGGTTAAAACTAAAAAATTTAATGTTTATAGCTTTTTGAAAGTTTAAAAAGATTAGATATTAACTGTGAAAACTGTTTAAATAAAATGATCTAAAGAGTTTAGTAAGTTTATATCTCTTAACTATACTAATAAAGTAGTCTAAATAGGTTAAAACTCTAAAATAAAGAGTTTATACCGTTTTGAAAGTTAAAATAGATTTGAAATTAACTTTGAAAACTGGTTAAGTAAGCTGATCTAAAGAGTTTAGTAAGTTTATCTGTCTTAAATATACTAATAAAGCAGTTAAATAGCATAAAACTCTAAAATAAAGTGTTTAGAGCCTTTTGAAAGTTTAAAAAGATTAGAAATTAACTGTGAAAACTGGTTAAATAAGCTGATCTAAAGAGTTTAGTAAGTTCATCTGTCTTAAATATACTAAAAAAGTAGTCTAAATAGGTTAAAACTCTAAAATTAAGAGTTTAGAGTTTTTTGAAAGTTAAAAATGATTAGAAATTAACTGTGAAATCTGGTTAAATAAGCTGATCTAAAGAGTTTAGTAAGTTTATCTGTCTTAAATATACTAATAAAGTAGTCTAAGTAGGTTAAAACTCTAAAATAAAGAGTTTAGAGCTTTTGAAAGTTTAAAAAGATTACAAATTAACTGTGAAAACTGGTTAAATAAGCTGATCTAAAGAGTTTAGTAAGTTTATCTGTGTTAAATATACTAATAAAGCAGTTAAATAGCTTAAAACTCTCAAATAAAGTGTTTAGAGCTTTTTGAAAGTTTAAAAAAATTAGAAATTAACTGTGAAAACTGTTTAAATAAGCTGATCTAAAGAGTTTAGTAAGTTTATCTGTCTTAAATATACTAATAAAGTACTCTAAAAAGGTTAAAAGTCTAAAATTAAGAGTTTAGAGTTTTATGAAAGTTAAAAAAGATTAGAAATTAACTGTGAAAACTGGTTAAATAAACTGATCTAAAGAGTTTAGTAAGTTTATCTGTCTTAAATATACTAATAAAGTAGTCTAAATAGGTTAAAACTCTAAAATCAGGAGTTTATAGCTTTTTGAAAGTTAAAAAGTTTAGAAATTAATTGTGAAAACTGGTTAAATAAGCTGATCTAAAGAGTTTAGTAAGTTTATCTGTCTTAAATATACTAATAAAGTAGTCTAAATAGGTTAAAACTCTAAAATAGAGTTTCGAGATTTTTGAAAGTAAAAAAAATTAGTATATAACAGTGAAAACTGGTTAAATAAGCTGATCTAAAGAGTTTAGTAAGTTTATCTATCTTAAATATACTAATAAAGTAGTCGAAATAGGTTAAAACTCTGAAATAAAGTGTTTAGAGCTTTTTGAAAGTTAAAAAACATTAGAACTTAACTGTAAAACCTGGTTAAATAAGCTAATCTAAAGAGTTTAGTAAGTTTATCTGTCTTAAATATACTAATAAAGTAGTCTAAATAGGTTAAAACTCTAAAATAAAGAGTTTCGAACTTTTTGAAAGTTAAAAAAGTTTAAAAATTAACTGTGAAAACTGCTTAAATAAGCTGATCTAAAGAGTTTAGTAAGTTTATCTGTCTTAAATATACTAATAAAGTAGTTTAAATAGGTTAAAACTCTGAAATAAAGTGTTTAGTGCTTTTTGAAAGTTTAAAAAGATTAGAAATTAACTGTGAAAACTGCATAAATAAGCTGATCTAAAGAGTTTAGTAAGTTTATCTGTCTTAATTATACTAATAAAGTAGTCTAAAAAGGTTAAAACTCTAAAATAAAGAGTTTAGAAGTTTTTGAGAGTTTAAAAAGATTAGAAATTAAGTGTGAAAACTGGTTAAATAAGCTGATCTAAAGAGTTTAGTAAGTTTATCTGTCTTAATTATACTAATAAAGTAGTCTAAATAGGTTAAAACTCTAAAATAAAGACTTTAGAAGTTTTTGAGAGTTTAAAAATATAAGAAATTAACTGTGATAACTGGTTAAATAAGCTGATCTAAAGAGTTTAGTAAGTTTATCTGTCTTAATTATACTAATAAAGTAGTCTAAATAGGTTAAAACTCTAAAATAAAGAGTTTAGAAGTTTTTGAGAGTTTAAAAAGATTAGAAAATCCTGTGAAAACTGGTTAAATAAGCTGATCTAAAGATTCTAGTAAGTTTATCTGTCTTAAATATGCTAATAAAGTAGTCTAAATAGGTTAAAACTCTAAAATAAAGAGTTTAGAGCTTTTTAAAGTTTAAAAAGATTAGAAATTAACTGTGAAAACTGGTTAAATAAGCTGATCTAAAGAGTTTAGTAAGTTTATCTGTCTTAAATATACTAATAAAGTAGTCTAAATAGGTTAAAACTAAAAAATTAAATGTTTATAAGTTTTTGAAAGTTTAAAAAGTTTAGAACTTAACACAGAAAACTGCTTAAATAAGCTGATCTAAAGAGTTTAGTAAGTTTATCTGTCTTAAATATACTAATAAAGTAGTCTAAATAGGTTAAAACTCTAAAAAAGTGTTTAGAGCTTTTTGAAAGTTAAAAAGATTAGAAATTAACTGTGAAAACTGGTAAATAAGCTGATCTATAGAGTTTAGTAAGTTTATCTGTCTTAAATATACTAATAAAGTAGTCTAAATAGGTTAAAACTCGAAAATAAAGAGTGTAGAGCTTTTTGAAAGTTTAAAAAGATTAGAAATTATCTGTGAAAAGTGGTTAAATAAGCTGATCTAAAGAGTTTAGTAAGTTTATCTGTCTTAAATATACTAATAAAGTAGTCTAAATAGGTTAAAACTAAAAAATTAAATGTTTATAGCTTTTTGAAAGTTAAAAAGATTAGAAATTAACTGTGAAAACTGGTTAAATAAGCTGATCTATAGAGTTTTGTAAGTTTATCTGTCTTAGATATACTAATAAAGTAGTCGAAATAGGTTAAAACTCTAAAATAAAGAGTTTAGAGCTTTTTGAAAGTTTAAAAAGATTAGAAATTAACTGTGAAAACTGGAAAATAAACTGATCTAAAGAGTTTAGTAAGTTTATATCTCTTAACTATACTAATAAAGTAGTCTAAATAGGTTAAAACTAAAAAATTTAATGTTTATAGCTTTTTGAAAGTTTAAAAAGATTAGATATTAACTGTGAAAACTGTTTAAATAAAATGATCTAAAGAGTTTAGTAAGTTTATATCTCTTAACTATACTAATAAAGTAGTCTAAATAGGTTAAAACTCTAAAATAAAGAGTTTATACCGTTTTGAAAGTTAAAATAGATTTGAAATTAACTTTGAAAACTGGTTAAGTAAGCTGATCTAAAGAGTTTAGTAAGTTTATCTGTCTTAAATATACTAATAAAGCAGTTAAATAGCATAAAACTCTAAAATAAAGTGTTTAGAGCCTTTTGAAAGTTTAAAAAGATTAGAAATTAACTGTGAAAACTGGTTAAATAAGCTGATCTAAAGAGTTTAGTAAGTTCATCTGTCTTAAATATACTAAAAAAGTAGTCTAAATAGGTTAAAACTCTAAAATTAAGAGTTTAGAGTTTTTTGAAAGTTAAAAATGATTAGAAATTAACTGTGAAATCTGGTTAAATAAGCTGATCTAAAGAGTTTAGTAAGTTTATCTGTCTTAAATATACTAATAAAGTAGTCTAAGTAGGTTAAAACTCTAAAATAAAGAGTTTAGAGCTTTTGAAAGTTTAAAAAGATTACAAATTAACTGTGAAAACTGGTTAAATAAGCTGATCTAAAGAGTTTAGTAAGTTTATCTGTGTTAAATATACTAATAAAGCAGTTAAATAGCTTAAAACTCTCAAATAAAGTGTTTAGAGCTTTTTGAAAGTTTAAAAAAATTAGAAATTAACTGTGAAAACTGGTTAAATAAGCTGATCTAAAGAGTTTAGTAAGTTTATCTGTCTTAAATATACTAATAAAGTACTCTAAAAAGGTTAAAAGTCTAAAATTAAGAGTTTAGAGTTTTATGAAAGTTAAAAAAGATTAGAAATTAACTGTGAAAACTGGTTAAATAAACTGATCTAAAGAGTTTAGTAAGTTTATCTGTCTTAAATATACTAATAAAGTAGTCTAAATAGGTTAAAACTCTAAAATCAGGAGTTTATAGCTTTTTGAAAGTTAAAAAGTTTAGAAATTAATTGTGAAAACTGGTTAAATAAGCTGATCTAAAGAGTTTAGTAAGTTTATCTGTCTTAAATATACTAATAAAGTAGTCGAAATAGGTTAAAACTCTAAAATAGAGTTTCGAGATTTTTGAAAGTAAAAAAAATTAGTATATAACAGTGAAAACTGGTTAAATAAGCTGATCTAAAGAGTTTAGTAAGTTTATCTATCTTAAATATACTAATAAAGTAGTCGAAATAGGTTAAAACTCTGAAATAAAGTGTTTAGAGCTTTTTGAAAGTTAAAAAACATTAGAACTTAACTGTAAAACCTGGTTAAATAAGCTAATCTAAAGAGTTTAGTAAGTTTATCTGTCTTAAATATACTAATAAAGTAGTCTAAATAGGTTAAAACTCTAAAATAAAGAGTTTCGAACTTTTTGAAAGTTAAAAAAGTTTAAAAATTAACTGTGAAAACTGCTTAAATAAGCTGATCTAAAGAGTTTAGTAAGTTTATCTGTCTTAAATATACTAATAAAGTAGTTTAAATAGGTTAAAACTCTGAAATAAAGTGTTTAGTGCTTTTTGAAAGTTTAAAAAGATTAGAAATTAACTGTGAAAACTGCATAAATAAGCTGATCTAAAGAGTTTAGTAAGTTTATTGTCTTAAATATAGCAATAAAGTAGTCTAAATAGGTCAAAAGTCTAAAATAAAGAGTTTAGAGGTTTTTGAAAGTTAAAAAAGATTAGAAATTAACTGTGAAAACTGTTTAAATAAGCTGATCTAAAGAGTTTAGTAAGTTTATCTATCTTAAATATACTAATAAAGTAGTCTAAATACGTTAAAAATCTAAAATAAAGAGTTTACAGCTTTTTGAAAGTTAAAAAAATTAGAAATTAACTGTGAAAAATGGTTAAATAAGCTGATCTAAAGAGTTTAGTAAGTTTATCTGTCTTAAATATACTAATAAAGTAGTCTAAATAGGTTAAAACTCGAAAATAAAGAGTTTAGAGGTTTTTAAAAGTTAAAAAAGTTTAGAACTTAACACTGAAAACTGCTTAAATAAGCTGATCTCAAGAGTTTAGTAAGTTTATCTGTCTTAAATATACTAATAAAGTAGTCTAAATAGGTTAAAACTCTAAAATAAAGAGTTTAGAGCTTTTTGAAAGTTAAAAAAGATTAGAAATTAACTGTGAAAACTGGTTAAATAAGCTGATCTAAACAGTTTAGTAAGTTTATATGTCTTAAATATACTAATAAAGTAGTCTAAATAGGTTAAAACTCTAAAAAAGTGTTTAGAGCTTTTTGAAAGTTAAAAAGATTAGAAATTAACTGTGAAAACTGGTAAATAAGCTGATCTATAGAGTTTAGTAAGTTTGTCTGTCTTAAATATACTAATAAAGTAGTCTAAATAGGTTAAAACTCTAAAATAAAGAGTGTAGAGCTTTTTGAAAGTTTAAAAAGATTAGAAATTATCTGTGAAAACTGGTTAAATAAGCTGATCTAGAGAGTTTAGTAAGTTTATCTGTCTTAAATATACTAATAAAGTAGTCTAAATAGGAAAAATCTCTAAAATAAAGAGTTTAGAAGTTTTTGAGAGTTTAAAAATATAAGAAATTAACTGTGATAACTGGTTAAATAAGCTGATCTAAAGAGTTTAGTAAGTTTATCTGTCTTAATTATACTAATAAAGTAGTCTAAATAGGTTAAAACTCTAAAATAAAGAGTTTAGTAGTTTTTGAGAGTTTAAAAAGATTAGAAAATCCTGTGAAAACTGGTTAAATAAGCTGATCTAAAGAGTTTAGTAAGTTTATCTGTCTTAAATATACTAATAAAGTAGTCTAAATAGGTAAAATCTCTAAAATAAAGAGTTTAGAAGTTTTTGAGAGTTTAAAAAGATTAGAAATTAAGTGTGAAAACTGGTTAAATAAGCTGATCTAAAGAGTTTAGTAAGTTTATCTGTCTTAATTATACTAATAAAGTAGTCTAAATAGGTTAAAACTCTAAAATAAAGAGTTTAGAAGTTTTTGAGAGTTTAAAAATAGAAGAAATTAACTGTGATAACTGGTGAAATAAGCTGATCTAAAGAGTTTAGTAAGTTTATCTGTCTTAATTATACTAATAAAGTAGTCTAAATAGGTTAAAACTCTAAAATAAAGAGTTTAGTAGTTTTTGAGAGTTTAAAAAGATTAGAAAATCCTGTGAAAACTGGTTAAATAAGCTGATCTAAAGAGTTTAGTAAGTTTATCTGTCTTAAATATACTAATAAAGTAGTCTAAATAGGTTAAAACTCTAAAATAAAGAGTTTAGAGCTTTTTAAAGTTTAAAAAGATTAGAAATTAACTGTGAAAACTGGTTAAATAAGCTGATCTAAAGAGTTTAGTAAGTTTATCTCTCTTAAATATACTAATAAAGTAGTCTAAATAGGTTAAAATTCGAAAATAAAGAGTGTAGAGCTTTTTGAAAGTTTAAAAAGATTAGAAATTATCTGTGAAAACTGGTTAAATAAGCTGATCTAGAGAGTTTAGTAAGTTTATCAGTCTTAAATATACTAATAAAGTAGTCTAAATAGGATAAATCTCTAAAATAAAGAGTTTAGAAGTTTTTGAGAGTTTAAAAAGATTAGAAATTAAGTGTGAAAACTGGTTAAATAAGCTGATCTAAAGAGTTTATAAGTTTATCTGTCTTAATTATACTAATAAAGTAGTCTAAATAGGTTAAAACTCTAAAATAAAGAGTTTAGAAGTTTTTGAGAGTTTAAAAATATAAGAAATTAACTGTGATAACTGGTTAAATAAGCTGATCTAAAGAGTTTAGTAAGTTTATCTGTCTTAATTATACTAATAAAGTAGTCTAAATAGGTTAAAACTCTAAAATAAAGAGTTTAGAAGTTTTTGAGAGTTTAAAAAGATTAGAAAATCCTGGGAAAACTGGTTAAATAAGCTGATCTAACGATTTTAGTAAGTTTATCTGTCTTAAATATACTAATAAAGTAGTCTAAATAGGTTAAAACTCTAAAATAAAGAGTTTAGAGCTTTTTAAAGTTTAAAAAGATTAGAAATTAACTGTGAAAACTGGTCAAATAAGCTGATCTAAAGAGTTTAGTAAGTTTATCTGTCTTAAATATACTAATAAAGTAGTCTAAATAGGTTAAAACTAAAAAATTAAATGTTTATAGCTTTTTGAAAGTTTAAAAAGTTTAGAACTTAACACTGAAAACTGCTTAAATAAGCTGATCTAAAGAGTTAGTAAGTTTATCTGTCTTAAATATACTAATAAAGTAGTCTAAATAGGTTAAAACTCTAAAAAAGTGTTTAGAGCTTTTTGAAAGTTAAAAAGATTAGAAATTAACTGTGAAAACTGGTAAATAAGCTGATCTATAGAGTTTAGTAAGTTTATCTGTCTTAAATATACTAATAAAGTAGTCTAAATAGGTTAAAACTCGAAAATAAAGAGTGTAGAGCTTTTTGAAAGTTTAAAAAGATTAGAAATTATCTGTGAAAAGTGGTTAAATAAGCTGATCTAGAGAGTTTAGTAAGTTTATCTGTCTTAAATATACTAATAAAGTAGTCTAAATAGGATAAATCTCTAAAATAAAGAGTTTAGAAGTTTTTGAGAGTTTAAAAAGATTAGAAATTAAGTGTGAAAACTGGTTAAATAAGCTGATCTAAAGAGTTTAGTAAGTTTATCTGTCTTAAATATACTAATAAAGTAGTCTAAATAGGTTAAAACTAAAAAATTAAATGTTTATAGCTTTTTGAAAGTTAAAAAGATTAGAAATTAACTGTGAAAACTGGTTAAATAAGCTGATCTATAGAGTTTAGTAAGTTTATCTGTCTTAAATATACTAATAAAGTAGTCTAAATAGGTTAAAACTCTAAAATAAAGAGTTTAGAGCTTTTTGAAAGTTTAAAAAGATTAGAAATTAACTGTGAAAACTGGTTAAATAAACTAATCTAAAGAGTTTAGTAAGTTTATCTGTCTTAAATATACTAATAAAGTAGTCTAAATAGGTTAAAACTAAAAAATTAAATGTTTATAGCTTTTTGAAAGTTTAAAAAGATTAGATATTAACTGTGAAAACTGTTTAAATAAAATGATCTAAAGAGTTTAGTAAGTTTATATCTCTTAACTATACTAATAAAGTAGTCTAAATAGGTTAAAACTATAAAATAAAGAGTTTATACCGTTTTGAAAGTTAAAATAGATTTGAAATTAACTCTGAAAACTGGTTAAGTAAGCTGATCTAAAGAGTTTAGTAAGTTTATCTGTCTTAAATATACTAATAAAGTAGTCTAAATAGGTTAAAACTAAAAAATTAAATGTTTATAGCTTTTTGAAAGTTTAAAAAGTTTAGAACTTAACACTGAAAACTGCTTAAATAAGCTGATCTAAAGAGTTAGTAAGTTTATCTGTCTTAAATATACTAATAAAGTAGTCTAAATAGGTTAAAACTCTAAAAAAGTGTTTAGAGCTTTTTGAAAGTTAAAAAGATTAGAAATTAACTGTGAAAACTGGTAAATAAGCTGATCTATAGAGTTTAGTAAGTTTATCTGTCTTAAATATACTAATAAAGTAGTCTAAATAGGTTAAAACTCGAAAATAAAGAGTGTAGAGCTTTTTGAAAGTTTAAAAAGATTAGAAATTATCTGTGAAAAGTGGTTAAATAAGCTGATCTAGAGAGTTTAGTAAGTTTATCTGTCTTAAATATACTAATAAAGTAGTCTAAATAGGATAAATCTCTAAAATAAAGAGTTTAGAAGTTTTTGAGAGTTTAAAAAGATTAGAAATTAAGTGTGAAAACTGGTTAAATAAGCTGATCTAAAGAGTTTAGTAAGTTTATCTGTCTTAAATATACTAATAAAGTAGTCTAAATAGGTTAAAACTAAAAAATTAAATGTTTATAGCTTTTTGAAAGTTAAAAAGATTAGAAATTAACTGTGAAAACTGGTTAAATAAGCTGATCTATAGAGTTTAGTAAGTTTATCTGTCTTAAATATACTAATAAAGTAGTCTAAATAGGTTAAAACTCTAAAATAAAGAGTTTAGAGCTTTTTGAAAGTTTAAAAAGATTAGAAATTAACTGTGAAAACTGGTTAAATAAACTAATCTAAAGAGTTTAGTAAGTTTATCTGTCTTAAATATACTAATAAAGTAGTCTAAATAGGTTAAAACTAAAAAATTAAATGTTTATAGCTTTTTGAAAGTTTAAAAAGATTAGATATTAACTGTGAAAACTGTTTAAATAAAATGATCTAAAGAGTTTAGTAAGTTTATATCTCTTAACTATACTAATAAAGTAGTCTAAATAGGTTAAAACTATAAAATAAAGAGTTTATACCGTTTTGAAAGTTAAAATAGATTTGAAATTAACTCTGAAAACTGGTTAAATAAGCTGATCTAAAGAGTTTAGTAAGTTTATCTGTCTTAAATATACTAATAAAGCAGTTAAATAGCATAAAACTCTAAAATAAAGTGTTTAGAGCCTTTTGAAAGTTTAAAAAGATTAGAAATTAACTGTGAAAACTGGTTAAATAAGCTGATCTAAAGAGTTTAGTAAGTTCATCTGTCTTAAATATACTAAAAAAGTAGTCTAAATAGGTTAAAACTCTAAAATTAAGAGTTTAGAGTTTTTTGAAAGTTAAAAATGATTAGAAATTAACTGTGAAATCAGGTTAAATAAGCTGATCTAAAGAGTTTAGTAGGTTTATCTGTCTTAAATATACTAATAAAGTAGTCTAAGTAGGTTAAAACTCTAAAATAAAGAGTTTAGAGCTTTTGAAAGTTTAAAAAGATTACAAATTAATTGTGAAAACTGGTTAAATAAGCTGATGTAAAGAGTTTAGTAAGTTTATCTGTGTTAAATATACTAATAAAGCAGTTAAATAGCTTAAAACTCTCAAATAAAGTGTTTAGAGCTTTTTGAAAGTTTAAAAAGATTAGAAATTAACTGTGAAAACTGTTTAAATAAGCTGATCTAAAGAGTTTCGTAAGTTTATCTGTCTTAAATATACTAATAAAGTACTCTAAAAAGGTTAAAACTCTAAAATTAAGAGTTTAGAGTTTTATGAAAGTTAAAAAAGATTAGAAATTAACTGTGAAAACTGGTTAAATAAGCTGATCTAAAGAGTTTAGTAAGTTTATCTGTCTTAAATATACTAATAAAGTAGTCTAAATAGGTTAAAACTCTAAAATCAGGAGTTTATAGCTTTTTGAAAGTTAAAAAGTTTAGAAATTAATTGTGAAAACTGGTTATATAAGCTGATCTAAAGAGTTTAGTAAGTTTATCTGTCTTAAATATACTAATAAAGTAGTCTAAATAGGTTAAAACTCTAAAATAGAGTTTCGAGATTTTTGAAAGTAAAAAAAATTAGTATATAACAGTGAAAACTGGTTAAATAAGCTGATCTAAAGAGTTTAGTAAGTTTATCTATCTTAAATATCTAATAAAGTAGTCGAAATAGGTTAAAACTCTAAAATAAAGTGTTTAGAGCTTTTTGAAAGTTAAAAAAGATTAGAAATTAACTGTAAAACCTGGTTAAATAAGCTGATCGAAAGAGTTTAGTAAGTTTATCTGTCTTAAATATACTAATAAAGTAGTCTAAATAGGTTAAAACTCTAAAATAAAGAGTTTCGAACTTTTTGAAAGTTAAAAAAGTTTAAAAATTAACTGTGAAAACTGCTTAATTAAGCTGATCTAAAGAGTTTAGTAAGTTTATCTGTCTTAAATATACTAATAAAGTAGTTTAAATAGGTTAAAACTCTGAAATAAAGTGTTTAGTGCTTTTTGAAAGTTTAAAAAGATTAGAAATTAACTGTGAAAACTGCTTAAATAAGCTGATCTAAAGAGTTTAGTAAGTTTATTGTCTTAAATATAGCAATAAAGTAGTCTAAATAGGTCAAAACTCTAAAATAAAGAGTTTAGAGGTTTTTGAAAGTTAAAAAAGATTAGAAATTAACTGTGAAAACTGGTTAAATAAGCTGATCTAAAGAGTTTAGTAAGTTTATCTATCTTAAATATACTAATAAAGTAGTCTAAATACGTTAAAAATCTAAAATAAAGAGTTTACAGCTTTTTGAAAGTTAAAAAAATTAGAAATTAACTGTGAAAAATGGTTAAATAAGCTGATCTAAAGAGTTTAGTAAGTTTATCTGTCTTAAATATACTAATAAAGTAGTCTAAATAGGTTAAAACTCGAAAATAAAGAGTTTAGAGGTTTTTGAAAGTTAAAAAAGTTTAGAACTTAACACTGAAAACAGCTTAAATAAGCTGATCTAAAGAGTTTAGTAAGTTTATCTGTCTTAAATATACTAATAAAGTAGTCTAAATAGGTTAAAACTCTAAAATAAAGAGTTTAGAGCTTTTTGAAAGTTAAAAAAGATCAGAAATTAACTGTGAAAACTGCATAAATAAGCTGATCTAAAGAGTTTAGTAAGTTTATCTGTCTTAAATATACTAATAAAGTAGTCTAAATAGGTTAAAACTCTAAAAAAGTGTTTAGAGCTTTTTGAAAGTTAAAAAGATTAGAAATTAACTGTGAAAACTGGTAAATAAGCTGATCTATAGAGTTTAGTAAGTTTGTCCGTCTTAAATATACTAATAAAGTAGTCTAAATAGGTTAAAACTCTAAAATAAAGAGTGCAGAGCTTTTTGAAAGTTTAAAAAGATTAGAAATTATCTGTGAAAAGTGGTTAAATAAGCTGATCTAGAGAGTTTAGTAAGTTTATCTGTCTTAAATATACTAATAAAGTAGTCTAAATAGGAAAAATCTCTAAAATAAAGAGTTTAGAAGTTTTTGATAGTTTAAAAAGATTAGAAATTAAGTGTGAAAACTGGTTAAATAAGCTGATCTAAAGAGTTTAGTAAGTTTATCTGTCTTAATTATACTAATAAAGTAGTCTAAATAGGTTAAAACTCTAAAATAAAGAGTTTAGAAGTTTTTGAGAGTTTAAAAATATAAGAAATTAACTGTGATAACTGGTTAAATAAGCTGATCTAAAGAGTTTAGTAAGTTTATCTGTCTTAATTATACTAATAAAGTAGTCTAAATAGGTTAAAACTCTAAAATAAAGAGTTTAGTAGTTTTTGAGAGTTTAAAAAGATTAGAAAATCCTGTGAAAACTGGTTAAATAAGCTGATCTAAAGAGTTTAGTAAGTTTATCTGTCTTAAATATACTAATAAAGTAGTCTAAATAGGTTAAAACTCTAAAATAAAGAGTTTAGAGCTTTTTAAAGTTTAAAAAGATTAGAAATTAACTGTGAAAACTGGTTAAATAAGCTGATCTAAAGAGTTTAGTAAGTTTATCTCTCTTAAATATACTAATAAAGTAGTCTAAATAGGTTAAAACTCGAAAATAAAGAGTTTAGAGCTTTTTGAAAGTTAAAAAAGATTAGAAATTAACTGTGAAAACTGTTTAAATAAGCTGATCTAAAGAGTTTAGTAAGTTTATCTATCTTAAATATACTAATAAAGTAGTCTAAATACGTTAAAACTCTAAAATAAAGAGTTTAGAGCTTTTTGAAAGTTAAAAAAATTAGAAATTAACTGTGAAAAATGGTTAAATAAGCTGATCTAAAGGGTTTAGTAAGTTTATCTGTCTTAAATATACTAATAAAGTAGTCTAAATAGGTTAAAACTCGAAAATAAAGAGTTTAGAGGTTTTTGAAAGTTAAAAAACTTTAGAACTTAACACTGAAAACTGCTTAAATAAGCTGATCTAAAGAATTTAGTAAGTTTATCTGTCTTAAATATACTAATAAAGTAGTCTAAATAGGTTAAAACTCTAAAAAAGTGTTTAGAGCTTTTTGAAAGTTAAAAAGATTAGAAATTAACTGTGAAAACTGGTAAATAAGCTGATCTATAGAGTTTAGTAAGTTTATCTGTCTTAATTATACTAATAAAGTAGTCTAAATAGGTTAAAACTCGAAAATAAAGAGTGTAGAGCTTTTTGAAAGTTTAAAAAGATTAGAAATTATCTGTGAAAACTGGTTAAATAAGCTAATCTAAAGAGTTTAGTAAGTTTATCTGTCTTAAATATACTAATAAAGTAGTCTAAATAGGTTAAAACTCTAAAATAAAGAGTTTCGAACTTTTTGAAAGTTAAAAAAGTTTAAAAATTATCTGTGAAAACTGCTTAAATAAGCTGATCTAAAGAGTTTAGTAAGTTTATCTGTCTTAATTATACTAATAAAGTAGTCTAAATAGGTTAAAACTCTAAAATAAAGAGTTTAGAAGTTTTTGAGAGTTTAAAAATATAAGAAATTAACCGTGATATCTGGTTAAATAAGCTGATCTAAAGAGTTTAGTAAGTTTATCTGTCTTAATTATACTAATAAAGTAGTCTAAATAGGTTAAAACTCTAAATAAAGAGTTTAGTAGTTTTTGAGAGTTTAAAAAGATTAGAAAATCCTGTGAAAACTGGTTAAATAAGCTGATCTAAAGAGTTTAGTAAGTTTATCTGTCTTAAGTATACTAATAAAGTAGTCTAAATAAGTTAAAACTCTAAAATAAAGAGTTTAGAGCTTTTTAAAGTTTAAAAAGATTAGAAATTAACTGTGAAAACTGGTTAAATAAGCTGATCTAAAGAGTTTAGTAAGTTTATCTCTCTTAAATATACTAATAAAGTAGTCTAAATAGGTTAAAACTCGAAAATAAAGAGTGTAGAGCTTTTTGAAAGTTTAAAAAGATTAGAAATTATCTGTGAAAACTGGTTAAATAAGCTGATCTAGAGAGTTTAGTAAGTTTATCTGTCTTAAATATACTAATAAAGTAGTCTAAATAGGATAAATCTCTAAAATAAAGAGTTTAGAAGTTTTTGAGAGTTTAAAAAGATTAGAAATTAAGTGTGAAAACTGGTTAAATAAGCTGATCTAAAGAGTTTAGTAAGTTTATCTGTCTTAATTATACTAATAAAGTAGTCTAAATAGGTTAAAACTCTAAAATAAAGAGTTTAGAAGTTTTTGAGAGTTTAAAAATATAAGAAATTAACTGTGATAACTGGTTAAATAAGCTGATCTAAAGAGTTTAGTAAGTTTATCTGTCTTAATTATACTAATAAAGTAGTCTAAATAGGTTAAAACTCTAAAATAAAGAGTTTAGAAGTTTTTGAGAGTTTAAAAAGATTAGAAAATCCTGTGAAAACTGGTTAAATAAGCTGATCTAAAGATTTTAGTAAGTTTATCTGTCTTAAATATACTAATAAAGTAGTCTAAATAGGTTAAAACTCTAAAATAATGAGTTTAGAGCTTTTTAAAGTTTAAAAAGATTAGAAAGTAACTGTGAAAACTGGTTAAATAAGCTGATCTAAAGAGTTTAGTAAGTTTATCTGTCTTAAATATACTAATAAAGTAGTCTAAATAGGTTAAAACTCTAAAAAAGTGTTTAGAGCTTTTTGAAAGTTAAAAAGATTAGAAATTAACTGTGAAAACTGGTAAATAAGCTGATCTATAGAGTTTAGTAAGTTTGTCTGTCTTAAATATACTAATAAAGTAGTCTAAATAGGTTAAAACTCGAAAATAAAGAGTGTAGAGGTTTTTGAAAGTTTAAAAAGATTAGAAATTAACTGTGAAAACTGTTTAAATAAGCTGATCTAAAGAGTTTAGTAAGTTTATCTATCTTAAATATACTAATAAAGTAGTCTAAATACGTTAAAAATCTAAAATAAAGTGTTTACAGCTTTTTGAAAGTTAAAAAAATTAGAAATTAACTGTGAAAAATGGTTAAATAAGCTGATCTAAAGAGTTTAGTAAGTTTACCTGTCTTAAATATACTAATAAAGTAGTCTAAATAGGTTAAAACTCGAAAATAAAGAGTTTAGAGGTTTTTGAAAGTTAAAAAAGTTTAGAACTTAACACTGAAAACTGCTTAAATAAACTGATCTAAAGAGTTTAGTAAGTTTATCTGTCTTAAATATAGTAATAAAGTAGTCTAAATAGGTTAAAACTCTAAAATAAAGAGTTTAGAGCTTTTTGAAAGTTAAAAAAGATCAGAAATTAACTGTGAAAACTGGTTAAATAAGCTGATCTAAAGAGTTTAGTAAGTTTATCTGTCTTAAATATACTAATAAAGTAGTCTAAATAGGTTAAAACTCTAAAAAAGTGTTTAAAGCTTTTTGAAAGTTTAAAAGATTAGAAATGAACTGTGAAAACTGGTAAATAAGCTGATCTATAGAGTTTAGTAAGTTTGTCTGTCTTAAATATACTAATAAAGTAGTCTAAATAGGTTAAAACTCTAAAATAAAGAGTGTAGAGCTTTTTGAAAGTTTAAAAAGATTAGAAATTATCTGTGAAAACTGGTTAAATAAGCTAATCTAAAGAGTTTAGTAAGTTTATCTGTCTTAAATATAATAATAAAGTAGTCTAAATAGGTTAAAACTCTAAAATAAAGAGTTTCGAACTTTTTGAAAGTTAAAAAAGTTTAAAAATTAACTGTGAAAACTACTTAAATAATCTGATCTAAAGAGTTTAGTAAGTTTATCTGTCTTAAATATACTAATAAAGTAGTTTAAATAGGTTAAAACTCTGAAATAAAGTGTTTAGTGCTTTTTGAAAGTTTAAAAAGATTAGAAATTAACTGTGAAAACTGCTTAAATAAGCTGATCTAAAGAGTTTAGTAAGTTTATTGTCTTAAATATAGCAATAAAGTAGTCTAAATAGGTCAAAACTCTAAAATAAAGAGTTTAGAGGTTTTTGAAAGTTAAAAAAGATTAGAAATTAACTGTGAAAACTGTTTAAATAAGCTGATCTAAAGAGTTTAGTAAGTTTATCGATCTTAAATATACTAATAAAGTAGTCTAAATACGTTAAAAATCTAAAATAAAGAGTTTACAGCTTTTTGAAAGTTAAAAAAATTAGAAATTAACTGTGAAAACTGGTTAAATAAGCTGATCTAAAGAGTTTAGTAAGTTTATCTGTCTTAAATATACTAATAAAGTAGTCTAAATAGGTTAAAACTCGAAAATAAAGAGTTTAGAGCTTTTTGAAAGTTAAAAAAGTTTAGAACTTAACATTGAAAACTGCTTAAATAAGCTGATATAAAGAGTTTAGTAAGTTTATCTGTCTTAAATATACTAATAAAGTAGTCTAAATAGGTTAAAACTCTAAAATAAAGAGTTTAGAGCTTTTTGAAAGTTAAAAAAGATCAGAAATTAACTGTGAAAACTGGTTAAATAAGCTGATCTAAATAGTTTAGTAAGTTTATCTGTCTTAAATATACTAATAAAGTAGTCTAAATAGGTTAAAACTCTAAAAAAGTGTTTAGAGCTTTTTGAAAGTTAAAAAGATTAGAAATTAACTGTGAAAACTGGTAAATAAGCTGATCTATAGAGTTTAGTAAGTTTGTCTGTCTTAAATATACTAATAAAGTAGTCTAAATAGGTTAAAACTCTAAAATAAAGAGTGTAGAGCTTTTTGAAAGTTTAAAAAGATTAGAAATTATCTGTGAAAAGTGGTTAAATAAGCTGATCTAGAGAGTTTAGTAAGTTTATCTGTCTTAAATATACTAATAAAGTAGTCTAAATAGGAAAAATCTCTAAAATAAAGAGTTTAGAAGTTTTTGAGAGTTTAAAAAGATTAGAAATTAAGTGTGAAAACTGGTTAAATAAGCTGATCTAAAGAGTTTAGTAAGTTTATCTGTCTTAATTATACTAATAAAGTAGTCTAAATAGGTTAAAACTCTAAAATAAAGAGTTTAGAAGTTTTTGAGAGTTTAAAAATATAAGAAATTAACTGTGATAACTGGTTAAATAAGCTGATCTAAAGAGTTTAGTAAGTTTATCTGTCTTAATTATACTAATAAAGTAGTCTAAATAGGTTAAAACTCTAAAATAAAGAGTTTAGTATTTTTTGACAGTTTAAAAAGATTAGAAAATCCTGAGAAAACTGGTTAAATAAGCTGATGTAAAGAGTTTAGTAAGTTTATCTGTCTTAAATATACTAATAAAGTAGTCTAAATAGGTTAAAACTCTAAAATAAAGAGTTTAGAGCTTTTTAAAGTTTAAAAAGATTAGAAATTAACTGTGAAAACTGGTTAAATAAGCTGATCTAAAGAGTTTAGTAAGTTTATCTCTCTTAAATATACTAATAAAGTAGTCTAAATAGGTTAAAACTCGAAAATAAAGAGTTTAGAGCTTTTTGAAAGTTAAAAAAGATTAGAAATTAACTGTGAAAACTGTTTAAATAAGCTGATCTAGAGAGTTTAGTAAGTTTATCTATCTTAAATATACTAATAAAGTAGTCTAAATACGTTAAAACTCTAAAATAAAGAGTTTAGAGCTTTTTGAAAGTTAAAAAAATTAGAAATTAACTGTGAAAAATGGTTAAATAAGCTGATCTAAAGAGTTTAGTAAGTTTATCTGTCTTAAATATACTAATAAAGTAGTCTAAATAGGTTAAAACTCGAAAATAAAGAGTTTAGAGGTTTTTGAAAGTTAAAAAACTTTAGAACTTAACACTGAAAACTGCTTAAATAAGCTGATCTAAAGAGTTTAGTAAGTTTATCTGTCTTAAATATACTAATAAAGTAGTCTAAATAGGTTAAAACTCTAAAAAAGTGTTTAGAGCTTTTTGAAAGTTAAAAAGATTAGAAATTAACTGTGAAAACTGGTAAATAAGCTGATCTATAGAGTTTAGTAAGTTTGTCTGTCTTAAATATACTAATAAAGTAGTCTAAATAGGTTAAAACTAGAAAATAAAGAGTGTAGAGCTTTTTGAAAGTTTAAAAAGATTAGAAATTATTTGTGAAAACTGGTTAAATAAGCTGATCTAGAGAGTTAAGTAAGTTTATCTGTCTTAAATATACTAATAAAGTAGTCTAAACAGGATAAATCTCTAAAATAAAGAGTTTAGAAGTTTTTGAGAGTTTAAAAAGATTAGAAATTAAGTGTGAAAACTGGTTAAAT
The DNA here is from genome assembly GCA_963693285.1 of Xestospongia muta. Lineage (NCBI taxonomy): Eukaryota > Metazoa > Porifera > Demospongiae > Haplosclerida > Petrosiidae > Xestospongia > Xestospongia muta. The sequence continues at coordinate 2,004,394 of OY848927.1, forward strand.
AAGCTGATCTAAAGAGTTTAGTAAGTTTATCTGTCTTAATTATACTAATAAAGTAGTCTAAATAGGTTAAAACTCGAAAATAAAGAGTTTAGAAGCTTTTGAGAGTTTAAAAATATAAGAAAATCCTGTGAAAACTGGTTAAATAAGCTGATCTAAAGATTTTAGTAAGTTTATCTGTCTTAAATATACTAATAAAGTAGTCTAAATAGGTTAAAACTCTAAAATAAAGAGTTTAGAGCTTTTTAAAGTTTAAAAAGATTAGAAATTAACTGTGAAAACTGGTTAAATAAGCTGATCTAAAGAGTTTAGTAAGTTTATCTGTCTTAAATATACTAATAAAGTAGTCTAAATAGGTTAAAACTCGAAAATAAAGAGTTTAGAGCATTTTGAAACTTAAAAAAGATTAGAAATTAACTGTGAAAACTGTTTAAATAAGCTGATCTAAAGAGTTTAGTAAGTTTATCTATCTTAAATATACTAATAAAGTAGTCTAAATAGGTTAAAACTCTAAAATAAAGAGTTTAGAGCTTTTTGAAAGTTAAAAAAGATTAGAAATTAACTGTGAAAACTGGTTAAATAAACTGATCTAAAGAGTTTAGTAAGTTTATCTGTCTTAAATATACTAATAAAGTAGTCTAAAAAGTTAAAACTCTAAAATTAAGAGTTTAGAGTTTTTTGAAAGTTAAAAAAGATTAGAAATTATCTGTGAAAACTGGTTAAATAAGCTGATCTAAAGAGTTTAGTAAGTTTATCTGTCTTAAATATACTAATAAAGTAGTCTAAATAGGTTAAAACTCGAAAATAAAGAGTTTAGAAGCTTTTGAGAGTTTAAAAATATAAGAAAATCCTGTGAAAACTGGTTAAATAAGCTGATCTAAAGATTTTAGTAAGTTTATCTGTCTTAAATATACTAATAAAGTAGTCTAAATAGGTTAAAACTCTAAAATAAAGAGTTTAGAGCTTTTTAAAGTTTAAAAAGATTAGAAATTAACTGTGAAAACTGGTTAAATAAGCTGATCTAAAGAGTTTAGTAAGTTTATCTGTCTTAAATATACTAATAAAGTAGTCTAAATAGGTTAAAACTCGAAAATAAAGAGTTTAGAGCATTTTGAAACTTAAAAAAGATTAGAAATTAACTGTGAAAACTGTTTAAATAAGCTGATCTAAAGAGTTTAGTAAGTTTATCTATCTTAAATATACTAATAAAGTAGTCTAAATAGGTTAAAACTCTAAAATAAAGAGTTTAGAGCTTTTTGAAAGTTAAAAAAGATTAGAAATTAACTGTGAAAACTGGTTAAATAAACTGATCTAAAGAGTTTAGTAAGTTTATCTGTCTTAAATATACTAATAAAGTAGTCTAAAAAGTTAAAACTCTAAAATTAAGAGTTTAGAGTTTTTTGAAAGTTAAAAAAGATTAGAAATTATCTGTGAAAACTGGTTAAATAAGCTGATCTAAAGAGTTTAGTAAGTTTATCTGTCTTAAATATACTAATAAAGTAGTCTAAATAGGTTAAAACTCGAAAATAAAGAGTTAAGAGCTTTTGAAAGTTAAAAAAGATTAGAAATTAACTGTGAAAAGTGGTTAAATAAGCTGATCTAAAGAGTTTAGTAAGTTTATCTGTCTTAAATATACTAATAAAGCAGTTACATAGCTTAAAACTCTAAAATAAAGTGTTTAGAGCCTTTGAAAGTTAAAAAAATTAGAAATTAACTGTGAAAACTGGTTAAATAAACTGATCTAAAGAGTTTAGTAAGTTTATCTGTCATAAATATACTAATAAAGTAGTCTAAATAGTTTTAAACTCTAAAATTAAGAGATTAGAGTTTTTTTAAAGTTTAAAAAGATTAGAAATCATCTGTGAAAACTGGTTAAATAAGCTGATCTAAAGAGTTTAGTAAGTTCATCTGTCTTAAATATACTAATAAAGTAGTCTAAATAGGTTAAAACTCTAAAATAAAGAGTTTAGAGCTTCTTGAAAGTTTGAAAAGATTAGAAATTATCTCTGAAAACTGGTTAAATAAGCTGATCTAAAGAGTTTAGTAAGTTTATCTGTCTTAAATATATTAATAAAGTAGTTTAAATAGCTTAAAACTCTAAAATAAAGAGTTTAGAGCTTTTTTTAAATTTTAAAAACATTAGAAATTATCTGTGAAAACTGGTTAAATAAGCTGATCTAAAGAGTTTAGTATCTTTATCTGTCTTAAGTATACCAATAAAGTAGTCTAAATATGTTAAAACTCTAAAATAAAGAGTTTAGAGCTTTTTGAAAGTTAAAAGAGATTAGAAATTAACTGTGAAAACTGGTTAAATAGGCTGATCTAAAGAGTTTAGTAATTTTATCTGTCTTAAATATACTAATAAAGTAGTTTAAATAGGGTAAAACTCGAAAATAAAGAGTTTAGACATCTTTGAATGTTTAAAAAGGTTTGAAATTAACTGTGAAAAATGGTTAAATAAGCTGATCTAAAGAGTTTAGTAAGTTTATCTGTCTTAATTATACTAATAAAGTAGTCTAAATAGGTTAAAACTTTAAAATAAAGAGTTTAGAAGTTTTTGACAGTTTAAAAAGATTAGAAATTAACTGTGAAAACTGGTTAAATAAGCTGATCTAAAGAGTTTAGTAAGTTTATCTGTCTTAAATATACTAATAAAGTAGTCTAAATAGGTTAAAACTCTAAAATAAAGAATTTAGAGCTTTTTCAAGTTAAAAAAGATTAGAAATTAACTGTGAAAACTAGTTAAATAAGCTGATCTAAAGAGTTTAGTAAGTTTATCTGTCTTAAATTTACTAATAAAGTAGTCTAAATAGTTAAAACTCGAAAATAAAGAGTTTAGAGCTTTTTGAAAGTTTAAAAAGATTAGAAATTAACTGTGAAAACTGGTTAAATAAACTGATCTAAAGAGTTTAGTAAGTTTGTCTGTCTTAATTATACTAATAAAGTAGTCTAAATAGGTTAAACTCTAAAATAAAGAGTTTGAAGTTTTTGAGACTTTAAAAAGATTAGAAATTAACTGTGAAAACTGGTTAAATAAGCTGATCTAAAGAGTTTAGTAAGTTTATCTGTCTTAATTATACTAATAAAGTAGTCTAAATAGGTTAAAACTCTAAAATAAAGAGTTTAGAAGATTTTGAGAGTTTAAAATATTAGAAATTAACTGTGAAATCTGTTTAAATAAGCTGATCTAAAGAGTTTAGTAATTTCATCTGTTTTAAATATACTAATAAAGAAGTCTAAATAGGTTAAAACTCGAAAATAAAGAGTTTAGAGCTTTTTGAAAGTTAAAAAAGATTAGAAATTAACTGTGAAAACTGGTTAAATAAGCTGATCTAAAGAGTTTAGTAAGTTTATCTGTCTTAAATATATTAATAAAGTACTCTAAATAGGTTAAAACTCTAAAATAAAGTGTTTAGAGCTTTTTGAAAGTTAAAAATGATTAGAAATTAACTGTGAAAACTGGTTAAATAAACTGATCTAAAGAGTTTAGTAAGTTTATCTCTCTTAAATATACTAATAAAGTAGTCTAAATAGGTTAAAACTCTAAAATAAAGTGTTTAGAGCTTTTTGAAAGTTAAAAAAGATTAGAAATTAACTTCGAAAACTTGTTAAATAAGCTGATCTAAAGAGTTTAGTAAGTTTATCTGTCTTAAATATACTAATAAAGTAGTCTAAATAGGTTAAAACTCTAAAATAAAGTCTTTAGAGCTTTTTGAAAGTTTAAAAAGATTAGAAATTAACCGTGAAAACTGGTTAAATAAGCTGATCTAAAAAGTTTAGTAAGTTTATCTGTCTTAAATATACTAATAAAGTAGTCTAAATAGGTTAAAACTCTAAAATAAAGTGTTTAGACCTTTTTAAAAGTTAAAGAAGACTAGAAATTAACTGCGAAAACTGGTTAAATAAACTGATCTAAAGAGTTTAGTAAGTTTATCTATCTTAGATATACTAATTAAGTAGTCTAAATAGGTTAAAACTCTAAAATAAAGAGTTTAGAGCTTTTTGAAAGTTTAAAAAGATTAGAAATTAACTATGAAAACTGGTTAAATAAGCTGATCTAAAGAGTTTAGTAAGTTTATCTGTCTTAAATATACTAATAAAGTAGTCTAAATAGGTTAAAACTCGAAAATAAAGAGTTTAGAGCTTTTTGAAAGTTAAAAAAGATTAGAAATTAACTGTGAAATCTGGTTAAATAAGCTGATCTAAAGAGTTTAGTAAGTTTATCTCTCTTAAATATACTAATAAAGTAGTCTAAATAGGTTAAAACTCTAAAATAAAGAGTTTAGAGCTTTTTGAAAGTTTAAAAAGATTAGAAATTAACTGTGAAAACTGGTTAAATAAGCTGATCTAAAGAGTTTAGTAAGTTTATCTGTCTTAAATATACTAATAAAGTAGTCTAAATAGGTTAAAACTCGAAAATAAAGTGTTTAGAGCTTTTTGAAAGTTAAAAAAGATTAGAAATTAAGTGTGAAAACTGGTTAAATAAGCAGATCGAAAGAGTTTAGTAAGTTTATCTGTCTTAAATATACTAATAAATTAGTCTAAATAGGTTAAAACTCGAAAATAAAGAGTTTAGAGCTTTTTGAAAGTTTAAAAAGATTAGAAATTAACTGTGAAAACTGGTTAAATAAACTGATCTAAAGAGTTTAGTAAGTTTATCTATCTTAGATATACTAATAAAGTAGTCTAAATAGGTTAAAACTCTAAAATAAAGTGTTTAGAGCTTTTTGAAAGTTTAAAAAGATTAGAAATTAACTATGAAAACTGGTTAAATAAGCTGATCTAAAGAGTTTAGTAAGTTTATCTGTCTTAAATATACTAATAAAGTAGTCTAAATAGGTTAAAACTCGAAAATAAAGAGTTTAGAGCTTTTTGAAAGTTAAAAAAGATTAGAAATTAACTGTGAAATCTGGTTAAATAAGCTGATCTAAAGAGTTTAGTAAGTTTATCTCTCTTAAATATACTAATAAAGTAGTCTAAATAGGTTAAAACTCTAAAATAAAGAGTTTAGAGCTTTTTGAAAGTTTAAAAAGATTAGAAATTAACTGTGAAAACTGGTTAAATAAGCTGATCTAAAGAGTTTAGTAAGTTTATTTGTCTTAAATATACTAAAAAAGTAGTGTAAATACGTTAAAACTCTAAAATAAAGAGTTTAGAGCTTTTTGAAAGTTAAAAAAGATTAGATATTAACTGTGAAAACTGGTTAAATAAGCTGATCTATAGAGTTTAGTAAGTTTATCTGTCTTAAATATACTAATAAAGTAGTCTAAATAGGTTAAAACTCTAAAATAAAGTGTTTAGACCTTTTTAAAAGTTAAAGAAGACTAGAAATTAACTGCGAAAACTGGTTAAATAAACTGATCTAAAGAGTTTAGTAAGTTTATCTATCTTAGATATACTAATAAAGTAGTCTAAATAGGTTAAAACTCTAAAATAAAGAGTTTAGAGCTTTTTGAAAGTTTAAAAAGATTAGAAATTAACTATGAAAACTGGTTAAATAAGCTGATCTAAAGAGTTTAGTAAGTTTATCTGTCTTAAATATACTAATAAAGTAGTCTAAATAGGTTAAAACTCTAAAATAAAGTGTTTAGACCTTTTTAAAAGTTAAAGAAGACTAGAAATTAACTGCGAAAACTGGTTAAATAAACTGATCTAAAGAGTTTAGTAAGTTTATCTATCTTAGATATACTAATAAAGTAGTCTAAATAGGTTAAAACTCTAAAATAAAGAGTTTAGAGCTTTTTGAAAGTTTAAAAAGATTAGAAATTAACTATGAAAACTGGTTAAATAAGCTGATCTAAAGAGTTTAGTAAGTTTATCTGTCTTAAATATACTAATAAAGTAGTCTAAATAGGTTAAAACTCGAAAATAAAGAGTTTAGAGCTTTTTGAAAGTTAAAAAAGATTAGAAATTAACTGTGAAATCTGGTTAAATAAGCTGATCTAAAGAGTTTAGTAAGTTTATCTCTCTTAAATATACTAATAAAGTAGTCTAAATAGGTTAAAACTCTAAAATAAAGAGTTTAGAGCTTTTTGAAAGTTTAAAAAGATTAGAAATTAACTGTGAAAACTGGTTAAATAAGCTGATCTAAAGAGTTTAGTAAGTTTATCTGTCTTAAATATACTAATAAAGTAGTCTAAATAGGTTAAAACTCGAAAATAAAGTGTTTAGAGCTTTTTGAAAGTTAAAAAAGATTAGAAATTAAGTGTGAAAACTGGTTAAATAAGAAGATCGAAAGAGTTTAGTAAGTTTATCTGTCTTAAATATACTAATAAATTAGTCTAAATAGGTTAAAACTCGAAAATAAAGAGTTTAGAGCTTTTTGAAAGTTTAAAAAGATTAGAAATTAACTGTGAAAACTGGTTAAATAAACTGATCTAAAGAGTTTAGTAAGTTTATCTATCTTAGATATACTAATAAAGTAGTCTAAATAGGTTAAAACTCTAAAATAAAGTGTTTAGAGCTTTTTGAAAGTTAAAAAAGATTAGAAATTAACTATGAAAACTGGTTAAATAAGCTGATCTAAAGAGTTTAGTAAGTTTATCTGTCTTAAATATACTAATAAAGTAGTCTAAATAGGTTAAAACTCGAAAATAAAGAGTTTAGAGCTTTTTGAAAGTTAAAAAAGATTAGAAATTAACTGTGAAATCTGGTTAAATAAGCTGATCTAAAGAGTTTAGTAAGTTTATCTCTCTTAAATATACTAATAAAGTAGTCTAAATAGGTTAAAACTCTAAAATAAAGAGTTTAGAGCTTTTTGAAAGTTTAAAAAGATTAGAAATTAACTGTGAAAACTGGTTAAATAAGCTGATCTAAAGAGTTTAGTAAGTTTATTTGTCTTAAATATACTAAAAAAGTAGTGTAAATACGTTAAAACTCTAAAATAAAGAGTTTAGAGCTTTTTGAAAGTTAAAAAAGATTAGATATTAACTGTGAAAACTGTTTAAATAAGCTGATCTAAAGAGTTTAGTAAGTTTATCTGTCTTAAATATACTAATAAAGTAGTCTAAATAGCTTAAAACTCTAAAATAAAGTGTTTAGAGCTTTTTGAAAGTTAAAAAAGATAAGAAATTAACTGTGAAAACCGGTTAAATAAACTGATCTAAAGAGTTTAGTAAGTTTATCTATCTTAAATATAGTCATAAAGTAGTCTAAATAGGTTAAAACTCTAAAATAAAGAGTTTAGAGCTTTTTGAAAGTTTAAAAAGATTAGAAATTAACCGTTAAAACTGGTTAAATAAGCTGATCTAAAGAGTTTAGTAAGTTTATCTGTCTTAAATATACTAATAAAGTAGTCTAAATAGGTTTAAACTCGAAAATAAAGAGTTTAGAGCTTTTTGAAAGTTAAAAAAGAGTAGAAATTAACGGTGAAACTGTTTAAATAAGCTGATCTAAAGAGTTTAGTAAGGTTATCTCTCTTAAATATACTAATAAAGTAGTCTAAATAGGTTAAAACTATAAAATGAAGTGTTTAGTGCTTTTTGAAAGTTAAAAAAGATAAGAAATTAACTGCCAAAACTGGTTAAATAAGCTGATCTAAAGAGTTTAGTAAGTTTATCTATCTTAAATATAGTCATAAAGTAGTCTAAATAGGTTAAAACTCTAAAATAAAGAGTTTAGAGCTTTTTGAAAGTTTAAAAAGATTAGAAATTAACCGTTAAAACTGGTTAAATAAGCTGATCTAAAGAGTTTAGTAAGTTTATCTGTCTTAAATATACTAATAAAGTAGTCTAAATAGGTTTAAACTCGAAAATAAAGAGTTTAGAGCTTTTTGAAAGTTAAAAAAGAGTAGAAATTAACGGTGAAACTGTTTAAATAAGCTGATCTAAAGAGTTTAGTAAGGTTATCTCTCTTAAATATACTAATAAAGTAGTCTAAATAGGTTAAAACTCTAAAATAAAGTGTTTAGAGCTTTTTGAAAGTTTAAAAAGATTAGAAATTAACTATGAAAACTGGTTAAATAAGCTGATCTAAAGAGTTTAGTAAGTTTATCTGTCTTAAATATACTAATAAAGTAGTCTAAATAGGTTAAAACTCGAAAATAAAGAGTTTAGAGCTTTTTGAAAGTTAAAAAAGATTAGAAATTAACTGTGAAATCTGGTTAAATAAGCTGATCTAAAGAGTTTAGTAAGTTTATCTCTCTTAAATATACTAATAAAGTAGTCTAAATAGGTTAAAACTCTAAAATAAAGAGTTTAGAGCTTTTTGAAAGTTTAAAAAGATTAGAAATTAACTGTGAAAACTGGTTAAATAAGCTGATCTAAAGAGTTTAGTAAGTTTATTTGTCTTAAATATACTAAAAAAGTAGTGTAAATACGTTAAAACTCTAAAATAAAGAGTTTAGAGCTTTTTGAAAGTTAAAAAAGATTAGATATTAACTGTGAAAACTGGTTAAATAAGCTGATCTATAGAGTTTAGTAAGTTTATCTGTCTTAAATATACTAATAAAGTAGTCTAAATAGGTTAAAACTCTAAAATAAAGTGTTTAGACCTTTTTAAAAGTTAAAGAAGACTAGAAATTAACTGCGAAAACTGGTTAAATAAACTGATCTAAAGAGTTTAGTAAGTTTATCTATCTTAGATATACTAATAAAGTAGTCTAAATAGGTTAAAACTCTAAAATAAAGAGTTTAGAGCTTTTTGAAAGTTTAAAAAGATTAGAAATTAACTATGAAAACTGGTTAAATAAGCTGATCTAAAGAGTTTAGTAAGTTTATCTGTCTTAAATATACTAATAAAGTAGTCTAAATAGGTTAAAACTCTAAAATAAAGTGTTTAGACCTTTTTAAAAGTTAAAGAAGACTAGAAATTAACTGCGAAAACTGGTTAAATAAACTGATCTAAAGAGTTTAGTAAGTTTATCTATCTTAGATATACTAATAAAGTAGTCTAAATAGGTTAAAACTCTAAAATAAAGAGTTTAGAGCTTTTTGAAAGTTTAAAAAGATTAGAAATTAACTATGAAAACTGGTTAAATAAGCTGATCTAAAGAGTTTAGTAAGTTTATCTGTCTTAAATATACTAATAAAGTAGTCTAAATAGGTTAAAACTCGAAAATAAAGAGTTTAGAGCTTTTTGAAAGTTAAAAAAGATTAGAAATTAACTGTGAAATCTGGTTAAATAAGCTGATCTAAAGAGTTTAGTAAGTTTATCTCTCTTAAATATACTAATAAAGTAGTCTAAATAGGTTAAAACTCTAAAATAAAGAGTTTAGAGCTTTTTGAAAGTTTAAAAAGATTAGAAATTAACTGTGAAAACTGGTTAAATAAGCTGATCTAAAGAGTTTAGTAAGTTTATCTGTCTTAAATATACTAATAAAGTAGTCTAAATAGGTTAAAACTCGAAAATAAAGTGTTTAGAGCTTTTTGAAAGTTAAAAAAGATTAGAAATTAAGTGTGAAAACTGGTTAAATAAGAAGATCGAAAGAGTTTAGTAAGTTTATCTGTCTTAAATATACTAATAAATTAGTCTAAATAGGTTAAAACTCGAAAATAAAGAGTTTAGAGCTTTTTGAAAGTTTAAAAAGATTAGAAATTAACTGTGAAAACTGGTTAAATAAACTGATCTAAAGAGTTTAGTAAGTTTATCTATCTTAGATATACTAATAAAGTAGTCTAAATAGGTTAAAACTCTAAAATAAAGTGTTTAGAGCTTTTTGAAAGTTAAAAAAGATTAGAAATTAACTATGAAAACTGGTTAAATAAGCTGATCTAAAGAGTTTAGTAAGTTTATCTGTCTTAAATATACTAATAAAGTAGTCTAAATAGGTTAAAACTCGAAAATAAAGAGTTTAGAGCTTTTTGAAAGTTAAAAAAGATTAGAAATTAACTGTGAAATCTGGTTAAATAAGCTGATCTAAAGAGTTTAGTAAGTTTATCTCTCTTAAATATACTAATAAAGTAGTCTAAATAGGTTAAAACTCTAAAATAAAGAGTTTAGAGCTTTTTGAAAGTTTAAAAAGATTAGAAATTAACTGTGAAAACTGGTTAAATAAGCTGATCTAAAGAGTTTAGTAAGTTTATTTGTCTTAAATATACTAAAAAAGTAGTGTAAATACGTTAAAACTCTAAAATAAAGAGTTTAGAGCTTTTTGAAAGTTAAAAAAGATTAGATATTAACTGTGAAAACTGTTTAAATAAGCTGATCTAAAGAGTTTAGTAAGTTTATCTGTCTTAAATATACTAATAAAGTAGTCTAAATAGCTTAAAACTCTAAAATAAAGTGTTTAGAGCTTTTTGAAAGTTAAAAAAGATAAGAAATTAACTGTGAAAACCGGTTAAATAAACTGATCTAAAGAGTTTAGTAAGTTTATCTATCTTAAATATAGTCATAAAGTAGTCTAAATAGGTTAAAACTCTAAAATAAAGAGTTTAGAGCTTTTTGAAAGTTTAAAAAGATTAGAAATTAACCGTTAAAACTGGTTAAATAAGCTGATCTAAAGAGTTTAGTAAGTTTATCTGTCTTAAATATACTAATAAAGTAGTCTAAATAGGTTTAAACTCGAAAATAAAGAGTTTAGAGCTTTTTGAAAGTTAAAAAAGAGTAGAAATTAACGGTGAAACTGTTTAAATAAGCTGATCTAAAGAGTTTAGTAAGGTTATCTCTCTTAAATATACTAATAAAGTAGTCTAAATAGGTTAAAACTATAAAATAAAGTGTTTAGTGCTTTTTGAAAGTTAAAAAAGATTAGAAATTAACTGCCAAAACTGGTTAAATAAGCTGATCTAAAGAGTTTAGTAAGTTTATCATTCTTAAATATACTAATAAAGTAGTCTAAATATGTTAAAACTCTAAAATAAAGAGTTTAGAGCTTTTTGAAAGTTTAAAAAGATTAGAAATTAACTGTGAAAACTGGTTAAATAAGCTGATCTAAAGAGTTTAGTAAGTTTATCTGTCTTAAATATACTAATAAAGGAGTCTAAATAGGTTAAAACTCTAAAATAAAGTGTTTAGAGCTTTTTGAAAGTTAAAAAGATTAGAAATTAACTGTGAAAACTGGTTAAATAAGCTGATCTAAAGAGTTTAGTAAGTTTATCTCTCTTAAATATACTAATAAAGTAGTCTAAATGGGTTAAAACTCTAAAATAAAGAGTTTAGAGCTTTTTGAAAGTTTAAAAAGAGTAGAAATTAACGGTGAAAACTGGTTAAATAAGCTGATCTAAAGAGTTTAGTAAGTTTATCTCTCTTAAATATACTAATAAAGTAGTCTAAATAGGTTAAAACTCTAAAATAAAGAGTTTAGAGCTTTTTGAAAGTTTAAAAAGAGTAGAAATCAACGATGAAAACTGGTTAAATAAGCTGATCTAAAGAGTTTAGTAAGTTTATCTGTCTTAAATATACTAATAAAGTAGTCTAAATAGGTTAAAACTCTAAAATAAAGAGTTTAGAGCTTTTTGAAAGTTTAAAAAGAGTAGAAATCAACGATGAAAACTGGTTAAATAAGCTGATCTAAAGAGTTTAGTAAGTTTATCTCTCTTAAATATACTAATAAAGTAGTCTAAATAGGTTAAAACTCTAAAATAAAGAGTTTAGAGCTTTTTGAAAGTTAAAAAAGATTAGAAATTAACTGTGAAAACTGGTTAAATAAGCTGATCTAAAGAGTTTAGTAAGTTTGTCTGTCTTAAAAATACTAATAAAGTAGTCTAAATAGGTTAAAACTCTAAAATAAAGAGTTTAGAGCTTTTTGAAAGTTTAAAAAGATTAGAAATTAACTGTGAAATCTGGTTAAATAAGCTGATCTAAATAGTTTAGTAAGTTTATCTGTCTTAAATATACTAATAAAGTAGTCTAAATTGCTTAAAACTCTAAAATAAAGAATTTAGAGCTTTTTGAAAGTTTAAAAAGAGTAGAAATTAACGGTGAAAACTGGTTAAATAAGCTGATCTAAAGAGTTTAGTAAGTTTATCTGTCTTGAATATACTAATAAAGTAGTCTAAATAGGTTAAAACTCTAAAATAAAGAGTTTAGAGCTTTTTGAAAGTTTAAAGAGATTAGAAATTAACTGTGAAAACTGGTTAAATAAGCTGATCTAAAGAGTTTAGTAAGTTTATCTGTCTTAAATATACTAATAAAGTAGTCTAAATACGTTAAAACTCTAAAATAAAGAGTTTAGAGCTTTTTGAAAGTTAAAAAAGATTAGAAATTAATTGTGAAAACTGGTTAAATAAGCTGATCTAAAGAGTTTAGTAAGTTTATCTGTCTTAAATATACTAATAAAGTAGTCTAAATAGGTTAAAACTCTAAAATAAAGTGTTTAGAGCTTTTTGAAAGTTAAAAAAGATTAGAAATTAACTATGAAAACTGGTTAAATAAGCTGATCTAAAGAGTTTAGTAAGTTTATCTGTCTTAAATATACTAATAAAGTAGTCTAAATAGGTTAAAACTCGAAAATAAAGAGTTTAGAGCTTTTTGAAAGTTAAAAAAGATTAGAAATTAACTGTGAAAACTGGTTAAATAAACTGATCTAAAGAGTTTAGTAAGTTTATCTATCTTAGATATACTAATAAAGTAGTCTAAATAGGTTAAAACTCTAAAATAAAGTGTTTAGAGCTTTTTGAAAGTTAAAAAAGATTAGAAATTAACTATGAAAACTGGTTAAATAAGCTGATCTAAAGAGTTTAGTAAGTTTATCTGTCTTAAATATACTAATAAAGTAGTCTAAATAGGTTAAAACTCGAAAATAAAGAGTTTAGAGCTTTTTGAAAGTTAAAAAAGATTAGAAATTAACTGTGAAATCTGGTTAAATAAGCTGATCTAAAGAGTTTAGTAAGTTTATCTCTCTTAAATATACTAATAAAGTAGTCTAAATAGGTTAAAACTCTAAAATAAAGAGTTTAGAGCTTTTTGAAAGTTTAAAAAGATTAGAAATTAACTGTGAAAACTGGTTAAATAAGCTGATCTAAAGAGTTTAGTAAGTTTATTTGTCTTAAATATACTAAAAAAGTAGTGTAAATACGTTAAAACTCTAAAATAAAGAGTTTAGAGCTTTTTGAAAGTTAAAAAAGATTAGATATTAACTGTGAAAACTGTTTAAATAAGCTGATCTAAAGAGTTTAGTAAGTTTATCTGTCTTAAATATACTAATAAAGTAGTCTAAATAGCTTAAAACTCTAAAATAAAGTGTTTAGAGCTTTTTGAAAGTTAAAAAAGATAAGAAATTAACTGTGAAAACCGGTTAAATAAACTGATCTAAAGAGTTTAGTAAGTTTATCTATCTTAAATATAGTCATAAAGTAGTCTAAATAGGTTAAAACTCTAAAATAAAGAGTTTAGAGCTTTTTGAAAGTTTAAAAAGATTAGAAATTAACCGTTAAAACTGGTTAAATAAGCTGATCTAAAGAGTTTAGTAAGTTTATCTGTCTTAAATATACTAATAAAGTAGTCTAAATAGGTTTAAACTCGAAAATAAAGAGTTTAGAGCTTTTTGAAAGTTAAAAAAGAGTAGAAATTAACGGTGAAACTGTTTAAATAAGCTGATCTAAAGAGTTTAGTAAGGTTATCTCTCTTAAATATACTAATAAAGTAGTCTAAATAGGTTAAAACTCTAAAATAAAGTGTTTAGAGCTTTTTGAAAGTTTAAAAAGATTAGAAATTAACTATGAAAACTGGTTAAATAAGCTGATCTAAAGAGTTTAGTAAGTTTATCTGTCTTAAATATACTAATAAAGTAGTCTAAATAGGTTAAAACTCGAAAATAAAGAGTTTAGAGCTTTTTGAAAGTTAAAAAAGATTAGAAATTAACTGTGAAATCTGGTTAAATAAGCTGATCTAAAGAGTTTAGTAAGTTTATCTCTCTTAAATATACTAATAAAGTAGTCTAAATAGGTTAAAACTCTAAAATAAAGAGTTTAGAGCTTTTTGAAAGTTTAAAAAGATTAGAAATTAACTGTGAAAACTGGTTAAATAAGCTGATCTAAAGAGTTTAGTAAGTATATTTGTCTTAAATATACTAAAAAAGTAGTGTAAATACGTTAAAACTCTAAAATAAAGAGTTTAGAGCTTTTTGAAAGTTAAAAAAGATTAGATATTAACTGTGAAAACTGGTTAAATAAGCTGATCTATAGAGTTTAGTAAGTTTATCTGTCTTAAATATACTAATAAAGTAGTCTAAATAGGTTAAAACTCTAAAATAAAGTGTTTAGACCTTTTTAAAAGTTAAAGAAGACTAGAAATTAACTGCGAAAACTGGTTAAATAAACTGATCTAAAGAGTTTAGTAAGTTTATCTATCTTAGATATACTAATAAAGTAGTCTAAATAGGTTAAAACTCTAAAATAAAGAGTTTAGAGCTTTTTGAAAGTTTAAAAAGATTAGAAATTAACTATGAAAACTGGTTAAATAAGCTGATCTAAAGAGTTTAGTAAGTTTATCTGTCTTAAATATACTAATAAAGTAGTCTAAATAGGTTAAAACTCTAAAATAAAGTGTTTAGACCTTTTTAAAAGTTAAAGAAGACTAGAAATTAACTGCGAAAACTGGTTAAATAAACTGATCTAAAGAGTTTAGTAAGTTTATCTATCTTAGATATACTAATAAAGTAGTCTAAATAGGTTAAAACTCTAAAATAAAGAGTTTAGAGCTTTTTGAAAGTTTAAAAAGATTAGAAATTAACTATGAAAACTGGTTAAATAAGCTGATCTAAAGAGTTTAGTAAGTTTATCTGTCTTAAATATACTAATAAAGTAGTCTAAATAGGTTAAAACTCGAAAATAAAGAGTTTAGAGCTTTTTGAAAGTTAAAAAAGATTAGAAATTAACTGTGAAATCTGGTTAAATAAGCTGATCTAAAGAGTTTAGTAAGTTTATCTCTCTTAAATATACTAATAAAGTAGTCTAAATAGGTTAAAACTCTAAAATAAAGAGTTTAGAGCTTTTTGAAAGTTTAAAAAGATTAGAAATTAACTGTGAAAACTGGTTAAATAAGCTGATCTAAAGAGTTTAGTAAGTTTATCTGTCTTAAATATACTAATAAAGTAGTCTAAATAGGTTAAAACTCGAAAATAAAGTGTTTAGAGCTTTTTGAAAGTTAAAAAAGATTAGAAATTAAGTGTGAAAACTGGTTAAATAAGAAGATCGAAAGAGTTTAGTAAGTTTATCTGTCTTAAATATACTAATAAATTAGTCTAAATAGGTTAAAACTCGAAAATAAAGAGTTTAGAGCTTTTTGAAAGTTTAAAAAGATTAGAAATTAACTGTGAAAACTGGTTAAATAAACTGATCTAAAGAGTTTAGTAAGTTTATCTATCTTAGATATACTAATAAAGTAGTCTAAATAGGTTAAAACTCTAAAATAAAGTGTTTAGAGCTTTTTGAAAGTTAAAAAAGATTAGAAATTAACTATGAAAACTGGTTAAATAAGCTGATCTAAAGAGTTTAGTAAGTTTATCTGTCTTAAATATACTAATAAAGTAGTCTAAATAGGTTAAAACTCGAAAATAAAGAGTTTAGAGCTTTTTGAAAGTTAAAAAAGATTAGAAATTAACAGTGAAATCTGGTTAAATAAGCTGATCTAAAGAGTTTAGTAAGTTTATCTCTCTTAAATATACTAATAAAGTAGTCTAAATAGGTTAAAACTCTAAAATAAAGAGTTTAGAGCTTTTTGAAAGTTTAAAAAGATTAGAAATTAACTGTGAAAACTGGTTAAATAAGCTGATCTAAAGAGTTTAGTAAGTTTATTTGTCTTAAATATACTAAAAAAGTAGTGTAAATACGTTAAAACTCTAAAATAAAGAGTTTAGAGCTTTTTGAAAGTTAAAAAAGATTAGATATTAACTGTGAAAACTGTTTAAATAAGCTGATCTAAAGAGTTTAGTAAGTTTATCTGTCTTAAATATACTAATAAAGTAGTCTAAATAGCTTAAAACTCTAAAATAAAGTGTTTAGAGCTTTTTGAAAGTTAAAAAAGATAAGAAATTAACTGTGAAAACCGGTTAAATAAACTGATCTAAAGAGTTTAGTAAGTTTATCTATCTTAAATATAGTCATAAAGTAGTCTAAATAGGTTAAAACTCTAAAATAAAGAGTTTAGAGCTTTTTGAAAGTTTAAAAAGATTAGAAATTAACCGTTAAAACTGGTTAAATAAGCTGATCTAAAGAGTTTAGTAAGTTTATCTGTCTTAAATATACTAATAAAGTAGTCTAAATAGGTTTAAACTCGAAAATAAAGAGTTTAGAGCTTTTTGAAAGTTAAAAAAGAGTAGAAATTAACGGTGAAACTGTTTAAATAAGCTGATCTAAAGAGTTTAGTAAGGTTATCTCTCTTAAATATACTAATAAAGTAGTCTAAATAGGTTAAAACTATAAAATAAAGTGTTTAGTGCTTTTTGAAAGTTAAAAAAGATTAGAAATTAACTGCCAAAACTGGTTAAATAAGCTGATCTAAAGAGTTTAGTAAGTTTATCATTCTTAAATATACTAATAAAGTAGTCTAAATATGTTAAAACTCTAAAATAAAGAGTTTAGAGCTTTTTGAAAGTTTAAAAAGATTAGAAATTAACTGTGAAAACTGGTTAAATAAGCTGATCTAAAGAGTTTAGTAAGTTTATCTGTCTTAAATATACTAATAAAGGAGTCTAAATAGGTTAAAACTCTAAAATAAAGTGTTTAGAGCTTTTTGAAAGTTAAAAAGATTAGAAATTAACTGTGAAAACTGGTTAAATAAGCTGATCTAAAGAGTTTAGTAAGTTTATCTCTCTTAAATATACTAATAAAGTAGTCTAAATGGGTTAAAACTCTAAAATAAAGAGTTTAGAGCTTTTTGAAAGTTTAAAAAGAGTAGAAATTAACGGTGAAAACTGGTTAAATAAGCTGATCTAAAGAGTTTAGTAAGTTTATCTCTCTTAAATATACTAATAAAGTAGTCTAAATAGGTTAAAACTCTAAAATAAAGAGTTTAGAGCTTTTTGAAAGTTTAAAAAGAGTAGAAATCAACGATGAAAACTGGTTAAATAAGCTGATCTAAAGAGTTTAGTAAGTTTATCTGTCTTAAATATACTAATAAAGTAGTCTAAATAGGTTAAAACTCTAAAATAAAGAGTTTAGAGCTTTTTGAAAGTTTAAAAAGAGTAGAAATCAACGATGAAAACTGGTTAATTAAGCTGATCTAAAGAGTTTAGTAAGTTTATCTCTCTTAAATATACTAATAAAGTAGTCTAAATAGGTTAAAACTCTAAAATAAAGAGTTTAGAGCTTTTTGAAAGTTAAAAAAGATTAGAAATTAACTGTGAAAACTGGTTAAATAAGCTGATCTAAAGAGTTTAGTAAGTTTGTCTGTCTTAAAAATACTAATAAAGTAGTCTAAATAGGTTAAAACTCTAAAATAAAGAGTTTAGAGCTTTTTGAAAGTTTAAAAAGATTAGAAATTAACTGTGAAATCTGGTTAAATAAGCTGATCTAAATAGTTTAGTAAGTTTATCTGTCTTAAATATACTAATAAAGTAGTCTAAATTGCTTAAAACTCTAAAATAAAGAATTTAGAGCTTTTTGAAAGTTTAAAAAGAGTAGAAATTAACGGTGAAAACTGGTTAAATAAGCTGATCTAAAGAGTTTAGTAAGTTTATCTGTCTTGAATATACTAATAAAGTAGTCTAAATAGGTTAAAACTCTAAAATAAAGAGTTTAGAGCTTTTTGAAAGTTTAAAGAGATTAGAAATTAACTGTGAAAACTGGTTAAATAAGCTGATCTAAAGAGTTTAGTAAGTTTATCTGTCTTAAATATACTAATAAAGTAGTCTAAATACGTTAAAACTCTAAAATAAAGAGTTTAGAGCTTTTTGAAAGTTAAAAAAGATTAGAAATTAATTGTGAAAACTGGTTAAATAAGCTGATCTAAAGAGTTTAGTAAGTTTATCTGTCTTAAATATACTAATAAAGTAGTCTAAATAGGTTAAAACTCTAAAATAAAGTGTTTAGAGCTTTTTGAAAGTTAAAAAGATTAGAAATTAACTGTGAAAACTGGTTAAATAAGCTGATCTAAAGAGTTTAGTAAGTTTATCTGTCTTAAATATAGTAATAAAGTAGTCTAAATAGGTTAAAACTCTAAAATAAAGAGTTTAGAGCTTTTTGAAAGTTTAAAAAGATTAGAAATTAACTGTGAAAACTGGTTAAATAAGCTGATCTAAAGAGTTTAGTAAGTTTATCTGTCTTAAATATACTAATAAAGTAGTCTAAATAGCTTAAAACTCTAAAATAAAGAGTTTATACCTTTTAGAAAGTTAAAAAAATTAGAAATTAACTGCGAAAACTGTTTAAATAAGCTAATCTAAAGAGTTTAGTAAGTTTATCTGTCTTAAATATACTAATAATGTAGTCTAAATAGGTTAAAACTCGAAAATAAAGAGTTTAGAGCTTTTTGAAAGTTAAAAAAGATTAGAAATTAACTGTGAATACTGGTTAAATAAACTGATCTAAAGAGTTTAGTAAGTTTATCTGTCTTAAATATACTAATAAAGTAGTCTAAATAGGTTAAAACTCGAAAATAAAGAGTTTAGAGCTTTTTGAAAGTTAAAAAAGATTAGAAATTAACTGTGAAAACTGGATAAAAAAACTGATATAAAGAGTCTAGTAAGTTTATCTCTCTTAAATATACTAATAAAGTAGTCTAAATAGGTTAAAACTCTAAAATAAAGTGTTTAGAGCTTTTTGAAAGTTTAGAAAGATTAGAAATTAACTGTGAAAACTGTTTAAATAAACTAATCTAAAGAGTCTAGTAAGTTTATCTGTCTTAAATATACAAATAAAGTAGTCTAAATAGGTTAAAACTCGAACATAAAGTGTTTACAGTTTTTTGAAAGTTAAAAAAGATTAGAAATTAACTGTGAAAACTGGTTAAATAAACTGATCTAAAGAGTTTAGTAAGTTTATCTATCTTAAATATAGTCATAAAGTAGTCTAAATAGGTTAAAACTCTAAAATAAAGAGTTTAGAGCTTTTTGAAAGTTTAAAAAGATTAGAAATTAACCGTTAAAACTGGTTAAATAAGCTGATCTAAAGAGTTTAGTAAGTTTATCTGTCTTAAATATACTAATAAAGTAGTCTAAATAGGTTTAAACTCGAAAATAAAGAGTTTAGAGCTTTTTGAAAGTTAAAAAAGAGTAGAAATTAACGGTGAAACTGTTTAAATAAGCTGATCTAAAGAGTTTAGTAAGGTTATCTCTCTTAAATATACTAATAAAGTAGTCTAAATAGGTTAAAACTCTAAAATAAAGTGTTTAGAGCTTTTTGAAAGTTTAAAAAGATTAGAAATTAACTATGAAAACTGGTTAAATAAGCTGATCTAAAGAGTTTAGTAAGTTTATCTGTCTTAAATATACTAATAAAGTAGTCTAAATAGGTTAAAACTCGAAAATAAAGAGTTTAGAGCTTTTTGAAAGTTAAAAAAGATTAGAAATTAACTATGAAATCTGGTTAAATAAGCTGATCTAAAGAGTTTAGTAAGTTTATCTCTCTTAAATATACTAATAAAGTAGTCTAAATAGGTTAAAACTCTAAAATAAAGAGTTTAGAGCTTTTTGAAAGTTTAAAAAGATTAGAAATTAACTGTGAAAACTGGTTAAATAAGCTGATCTAAAGAGTTTAGTAAGTATATTTGTCTTAAATATACTAAAAAAGTAGTGTAAATACGTTAAAACTCTAAAATAAAGAGTTTAGAGCTTTTTGAAAGTTAAAAAAGATTAGATATTAACTGTGAAAACTGGTTAAATAAGCTGATCTATAGAGTTTAGTAAGTTTATCTGTCTTAAATATACTAATAAAGTAGTCTAAATAGGTTAAAACTCTAAAATAAAGTGTTTAGACCTTTTTAAAAGTTAAAGAAGACTAGAAATTAACTGCGAAAACTGGTTAAATAAACTGATCTAAAGAGTTTAGTAAGTTTATCTATCTTAGATATACTAATAAAGTAGTCTAAATAGGTTAAAACTCTAAAATAAAGAGTTTAGAGCTTTTTGAAAGTTTAAAAAGATTAGAAATTAACTATGAAAACTGGTTAAATAAGCTGATCTAAAGAGTTTAGTAAGTTTATCTGTCTTAAATATACTAATAAAGTAGTCTAAATAGGTTAAAACTCTAAAATAAAGTGTTTAGACCTTTTTAAAAGTTAAAGAAGACTAGAAATTAACTGCGAAAACTGGTTAAATAAACTGATCTAAAGAGTTTAGTAAGTTTATCTATCTTAGATATACTAATAAAGTAGTCTAAATAGGTTAAAACTCTAAAATAAAGAGTTTAGAGCTTTTTGAAAGTTTAAAAAGATTAGAAATTAACTATGAAAACTGGTTAAATAAGCTGATCTAAAGAGTTTAGTAAGTTTATCTGTCTTAAATATACTAATAAAGTAGTCTAAATAGGTTAAAACTCGAAAATAAAGAGTTTAGAGCTTTTTGAAAGTTAAAAAAGATTAGAAATTAACTGTGAAATCTGGTTAAATAAGCTGATCTAAAGAGTTTAGTAAGTTTATCTCTCTTAAATATACTAATAAAGTAGTCTAAATAGGTTAAAACTCTAAAATAAAGAGTTTAGAGCTTTTTGAAAGTTTAAAAAGATTAGAAATTAACTGTGAAAACTGGTTAAATAAGCTGATCTAAAGAGTTTAGTAAGTTTATCTGTCTTAAATATACTAATAAAGTAGTCTAAATAGGTTAAAACTCGAAAATAAAGTGTTTAGAGCTTTTTGAAAGTTAAAAAAGATTAGAAATTAAGTGTGAAAACTGGTTAAATAAGAAGATCGAAAGAGTTTAGTAAGTTTATCTGTCTTAAATATACTAATAAATTAGTCTAAATAGGTTAAAACTCGAAAATAAAGAGTTTAGAGCTTTTTGAAAGTTTAAAAAGATTAGAAATTAACTGTGAAAACTGGTTAAATAAACTGATCTAAAGAGTTTAGTAAGTTTATCTATCTTAGATATACTAATAAAGTAGTCTAAATAGGTTAAAACTCTAAAATAAAGTGTTTAGAGCTTTTTGAAAGTTAAAAAAGATTAGAAATTAACTATGAAAACTGGTTAAATAAGCTGATCTAAAGAGTTTAGTAAGTTTATCTGTCTTAAATATACTAATAAAGTAGTCTAAATAGGTTAAAACTCGAAAATAAAGAGTTTAGAGCTTTTTGAAAGTTAAAAAAGATTAGAAATTAACTGTGAAATCTGGTTAAATAAGCTGATCTAAAGAGTTTAGTAAGTTTATCTCTCTTAAATATACTAATAAAGTAGTCTAAATAGGTTAAAACTCTAAAATAAAGAGTTTAGAGCTTTTTGAAAGTTTAAAAAGATTAGAAATTAACTGTGAAAACTGGTTAAATAAGCTGATCTAAAGAGTTTAGTAAGTTTATTTGTCTTAAATATACTAAAAAAGTAGTGTAAATACGTTAAAACTCTAAAATAAAGAGTTTAGAGCTTTTTGAAAGTTAAAAAAGATTAGATATTAACTGTGAAAACTGTTTAAATAAGCTGATCTAAAGAGTTTAGTAAGTTTATCTGTCTTAAATATACTAATAAAGTAGTCTAAATAGCTTAAAACTCTAAAATAAAGTGTTTAGAGCTTTTTGAAAGTTAAAAAAGATAAGAAATTAACTGTGAAAACCGGTTAAATAAACTGATCTAAAGAGTTTAGTAAGTTTATCTATCTTAAATATAGTCATAAAGTAGTCTAAATAGGTTAAAACTCTAAAATAAAGAGTTTAGAGCTTTTTGAAAGTTTAAAAAGATTAGAAATTAACCGTTAAAACTGGTTAAATAAGCTGATCTAAAGAGTTTAGTAAGTTTATCTGTCTTAAATATACTAATAAAGTAGTCTAAATAGGTTTAAACTCGAAAATAAAGAGTTTAGAGCTTTTTGAAAGTTAAAAAAGAGTAGAAATTAACGGTGAAACTGTTTAAATAAGCTGATCTAAAGAGTTTAGTAAGGTTATCTCTCTTAAATATACTAATAAAGTAGTCTAAATAGGTTAAAACTATAAAATAAAGTGTTTAGTGCTTTTTGAAAGTTAAAAAAGATTAGAAATTAACTGCCAAAACTGGTTAAATAAGCTGATCTAAAGAGTTTAGTAAGTTTATCATTCTTAAATATACTAATAAAGTAGTCTAAATATGTTAAAACTCTAAAATAAAGAGTTTAGAGCTTTTTGAAAGTTTAAAAAGATTAGAAATTAACTGTGAAAACTGGTTAAATAAGCTGATCTAAAGAGTTTAGTAAGTTTATCTGTCTTAAATATACTAATAAAGGAGTCTAAATAGGTTAAAACTCTAAAATAAAGTGTTTAGAGCTTTTTGAAAGTTAAAAAGATTAGAAATTAACTGTGATAACTGGTTAAATAAGCTGATCTAAAGAGTTTAGTAAGTTTATCTCTCTTAAATATACTAATAAAGTAGTCTAAATAGGTTAAAACTCTAAAATAAAGAGTTTAGAGCTTTTTGAAAGTTTAAAAAGAGTAGAAATTAACGGTGAAAACTGGTTAAATAAGCTGATCTAAAGAGTTTAGTAAGTTTATCTCTCTTAAATATACTAATAAAGTAGTCTAAATAGGTTAAAACTCTAAAATAAAGAGTTTAGAGCTTTTTGAAAGTTTAAAAAGAGTAGAAATCAACGATGAAAACTGGTTAAATAAGCTGATCTAAAGAGTTTAGTAAGTTTATCTGTCTTAAATATACTAATAAAGTAGTCTAAATAGGTTAAAACTCGAAAATAAAGAGTTTAGAGCTTTTTGAAAGTTTAAAAAGAGTAGAAATCAACGATGAAAACTGGTTAATTAAGCTGATCTAAAGAGTTTAGTAAGTTTATCTCTCTTAAATATACTAATAAAGTAGTCTAAATAGGTTAAAACTCTAAAATAAAGAGTTTAGAGCTTTTTGAAAGTTAAAAAAGATTAGAAATTAACTGTGAAAACTGGTTAAATAAGCTGATCTAAAGAGTTTAGTAAGTTTGTCTGTCTTAAAAATACTAATAAAGTAGTCTAAATAGGTTAAAACTCTAAAATAAAGAGTTTAGAGCTTTTTGAAAGTTTAAAAAGATTAGAAATTAACTGTGAAATCTGGTTAAATAAGCTGATCTAAATAGTTTAGTAAGTTTATCTGTCTTAAATATACTAATAAAGTAGTCTAAATTGCTTAAAACTCTAAAATAAAGAATTTAGAGCTTTTTGAAAGTTTAAAAAGAGTAGAAATTAACGGTGAAAACTGGTTAAATAAGCTGATCTAAAGAGTTTAGTAAGTTTATCTGTCTTGAATATACTAATAAAGTAGTCTAAATAGGTTAAAACTCTAAAATAAAGAGTTTAGAGCTTTTTGAAAGTTTAAAGAGATTAGAAATTAACTGTGAAAACTGGTTAAATAAGCTGATCTAAAGAGTTTAGTAAGTTTATCTGTCTTAAATATACTAATAAAGTAGTCTAAATACGTTAAAACTCTAAAATAAAGAGTTTAGAGCTTTTTGAAAGTTAAAAAAGATTAGAAATTAATTGTGAAAACTGGTTAAATAAGCTGATCTAAAGAGTTTAGTAAGTTTATCTGTCTTAAATATACTAATAAAGTAGTCTAAATAGGTTAAAACTCTAAAATAAAGTGTTTAGAGCTTTTTGAAAGTTAAAAAGATTAGAAATTAACTGTGAAAACTGGTTAAATAAGCTGATCTAAAGAGTTTAGTAAGTTTATCTGTCTTAAATATAGTAATAAAGTAGTCTAAATAGGTTAAAACTCTAAAATAAAGAGTTTAGAGCTTTTTGAAAGTTTAAAAAGATTAGAAATTAACTGTGAAAACTGGTTAAATAAGCTGATCTAAAGAGTTTAGTAAGTTTATCTGTCTTAAATATACTAATAAAGTAGTCTAAATAGCTTAAAACTCTAAAATAAAGAGTTTATACCTTTTAGAAAGTTAAAAAAATTAGAAATTAACTGCGAAAACTGTTTAAATAAGCTAATCTAAAGAGTTTAGTAAGTTTATCTGTCTTAAATATACTAATAATGTAGTCTAAATAGGTTAAAACTCGAAAATAAAGAGTTTAGAGCTTTTTGAAAGTTAAAAAAGATTAGAAATTAACTGTGAATACTGGTTAAATAAACTGATCTAAAGAGTTTAGTAAGTTTATCTGTCTTAAATATACTAATAAAGTAGTCTAAATAGGTTAAAACTCGAAAATAAAGAGTTTAGAGCTTTTTGAAAGTTAAAAAAGATTAGAAATTAACTGTGAAAACTGGATAAAAAAACTGATATAAAGAGTCTAGTAAGTTTATCTCTCTTAAATATACTAATAAAGTAGTCTAAATAGGTTAAAACTCTAAAATAAAGTGTTTAGAGCTTTTTGAAAGTTTAGAAAGATTAGAAATTAACTGTGAAAACTGTTTAAATAAACTAATCTAAAGAGTCTAGTAAGTTTATCTGTCTTAAATATACAAATAAAGTAGTCTAAATAGGTTAAAACTCGAACATAAAGTGTTTAGAGTTTTTTGAAAGTTAAAAAAGATTAGAAATTAACTGTGAAAACTGGTTAAATAAGCTGATCTAAAGAGTTTAGTAAGTTTATCTGTCTTAAATATACTAATAAAGTAGTCTAAATAGGTTAAAACTCGAAAATAAAGAGTTTAGAGCTTTTTGAAAGTTAAAAAAGATTAGAAATTATCTGTGAAAACTGGTTAAATAAGCTGATCTAAAGAGTTTAGTAAGTTTATCTGTCTTAAATATACTAATAAAGTAGTCTAAATAGGTTAAAACTCTAAAATAAAGTGTTTAGAGCTTTTTGAAAGTTAAAATGATTAGAAATTAACTGTGAAAACTGGTTAAATAAGCTGATCTAAAGAGTTTAGTAAGTTTATCTGTCTTAAATATACTAATAAAGTAGTCTAATTAGGTTAAAACTCTAAAATAAAGAGTTTAGAGCTTTTTGAAAGTTAAAAAAGATTAGAAATTAACTGTGAAAACTGGTTAAATAAGCTGATCTAAAGAGTTTAGTAAGTTTATCGGTCTTAATTGTACTAATAAAGTTGCCTAAATAGGTAAAACCTCTAAAATAAAGAGTTTAGACCTTTTTGAAAGTTAAAAAAGAGTAGAAATTAACTGTGAAAACTATTTAAATAAGCTGATCTAAAGAGTTTAGTAAGTTTATCTGTCTTAAATATACTAATAAAGTAGTCTAAATAGGTTAAAACTCTAAAATAAAGAGTTTAGAGCTTTTTAAAAGTTAAAAAAGATTAGAAATTAACTGTGAAAACTGGTTAAATAAGCTGATCTAAAGAGTTTAGTAAGTTTATCTGTCTTAAATATACTAATAAAGTAGTCTAAATAGGTTAAAACTCTAAAATAAAGAGTTTATACCTTTTAGAAAGTTAAAAAAGATTAGAAATTAACTGTGAAAACTGTTTAAATAAGCTAATCTAAAGAGTTTAGTAAGTTTATCTGTCTTAAATATACTAATAAAGTAGTCTAAATAGGTTAAAACTCGAAAATAAAGAGTTTAGAGCTTTTTGAAAGTTAAAAAAAATTAGAAATTATCTGTGAATACTGGTTAAATGAACTGATCTAAAGAGTTTAGTAAGTTTATCTGTCTTAAATATACTAATAAAGTAGTCTAAATAGGTTAAAACTCGAAAATAAAGAGTTTAGAGCTTTTTGAAAGTTAAAAAAGATTAGAAATTATCTGTGAATACTGGTTAAATAAACTGATCTAAAGAGTTTAGTAAGTTTGTCTGTCTTAATTATACTAATAAAGTAGACTAAATAGGTTAAAACTCTAAAATAAAGTCTTTAGAGCTTTTTGAAAGTTAAAAAAGATTAGAAATTAACTGTGAAAACTGGTTAAATAAACTTATCTAAAGAGTTTAGTAAGTTTATCTGTCTTAAATATACTAATAAAGTAGTCTAAATAGGTTAAAACTCTAAAAGAAAGAGTTCAGAGCTTTTTGAAAGTTAAAAAAGATTAGAAATTAACTGTGAAACTGGTTAAATAAGCTGATCTAAAGACTTTAGTAAGTTTTTCGGTCTTAATTATACTAATAAAGTAGTCTAAATAGGTTAAAACTCTAAAATAAAGAGTTCAGAGCTTTTTGAAAGTTAAAAAAGATTAGAAATTAACTGTGAAACTGGTTAAATAAGCTGATCTAAAGACTTTAGTAAGTTTTTCGGTCTTAATTATACTAATAAAGTAGTCTAAATAGGTTAACACTCTAAAATAAAGAGTTTAGACCTTTTTGAAAGTTTAAAAAGAGTAGAAATTAACTGTGAAAACTGGTTAAATAAGCTGATCTAAAGAGTTTAGTAAGTTTGTCTGTCTTAAAAATACTAATAAAGTAGTCTAAATAGGTTAAAACTCTAAAATAAAGAGTTTAGAGCTTTTTGAAAGTTTAAAAAGATTAGAAATTAACTGTGAAATCTGGTTAAATAAACTGATCTAAAGAGTTTAGTAAGTTTATCTGTCTTAAATATACTAATAAAGTAGTCTAAATAGGTTAAAACTCTAAAATAAAGAATTTAGAGCTTTTTGAAAGTTTAAAAAGAGTAGAAATTAACGGTGAAAACTGGTTAAATAAGCTGATCTAAAGAGTTTAGTAAGTTTATCTGTCTTAAATATACTAATAAAGTAGTCTAAATACGTTAAAACTCTAAAATAAAGTGTTTAGAGCTTTTTGAAAGTTTAGAAAGATTAGAAATTAACTGTGAAAACTGGTTAAATAAACTAATCTAAAGAGGCTAGTAAGTTTATCTGTCTTAAATATACAAATAAAGTAGTCTAAATAGGTTAAAACTCGAACATAAAGTGTTTAGAGCTTTTTGAAAGTTAAAAAAGATTAGAAATTAACTGTGAAAACTGGTTAAATAAGCTGATCTAAAGAGTTTAGTAAGTTTATCTGTCTTAAATATACTAATAAAGTAGTCTAAATAGGTTAAAACTCTAAAATAAAGAGTTTAGAGCTTTTTGAAAGTTAAAAAAGATTAGAAATTAACTGTGAAAACTGGTTAAATAGGCTGATCTAAAGAGTTTAGTAAGTTTATCTGTCTTAAATATACTAATAAAGTAGTCTAAATAGGTTAAAACTCTAAAATAAAGTGTTTAGAGCTTTTTGAAAGTTAAAAATGATTAGAAATTAACTGTTAAAACTGGTTAAATAAGCTGATCTAAACAGTTTAGTAAGTTTAACTGTCTTAAATATACTAATAAAGTAGTCTAATTAGGTTAAAACTCTAAAATAAAGAGTATAGAGCTTTTTGAAAGTTAAAAAAGATTAGAAATTAACTGTGAAAACTGGTTAAATAAGCTGATCTAAAGAGTTTAGTAAGTTTATCTGTCTTAATTGTACTAATAAAGTAGTCTAAATAGGTAAAACCTCTAAAATAAAAAGTTTAGAGCTTTTTTAAAGTTAAAAAACAGTAGAAATTAACTGTGAAAACTATTTAAATAAGGTGATCTAAAGAGTTTAGTAAGTTTATCTGTCTTAAATATACTAATAAAGTAGTCTAAATAGGTTAAAACTCTAAAATAAAGAGTTTAGAGCTTTTTGAAAGTTAAAAAAGATTAGAAATTAACTGCGAAAACTGTTTAAATAAGCTAATCTAAAGAGTTTAGTAAGTTTATTTGTCTTAAATATACTAATAAAGTAGTCTAAATAGCTTAAAACTATAAAATAAAGTGTTTAGAGCTTTTTGAAAGTTAAAAAGGATTAGAAATTAACTGTGAAAACTGGTTAAATAAACTGATCTAAAGAGTTTAGTAAGTTTATCTGTCTTAAATATACTAATAAAGTAGTCTAAATAGCTTAAAACTATAAAATAAAGTGTTTAGAGCTTTTTGAAAGTTAAAAAGATTAGAAATTAACTGTGAAAACTGGTTAAATAAACTGATCTAAAGAGTTTAGTAAGTTTATCTGTCTTAAATATACTAATAAAGTAGTCTAAATAGGTTAAAACTCTAAAATAAAGAGATTAGAGCTTTTTGAAAGTTAAAAAAGATTAGAAATTAACTGTGAAAACTGGTTAAATAAGCTGATCTAAAGAGTTTAGTAAGTTTATCTGTCTTAAATATACTAATAAAGTAGTCTAAATAGGTTAAAACTATAAAATAAAGTGTTTAGAGCTTTTTAAAAGTTAAAAAAGATTAGAAATAAACTGTGAAAACTGGTTAAATAAACTGATCTAAAGAGTTTAGTAAGTTTATCTGTCTTAAATATACTAATAAAGTAGTCTAAATAGGTTAAAACTCTAAAATAAAGATTTTAGAGCTTTTTGAAAGTTAAAAAAGATTAGAAATTAACTGTGAAAACTGGTTAAATAAGATAATCTAAAGAGTATAGTAAGTTTATCTGTCTTAAATATACTAATAAAGTAGTCTAAATAGGTTAAAACTCGAAAATAAAGAGTTTAGAGCTTTTTGAAAGTTAAAAAAGATTAGAAATTAACTGTGAAAACTGGTTAAATAAACAAATCTAAAGAGTTTAGTAAGTTTATCTGTCTTAAATATACTAATAAAGTAGTCTAAATAGGTTAAAACTCTAAAATAAAGAGTTTAGAGCTTTTTGAAAGTTTAAAAAGATTAGAAATTAACCGTGAAAACTGGCTAAATAAGCTGATGTAAAGAGTTTAGTAATTTTATCTGTCTTAAATATACTAATAAAGTAGTCTAAATAGGTTAAAACTCTAAAATAAAGAGTTTAGAGCTTTTTGAAAGTTAAAAAAGATTAGAAATTAACTGTGAAAACTGGTTAAATAAGCTGATCTAAAGAGTTTAGTAAGTTTATCTGTCTTAAATATACTAATAAAGTAGTCTAAATAGGTTAAAACTATAAAATAAAGTGTTTAGAGCTTTTTGAAAGTTAAAAAAGATTAGAAATTAACTGTGAAAACTGGTTAAATAAGCTGATCTAAAGAGTTTAGTAAGTTTATCTGTCTTAAATATACTAATAAAGTAGTCTAAATAGGTTAAAACGCAAAAATAAAGTGTTTTTAGCTTTTTGAAAGTCTAAAAAGATTAGAAATTAACTGTGAAAACTGGTTAAACAAGCTGATCTAAAGAGTTTAGTAAGTTTATCTGTCTTAAATATACTAATAAAGTAGTCTAAATAGGTTAAAACTCTAAAATAAAGTGTTTAGAGCTTTTTATAAGTTTAAAAAGATTAGAAATTAACTACGAAAACTGGTTAAATAAGATGATCTAAAGAGTTTAGTAAGTTTATCTGTCTTAAATATACTAATAAAGTAGTCTAAATAGGTTAAAACTATAAAATAAAGAGTTTAGACCTTTTTAAAAGTTAAAAAGGATTAGAAATTAACTGTGAAAACTGGTTAAATAAACTGATCTAAAGAGTTTAGTAAGTTTATCTGTCTTAAATATACTAATAAAGTAGTCTAAATAGGTTAAAACTCTAAAAAAAAGAGTTTAGAGCTTTTTGAAAGTTAAAGAAGATTAGAAATTAACTGTGAAAACTGGTTAAATAAGCTGATCTAAAGAGTTTAGTAAGTTTATCTGTCTTAAATATACTAATAAAGTAGTCTAAATAGGTTAAAACTCTAAAATAAAGATTTTAAAGCTTTTTGAAAGTTAAAAAAGATTAGAAATTAACTGTGAAACTGGTTAAATATGCTGATCTAAAGACTTTAGTAAGTTTTTGGTCTTAATTATACTAATAAAGTAGTCTAAATAGGTTAAAACTCTAAAATAAAGAGTTCAGAGCTTTTTGAAAGTTAAAAAAGATTAGAAATTAACTGTGAAACTGGTTAAATAAGCTGATCTAAAGACTTTAGTAAGTTTTTCGTTCTTAATTATACTAATAAAGTAGTCTAAATAGGTTAACACTCTAAAATAAAGAGTTTAGACCTTTTTGAAAGTTTAAAAAGAGTAGAAATTAACTGTGAAAACTGGTTAAATAAGCTGATCTAAAGAGTTTAGTAAGTTTGTCTGTCTTAAAAATACTAATAAAGTAGTCTAAATAGGTTAAAACTCTAAAATAAAGAGTTTAGAGCTTTTTGAAAGTTTAAAAAGATTAGAAATTAACTGTGAAATCTGGTTAAATAAGCTGATCTAAAGAGTTTAGTAAGTTTATCTGTCTTAAATATACTAATAAAGTAGTCTAAATAGGTTAAAACTCTAAAATAAAGAATTTAGAGCTTTTTGATAGTTTAAAAAGAGTAGAAATTAACGGTGAAAACTGGTTAAATAAGCTGATCTAAAGAGTTTAGTAAGTTTATCTGTCTTAAATATACTAATAAAGTAGTCTAAATACGTTAAAACTCTAAAATAAAGTGTTTAGAGCTTTTTGAAAGTTTAGAAAGATTAGAAATTAACTGTGAAAACTGGTTAAATAAACTAATCTAAAGAGTCTAGTAAGTTTATCTGTCTTAAATATACAAATAAAGTAGTCTAAATAGGTTAAAACTCGAACATAAAGTGTTTAGAGCTTTTTGAAAGTTAAAAAAGATTAGAAATTAACTGTGAAAACTGGTTAAATAAGCTGATCTAAAGAGTTTAGTAAGTTTATCTGTCTTAAATATACTAATAAAGTAGTCTAAATAGGTTAAAACTCTAAAATAAAGAGTTTAGAGCTTTTTGAAAGTTAAAAAAGATTAGAAATTAACTGTGAAAACTGGTTAAATAGGCTGATCTAAAGAGTTTAGTAAGTTTATCTGTCTTAAATATACTAATAAAGTAGTCTAAATAGGTTAAAACTCTAAAATAAAGTGTTTAGAGCTTTTTGAAAGTTAAAAATGATTAGAAATTAACTGTTAAAACTGGTTAAATAAGCTGATCTAAACAGTTTAGTAAGTTTAACTGTCTTAAATATACTAATAAAGTAGTCTAATTAGGTTAAAACTCTAAAATAAAGAGTTTAGAGCTTTTTGAAAGTTAAAAAAGATTAGAAATTAACTGTGAAAACTGGTTAAATAAGCTGATCTAAAGAGTTTAGTAAGTTTATCTGTCTTAATTGTACTAATAAAGTAGTCTAAATAGGTAAAACCTCTAAAATAAAAAGTTTAGAGCTTTTTTAAAGTTAAAAAACAGTAGAAATTAACTGTGAAAACTATTTAAATAAGGTGATCTAAAGAGTTTAGTAAGTTTATCTGTCTTAAATATACTAATAAAGTAGTCTAAATAGGTTAAAACTCTAAAATAAAGAGTTTAGAGCTTTTTGAAAGTTAAAAAAGATTAGAAATTAACTGTGAAAACTGTTTAAATAAGCTAATCTAAAGAGTTTAGTAAGTTTATCTGTCTTAAATATACTAATAAAGTAGTCTAAATAGCTTAAAACTATAAAATAAAGTGTTTAGAGCTTTTTGAAAGTTAAAAAGGATTAGAAATTAACTGTGAAAACTGGTTAAATAAACCGATCTAAAGAGTTTAGTAAGTTTATCTGTCTTAAATATACTAATAAAGTAGTCTAAATAGCTTAAAACTATAAAATAAAGTGTTTAGAGCTTTTTGAAAGTTAAAAAGATTAGAAATTAACTGTGAAAACTGGTTAAATAAACTGATCTAAAGAGTTTAGTAAGTTTATCTGTCTTAAATATACTAATAAAGTAGTCTAAATAGGTTAAAACTCTAAAATAAAGAGATTAGAGCTTTTTGAAAGTTAAAAAAGATTAGAAATTACCTGTGAAAACTGGTTAAATAAGCTGATCTAAAGAGTTTAGTAAGTTTATCTGTCTTAAATATACTAATAAAGTAGTCTAAATAGGTTAAAACTATAAAATAAAGTGTTTAGAGCTTTTTAAAAGTTAAAAAAGATTAGAAATAAACTGTGAAAACTGGTTAAATAAACTGATCTAAAGAGTTTAGTAAGTTTATCTGTCTTAAATATACTAATAAAGTAGTCTAAATAGGTTAAAACTCTAAAATAAAGATTTTAGAGCTTTTTGAAAGTTAAAAAAGATTAGAAATTAACTGTGAAAACTGGTTAAATAAGATAATCTAAAGAGTATAGTAAGTTTATCTGTCTTAAATATACTAATAAAGTAGTCTAAATAGGTTAAAACTCGAAAATAAAGAGTTTAGAGCTTTTTGACAGTTAAAAAAGATTAGAAATTAACTGTGAAAACTGGTTAAATAAACAAATCTAAAGAGTTTAGTAAGTTTATCTGTCTTAAATATACTAATAAAGTAGTCTAAATAGGTTAAAACTCTAAAATAAAGAGTTTAGAGCTTTTTGAAAGTTTAAAAAGATTAGAAATTAACCGTGAAAACTGGCTAAATAAGCTGATGTAAAGAGTTTAGTAAGTTTATCTGTCTTAAATATACTAATAAAGTAGTCTAAATAGGTTAAAACTCTAAAATAAAGAGTTTAGAGCTTTTTGAAAGTTAAAAAAGATTAGAAATTAACTGTGAAAACTGGTTAAATAAGCTGATCTAAAGAGTTTAGTAAGTTTATCTGTCTTAAATATACTAATAAAGTAGTCTAAATAGGTTAAAACTATAAAATAAAGTGTTTAGAGCTTTTTGAAAGTTAAAAAAGATTAGAAATTAACTGTGAAAACTGGTTAAATAAGCTGATCTAAAGAGTTTAGTAAGTTTATCTGTCTTAAATATACTAATAAAGTAGTCTAAATAGGTTAAAACGCAAAAATAAAGTGTTTTTAGCTTTTTGAAAGTTAAAAAAGATTAGAAATTAACTGTGAAAACTGATTAAACAAGCTGATCGAAAGAGTTTAGTAAGTTTATCTGTCTTAAATATACTAATAAAGTAGTCTAAATAGGTTAAAACTCTAAAATAAAGTGTTTAGAGCTTTTTGAAAGTTTAAAAAGATTAGAAATTAACTGCGAAAACTGGTTAAATAAGATGATCTAAAGAGTTTAGTAAGTTTATCTGTCTTAAATATACTAATAAAGTAGTCTAAATAGGTTAAAACTATAAAATAAAGTGTTTAGAGCTTTTTGAAAGTTAAAAAAGATTAGAAATTAACTGTGAAAACTGGTTAAATAAACTGATCTAAAGAGTTTAGTAAGTTTATCTGTCTTAAATATACTAATAAAGTAGTCTAAATAGGTTAAAACTCTAAAATAAAGAGTTTAGAGCTTTTTGAAAGTTAAAGAAGATTAGAAATTAACTGTGAAAACTGGTTAAATAAGCTGATCTAAAGAGTTTAGTAAGTTTATCTGTCTTAAATATACTAATAAAGTAGTCTAAATAGGTTAAAACTCTAAAATAAAGATTTTAAAGCTTTTTGAAAGTTAAAAAAGATTAGAAATTAACTGTGAAAACTGGTTAAATAAGATAATCTAAAGAGTTTAGTAAGTTTATCTGTCTTAAATATACTAATAAAGTAGTCTAAATAGGTTAAAACTCTAAAATAAAGAGTTTAGAGCTTTTTGAAAGTTAAAAAAGATTAGAAATTTACTGTGAAAACTGGTTAAATAAACTGATCTAAAGAGTTTAGTAAGTATATCTGTCTTAAATATACTAATAAAGTAGTCTAAATAGCTTAAAACTATAAAATAAAGTGTTTAGAGCTTTTTTAAAGTTAAAAAGGATTAGAAATTAACTGTGAAAACTGGTTAAATAAACTGATCTAAAGAGTTTAGTAAGTTTATCTGTCTTAAATATACTAATAAAGTAGTCTAAATAGGTTAAAACTCGAAAATAAAGATTTTAAAGCTTTTTGAAAGTTAAAAAAGATTAGAAATTAACTGTGAAAACTGGTTAAATAAGATAATCTAAAGAGTTTAGTAAGTTTATCTGTCTTAAATATACTAATAAAGTAGTCTAAATAGGTTAAAACTCGAAAATAAAGAGTTTAGAGCTTTTTGAAAGTTAAAAGAGATTAGAAATTAACTGTGAAAACTGGTTAAATAAACTGATCTAAAGAGTTTAGTAAGTATATCTGTCTTAAATATACTAATAAAGTAGTCTAAATAGCTTAAAACTATAAAATAAAGTGTTTAGAGCTTTTTGAAAGTTAAAAAGGATTAGAAATTAACTGTGAAAACTGGTTAAATAAACTGATCTAAAGAGTTTAGTAAGTTTATCTGTCTTAAATATACTAATAAAGTAGTCTAAATAGGTTAAAACTCTAAACTAAAGAGTTTAGAGCTTTTTGAAAGTTAAAAAAGATTAGAAATTAACTGTGAAAACTGGTTAAATAAGCTGATCTAAAGAGTTTAGTAAGTTTATCTGTCTTAAATATACTAATAAAGTAGTCTAAATAGGTTAAAACTCGAAAATAAAGAGTTTAGAGCTTTTTGAAAGTTAAAAAAGATTAGAAATTAACTGTGAAAACTGGTTAAATAAACAAATCTAAAGAGTTTAGTAAGTTTATCTGTCTTAAATATACTAATAAAGTAGTCTAAATAGGTTAAAACTCTAAAATAAAGAGTTTAGAGCTTTTTGAAAGTTTAAAAAGATTAGAAATTAACCGTGAAAACTGGCTAAATAAGCTGATGTAAAGAGTTTAGTAATTTTATCTGTCTTAAATATACTAATAAAGTAGTCTAAATAGGTTAAAACTATAAAATAAAGTGTTTAGAGCTTTTTGAAAGTTAAAAAAGATTAGAAATTAACTGTGAAAACTGGTTAAATAAACTGATCTAAAGAGTTTAGTAAGTTTATCTGTCTTAAATATACTAATAAAGTAGTCTAAATAGGTTAAAACTCTAAAATAAAGAGTTTAGAGCTTTTTGAAAGTTAAAGAAGATTAGAAATTAACTGTGAAAACTGGTTAAATAAGCTGATCTAAAGAGTTTAGTAAGTTTATCTGTCTTAAATATACTAATAAAGTAGTCTAAATAGGTTAAAACTCTAAAATAAAGATTTTAAAGCTTTTTGAAAGTTAAAAAAGATTAGAAATTAACTGTGAAAACTGGTTAAATAAGATAATCTAAAGAGTTTAGTAAGTTTATCTGTCTTAAATATACTAATAAAGTAGTCTAAATAGGTTAAAACTCTAAAATAAAGAGTTTAGAGCTTTTTGAAAGTTAAAGAAGATTAGAAATTAACTGTGAAAACTGGTTAAATAAGCTGATCTAAAGAGTTTAGTAAGTTTATCTGTCTTAAATATACTAATAAAGTAGTCTAAATAGGTTAAAACTCTAAAATAAAGATTTTAAAGCTTTTTGAAAGTTAAAAAAGATTAGAAATTAACTGTGAAAACTGGTTAAATAAGATAATCTAAAGAGTTTAGTAAGTTTATCTGTCTTAAATATACTAATAAAGTAGTCTAAATAGGTTAAAACTCTAAAATAAAGAGTTTAGAGCTTTTTGAAAGTTAAAAAAGATTAGAAATTTACTGTGAAAACTGGTTAAATAAACTGATCTAAAGAGTTTAGTAAGTATATCTGTCTTAAATATACTAATAAAGTAGTCTAAATAGCTTAAAACTATAAAATAAAGTGTTTAGAGCTTTTTTAAAGTTAAAAAGGATTAGAAATTAACTGTGAAAACTGGTTAAATAAACTGATCTAAAGAGTTTAGTAAGTTTATCTGTCTTAAATATACTAATAAAGTAGTCTAAATAGGTTAAAACTCGAAAATAAAGATTTTAAAGCTTTTTGAAAGTTAAAAAAGATTAGAAATTAACTGTGAAAACTGGTTAAATAAGATAATCTAAAGAGTTTAGTAAGTTTATCTGTCTTAAATATACTAATAAAGTAGTCTAAATAGGTTAAAACTCGAAAATAAAGAGTTTAGAGCTTTTTGAAAGTTAAAAGAGATTAGAAATTAACTGTGAAAACTGGTTAAATAAACTGATCTAAAGAGTTTAGTAAGTATATCTGTCTTAAATATACTAATAAAGTAGTCTAAATAGCTTAAAACTATAAAATAAAGTGTTTAGAGCTTTTTGAAAGTTAAAAAGGATTAGAAATTAACTGTGAAAACTGGTTAAATAAACTGATCTAAAGAGTTTAGTAAGTTTATCTGTCTTAAATATACTAATAAAGTAGTCTAAATAGGTTAAAACTCGAACATAAAGTGTTTAGAGCTTTTTGAAAGTTAAAAAAGATTAGAAATTAACTGTGAAAACTGGTTAAATAAGCTGATCTAAAGAGTTTAGTAAGTTTATCTGTCTTAAATATACTAATAAAGTAGTCTAAATAGGTTAAAACTCTAAAATAAAGAGTTTAGAGCTTTTTGAAAGTTAAAAAAGATTAGAAATTAACTGTGAAAACTGGTTAAATAGGCTGATCTAAAGAGTTTAGTAAGTTTATCTGTCTTAAATATACTAATAAAGTAGTCTAAATAGGTTAAAACTCTAAAATAAAGTGTTTAGAGCTTTTTGAAAGTTAAAAATGATTAGAAATTAACTGTTAAAACTGGTTAAATAAGCTGATCTAAACAGTTTAGTAAGTTTAACTGTCTTAAATATACTAATAAAGTAGTCTAATTAGGTTAAAACTCTAAAATAAAGAGTTTAGAGCTTTTTGAAAGTTAAAAAAGATTAGAAATTAACTGTGAAAACTGGTTAAATAAGCTGATCTAAAGAGTTTAGTAAGTTTATCTGTCTTAATTGTACTAATAAAGTAGTCTAAATAGGTAAAACCTCTAAAATAAAAAGTTTAGAGCTTTTTTAAAGTTAAAAAACAGTAGAAATTAACTGTGAAAACTATTTAAATAAGGTGATCTAAAGAGTTTAGTAAGTTTATCTGTCTTAAATATACTAATAAAGTAGTCTAAATAGGTTAAAACTCTAAAATAAAGAGTTTAGAGCTTTTTGAAAGTTAAAAAAGATTAGAAATTAACTGTGAAAACTGTTTAAATAAGCTAATCTAAAGAGTTTAGTAAGTTTATCTGTCTTAAATATACTAATAAAGTAGTCTAAATAGCTTAAAACTATAAAATAAAGTGTTTAGAGCTTTTTGAAAGTTAAAAAGGATTAGAAATTAACTGTGAAAACTGGTTAAATAAACCGATCTAAAGAGTTTAGTAAGTTTATCTGTCTTAAATATACTAATAAAGTAGTCTAAATAGCTTAAAACTATAAAATAAAGTGTTTAGAGCTTTTTGAAAGTTAAAAAGATTAGAAATTAACTGTGAAAACTGGTTAAATAAACTGATCTAAAGAGTTTAGTAAGTTTATCTGTCTTAAATATACTAATAAAGTAGTCTAAATAGGTTAAAACTCTAAAATAAAGAGATTAGAGCTTTTTGAAAGTTAAAAAAGATTAGAAATTACCTGTGAAAACTGGTTAAATAAGCTGATCTAAAGAGTTTAGTAAGTTTATCTGTCTTAAATATACTAATAAAGTAGTCTAAATAGGTTAAAACTATAAAATAAAGTGTTTAGAGCTTTTTAAAAGTTAAAAAAGATTAGAAATAAACTGTGAAAACTGGTTAAATAAACTGATCTAAAGAGTTTAGTAAGTTTATCTGTCTTAAATATACTAATAAAGTAGTCTAAATAGGTTAAAACTCTAAAATAAAGATTTTAGAGCTTTTTGAAAGTTAAAAAAGATTAGAAATTAACTGTGAAAACTGGTTAAATAAGATAATCTAAAGAGTATAGTAAGTTTATCTGTCTTAAATATACTAATAAAGTAGTCTAAATAGGTTAAAACTCGAAAATAAAGAGTTTAGAGCTTTTTGACAGTTAAAAAAGATTAGAAATTAACTGTGAAAACTGGTTAAATAAACAAATCTAAAGAGTTTAGTAAGTTTATCTGTCTTAAATATACTAATAAAGTAGTCTAAATAGGTTAAAACTCTAAAATAAAGAGTTTAGAGCTTTTTGAAAGTTTAAAAAGATTAGAAATTAACCGTGAAAACTGGCTAAATAAGCTGATGTAAAGAGTTTAGTAAGTTTATCTGTCTTAAATATACTAATAAAGTAGTCTAAATAGGTTAAAACTCTAAAATAAAGAGTTTAGAGCTTTTTGAAAGTTAAAAAAGATTAGAAATTAACTGTGAAAACTGGTTAAATAAGCTGATCTAAAGAGTTTAGTAAGTTTATCTGTCTTAAATATACTAATAAAGTAGTCTAAATAGGTTAAAACTATAAAATAAAGTGTTTAGAGCTTTTTGAAAGTTAAAAAAGATTAGAAATTAACTGTGAAAACTGGTTAAATAAGCTGATCTAAAGAGTTTAGTAAGTTTATCTGTCTTAAATATACTAATAAAGTAGTCTAAATAGGTTAAAACGCAAAAATAAAGTGTTTTTAGCTTTTTGAAAGTTAAAAAAGATTAGAAATTAACTGTGAAAACTGATTAAACAAGCTGATCGAAAGAGTTTAGTAAGTTTATCTGTCTTAAATATACTAATAAAGTAGTCTAAATAGGTTAAAACTCTAAAATAAAGTGTTTAGAGCTTTTTGAAAGTTTAAAAAGATTAGAAATTAACTGCGAAAACTGGTTAAATAAGATGATCTAAAGAGTTTAGTAAGTTTATCTGTCTTAAATATACTAATAAAGTAGTCTAAATAGGTTAAAACTATAAAATAAAGTGTTTAGAGCTTTTTGAAAGTTAAAAAAGATTAGAAATTAACTGTGAAAACTGGTTAAATAAACTGATCTAAAGAGTTTAGTAAGTTTATCTGTCTTAAATATACTAATAAAGTAGTCTAAATAGGTTAAAACTCTAAAATAAAGAGTTTAGAGCTTTTTGAAAGTTAAAGAAGATTAGAAATTAACTGTGAAAACTGGTTAAATAAGCTGATCTAAAGAGTTTAGTAAGTTTATCTGTCTTAAATATACTAATAAAGTAGTCTAAATAGGTTAAAACTCTAAAATAAAGATTTTAAAGCTTTTTGAAAGTTAAAAAAGATTAGAAATTAACTGTGAAAACTGGTTAAATAAGATAATCTAAAGAGTTTAGTAAGTTTATCTGTCTTAAATATACTAATAAAGTAGTCTAAATAGGTTAAAACTCTAAAATAAAGAGTTTAGAGCTTTTTGAAAGTTAAAAAAGATTAGAAATTTACTGTGAAAACTGGTTAAATAAACTGATCTAAAGAGTTTAGTAAGTATATCTGTCTTAAATATACTAATAAAGTAGTCTAAATAGCTTAAAACTATAAAATAAAGTGTTTAGAGCTTTTTTAAAGTTAAAAAGGATTAGAAATTAACTGTGAAAACTGGTTAAATAAACTGATCTAAAGAGTTTAGTAAGTTTATCTGTCTTAAATATACTAATAAAGTAGTCTAAATAGGTTAAAACTCGAAAATAAAGATTTTAAAGCTTTTTGAAAGTTAAAAAAGATTAGAAATTAACTGTGAAAACTGGTTAAATAAGATAATCTAAAGAGTTTAGTAAGTTTATCTGTCTTAAATATACTAATAAAGTAGTCTAAATAGGTTAAAACTCGAAAATAAAGAGTTTAGAGCTTTTTGAAAGTTAAAAGAGATTAGAAATTAACTGTGAAAACTGGTTAAATAAACTGATCTAAAGAGTTTAGTAAGTATATCTGTCTTAAATATACTAATAAAGTAGTCTAAATAGCTTAAAACTATAAAATAAAGTGTTTAGAGCTTTTTGAAAGTTAAAAAGGATTAGAAATTAACTGTTAAAACTGGTTAAATAAACTGATCTAAAGAGTTTAGTAAGTTTATCTGTCTTAAATATACTAATAAAGTAGTCTAAATAGGTTAAAACTCTAAACTAAAGAGTTTAGAGCTTTTTGAAAGTTAAAAAAGATTAGAAATTAACTGTGAAAACTGGTTAAATAAGCTGATCTAAAGAGTTTAGTAAGTTTATCTGTCTTAAATATACTAATAAAGTAGTCTAAATAGGTTAAAACTCGAAAATAAAGAGTTTAGAGCTTTTTGAAAGTTAAAAAAGATTAGAAATTAACTGTGAAAACTGGTTAAATAAACAAATCTAAAGAGTTTAGTAAGTTTATCTGTCTTAAATATACTAATAAAGTAGTCTAAATAGGTTAAAACTCGAAAATAAAGAGTTTAGAGCTTTTTGAAAGTTTAAAAAGATTAGAAATTAACCGTGAAAACTGGCTAAATAAGCTGATGTAAAGAGTTTAGTAATTTTATCTGTCTTAAATATACTAATAAAGTAGTCTAAATAGGTTAAAACTATAAAATAAAGTGTTTAGAGCTTTTTGAAAGTTAAAAAAGATTAGAAATTAACTGTGAAAACTGGTTAAATAAACT
The DNA here is from genome assembly GCA_963693285.1 of Xestospongia muta. Taxonomy (NCBI): domain Eukaryota; kingdom Metazoa; phylum Porifera; class Demospongiae; order Haplosclerida; family Petrosiidae; genus Xestospongia; species Xestospongia muta. The sequence goes on from OY848927.1 coordinate 2,044,382, forward strand.
GATCTAAAGAGTTTAGTAAGTTTATCTGTCTTAAATATACTAATAAAGTAGTCTAAATAGGTTAAAACTCTAAAATAAAGAGTTTAGAGCTTTTTGAAAGTTAAAGAAGATTAGAAATTAACTGTGAAAACTGGTTAAATAAGCTGATCTAAAGAGTTTAGTAAGTTTATCTGTCTTAAATATACTAATAAAGTAGTCTAAATAGGTTAAAACTCTAAAATAAAGATTTTAAAGCTTTTTGAAAGTTAAAAAAGATTAGAAATTAACTGTGAAAACTGGTTAAATAAGATAATCTAAAGAGTTTAGTAAGTTTATCTGTCTTAAATATACTAATAAAGTAGTCTAAATAGGTTAAAACTCTAAAATAAAGAGTTTAGAGCTTTTTGAAAGTTAAAGAAGATTAGAAATTAACTGTGAAAACTGGTTAAATAAGCTGATCTAAAGAGTTTAGTAAGTTTATCTGTCTTAAATATACTAATAAAGTAGTCTAAATAGGTTAAAACTCTAAAATAAAGATTTTAAAGCTTTTTGAAAGTTAAAAAAGATTAGAAATTAACTGTGAAAACTGGTTAAATAAGATAATCTAAAGAGTTTAGTAAGTTTATCTGTCTTAAATATACTAATAAAGTAGTCTAAATAGGTTAAAACTCTAAAATAAAGAGTTTAGAGCTTTTTGAAAGTTAAAAAAGATTAGAAATTTACTGTGAAAACTGGTTAAATAAACTGATCTAAAGAGTTTAGTAAGTATATCTGTCTTAAATATACTAATAAAGTAGTCTAAATAGCTTAAAACTATAAAATAAAGTGTTTAGAGCTTTTTTAAAGTTAAAAAGGATTAGAAATTAACTGTGAAAACTGGTTAAATAAACTGATCTAAAGAGTTTAGTAAGTTTATCTGTCTTAAATATACTAATAAAGTAGTCTAAATAGGTTAAAACTCGAAAATAAAGATTTTAAAGCTTTTTGAAAGTTAAAAAAGATTAGAAATTAACTGTGAAAACTGGTTAAATAAGATAATCTAAAGAGTTTAGTAAGTTTATCTGTCTTAAATATACTAATAAAGTAGTCTAAATAGGTTAAAACTCGAAAATAAAGAGTTTAGAGCTTTTTGAAAGTTAAAAGAGATTAGAAATTAACTGTGAAAACTGGTTAAATAAACTGATCTAAAGAGTTTAGTAAGTATATCTGTCTTAAATATACTAATAAAGTAGTCTAAATAGCTTAAAACTATAAAATAAAGTGTTTAGAGCTTTTTGAAAGTTAAAAAGGATTAGAAATTAACTGTGAAAACTGGTTAAATAAACTGATCTAAAGAGTTTAGTAAGTTTATCTGTCTTAAATATACTAATAAAGTAGTCTAAATAGGTTAAAACTCTAAACTAAAGAGTTTAGAGCTTTTTGAAAGTTAAAAAAGATTAGAAATTAACTGTGAAAACTGGTTAAATAAGCTGATCTAAAGAGTTTAGTAAGTTTATCTGTCTTAAATATACTAATAAAGTAGTCTAAATAGGTTAAAACTCGAAAATAAAGAGTTTAGAGCTTTTTGAAAGTTAAAAAAGATTAGAAATTAACTGTGAAAACTGGTTAAATAAACAAATCTAAAGAGTTTAGTAAGTTTATCTGTCTTAAATATACTAATAAAGTAGTCTAAATAGGTTAAAACTCTAAAATAAAGAGTTTAGAGCTTTTTGAAAGTTTAAAAAGATTAGAAATTAACCGTGAAAACTGGCTAAATAAGCTGATGTAAAGAGTTTAGTAATTTTATCTGTCTTAAATATACTAATAAAGTAGTCTAAATAGGTTAAAACTCTAAAATAAAGAGTTTAGAGCTTTTTGAAAGTTAAAAAAGATTAGAAATTAACTGTGAAAACTGGTTAAATAAGCTGATCTAAAGAGTTTAGTAAGTTTATCTGTCTTAAATATACTAATAAAGTAGTCTAAATAGGTTAAAACTATAAAATAAAGTGTTTAGAGCTTTTTGAAAGTTAAAAAAGATTAGAAATTAACTGTGAAAACTGGTTAAATAAGCTGATCTAAAGAGTTTAGTAAGTTTATCTGTCTTAAATATACTAATAAAGTAGTCTAAATAGGTTAAAACGCAAAAATAAAGTGTTTTTAGCTTTTTGAAAGTTTAAAAAGATTAGAAATTAACTGTCAAAACTGGTTAAACAAGCTGATCTAAAGAGTTTAGTAAGTTTATCTGTCTTAAATATACTAATAAAGTAGTCTAAATAGGTTAAAACTCTAAAATAAAGTGTTTAGAGCTTTTTATAAGTTTAAAAAGATTAGAAATTAACTGCGAAAACTGGTTAAATAAGATGATCTAAAGAGTTTAGTAAGTTTATCTGTCTTAAATATACTAATAAAGTAGTCTAAATAGGTTAAAACTATAAAATAAAGTGTTTAGAGCTTTTTGAAAGTTAAAAAGGATTAGAAATTAACTGTGAAAACTGGTTAAATAAACTGATTTAAAGAGTTTAGTAAGTTTATCTGTCTTAAATATACTAATAAAGTAGTCTAAATAGGTTAAAACTCTAAAATAAAGAGTTTAGAGCTTTTTGAAAGTTAAAGAAGATTAGAAATTAACTGTGAAAACTGGTTAAATAAGCTGATCTAAAGAGTTTAGTAAGTTTATCTGTCTTAAATATACTAATAAAGTAGTCTAAATAGGTTAAAACTCTAAAATAAAGATTTTAAAGCTTTTTGAAAGTTAAAAAAGATTAGAAATTAACTGTGAAACTGGTTCAATAAGCTGATCTAAAGACTTTAGTAAGTTTTTCGGTCTTAATTATACTAATAAAGTAGTCTAAATAGGTTAAAACTCTAAAATAAAGAGTTCAGAGCTTTTTGAAAGTTAAAAAAGATTAGAAATTAACTGTGAAACTGGTTAAATAAGCTGATCTAAAGACTTTAGTAAGTTTTTCGGTCTTAATTATACTAATAAAGTAGTCTAAATAGGTTAACACTCCAAAATAAAGAGTTTAGACCTTTTTGAAAGTTTAAAAAGAGTAGAAATTAACTGTGAAAACTGGTTAAATAAGCTGATCTAAAGAGTTTAGTAAGTTTGTCTGTCTTAAAAATACTAATAAAGTAGTCTAAATAGGTTAAAACTCTAAAATAAAGTGTTTAGAGCTTTTTGAAAGTTTAAAAAGATTAGAAATTAACTGTGAAATCGGGTTAAATAAGCTGATCTAAAGAGTTTAGTAAGTTTATCTGTCTTAAATATACTAATAAAGTAGTCTAAATAGGTTAAAACTCTAAAATAAAGAATTTAGAGCTTTTTGATAGTTTAAAAAGAGTAGAAATTAACGGTGAAAACTGGTTAAATAAGCTGATCTAAAGAGTTTAGTAAGTTTATCTGTCTTAAATATACTAATAAAGTAGTCTAAATACGTTAAAACTCTAAAATAAAGTGTTTAGAGCTTTTTGAAAGTTTAGAAAGATTAGAAATTAACTGTGAAAACTGGTTAAATAAGCTGATCTAAAGAGTTTAGTAAGTTTATCTGTCTTAAATATACTAATAAAGTAGTCTAAATAGGTTAAAACTCTAAAATAAAGAGTTTAGAGCTTTTTGAAAGTTAAAAAAGATTAGAAATTAACTGTGAAAACTGGTTAAATAGGCTGATCTAAAGAGTTTAGTAAGTTTATCTGTCTTAAATATACTAATAAAGTAGTCTAAATAGGTTAAAACTCTAAAATAAAGTGTTTAGAGCTTTTTGAAAGTTAAAAATGATTAGAAATTAACTGTTAAAACTGGTTAAATAAGCTGATCTAAACAGTTTAGTAAGTTTAACTGTCTTAAATATACTAATAAAGTAGTCTAATTAGGTTAAAACTCTAAAATAAAGAGTTTAGAGCTTTTTGAAAGTTAAAAAAGATTAGAAATTAACTGTGAAAACTGGTTAAATAAGCTGATCTAAAGAGTTTTGTAAGATTATCTGTCTTAATTGTACTAATAAAGTAGTCTAAATAGGTAAAACCTCTAAAATAAAAAGTTTAGAGCTTTTTTAAAGTTAAAAAACAGTAGAAATTAACTGTGAAAACTATTTAAATAAGGTGATCTAAAGAGTTTAGTAAGTTTATCTGTCTTAAATATACTAATAAAGTAGTCTAAATAGGTTAAAACTCTAAAATAAAGAGTTTAGAGCTTTTTGAAAGTTAAAAAAGATTAGAAATTAACTGCGAAAACTGTTTAAATAAGCTAATCTAAAGAGTTTAGTAAGTTTATTTGTCTTAAATATACTAATAAAGTAGTCTAAATAGCTTAAAACTATAAAATAAAGTGTTTAGAGCTTTTTGAAAATTAAAAAGGATTCGAAATTAACTGTGAAAACTGGTTAAATAAACTGATCTAAAGTGTTTAGTAAGTTTATCTGTCTTAAATATACTAATAAAGTAGTCTAAATAGCTTAAAACTATAAAATAAAGTGTTTAGAGCTTTTTGAAAGTTAAAAAGATTAGAAATTAACTGTGAAAACTGGTTAAATAAACTGATCTAAAGAGTTTAGTAAGTTTATCTGTCTTAAATATACTAATAAAGTAGTCTAAATAGGTTAAAACTCTAAAATAAAGAGATTAGAGCTTTTTGAAAGTTAAAAAAGATTAGAAATTACCTGTGAAAACTGGTTAAATAAGCTGATCTAAAGAGTTTAGTAAGTTTATCTGTCTTAAATATACTAATAAAGTAGTCTAAATAGGTTAAAACTATAAAATAAAGTGTTTAGAGCTTTTTAAAAGTTAAAAAAGATTAGAAATAAACTGTGAAAACTGGTTAAATAAACTGATCTAAAGAGTTTAGTAAGTTTATCTGTCTTAAATATACTAATAAAGTAGTCTAAATAGGTTAAAACTCTAAAATAAAGATTTTAGAGCTTTTTGAAAGTTAAAAAAGATTAGAAATTAACTGTGAAAACTGCTTAAATAAGATAATCTAAAGAGTATAGTAAGTTTATCTGTCTTAAATATACTAATAAAGTAGTCTAAATAGGTTAAAACTCTAAAATAAAGAGTTTAGAGCTTTTTGAAAGTTTAAAAAGATTAGAAATTAACCGTGAAAACTGGCTAAATAAGCTGATGTAAAGAGTTTAGTAAGTTTATCTGTCTTAAATATACTAATAAAGTAGTCTAAATAGGTTAAAACTCTAAAATAAAGAGTTTAGAGCTTTTTGAAAGTTAAAAAAGATTAGAAATTAACTGTGAAAACTGGTTAAATAAGCTGATCTAAAGAGTTTAGTAAGTTTATCTGTCTTAAATATACTAATAAAGTAGTCTAAATAGGTTAAAACTATAAAATAAAGTGTTTAGAGCTTTTTGAAAGTTAAAAAAGATTAGAAATTAACTGTGAAAACTGGTTAAATAAGCTGATCTAAAGAGTTTAGTAAGTTTATCTGTCTTAAATATACTAATAAAGTAGTCTAAATAGGTTAAAACGCAAAAATAAAGTGTTTTTAGCTTTTTGAAAGTTAAAAAAGATTAGAAATTAACTGTGAAAACTGGTTAAACAAGCTGATCTAAAGAGTTTAGTAAGTTTATCTGTCTTAAATATACTAATAAAGTAGTCTAAATAGGTTAAAACTATAATATAAAGTGTTTAGAGCTTTTTGAAAGTTAAAAAGGATTCGAAATTAACTGTGAAAACTGGTTAAATAAACTGATCTAAAGAGTTTAGTAAGTTTATCTGTCTTAAATATACTAATAAAGTAGTCTAAATAGGTTAAAACTATAAAATAAAGAGTTTAGAGCTTTTTGAAAGTTAAAGAAGATTAGAAATTAACTGTGAAAACTGGTTAAATAAGCTGATCTAAAGAGTTTAGTAAGTTTATCTGTCTTAAATATACTAATAAAGTAGTCTAAATAGGTTAAAACTCTAAAATAAAGATTTTAAAGCTTTTTGAAAGTTAAAAAAGATTAGAAATTAACTATGAAAACTGGATAAATAAGATAGTCTAAAGAGTTTAGTAAGTTTATCTGTCTTAAATATACTAATAAAGTAGTCTAAATAGGTTAAAACTCGAAAATAAAGAGTTTAGAGCGTTTTTAAAGTTAAAAAAGATTAGAAATTTACTGTGAAAACTGGTTAAATAAACTGATCTAAAGAGTTTAGTAAGTATATCTGTCTTAAATATACTAATAAAGTAGTCTAAATAGCTTAAAACTATAAAATAAAGTGTTTAGAGCTTTTTGAAAGTTAAAAAGATTAGAAATTAACTGTGAAAACTGGTTAAATAAACTGATCTAAAGAGTTTAGTAAGTTTATCTGTCTTAAATATACTAATAAAGTAGTCTAAATAGGTTAAAACTCTAAAATAAAGATTTTAAAGCTTTTTGAAAGTTAAAAAAGATTAGAAATTAACTGTGAAAACTGGTTAAATAAGATAATCTAAAGAGTTTAGTAAGTTTATCTGTCTTAAATATACTAATAAAGTAGTCTAAATAGGTTAAAACTCGAAAATAAAGAGTTTAGAGCTTTTTGAAAGTTAAAAAAGATTAGAAATTAACTGTGAAAACTGGTTAAATAAACTGATCTAAAGAGTTTAGTAAGTATATCTGTCTTAAATATACTAATAAAGTAGTCTAAATAGCTTAAAACTATAAAATAAAGTGTTTAGAGCTTTTTGAAAGTTAAAAAGGATTAGAAATTAACTGTGAAAACTGGTTAAATAAACTGATCTAAAGAGTTTAGTAAGTTTATCTGTCTTAAATATACTAATAAAGTAGTCTAAATAGGTTAAAACTCTAAACTAAAGAGTTTAGAGCTTTTTGAAAGTTAAAAAAGATTAGAAATTAACTGTGAAAACTGGTTAAATAAGCTGATCTAAAGAGTTTAGTAAGTTTATCTGTCTTAAATATACTAATAAAGTAGTCTAAATAGGTTAAAACTCTAAAATAAAGAGTTTAGAGCTTTTTGAAAGTTTAAAAAGATTAGAAATTAACTGTGAAAACTGGTTAAATAAGCTGATCTAAAGAGTTTAGTAAGTTTATCTGTCTTAAATATACTAATAAAGTAGTCTAAATAGGTTAAAACTCTAAAATAAAGTGTTTAAAGCTTTTTGAAAGTTAAAAAAGATTAGAAATTAACTGTGAAAACTGGTTAAATAAGCTGATCTAAAGAGTTTAGTAAGTTTATCTGTCTTAAATATACTAATAAAGTAGTCTAAATTGGTTAAAACTATAAAATAAAGTGTTTAGAGCTTTTTGAAAGTTAAAAACATTAGAAATTAACTGTGAAAACTGGTTAAATAAAGTGATCTAAAGAGTTTAGTAAGTTTATCTGTCTTAAATATACTAATAAAGTAGTCTAAATAGGTTAAAACTCTAAAATAAAGAGTTTAGAGCTTTTTGAAAGTTAAAAAAGATTAGAAATTAACTGTGAAAACTGGTTAAATAAGCTGATCTAAAGAGTTTAGTAAGTTTATCTGTCTTAAATATACTAATAAAGTAGTCTAAATAGGTTAAAACTATAAAATAAAGTGTTTAGAGCTTTTTGAAAGTTAAAAAAGATTAGAAATTAACTGTGAAAACTGGTTAAATAAGCTGATCTAAAGAGTTTAGTAAGTTTATCTGTCTTAAATAAACTAATAAAGTAGTCTAAATAGGTTAAAACTCTAAAATAAAGATTTTAGAGCTTTTTGAAGTTAAAAAAGATTAGAAATTAACTGTGAAAACTGGTTAAATAAGATAATCTAAAGAGTTTAGTAAGTTTATCTGTCTTAAATATACTAATAAAGTAGTCTAAATAGGTTAAAACTCTAAAATAAAGTGTTTAGAGCTTTTTGAAATTTAAAAAAGATTCGAAATTAACTGTTAAAAATGGTTAAATAAGCTGATCTAAAGAGTTTAATAAGTATATGTGTCTTAAATATACTAATAAAGTAGTCTAAATAGCTTAAAACTATAAAATAAAGTGTTTAGAGGTTTTTGAAAGTTAAAATGGATTAGAAATTAACTGTGAAAACTGTTTAAATAAGATGATCTAAAGAGTTTAGTAAGTTTATCTGTCTTAAATATACTAATAAAGTAGTCTAAATTGGTTAAAACTATAAAATAAAGTGTTTAGAGCTTTTTGAAAGTTAAAAACATTAGAAATTAACTGTGAAAACTGGTTAAATAAAGTGATCTAAAGAGTTTAGTAAGTTTATCTGTCTTAAATATACTAATAAAGTAGTCTAAATAGGTTAAAACTCGAAAATAAAGAGTTTAGAGCTTTTTGAAAGTTAAAAAAGATTAGAAATTAACTGTGAAAACTGGTTAAATAAGCTGATCTAAAGAGTTTAGTAAGTTTATCTGTCTTAAATATACTAATAAAGTAGTCTAAATAGGTTAAAACTCTAAAATAAAGTGTTTAGAGCTTTTTGAAAGTTTAAAAAGATTAGAAATTAACTGTGAAATCGGGTTAAATAAGCTGATCTAAAGAGTTTAGTAAGTTTATCTGTCTTAAATATACTAATAAAGTAGTCTAAATAGGTTAAAACTCTAAAATAAAGAATTTAGAGCTTTTTGATAGTTTAAAAAGAGTAGAAATTAACGGTGAAAACTGGTTAAATAAGCTGATCTAAAGAGTTTAGTAAGTTTATCTGTCTTAAATATACTAATAAAGTAGTCTAAATACGTTAAAACTCTAAAATAAAGTGTTTAGAGCTTTTTGAAAGTTTAGAAAGATTAGAAATTAACTGTGAAAACTGGTTAAATAAACTAATCTAAAGAGTCTAGTAAGTTTATCTGTCTTAAATATACAAATAAAGTAGTCTAAATAGGTTAAAACTCGAACATAAAGTGTTTAGAGCTTTTTGAAAGTTAAAAAAGATTAGAAATTAACTGTGAAAACTGGTTAAATAAGCTGATCTAAAGAGTTTAGTAAGTTTATCTGTCTTAAATATACTAATAAAGTAGTCTAAATAGGTTAAAACTCTAAAATAAAGAGTTTAGAGCTTTTTGAAAGTTAAAAAAGATTAGAAATTAACTGTGAAAACTGGTTAAATAGGCTGATCTAAAGAGTTTAGTAAGTTTATCTGTCTTAAATATACTAATAAAGTAGTCTAAATAGGTTAAAACTCTAAAATAAAGTGTTTAGAGCTTTTTGAAAGTTAAAAATGATTAGAAATTAACTGTTAAAACTGGTTAAATAAGCTGATCTAAACAGTTTAGTAAGTTTAACTGTCTTAAATATACTAATAAAGTAGTCTAATTAGGTTAAAACTCTAAAATAAAGAGTTTAGAGCTTTTTGAAAGTTAAAAAAGATTAGAAATTAACTGTGAAAACTGGTTAAATAAGCTGATCTAAAGAGTTTAGTAAGATTATCTGTCTTAATTGTACTAATAAAGTAGTCTAAATAGGTAAAACCTCTAAAATAAAAAGTTTAGACCTTTTTTAAAGTTAAAAAACAGTAGAAATTAACTGTGAAAACTATTTAAATAAGGTGATCTAAAGAGTTTAGTAAGTTTATCTGTCTTAAATATACTAATAAAGTAGTCTAAATAGGTTAAAACTCTAAAATAAAGAGTTTAGAGCTTTTTGAAAGTTAAAAAAGATTAGAAATTAACTGCGAAAACTGTTTAAATAAGCTAATCTAAAGAGTTTAGTAAGTTTATTTGTCTTAAATATACTAATAAAGTAGTCTAAATAGCTTAAAACTATAAAATAAAGTGTTTAGAGCTTTTTGAAAGTTAAAAAGGATTCGAAATTAACTGTGAAAACTGGTTAAATAAACTGATCTAAAGTGTTTAGTAAGTTTATCTGTCTTAAATATACTAATAAAGTAGTCTAAATAGCTTAAAACTATAAAATAAAGTGTTTAGAGCTTTTTGAAAGTTAAAAAGATTAGAAATTAACTGTGAAAACTGGTTAAATAAACTGATCTAAAGAGTTTAGTAAGTTTATCTGTCTTAAATATACTAATAAAGTAGTCTAAATAGGTTAAAACTCTAAAATAAAGAGATTAGAGCTTTTTGAAAGTTAAAAAAGATTAGAAATTACCTGTGAAAACTGGTTAAATAAGCTGATCTAAAGAGTTTAGTAAGTTTATCTGTCTTAAATATACTAATAAAGTAGTCTAAATAGGTTAAAACTATAAAATAAAGTGTTTAGAGCTTTTTGAAAGTTAAAAAAGATTAGAAATTAACTGTGAAAACTGGTTAAATAAACTGATCTAAAGAGTTTAGTAAGTTTATCTGTCTTAAATATACTAATAAAGTAGTCTAAATAGGTTAAAACTCTAAAATAAAGATTTTAGAGCTTTTTGAAAGTTAAAAAAGATTAGAAATTAACTGTGAAAACTGGTTAAATAAGATAATCTAAAGAGTATAGTAAGTTTATCTGTCTTAAATATACTAATAAAGTAGTCTAAATAGGTTAAAACTCGAAAATAAAGAGTTTAGAGCTTTTTGAAAGTTAAAAAAGATTAGAAATTAACTGTGAAAACTGGTTAAATAAACAAATCTAAAGAATTTAGTAAGTTTATCTGTCTTAAATATACTAATAAAGTAGTCTAAATAGGTTAAAACTCTAAAATAAAGAGTTTAGAGCTTTTTGAAAGTTTAAAAAGATTAGAAATTAACCGTGAAAACTGGCTAAATAAGCTGATGTAAAGAGTTTAGTAAGTTTATCTGTCTTAAATATACTAATAAAGTAGTCTAAATAGGTTAAAACTCTAAAATAAAGAGTTTAGAGCTTTTTGAAAGTTAAAAAAGATTAGAAATTAACTGTGAAAACTGGTTAAATAAGCTGATCTAAAGAGTTTAGTAAGTTTATCTGTCTTAAATATACTAATAAAGTAGTCTAAATAGGTTAAAACTATAAAATAAAGTGTTTAGAGCTTTTTGAAAGTTAAAAAAGATTAGAAATTAACTGTGAAAACTGGTTAAATAAGCTGATCTAAAGAGTTTAGTAAGTTTATCTGTCTTAAATATACTAATAAAGTAGTCTAAATAGGTTAAAACGCAAAAATAAAGTGTTTTTAGCTTTTTGAAAGTTAAAAAAGATTAGAAATTAACTGTGAAAACTGGTTAAACAAGCTGATCTAAAGAGTTTAGTAAGTTTATCTGTCTTAAATATACTAATAAAGTAGTCTAAATAGGTTAAAACTATAAAATAAAGTGTTTAGAGCTTTTTGAAAGTTAAAAAGGATTCGAAATTAACTGTGAAAACTGGTTAAATAAACTGATCTAAAGAGTTTAGTAAGTTTATCTGTCTTAAATATACTAATAAAGTAGTCTAAATAGGTTAAAACTATAAAATAAAGAGTTTAGAGCTTTTTGAAAGTTAAAGAAGATTAGAAATTAACTGTGAAAACTGGTTAAATAAGCTGATCTAAAGAGTTTAGTAAGTTTATCTGTCTTAAATATACTAATAAAGTAGTCTAAATAGGTTAAAACTCTAAAATAAAGATTTTAAAGCTTTTTGAAAGTTAAAAAAGATTAGAAATTAACTGTGAAAACTGGATAAATAAGATAGTCTAAAGAGTTTAGTAAGTTTATCTGTCTTAAATATACTAATAAAGTAGTCTAAATAGGTTAAAACTCGAAAATAAAGAGTTTAGAGCGTTTTTAAAGTTAAAAAAGATTAGAAATTTACTGTGAAAACTGATTAAATAAACTGATCTAAAGAGTTTAGTAAGTATATCTGTCTTAAATATACTAATAAAGTAGTCTAAATAGCTTAAAACTATAAAATAAAGTGTTTAGAGCTTTTTGAAAGTTAAAAAGATTAGAAATTAACTGTGAAAACTGGTTAAATAAACTGATCTAAAGAGTTTAGTAAGTTTATCTGTCTTAAATATACTAATAAAGTAGTCTAAATAGGTTAAAACTCTAAAATAAAGATTTTAAAGCTTTTTGAAAGTTAAAAAAGATTAGAAATTAACTGTGAAAACTGGTTAAATAAGATAATCTAAAGAGTTTAGTAAGTTTATCTGTCTTAAATATACTAATAAAGTAGTCTAAATAGGTTAAAACTCGAAAATAAAGAGTTTAGAGCTTTTTGAAAGTTAAAAAAGATTAGAAATTAACTGTGAAAACTGGTTAAATAAACTGATCTAAAGAGTTTAGTAAGTATATCTGTCTTAAATATACTAATAAAGTAGTCTAAATAGCTTAAAACTATAAAATAAAGTGTTTAGAGCTTTTTGAAAGTTAAAAAAGATTAGAAATTAACTGTGAAAACTGGTTAAATAAACTGATCTAAAGAGTTTAGTAAGTTTATCTGTCTTAAATATACTAATAAAGTAGTCTAAATAGGTTAAAACTCTAAACTAAAGAGTTTAGAGCTTTTTGAAAGTTAAAAAAGATTAGAAATTAACTGTGAAAACTGGTTAAATAAGCTGATCTAAAGAGTTTAGTAAGTTTATCTGTCTTAAATATACTAATAAAGTAGTCTAAATAGGTTAAAACTCTAAAATAAAGTGTTTAAAGCTTTTTGAAAGTTAAAAAAGATTAGAAATTAACTGTGAAAACTGGTTAAATAAGCTGATCTAAAGAGTTTAGTAAGTTTATCTGTCTTAAATATACTAATAAAGTAGTCTAAATTGGTTAAAACTATAAAATAAAGTGTTTAGAGCTTTTTGAAAGTTAAAAACATTAGAAATTAACTGTGAAAACTGGTTAAATAAAGTGATCTAAAGAGTTTAGTAAGTTTATCTGTCTTAAATATACTAATAAAGTAGTCTAAATAGGTTAAAACTCTAAAATAAAGAGTTTAGAGCTTTTTGAAAGTTAAAAAAGATTAGAAATTAACTGTGAAAACTGGTTAAATAAGCTGATCTAAAGAGTTTAGTAAGTTTATCTGTCTTAAATATACTAATAAAGTAGTCTAAATAGGTTAAAACTATAAAATAAAGTGTTTAGAGCTTTTTGAAAGTTAAAAAAGATTAGAAATTAACTGTGAAAACTGGTTAAATAAGCTGATCTAAAGAGTTTAGTAAGTTTATCTGTCTTAAATAAACTAATAAAGTAGTCTAAATAGGTTAAAACTCTAAAATAAAGATTTTAGAGCTTTTTGAAGTTAAAAAAGATTAGAAATTAACTGTGAAAACTGGTTAAATAAGATAATCTAAAGAGTTTAGTAAGTTTATCTGTCTTAAATATACTAATAAAGTAGTCTAAATAGGTTAAAACTCTAAAATAAAGTGTTTAGAGCTTTTTGAAATTTAAAAAAGATTCGAAATTAACTGTTAAAAATGGTTAAATAAGCTGATCTAAAGAGTTTAATAAGTATATGTGTCTTAAATATACTAATAAAGTAGTCTAAATAGCTTAAAACTATAAAATAAAGTGTTTAGAGGTTTTTGAAAGTTAAAATGGATTAGAAATTAACTGTGAAAACTGTTTAAATAAGATGATCTAAAGAGTTTAGTAAGTTTATCTGTCTTAAATATATTAATAAAGTAGTCTAAATAGCTTAAAACTATAAAATAAAGTGTTTAGAGCTTTTTGAAACTTAAAAAGATTAGAAATTAACTGTGAAAACTGGTTAAATAAACTGATCTAAAGAGTTTAGTAAGTTTATCTCTCTTAAATATACTAATAAAGTAGTCTAAATAGGTTAAAACTCTAAAATAAAGTGTTTAGAGCTTTTTGAAAGTTAAAAAAGATTAGAAATTAACTGTGAAAACTGGTTAAATAAGCTGATCTAAAGAGTTTAGTAAGTTTATCTGTCTTAAATATACTAATAAAGTAGTCTAAATAGGTTAAAACTCGAAAATAAAGTGTTTAGAGCTTTTTGAAAGTTAAAAAAGATTAGAAATTAACTGTGAAAACTGGTTAAACAAGCTGATCTACAGAGTTTAGTAAGTTTATCTGTCTTAAATATACTAATAAAGTAGTCTAAATAGGTTAAAACTCTAAAATAAAGTGTTTAGAGCTTTTTATAAGTTTAAAAAGATTAGAAATTAACTGCGAAAACTGGTTAAATAAGATGATCTAAAGAGTTTAGTAAGTTTATCTGTCTTAAATATACTAATAAAGTAGTCTAAATAGGTTAAAACTATAAAATAAAGTGTTTAGAGCTTTTTGAAAGTTAAAAAGGATTAGAAATTAACTGTGAAAACTGGTTAAATAAACTGATCTAAAGAGTTTAGTAAGTTTATCTGTCTTAAATATACTAATAAAGTAGTCTAAATAGGTTAAAACTCTAAAATAAAGAGTTTAGAGCTTTTTGAAAGTTAAAGAAGATTAGAAATTAACTGTGAAAACTGGTTAAATAAGCTGATCTAAAGAGTTTAGTAAGTTTATCTGTCTTAAATATACTAATAAAGTAGTCTAAATAGGTTAAAACTCTAAAATAAAGATTTTAAAGCTTTTTGAAAGTTAAAAAAGATTAGAAATTAACTGTGAAAACTGGTTAAATAAGATAATCTAAAGAGTTTAGTAAGTTTATCTGTCTTAAATATACTAATAAAGTAGTCTAAATAGGTTAAAACTCGAAAATAAACAGTTTAGACCTTTTTGAAAGTTAAAAAAGATTAGAAATTTACTGTGAAAACTGGTTAAATAAACTGATCTAAAGAGTTTAGTAAGATTATCTGTCTTAAATATACTAATAAAGTAGTCTAAATAGCTTAAAACTATAAAATAAAGTGTTTAGAGCTTTTTGAAAGTTAAAAAGGATTAGAAATTAACTGTGAAAACTGGTTAAATAAACTGATCTAAAGAGTTTAGTAAGTTTATCTGTCTTAAATATACTAATAAAGTAGTCTAAATAGGTTAAAACTCTAAAATAAAGATTTTAAAGCTTTTTGAAAGTTAAAAAAGATTAGAAATTAACTGTGAAAACTGGTTAAATAAGATAATCTAAAGAGTTTAGTAAGTTTATCTGTCTTAAATATACTAATAAAGTAGTCTAAATAGGTTAAAACTCGAAAATAAAGAGTTTAGAGCTTTTTGAAAGTTAAAAAAGATTAGAAATTAACTGTGAAAACTGGTTAAATAAACTGATCTAAAGAGTTTAGTAAGTATATCTGTCTTAAATATACTAATAAAGTAGTCTAAATAGCTTAAAACTATAAAATAAAGTGTTTAGAGCTTTTTGAAAGTTAAAAAGGATTAGAAATTAACTGTGAAAACTGGTTAAATAAACTGATCTAAAGAGTTTAGTAAGTTTATCTGTCTTAAATATACTAATAAAGTAGTCTAAATAGGTTAAAACTCTAAACTAAAGATTTTAGAGCTTTTTGAAAGTTAAAAAAGATTAGAAATTAACTGTGAAAACTGGTTAAATAAGCTGATCTAAAGAGTTTAGTAAGTTTATCTGTCTTAAATATACTAATAAAGTAGTCTAAATAGGTTAAAACTCTAAAATAAAGAGTTTAGAGCTTTTTGAAAGTTTAAAAAGATTAGAAATTAACTGTGAAAACTGGTTAAATAAGCTGATCTAAAGAGTTTAGTAAGTTTATCTGTCTTAAATATACTAATAAAGTAGTCTAAATAGGTTAAAACTCTAAAATAAAGTGTTTAGAGCTTTTTGAAAGTTTAAAAAGATTAGAAATTAACTGTGAAAACTGGTTAAATAAGCTGATCTAAAGAGTTTAGTAAGTTTATCTGTCTTAAATATACTAATAAAGTAGTCTAAATAGGTTAAAACTCTAAAATAAAGTGTTTAGAGCTTTTTGAAAGTTAAAAAAGATTAGAAATTAACTGTGAAAACTGGTTAAATAAGCTGATCTAAAGAGTTTAGTAAGTTTATCTGTCTTAAATATACTAATAAAGTAGTCTAAATTGGTTAAAACTATAAAATAAAGTGTTTAGAGCTTTTTGAAAGTTAAAAACATTAGAAATTAACTGTGAAAACTGGTTAAATAAAGTGATCTAAAGAGTTTAGTAAGTTTATCTGTCTTAAATATACTAATAAAGTAGTCTAAATAGGTTAAAACTCTAAAATAAAGAGTTTAGAGCTTTTTGAAAGTTAAAAAAGATTAGAAATTAACTGTGAAAACTGGTTAAATAAGCTGATCTAAAGAGTTTAGTAAGTTTATCTGTCTTAAATATACTAATAAAGTAGTCTAAATAGGTTAAAACTATAAAATAAAGTGTTTAGAGCTTTTTCAAAGTTAAAAAAGATTAGAAATTAACTGTGAAAACTGGTTAAATAAGCTGATCTAAAGAGTTTAGTAAGTTTATCTGTCTTAAATATACTAATAAAGTAGTCTAAATAGGTTAAAACTCTAAAATAAAGATTTTAGAGCTTTTTGAAGTTAAAAAAGATTAGAAATTAACTGTGAAAACTGGTTAAATAAGATAATCTAAAGAGTTTAGTAAGTTTATCTGTCTTAAATATACTAATAAAGTAGTCTAAATAGGTTAAAACTCTAAAATAAAGTGTTTAGAGCTTTTTGAAATTTAAAAAAGATTCGAAATTAACTGTGAAAAATGGTTAAATAAGCTGATCTAAAGAGTTTAATAAGTATATGTGTCTTAAATATACTAATAAAGTAGTCTAAATAGCTTAAAACTATAAAATAAAGTGTTTAGAGGTTTTTGAAAGTTAAAATGGATTAGAAATTAACTGTGAAAACTGTTTAAATAAGATGATCTAAAGAGTTTAGTAAGTTTATCTGTCTTAAATATACTAATAAAGTAGTCTAAATAGCTTAAAACTATAAAATAAAGTGTTTAGAGCTTTTTGAAACTTAAAAAGATTAGAAATTAACTGTGAAAACTGGTTAAATAAACTGATCTAAAGAGTTTAGTAAGTTTATCTCTCTTAAATATACTAATAAAGTAGTCTAAATAGGTTAAAACTCTAAAATAAAGTGTTTAGAGCTTTTTGAAAGTTGAAAAAGATTAGAAATTAACTGTGAAAACTGGTTAAATAAGCTGATCTAAAGAGTTTAGTAAGTTTATCTGTCTTAAATATACTAATAAAGTAGTCTAAACAGGTTAAAACTATAAAATAAAGTGTTTAGAGCTTTTTGAAAGTTAAAAAAGATTAGAAATTAACTGTGAAAACTGGTTAAATAAACTAATCTAAAGAGTTTAGTAAGTTTATCTGTCTTAAATATACTAATAAAGTAGTCTAAATAGGTTAAAACTCTAAAATAAAGAGTTTAGAGCTTTTTGAAAGTTTAAAAAGATTAGAAATTAACTGTGAAAACTGGTTAAATAAACTGATCTAAAGAGTTTAGTAAGTTTATCTGTCTTAAATATACTAATAAAGTAGTCTAAATAGGTTAAAACTCTAAAATAAAGATTTTAGAGCTTTTTGAAAGTTAAAAAAGATTAGAAATTAACTGTGAAAACTGGTTAAATAAGCTGATCTAAAGAGTTTAGTAAGTTTATCTGTCTTAAATATACTAATAAAGTAGTCTAAATAGGTTAAAACTCTAAAATAAAGATTTTAAAGCTTTTTGAAAGTTAAAAAAGATTAGAAATTAACTGTGAAAACTGGTTAAATAAGATAATCTAAAGAGTTTAGTAAGTTTATCTGTCTTAAATATACTAATAAAGTAGTCTAAATAGGTTAAAACTCGAAAATAAAGAGTTTAGAGCTTTTTGAAAGTTAAAAAAGATTAGAAATTAACTGTGAAAACTGGTTAAATAAACTGATCTAAAGAGTTTAGTAAGTATATCTGTCTTAAATATACTAATAAAGTAGTCTAAATAGCTTAAAACTATAAAATAAAGTGTTTAGAGCTTTTTGAAAGTTAAAAAGGATTAGAAATTAACTGTGAAAACTGGTTAAATAAACTGATCTAAAGAGTTTAGTAAGTTTATCTGTCTTAAATATACTAATAAAGTAGTCTAAATAGGTTAAAACTCTAAACTAAAGATTTTAGAGCTTTTTGAAAGTTAAAAAAGATTAGAAATTAACTGTGAAAACTGGTTAAATAAGCTGATCTAAAGAGTTTAGTAAGTTTATCTGTCTTAAATATACTAATAAAGTAGTCTAAATAGGTTAAAACTCTAAAATAAAGAGTTTAGAGCTTTTTGAAAGTTTAAAAAGATTAGAAATTAACTGTGAAAACTGGTTAAATAAGCTGATCTAAAGAGTTTAGTAAGTTTATCTGTCTTAAATATACTAATAAAGTAGTCTAAATAGGTTAAAACTCTAAAATAAAGTGTTTAGAGCTTTTTGAAAGTTTAAAAAGATTAGAAATTAACTGTGAAAACTGGTTAAATAAGCTGATCTAAAGAGTTTAGTAAGTTTATCTGTCTTAAATATACTAATAAAGTAGTCTAAATAGGTTAAAACTCTAAAATAAAGTGTTTAGAGCTTTTTGAAAGTTAAAAAAGATTAGAAATTAACTGTGAAAACTGGTTAAATAAGCTGATCTAAAGAGTTTAGTAAGTTTATCTGTCTTAAATATACTAATAAAGTAGTCTAAATTGGTTAAAACTATAAAATAAAGTGTTTAGAGCTTTTTGAAAGTTAAAAACATTAGAAATTAACTGTGAAAACTGGTTAAATAAAGTGATCTAAAGAGTTTAGTAAGTTTATCTGTCTTAAATATACTAATAAAGTAGTCTAAATAGGTTAAAACTCTAAAATAAAGAGTTTAGAGCTTTTTGAAAGTTAAAAAAGATTAGAAATTAACTGTGAAAACTGGTTAAATAAGCTGATCTAAAGAGTTTAGTAAGTTTATCTGTCTTAAATATACTAATAAAGTAGTCTAAATAGGTTAAAACTATAAAATAAAGTGTTTAGAGCTTTTTGAAAGTTAAAAAAGATTAGAAATTAACTGTGAAAACTGGTTAAATAAGCTGATCTAAAGAGTTTAGTAAGTTTATCTGTCTTAAATATACTAATAAAGTAGTCTAAATAGGTTAAAACTCTAAAATAAAGATTTTAGAGCTTTTTGAAGTTAAAAAAGATTAGAAATTAACTGTGAAAACTGGTTAAATAAGATAATCTAAAGAGTTTAGTAAGTTTATCTGTCTTAAATATACTAATAAAGTAGTCTAAATAGGTTAAAACTCTAAAATAAAGTGTTTAGAGCTTTTTGAAATTTAAAAAAGATTCGAAATTAACTGTGAAAAATGGTTAAATAAGCTGATCTAAAGAGTTTAATAAGTATATGTGTCTTAAATATACTAATAAAGTAGTCTAAATAGCTTAAAACTATAAAATAAAGTGTTTAGAGGTTTTTGAAAGTTAAAATGGATTAGAAATTAACTGTGAAAACTGTTTAAATAAGATGATCTAAAGAGTTTAGTAAGTTTATCTGTCTTAAATATACTAATAAAGTAGTCTAAATAGCTTAAAACTATAAAATAAAGTGTTTAGAGCTTTTTGAAACTTAAAAAGATTAGAAATTAACTGTGAAAACTGGTTAAATAAACTGATCTAAAGAGTTTAGTAAGTTTATCTCTCTTAAATATACTAATAAAGTAGTCTAAATAGGTTAAAACTCTAAAATAAAGTGTTTAGAGCTTTTTGAAAGTTGAAAAAGATTAGAAATTAACTGTGAAAACTGGTTAAATAAGCTGATCTAAAGAGTTTAGTAAGTTTATCTGTCTTAAATATACTAATAAAGTAGTCTAAACAGGTTAAAACTATAAAATAAAGTGTTTAGAGCTTTTTGAAAGTTAAAAAAGATTAGAAATTAACTGTGAAAACTGGTTAAATAAACTAATCTAAAGAGTTTAGTAAGTTTATCTGTCTTAAATATACTAATAAAGTAGTCTAAATAGGTTAAAACTCTAAAATAAAGAGTTTAGAGCTTTTTGAAAGTTTAAAAAGATTAGAAATTAACTGTGAAAACTGGTTAAATAAACTGATCTAAAGAGTTTAGTAAGTTTATCTGTCTTAAATATACTAATAAAGTAGTCTAAATAGGTTAAAACTCTAAAATAAAGATTTTAGAGCTTTTTGAAAGTTAAAAAAGATTAGAAATTAACTGTGAAAACTGGTTAAATAAGCTGATCTAAAGAGTTTAGTAAGTTTATCTGTCTTAAATATACTAATAAAGTAGTCTAAATAGGTTAAAACTCTAAAATAAAGAGTTTAGAGCTTTTTGAAAGTTAAAAAAGATTAGAAATTAACTGTGAAAACTGGTTAAATAAGCTGATCTAAAGAGTTTAGTAAGTTTATCTGTCTTAAATATACTAATAAAGTAGTCTAAATAGGTTAAAACTATAAAAGAAAGTGTTTAGAGCTTTTTGAAAGTTAAAAAAGATTAGAAATTAACTGTGAAAACTGGTTAAATAAGCTGATCTAAAGAGTTTAGTAAGTTTATCTGTCTTAAATATACTAATAAAGTAGTCTAAATAGGTTAAAACTCTAAAATAAAGATTTTAAAGCTTTTTGAAAGTTAAAAAAGATTAGAAATTAACTGTGAAAACTCGTTAAATAAGATGATCTAAAGAGTTTAGTAAGTTTATCTGTCTTAAATATACTAATAAAGTAATCTAAATAGGTTAAAACTCGAAAATAAAGAGTTTAGAGCTTTTTGAAAGTTAAAAAAGATTAGAAATTAACTGTGAAAACTGGTTAAATAAGCTGATCTAAAGAGTTTAGTAAGTTTATCTGTCTTAAATATACTAATAAAGTAGTCTAAATAGGTTAAAACTCGAAAATAAAGTGTTTAGAGCTTTTTGAAAGTTTAAAAAGATTAGAAATTAACTGTGAAAACTGGTTAAATAAGCTGATCTAAAGAGTTTAGTAAGTTTATCTGTCTTAAATATACTAATAAAGTAGTCTAAATAGGTTAAAACTATAAAATAAAGTGTTTAGAGCTTTTTGAAAGTTAAAAAAGATTAGAAATTAACTGTGAAAACTGGTTAAATAAGCTGATCTAAAGAGTTTAGTAAGTTTATCTGTCTTAAATATACTAATAAAGTAGTCTAAATAGGTTAAAACGCAAAAATAAAGTGTTTTTAGCTTTTTGAAAGTTAAAAAAGATTAGAAATTAACTGTGAAAACTGGTTAAATAAGCTGATCTAAAGAGTTTAGTAAGTTTATCTGTCTTAAATATACTAATAAAGTAGTCTAAATAGGTTAAAACGCAAAAATAAAGTGTTTTTAGCTTTTTGAAAGTTAAAAAAGATTAGAAATTAACTGTGAAAACTGGTTAAACAAGCTGATCTAAAGAGTTTAGTAAGTTTATCTGTCTTAAATATACTAATAAAGTAGTCTAAATAGGTTAAAACTCTAAAATAAAGTGTTTAGAGCTTTTTGAAAGTTTGAAAAGATTAGAAATTAACTGCGAAAACTGGTTCAATAAGATGATCTAAAGAGTTTAGTAAGTTTATCTGTCTTAAATATACTAATAAAGTAGTCTAAATAGGTTAAAACTCTAAAATAAAGAGTTTAGAGCTTTTTGAAAGTTAAAGAAGATTAGAAATTAACTGTGAAAACTGGTTAAATAAGCTGATCTAAAGAGTTTAGTAAGTTTATCTGTCTTAAATATACTAATAAAGTAGTCTAAATAGGTTAAAACTCTAAAATAAAGATTTTAAAGCTTTTTGAAAGTTAAAAAAGATTAGAAATTAACTGTGAAAACTGGTTAAATAAGATAATCTAAAGAGTTTAGTAAGTTTATCTGTCTTAAATATACTAATAAAGTAGTCTAAATAGGTTAAAACTCGAAAATAAACAGTTTAGAGCTTTTTGAAAGTTTAAAAAGATTAGAAATTAACTGTGAAAACTGGTTAAATAAACTGATCTAAAGAGTTTAGTAAGTATATCTGTCTTAAATATACTAATAAAGTAGTCTAAATAGCTTAAAACTATAAAATAAAGTGTTTAGAGCTTTTTGAAAGTTAAAAAGGATTAGAAATTAACTGTGAAAACTGGTTAAATAAGCTGATCTAAAGAGTTTAGTAAGTTTATCTGTCTTAAATATACTAATAAAGTAGTCTAAATAGGTTAAAACTCTAAAATAAAGATTTTAAAGCTTTTTGAAAGTTAAAAAAGATTAGAAATTAACTGTGAAAACTGGTTAAATAAGATAATCTAAAGAGTTTAGTAAGTTTATCTGTCTTAAATATACTAATAAAGTAGTCTAAATAGGTTAAAACTCTAAAATAAAGATTTTAGAGCTTTTTGAAGTTAAAAAAGATTAGAAATTAACTGTGAAAACTGGTTAAATAAGATAATCTAAAGAGTTTAGTAAGTTTATCTGTCTTAAATATACTAATAAAGTAGTCTAAATAGGTTAAAACTCTAAAATAAAGTGTTTAGAGCTTTTTGAAATTTAAAAAAGATTCGAAATTAACTGTGAAAAATGGTTAAATAAGCTGATCTAAAGAGTTTAATAAGTATATGTGTCTTAAATATACTAATAAAGTAGTCTAAATAGCTTAAAACTATAAAATAAAGTGTTTAGAGGTTTTTGAAAGTTAAAATGGATTAGAAATTAACTGTGAAAACTGTTTAAATAAGATGATCTAAAGAGTTTAGTAAGTTTATCTGTCTTAAATATACTAATAAAGTAGTCTAAATAGCTTAAAACTATAAAATAAAGTGTTTAGAGCTTTTTGAAACTTAAAAAGATTAGAAATTAACTGTGAAAACTGGTTAAATAAACTGATCTAAAGAGTTTAGTAAGTTTATCTCTCTTAAATATACTAATAAAGTAGTCTAAATAGGTTAAAACTCTAAAATAAAGTGTTTAGAGCTTTTTGAAAGTTAAAAAAGATTAGAAATTAACTGTGAAAACTGGTTAAATAAGCTGATCTAAAGAGTTTAGTAAGTTTATCTGTCTTAAATATACTAATAAAGTAGTCTAAATAGGTTAAAACTATAAAATAAAGTGTTTAGAGCTTTTTGAAAGTTAAAAAAGATTAGAAATTAACTGTGAAAACTGGTTAAATAAACTAATCTAAAGAGTTTAGTAAGTTTATCTGTCTTAAATATACTAATAAAGTAGTCTAAATAGGTTAAAACTCTAAAATAAAGAGTTTAGAGCTTTTTGAAAGTTTAAAAAGATTAGAAATTAATTGTGAAAACTGGTTAAATAAACTGATCTAAAGAGTTTAGTAAGTTTATCTGTCTTAAATATACTAATAAAGTAGTCTAAATAGGTTAAAACTCTAAAATAAAGATTTTAGAGCTTTTTGAAAGTTAAAAAAGATTAGAAATTAACTGTGAAAACTGGTTAAATAAGCTGATCTAAAGAGTTTAGTAAGTTTATCTGTCTTAAATATACTAATAAAGTAGTCTAAATAGGTTAAAACTCTAAAATAAAGAGTTTAGAGCTTTTTGAAAGTTAAAAAAGATTAGAAATTAACTGTGAAAACTGGTTAAATAAGCTGATCTAAAGAGTTTAGTAAGTTTATCTGTCTTAAATATACTAATAAAGTAGTCTAAATAGGTTAAAACTATAAAAGAAAGTGTTTAGAGCTTTTTGAAAGTTAAAAAAGATTAGAAATTAACTGTGAAAACTGGTTAAATAAGCTGATCTAAAGAGTTTAGTAAGTTTATCTGTCTTAAATATACTAATAAAGTAGTCTAAATAGGTTAAAACTCTAAAATAAAGATTTTAAAGCTTTTTGAAAGTTAAAAAAGATTAGAAATTAACTGTGAAAACTCGTTAAATAAGATGATCTAAAGAGTTTAGTAAGTTTATCTGTCTTAAATATACTAATAAAGTAGTCTAAATAGGTTAAAACTCGAAAATAAAGAGTTTAGAGCTTTTTGAAAGTTAAAAAAGATTAGAAATTAACTGTGAAAACTGGTTAAATAAGCTGATCTAAAGAGTTTAGTAAGTTTATCTGTCTTAAATATACTAATAAAGTAGTCTAAATAGGTTAAAACTCGAAAATGAAGTGTTTAGAGCTTTTTGAAAGTTTAAAAAGATTAGAAATTAACTGTGAAAACTGGTTAAATAAGCTGATCTAAAGAGTTTAGTAAGTTTATCTGTCTTAAATATACTAATAAAGTAGTCTAAATAGGTTAAAACTATAAAATAAAGTGTTTAGAGCTTTTGAAAGTTAAAAAAGATTAGAAATTAACTGTGAAAACTGGTTAAATAAGCTGATCTAAAGAGTTTAGTAAGTTTATCTGTCTTAAATATACTAATAAAGTAGTCTAAATAGGTTAAAACGCAAAAATAAAGTGTTTTTAGCTTTTTGAAAGTTAAAAAAGATTAGAAATTAACTGTGAAAACTGGTTAAATAAGCTGATCTAAAGAGTTTAGTAAGTTTATCTGTCTTAAATATACTAATAAAGTAGTCTAAATAGGTTAAAACGCAAAAATAAAGTGTTTTTAGCTTTTTGAAAGTTAAAAAAGATTAGAAATTAACTGTGAAAACTGGTTAAACAAGCTGATCTAAAGAGTTTAGTAAGTTTATCTGTCTTAAATATACTAATAAAGTAGTCTAAATAGGTTAAAACTCTAAAATAAAGTGTTTAGAGCTTTTTGAAAGTTTGAAAAGATTAGAAATTAACTGCGAAAACTGGTTCAATAAGATGATCTAAAGAGTTTAGTAAGTTTATCTGTCTTAAATATACTAATAAAGTAGTCTAAATAGGTTAAAACTATAAAATAAAGTGTTTAGAGCTTTTTGAAAGTTAAAAAAGATTAGAAATTAACTGTGAAAACTGGTTCAATAAACTGATCTAAAGAGTTTAGTAAGTTTATCTGTCTTAAATATACTAATAAAGTAGTCTAAATAGGTTAAAACTCTAAAATAAAGAGTTTAGAGCTTTTTGAAAGTTAAAGAAGATTAGAAATTAACTGTGAAAACTGGTTAAATAAGCTGATCTAAAGAGTTTAGTAAGTTTATCTGTCTTAAATATACTAATAAAGTAGTCTAAATAGGTTAAAACTCTAAAATAAAGATTTTAAAGCTTTTTGAAAGTTAAAAAAGATTAGAAATTAACTGTGAAAACTGGTTAAATAAGATAATCTAAAGAGTTTAGTAAGTTTATCTGTCTTAAATATACTAATAAAGTAGTCTAAATAGGTTAAAACTCGAAAATAAACAGTTTAGAGCTTTTTGAAAGTTTAAAAAGATTAGAAATTAACTGTGAAAACTGGTTAAATAAACTGATCTAAAGAGTTTAGTAAGTATATCTGTCTTAAATATACTAATAAAGTAGTCTAAATAGCTTAAAACTATAAAATAAAGTGTTTAGAGCTTTTTGAAAGTTAAAAAGGATTAGAAATTAACTGTGAAAACTGGTTAAATAAGCTGATCTAAAGAGTTTAGTAAGTTTATCTGTCTTAAATATACTAATAAAGTAGTCTAAATAGGTTAAAACTCTAAAATAAAGATTTTAAAGCTTTTTGAAAGTTAAAAAAGATTAGAAATTAACTGTGAAAACTGGTTAAATAAGATAATCTAAAGAGTTTAGTAAGTTTATCTGTCTTAAATATACTAATAAAGTAGTCTAAATAGGTTAAAACTCTAAAATAAAGATTTTAGAGCTTTTTGAAGTTAAAAAAGATTAGAAATTAACTGTGAAAACTGGTTAAATAAGATAATCTAAAGAGTTTAGTAAGTTTATCTGTCTTAAATATACTAATAAAGTAGTCTAAATAGGTTAAAACTCTAAAATAAAGTGTTTAGAGCTTTTTGAAATTTAAAAAAGATTCGAAATTAACTGTGAAAAATGGTTAAATAAGCTGATCTAAAGAGTTTAATAAGTATATGTGTCTTAAATATACTAATAAAGTAGTCTAAATAGCTTAAAACTATAAAATAAAGTGTTTAGAGGTTTTTGAAAGTTAAAATGGATTAGAAATTAACTGTGAAAACTGTTTAAATAAGATGATCTAAAGAGTTTAGTAAGTTTATCTGTCTTAAATATACTAATAAAGTAGTCTAAATAGCTTAAAACTATAAAATAAAGTGTTTAGAGCTTTTTGAAACTTAAAAAGATTAGAAATTAACTGTGAAAACTGGTTAAATAAACTGATCTAAAGAGTTTAGTAAGTTTATCTCTCTTAAATATACTAATAAAGTAGTCTAAATAGGTTAAAACTCTAAAATAAAGTGTTTAGAGCTTTTTGAAAGTTAAAAAAGATTAGAAATTAACTGTGAAAACTGGTTAAATAAGCTGATCTAAAGAGTTTAGTAAGTTTATCTGTCTTAAATATACTAATAAAGTAGTCTAAATAGGTTAAAACTATAAAATAAAGTGTTTAGAGCTTTTTGAAAGTTAAAAAAGATTAGAAATTAACTGTGAAAACTGGTTAAATAAACTAATCTAAAGAGTTTAGTAAGTTTATCTGTCTTAAATATACTAATAAAGTAGTCTAAATAGGTTAAAACTCTAAAATAAAGAGTTTAGAGCTTTTTGAAAGTTTAAAAAGATTAGAAATTAATTGTGAAAACTGGTTAAATAAACTGATCTAAAGAGTTTAGTAAGTTTATCTGTCTTAAATATACTAATAAAGTAGTCTAAATAGGTTAAAACTCTAAAATAAAGATTTTAGAGCTTTTTGAAAGTTAAAAAAGATTAGAAATTAACTGTGAAAACTGGTTAAATAAGCTGATCTAAAGAGTTTAGTAAGTTTATCTGTCTTAAATATACTAATAAAGTAGTCTAAATAGGTTAAAACTCTAAAATAAAGAGTTTAGAGCTTTTTGAAAGTTAAAAAAGATTAGAAATTAACTGTGAAAACTGGTTAAATAAGCTGATCTAAAGAGTTTAGTAAGTTTATCTGTCTTAAATATACTAATAAAGTAGTCTAAATAGGTTAAAACTATAAAAGAAAGTGTTTAGAGCTTTTTGAAAGTTAAAAAAGATTAGAAATTAACTGTGAAAACTGGTTAAATAAGCTGATCTAAAGAGTTTAGTAAGTTTATCTGTCTTAAATATACTAATAAAGTAGTCTAAATAGGTTAAAACTCTAAAATAAAGATTTTAAAGCTTTTTGAAAGTTAAAAAAGATTAGAAATTAACTGTGAAAACTCGTTAAATAAGATGATCTAAAGAGTTTAGTAAGTTTATCTGTCTTAAATATACTAATAAAGTAGTCTAAATAGGTTAAAACTCGAAAATAAAGAGTTTAGAGCTTTTTGAAAGTTAAAAAAGATTAGAAATTAACTGTGAAAACTGGTTAAATAAGCTGATCTAAAGAGTTTAGTAAGTTTATCTGTCTTAAATATACTAATAAAGTAGTCTAAATAGGTTAAAACTCGAAAATGAAGTGTTTAGAGCTTTTTGAAAGTTTAAAAAGATTAGAAATTAACTGTGAAAACTGGTTAAATAAGCTGATCTAAAGAGTTTAGTAAGTTTATCTGTCTTAAATATACTAATAAAGTAGTCTAAATAGGTTAAAACTATAAAATAAAGTGTTTAGAGCTTTTGAAAGTTAAAAAAGATTAGAAATTAACTGTGAAAACTGGTTAAATAAGCTGATCTAAAGAGTTTAGTAAGTTTATCTGTCTTAAATATACTAATAAAGTAGTCTAAATAGGTTAAAACGCAAAAATAAAGTGTTTTTAGCTTTTTGAAAGTTAAAAAAGATTAGAAATTAACTGTGAAAACTGGTTAAATAAGCTGATCTAAAGAGTTTAGTAAGTTTATCTGTCTTAAATATACTAATAAAGTAGTCTAAATAGGTTAAAACGCAAAAATAAAGTGTTTTTAGCTTTTTGAAAGTTAAAAAAGATTAGAAATTAACTGTGAAAACTGGTTAAACAAGCTGATCTAAAGAGTTTAGTAAGTTTATCTGTCTTAAATATACTAATAAAGTAGTCTAAATAGGTTAAAACTCTAAAATAAAGTGTTTAGAGCTTTTTGAAAGTTTGAAAAGATTAGAAATTAACTGCGAAAACTGGTTCAATAAGATGATCTAAAGAGTTTAGTAAGTTTATCTGTCTTAAATATACTAATAAAGTAGTCTAAATAGGTTAAAACTATAAAATAAAGTGTTTAGAGCTTTTTGAAAGTTAAAAAAGATTAGAAATTAACTGTGAAAACTGGTTCAATAAACTGATCTAAAGAGTTTAGTAAGTTTATCTGTCTTAAATATACTAATAAAGTAGTCTAAATAGGTTAAAACTCTAAAATAAAGAGTTTAGAGCTTTTTGAAAGTTAAAGAAGATTAGAAATTAACTGTGAAAACTGGTTAAATAAGCTGATCTAAAGAGTTTAGTAAGTTTATCTGTCTTAAATATACTAATAAAGTAGTCTAAATAGGTTAAAACTACAAAATAAAGTGTTTAGAGCTTTTTGAAAGTTAAAAAGGATTAGAAATTAACTGTGAAAACTGGTTCAATAAACTGATCTAAAGAGTTTAGTAAGTTTATCTGTCTTAAGTATACTAATAAAGTAGTCTAAATAGGTTAAAACTCTAAAATAAAGAGTTTAGAGCTTTTTGAAAGTTAAAGAAGATTAGAAATTAACTGTGAAAACTGGTTAAATAAGCTGATCTAAAGAGTTTAGTAAGTTTATCTGTCTTAAATATACTAATAAAGTAGTCTAAATAGGTTATAACTCTAAAATAAAGAGTTTAGAGCTTTTTGAAAGTTAAAAAAGATTAGAAATTAACTGTGAAAACTGGTTAAATAAGCTGATCTAAAGAGTTTAGTAAGTTTATCTGTCTTAAATATACTAATAAAGTAGTCTAAATAGGTTAAAACTCGAAAATAAAGATTTTAAAGCTTTTTGAAAGTTAAAAAAGATTAGAAATTAACTGTGAAAACTGGTTAAATAAGATAATCTGAAGAGTTTAGTAAGTTTATCTGTCTTAAATATACTAATAAAGTAGTCTAAATAGGTTAAAACTCGAAAATAAAGAGTTTAGAGCTTTTTGAAAGTTAAAAAAGATTAGAAATTAACTGTAAAAACTGGTTAAATAAGCTGATCTAAAGAGTTTAGTAAGTATATCTGTCTTAAATATACTAATAAAGTAGTCTAAATAGCTTAAAACTATAAAATAAAGTGTTTAGAGCTTTTTGAAAGTTAAAAAGGATTAGAAATTAACTGTGAAAAGTGGTTAAATAAACTGATCTAAAGAGTTTAGTAAGTTTATCTGTCTTAAATATACTAATAAAGTAGTCTAAATAGCTTAAAACTCTAAAATAAAGTGTTTAGAGCTTTTTGAAAGTTAAAAAGGATTAGAAATTAACTGTAAAAAGTGGTTAAATAAACTGATCTAAAGAGTTTAGTAAGTTTATCTGTCTTAAATATACTAATAAAGTAGTCTAAATAGCTTAAAACTATAAAATAAAGTGTTTAGAGCTTTTTGAAAGTTAAAAAGGATTAGAAATTAACTGTGAAAAGTGGTTAAATAAACTGATCTAAAGAGTTTAGTAAGTTTATCTGTCTTAAATATACTAATAAAGTAGTCTAAATAGGTTAAAACTCTAAACTAAAGAGTTTAGAGCTTTTTGAAAGTTAAAAAAGATTAGAAATTAACTGTGAAAACTGGTTAAATAAGTTGATCTAAAGAGTTTAGTAAGTTTATCTGTCTTAAATATACTAATAAAGTAGTCTAAATAGGTTAAAACTCTAAAATAAAGTGTTTAGAACTTTTTGAAAGTTAAAAAGGATTAGAAATTAACTGTGAAAACTGGTTAAATAAACTGATCTAAAGAGTTTAGTAAGTTTATCTGTCTTAAATATACTAATAAAGTAGTCTAAATAGGTTAAAACTCTAAACTAAAGAGTTTAGAGCTTTTTGAAAGTTAAAAAAGATTAGAAATTAACTGTGAAAACTGGTTAAATAAGCTGATCTAAAGAGTTTAGTAAGTTTATCTGCCTTAAATATACTAATAAAGTAGTCTAAATAGGTTAAAACTCGAAAATAAAGAGTTTAGAGCTTTTTGAAAGTTTAAAAAGATTAGAAATTAACTGTGAAAACTGGTTAAATAAGCTGAACTAAAGAGTTTAGTAAGTTTATCTGTCTTAAATATACTAATAAAGTAGTCTAAATAGGTTAAAACTCTAAAATAAAGTGTTTAGAGCTTTTTGAAAGTTAAAAAAGATTAGAAATTAACTGTGAAAACTGGTTAAATAAGCTGATCTAAAGAGTTTAGTAAGTTTATCTGTCTTAAATATACTAATAAAGTAGTCTAAATTGGTTAAAACTATAAAATAAAGTGTTTAGAGCTTTTTGAAAGTTAAAAACATTAGAAATTAACTGTGAAAACTGGTTAAATAAAGTGATCTAAAGAGTTTAGTAAGTTTATCTGTCTTAAATATACTAATAAAGTAGTCTAAATAGGTTAAAACTCTAAAATAAAGAGTTTAGAGCTTTTTGAAAGTTAAAAAAGATTAGAAATTAACTGTGAAAACTGGTTAAATAAGCTGATCTAAAGAGTTTAGTAAGTTTATCTGTCTTAAATATACTAATAAAGTAGTCTAAATAGGTTAAAACTATAAAATAAAGAGTTTAGAGCTTTTTGAAAGTTAAAAAAGATTAGAAATTAACTGTGAAAACTGGTTAAATAAACTGATCTAAAGAGTTTAGTAAGTTTATCTGTCTTAAATATACTAATAAAGTAGTCTAAATAGGTTAAAACTCTAAAATAAAGATTTTAGAGCTTTTTGAAGTTAAAAAAGATTAGAAATTAACTGTGAAAACTGGTTAAATAAGATAATCTAAAGAGTTTAGTAAGTTTATCTATCTTAAATATACTAATAAAGTAGTCTAAATAGGTTAAAACTCTAAAATAAAGTGTTTAGAGCTTTTTGAAATTTAAAAAAGATTCGAAATTAACTGTGAAAAATGGTTAAATAAGCTGATCTAAAGAGTTTAATAAGTATATGTGTCTTAAATATACTAATAAAGTAGTCTAAATAGCTTAAAACTATAAAATAAAGTGTTTAGAGGTTTTTGAAAGTTAAAATGGATTAGAAATTAACTGTGAAAACTGTTTAAATAAGATGATCTAAAGAGTTTAGTAAGTTTATCTGTCTTAAATATACTAATAAAGTAGTCTAAATAGCTTAAAACTATAAAATAAAGTGTTTAGAGCTTTTTGAAACTTAAAAAGATTAGAAATTAACTGTGAAAACTGGTTAAATAAACTGATCTAAAGAGTTTAGTAAGTTTATCTCTCTTAAATATACTAATAAAGTAGTCTAAATAGGTTAAAACTCTAAAATAAAGTGTTTAGAGCTTTTTGAAAGTTAAAAAAGATTAGAAATTAACTGTGAAAACTGGTTAAATAAGCTGATCTAAAGAGTTTAGTAAGTTTATCTGTCTTAAATATACTAATAAAGTAGTCTAAATAGGTTAAAACTATAAAATAAAGTGTTTAGAGCTTTTTGAAAGTTAAAAAAGATTAGAAATTAACTGTGAAAACTGGTTAAATAAACTAATCTAAAGAGTTTAGTAAGTTTATCTGTCTTAAATATACTAATAAAGTAGTCTAAATAGGTTAAAACTCTAAAATAAAGAGTTTAGAGCTTTTTGAAAGTTTAAAAAGATTAGAAATTAACTGTGAAAACTGGTTAAATAAACTGATCTAAAGAGTTTAGTAAGTTTATCTGTCTTAAATATACTAATAAAGTAGTCTAAATAGGTTAAAACTCTAAAAGAAAGATTTTAGAGCTTTTTGAAAGTTAAAAAAGATTAGAAATTAACTGTGAAAACTGGTTAAATAAGCTGATCTAAAGAGTTTAGTAAGTTTATCTGTCTTAAATATACTAATAAAGTAGTCTAAATAGGTTAAAACTCTAAAATAAAGAGTTTAGAGCTTTTTGAAAGTTAAAAAAGATTAGAAATTAACTGTGAAAACTGGTTAAATAAGCTGATCTAAAGAGTTTAGTAAGTTTATCTGTCTTAAATATACTAATAAAGTAGTCTAAATAGGTTAAAACTATAAAAGAAAGTGTTTAGAGCTTTTTGAAAGTTAAAAAAGATTAGAAATTAACTGTGAAAACTGGTTAAATAAGCTGATCTAAAGAGTTTAGTAAGTTTATCTGTCTTAAATATACTAATAAAGTAGTCTAAATAGGTTAAAACTCTAAAATAAAGATTTTAAAGCTTTTTGAAAGTTAAAAAAGATTAGAAATTAACTGTGAAAACTTGTTAAATAAGATGATCTAAAGAGTTTAGTAAGTTTATCTGTCTTAAATATACTAATAAAGTAGTCTAAATAGGTTAAAACTCGAAAATAAAGAGTTTAGAGCTTTTTGAAAGTTAAAAAAGATTAGAAATTAACTGTGAAAACTGGTTAAATAAGCTGATCTAAAGAGTTTAGTAAGTTTATCTGTCTTAAATATACTAATAAAGTAGTCTAAATAGGTTAACACTCGAAAATAAAGTGTTTAGAGCTTTTTGAAAGTTTAAAAAGATTAGAAATTAACTGTGAAAACTGGTTAAATAAGCTGATCTAAAGAGTTTAGTAAGTTTATCTGTCTTAAATATACTAATAAAGTAGTCTAAATAGGTTAAAACTATAAAATAAAGTGTTTAGAGCTTTTTGAAAGTTAAAAAAGATTAGAAATTAACTGTGAAAACTGGTTAAATAAGCTGATCTAAAGAGTTTAGTAAGTTTATCTGTCTTAAATATACTAATAAAGTAGTCTAAATAGGTTAAAACGCAAAAATAAAGTGTTTTTAGCTTTTTGAAAGTTAAAAAAGATTAGAAATTAACTGTGAAAACTGGTTAAACAAGCTGATCTAAAGAGTTTAGTAAGTTTATCTGTCTTAAATATACTAATAAAGTAGTCTAAATAGGTTAAAACGCAAAAATAAAGTGTTTTTAGCTTTTTGAAAGTTTAAAAAGATTAGAAATTAACTGTGAAAACTGGTTAAACAAGCTGATCTAAAGAGTTTAGTAAGTTTATCTGTCTTAAATATACTAATAAAGTAGTCTAAATAGGTTAAAACTCTAAAATAAAGTGTTTAGAGCTTTTTGAAAGTTTGAAAAGATTAGAAATTAACTGCGAAAACTGGTTAAATAAGATGATCTAAAGAGTTTAGTAAGTTTATCTGTCTTAAATATACTAATAAAGTAGTCTAAATAGGTTAAAACTCTAAAATAAAGTGTTTAGAGCTTTTTGAAAGTTAAAAAAGATTAGAAATTAACTGTGAAAACTGGTTCAATAAACTGATCTAAAGAGTTTAGTAAGTTTATCTGTCTTAAATATACTAATAAAGTAGTCTAAATAGGTTAAAACTCTAAAATAAAGAGTTTAGAGCTTTTTGAAAGTTAAAGAAGATTAGAAATTAACTGGGAAAAATGGTTAAATAAACTAATCTAAAGAATTTAGTAAGTTTATTTGTCTTAAATATACTAAGAAAGTAGTCTAAATAGGTTAAAACTCTAAAATAATGTGTTTAGAGCTTTTTGAAAGTTAAAAAAGATTAGAAATTAAGTGTGAAAACTGGTTAAATAAACTGATCTAAAGAGTTTAGTAAGTTTATCTGTCTTAAATATACTAATAAAGTAGTCTAAATAGGTTAAAACTCTAAAATAAAGAGTTTAGAGCTTTTTGAAAGTTTAAAAAGATTAGAAATTAACTGTGAAAACTGGTTAAATAAGCTGATCTAAAGAGTTTAGTAAGTTTATCTGTCTTAAATATACTAATAAAGTAGTCTAAATAGGTTAAAACTCTAAAATAAAGAGTTTAGAGCTTTTTTTAAGTTTAAAAAGATTAGAAATTAACTGTGAAAACTGGTTAAATAAGCTGATCTAAAGAGTTTAGTAAGTTTATCTGTCTTAAATATACTAATAAAGTAGTCTAAATAGGTTAAAACTCTAAAATAAAGTGTTTAGAGCTTTTTGAAAGTTAAAAAAGATTAGAAATTAACTGGGAAAAATGGTTAAATAAACTAATCTAAAGAATTTAGTAAGTTTATTTGTCTTAAATATACTAAGAAAGTAGTCTAAATAGGTTAAAACTCTAAAATAAAGTGTTTAGAGCTTTTTGAAAGTTAAAAAAGATTAGAAATTAATGGTGAAAACTGGTTAAATAAGCTGATCTAAAGAGTTTAGTAAGTTTATCTGTCTTAAATATACTAATAAAGTAGTCTAAATAGGTTAAAACTCTAAAATAAAGTGTTTAGAGCTTTTTGAAAGTTAAAAAAGATTAGAAATTAACTGTGAAAACTGGTTAAATAAGCTGATCTAAAGAGTTTAGTAAGTTTATCTGTCTTAAATATACTAATAAAGTAGTCTAAATAGGTTAAAACTCTAAAATAAAGAGTTTAGAGCTTTTTGAAATTAAAAAAAGATTAGAAATTAACTGTGAAAAATGGTTAAATAAACTAATCTAAAGAGTTTAGTAAGTTTATCTGTCTTAAATATACTAATAAAGTAGTCTAAATAGGTTAAAACTCGAAAATAAAGAGTTTAGAGCCTTTTGAAAGTTTAAAAAGATTAGAAATTAACTGTGAAAACTGGTTAAATAAACTGATCTAAAGAGTTTAGTAAGTTTATCTGTCTTAAATATACTAATAAAGTAGTCTAAATAGGTTAAAACTCGAAAATAAAGAGTTTAGAGCTTTTTGAAAGTTAAAAAAGATTAGAAATTAACTGTGCAAACTGGTTAAATAAGCTGATCTAAAGAGTTTAGTAAGTTTATCTGTCTTAAATATACTAATAAAGTAGTCTAAATAGGTTAAAACTCTAAAATAAAGAGTTTAGAGCTTTTTGAAAGTTTAAAAAGATTAGAAATTAACTGTGAAAACTGGTTAAATAAGCTGATCTAAAGAGTTTAGTAAGTTTATCTGTCTTAAATATACTAATAAAGTAGTCTAAATAGGTTAAAACTCTAAAATAAAGTGTTTAGAGCTTTTTGAAAGTTAAAAAAGATTAGAAATTAACTGGGAAAAATGGTTAAATAAACTAATCTAAAGAATTTAGTAAGTTTATTTGTCTTAAATATACTAATAAAGTAGTCTAAATAGGTTAAAACTCTAAAATAAAGTGTTTAGAGCTTTTTGAAAGTTTTAAAAGATTAGAAATTAACTGTGAAAACTGGTTAAATAAGCTGATCTAAAGAGTTTAGTAAGTTTATCTGTCTTAAATATACTAATAAAGTAGTCTAAATAGGTTAAAACTCTAAAATAAAGAGTTTAGAGCTTTTTGAAAGTTTAAAAAGATTAGAAATTAACTGTGAAAACTGGTTAAATAAGCTGATCTAAAGAGTTTAGTAAGTTTATCTGTCTTAAATATACTAATAAAGTAGTCTAAATAGGTTAAAACTCTAAAATAAAGTGTTTAGAGCTTTTTGAAAGTTAAAAAAGATTAGAAATTAACTGGGAAAAATGGTTAAATAAACTAATCTAAAGAATTTAGTAAGTTTATTTGTCTTAAATATACTAAGAAAGTAGTCTAAATAGGTTAAAACTCTAAAATAAAGTGTTTAGAGCTTTTTGAAAGTTTAAAAAGATTAGAAATTAACTGTGAAAACTGGTTAAATAAGCTGATCTAAAGAGTTTAGTAAGTTTATCTGTCTTAAATATACTAATAAAGTAGTCTAAATAGGTTAAAACTCTAAAATAAAGAGTTTAGAGCTTTTTGAAAGTTAAAAAAGATTAGAAATTAACTGTGAAAACTGGTTAAATAAGCTGATCTAAAGAGTTTAGTAAGTTTATCTGTCTTAAATATACTAATAAAGTAGTCTAAATAGGTTAAAACTCTAAAATAAAGAGTTTAGAGCTTTTTGAAAGTTAAAAAAGATTAGAAATTAACTGTTAAAACTGGTTAAATAAGCTGATCTAAAGAGTTTAGTAAGTTTATCTGTCTTAAATATACTAATAAAGTAGTCTAAATAGGTTAAAACTCTAAAATAAAGAGTTTAGAGCTTTTTTTAAGTTTAAAAAGATTAGAAATTAACTGTGAAAACTGGTTAAATAAGCTGATCTAAAGAGTTTAGTAAGTTTATCTGTCTTAAATATACTAATAAAGTAATCTAAATAGGTTAAAACTCTAAAATAAAGTGTTTAGAGCTTTTTGAAAGTTAAAAAAGATTAGAAATTAACTGGGAAAAATGGTTAAATAAACTAATCTAAAGAATTTAGTAAGTTTATTTGTCTTAAATATACTAAGAAAGTAGTCTAAATAGGTTAAAACTCTAAAATAAAGTGTTTAGAGCTTTTTGAAAGTTTAAAAAGATTAGAAATTAACTGTGAAAACTGGTTAAATAAGCTGATCTAAAGAGTTTAGTAAGTTTATCTGTCTTAAATATACTAATAAAGTAGTCTAAATAGGTTAAAACTCTAAAATAAAGAGTTTAGAGCTTTTTGAAAGTTAAAAAAGATTAGAAATTAACTGTGAAAAATGGTTGAATAAACTGATCTAAAGAGTTTAGTAAGTTTATCTGTCTTAAATATACTAATAAAGTAGTCTAAATAGGTTAAAACTCTAAAATAAACAGTTTAGAGCTTTTTGAAAGTTAAAAAAGATTAGAAATTAACTGTGAAAACTGGTTAAATAAGCTGATCTAAAGAGTTTAGTAAGTTTATCTGTTTTAAATATACTAATAAAGTAGTCTAAATAGGTTAAAACTCTAAAATAAAGTGTTTAGAGCTTTTTGAAAGTTAAAAAAGATTAGAAATTAACTGTGAAAACTGGTTAAATAAACTGATCTAAAGAGTTTAGTAAGTTTATCTGTCTTAAATATACTAATAAAGTAGTCTAAATAGGTTAAAACTCTAAAATAAAGAGTTTAGAGCTTTTTGAAATTAAAAAAAGATTAGAAATTAACTGTGAAAAATGGTTAAATAAACTAATCTAAAGACTTTAGTAAGTTTATCTCTCTTAAATATACTAATAAAGTAGTCTAAATAGGTTAAAACTCGAAAATAAAGAGTTTAGAGCTTTTTGAAAGTTTAAAAAGATTAGAAATTAACTGTGAAAACTGGTTAAATAAGCTGATCTAAAGAGTTTAGTAAGTTTATCTGTCTTAAATATACTAATAAAGTAGTCTAAATAGGTTAAAACTCTAAAATAAAGTGTTTAGAGCTTTTTGAAAGTTAAAAAAGATTAGAAATTAACTGGGAAAAATGGTTAAATAAACTAATCTAAAGAATTTAGTAAGGTTATTTGTCTTAAATATACTAATAAAGTAGTCTAAATAGGTTAAAACTCTAAAATAAAGTGTTTAGAGCTTTTTGAAAGTTTAAAAAGATTAGAAATTAACTGTGAAAACTGGTTAAATAAGCTGATCTAAAGAGTTTAGTAAGTTTATCTGTCTTAAATATACTAATAAAGTAGTCTAAATAGGTTAAAACTCTAAAATAAAGTGTTTAGAGCTTTTTGAAAGTTAAAAAAGATTAGAAATTAACTGTGAAAACTGGTTAAATAAACTGATCTAAAGAGTTTAGTAAGTTTATCTGTCTTAAATATACTAATAAAGTAGTCTAAATAGGTTAAAACTCTAAAATAAAGAGTTTAGAGCTTTTTGAAAGTTAAAAAAGATTAGAAATTAACTGTGAAAAATGGTTAAATAAACTAATCTAAAGAGTTTAGTAAGTTTATCTCGTATAAATATACTAATAAAGTAGTCTAAATAGGTTAAAACTCTAAAATAAAGTGTTTAGAGCCTTTTGAAAGTTTAAAAAGATTAGAAATTAACTGGGAAAAATGGTTAAATAAAATAATCTACAGAATTTAGTAAGTTTATTTGTCTTAAATATACTAATAAAGTAGTCTAAATAGGTTAAAACTCTAAAATAAAGAGTTTAGAGCTTTTTGAAAGTTAAAAAAGATTAGAAATTAACTGTGAAAACTGGTTAAATAAACTAATCTAAAGAGTTTATTAAGTTTATCTGTCTTAAATATACTAAGAAAGTAGTCTAAATAGGTTAAAACTCTAAAATAAAGAGTTTAGAGCTTTTTGAAAGTTTAAAAAGATTAGAAATTAACCATGAAAACTGGTTAAATAAGCTGATGTAAAGAGTTTAGTAAGTTTATCTGTCTTAAATATACTAATAAAGTAGTCTAAATAGGTTAAAACTCTAAAATAAACAGTTTAGAGCTTTTTGAAAGTTAAAAAAGATTAGAAATTAACTGTGAAAACTGGTTAAATAAGCTGATCTAAAGAGTTTAGTAAGTTTATCTGTCTTAAATATACTAATAAAGTAGTCTAAATAGGTTAAAACTCTAAAATAAAGTGTTTAGAGCTTTTTGAAAGTTAAAAAAGATTAGAAATTAACTGTGAAAACTGGTTAAATAAACTGATCTAAAGAGTTTAGTAAGTTTATCTGTCTTAAATATACTAATAAAGTAGTCTAAATAGGTTAAAACTCGAAAATAAAGAGTTTAGAGCTTTTTGAAATTAAAAAAGATTAGAAATTAACTGTGAAAAATGGTTAAATAAACTAATCTAAAGAGTTTAGTAAGTTTATCTGTCTTAAATATACTAATAAAGTAGTCTAAATAGGTTAAAACTCGAAAAAAAAAAGAGTTTAGAGCCTTTTGAAAGTTTAAAAAGATTAGAAATTAACTGTGAAAACTGGTTAAATAAACTGATCTAAAGAGTTTAGTAAGTTTATCTGTCTTAAATATACTAATAAAGTAGTCTAAATAGGTTAAAACTCGAAAATAAAGAGTTTAGAGCTTTTTGAAAGTTTAAAAAGATTAGAAATTAACTGTGAAAACTGGTTAAATAAGCTGATCTAAAGAGTTTAGTAAGTTTATCTGTCTTAAATATACTAATAAAGTAGTCTAAATAGGTTAAAACTCTAAAATAAAGTGTTTAGAGCTTTTTGAAAGTTAAAAAAGATTAGAAATTAACTGGGAAAAATGGTTAAATAAACTAATCTAAAGAATTTAGTAACTTTATTTGTCTTAAATATACTAAGAAAGTAGTCTAAATAGGTTAAAACTCTAAAATAAAGTGTTTAGAGCTTTTTGAAAGTTTAAAAAGATTAGAAATTAACTGTGAAAACTGGTTAAATAAGCTGATCTAAAGAGTTTAGTAAGTTTATCTGTCTTAAATATACTAATAAAGTAGTCTAAATAGGTTAAAACTCTAAAATAAAGAGTTTAGAGCTTTTTGAAAGTTTAAAAAGATTAGAAATTAACTGTGAAAACTGGTTAAATAAACTGATCTAAAGAGTTTAGTAAGTTTATCTGTCTTAAATATACTAATAAAGTAGTCTAAATAGGTTAAAACTATAAAATAAAGAGTTTAGAGCTTTTTGAAAGTTAAAAAAGATTAGAAATTAACTGTGAAAAATGGTTAAATAAACTAATCTAAAGAGTTTAGTAACTTTATCTGTCTTAAATATACTAATAAAGTAGTCTAAATAGGTTAAAACTCTAAAATAAAGTGTTTAGAGCCTTTTGAAAGTTTAAAAAGATTAGAAATTAACTGGGAAAAATGGTTAAATAAAATAATCTACAGAATTTAGTAAGTTTATTTGTCTTAAATATACTAATAAAGTAGTCTAAATAGGTTAAAACTCTAAAATAAAGAGTTTAGAGCTTTTTGAAAGTTAAAAAAGATTAGAAATTAACTGTGAAAACTGGTTAAATAAACTAATCTAAAGAGTTTATTAAGTTTATCTGTCTTAAATATACTAAGAAAGTAGTCTAAATAGGTTAAAACTCTAAAATAAAGAGTTTAGAGCTTTTTGAAAGTTTAAAAAGATTAGAAATTAACCGTGAAAACTGGTTAAATAAGCTGATGTAAAGAGTTTAGTAAGTTTATCTGTCTTAAATATACTAATAAAGTAGTCTAAATAGGTTAAAACTCTAAAATAAAGAGTTTAGAGCTTTTTCAAAGTTAAAAAAGATTAGAAATTAACTGTGAAAACTGGTTAAATAAGCTGATCTAAAGAGTTTAGTAAGTTTATCTGTCTTAAATATACTAATAAAGTAGTCTAAATAGGTTAAAACTCTAAAATAAAGAGTTTAGAGCTTTTTGAAAGTTAAAAAAGATTAGAAATTAACTGTTAAAACTGGTTAAATAAGCTGATCTAAAGAGTTTAGTAAGATTATCTGTCTTAAATATACTAATAAATTAGTCTAAATAGGTTAAAACTCTAAAATAAAGAGTTTAGAGCTTTTTGAAAGTTTAAAAAGATTAGAAATTAACCGTGAAAACTGGTTAAATAAGCTGATGTAAAGAATTTAGTAAGTTTATTTGTCTTAAATATACTAAGAAAGTAGTCTAAACAGGTTAAAACTCAAAAATAAAGTGTTTTTAGCTTTTTGAAAGTTAGAAAGATTAGAAATTAACTGTGAAAACTGGTTAAATAAGCTGATCTAAAGAGTTTAGTAAGTTTATCTGTCTTAAATATACTAATAAAGTAGTCTAAATAGGTTAAAACTATAAAATAAAGAGTTTAGAGCTTTTTGAAAATTTAAAAAGATTAGAAATTAACCGTGAAAACTGGTTAAATAAGCTGATCTAAAGAGTTTAGTAAGTTTATCTGTCTTAAATATACTAATAAAGTAGTCTAAATAGGTTAAAACTCGAAAATAAAGAGTTTAGAGCTTTTTGAAAGTTAAAAAAGATTAGAAATTAACTGTGAAAACTGGTTAAATAAGCTGATCTAAAGAGTTTAGTAAGTTTATCTGTCTTAAATATACTAATAAAGTAGTCTAAATAGGTTAAAACTCGAAAATAAAGAGTTTAGAGCTTTTTGAAAGTTTAAAAAGATTAGAAATTAACTGTGAAAACTGGTTAAATAAGCTGATCTAAAGAGTTTTGTAAGTTTATCTGTCTTAAATATACTAATAAAGTAGTCTAAATAGGTTAAAACTGTAAAATAAAGAGTTTAGAGCTTTTTGA
Organism: Xestospongia muta; assembly: GCA_963693285.1. Lineage (NCBI taxonomy): Eukaryota > Metazoa > Porifera > Demospongiae > Haplosclerida > Petrosiidae > Xestospongia > Xestospongia muta. The sequence goes on from OY848927.1 coordinate 2,084,907, forward strand.
AAGTTTAAAAAGATTAGAAATTAACTGTGAAAACTGGTTAAATAAGCTGATCTAAAGAGTTTAGTAAGTTTATCTGTCTTAAATATACTAATAAAGTAGTCTAAATAGGTTAAAACTCTAAAATAAAGTGTTTAGAGCTTTTTGAAAGTTAAAAAAGATTAGAAATTACCTGGGAAAAATGGTTAAATAAACTAACCTAAAGTATTTAGTAAGTTTATTTGTCTTAAATATACTAAGAAAGTAGTCTAAATAGGTTAAAACTCTAAAATAAAGTGTTTAGAGCTTTTTGAAAGTTTAAAAAGATTAGAAATTAACTGTGAAAACTGGTTAAATAAGCTGATCTAAAGAGTTTAGTAAGTTTATCTGTCTTAAATAATTATACTAATAAAGTAGTCTAAATAGGTTAAAACTCTAAAATAAAGAGTTTAGAGCTTTTTGAAAGTTAAAAAAGATTAGAAATTAACTGTGAAAAATGGTTAAATAAACTAATCTAAAGAGTTTAGTAAGTTTATCTGTCTTAAATATACTAATAAAGTAGTCTAATTAGGTTAAAACTCTAAAATAAAGTGTTTAGAGCTTTTTGAAAGTTAAAAAAGATTAGAAATTAAGTGTGAAAACTGGTTAAAGAAACTGATCTACAGAATTTAGTAAGTTTATTTGTCTTAAATATACTAATAAAGTAGTCTAAATAGCTTAAAACTATAAAATAAAGTGTTTAGAGCTTTTTGAAAGTTAAAAAGGATTAGAAATTAACTGTGAAAACTGGTTAAATAAACTGATCTAAAGAGTTTAGTAAGTTTATCTGTCTTAAATATACTAATAAAGTAGTCTAAATAGGTTAAAACTCTAAAATAAAGTCTTTAGAGCTTTTTGAAAGTTTGAAAACATTAGAAATTAACTGTGAAAACTGGTTAAATAAGCTGATCTAAAGAGTTTAGTAAGTTTATCTGTCTTAAATATACTAATAAAGTAGTCTAAATAGGTTAAAACTCTAAAATAAAGAGTTTAGAGCTTTTTGAAAGTTAAAAAAGATTAGAAATTAACTGTGAAAACTGGTTAAAGAAACTGATCTAAAGAGTTTAGTAAGTATATCTGTCTTAAATATACTAATAAAGTAGTCTAAATAGCTTAAAACTATAAAATAAAGTGTTTAGAGCTTTTTGAAAGTTAAAAAGGATTAGAAATTAACTGTGAAAAATGGTTAAATAAACTAATCTAAAGAATTTAGTAAGTTTATTTGTCTTAAATATACTAAGAAAGTAGTCTAAATAGGTTAAAACTCTAAAATAAAGTGTTTAGAGCTTTTTGAAAGTTAAAAAAGATTAGAAATTAACTGGGAAAAATGGTTAAATAAACTAATCTACAGAATTTAGTAAGTTTATTTGTCTTAAATATACTAATAAAGTAGTCTAAATAGGTTAAAACTCTAAAATAAAGAGTTTAGAGCTTTTTGAAAGTTAAAAAAGATTAGAAATTAACTGTGAAAACTGGTTAAAGAAACTGATCTAAAGAGTTTAGTAAGTATATCTGTCTTAAATATACTAATAAAGTAGTCTAAATAGCTTAAAACTATAAAATAAAGTGTTTAGAGCTTTTTGAAAGTTAAAAAGGATTAGAAATTAACTGTGAAAACTGGTTAAATAAGCTGATCTAAAGAGTTTAGTAAGTTTATCTGTCTTAAATATACTAATAAAGTAGTCTAAATAGGTTAAAACTCTAAAATAAAGTCTTTAGAGCTTTTTGAAAGTTTGAAAACATTAGAAATTAACTGTGAAAACTGGTTAAATAAGCTGATCTAAAGAGTTTAGTAAGTTTATCTGTCTTAAATATACTAATAAAGTAGTCTAAATAGGTTAAAACTCTAAAATAAAGAGTTTAGAGCTTTTTGAAAGTTAAAAAAGATTAGAAATTAACGGTGAAAACTGGTTAAATAAGCTGATCTAAAGAGTTTAGTAAGTTTATCTGTCTTAAATATACTAATAAAGTAGTCTAAATAGGTTAAAACTATAAAATAAAGTGTTTAGAGCTTTTTGAAAGTTAAAAAAGATTAGAAATTAACTGTGAAAAATGGTTGAATAAACTGATCTAAAGAGTTTAGTAAGTTTATCTGTCTTAAATATACTAATAAAGTAGTCTAAATAGGTTAAAACTCTAAAATAAAGAGTTTAGAGCTTTTTGAAAGTTAAAAAAGATTAGAAATTAACTGTGAAAAATGGTTAAATAAACTAATCTAAAGAGTTTAGTAAGTTTATCTGTCTTAAATATACTAATAAAGTAGTCTAAATAGCTTAAAACTCTAAAATAAAGTGTTTAGAGCTTTTTGAAAGTTTAAAAAGATTAGAAATTAACTGTGAAAACTGGTTAAATAAACTAATCTACAGAATTTAGTAAGTTTATTTGTCTTAAATATACTAATAAAGTAGTCTAAATAGGTTAAAACTCTAAAATAAAGAGTTTAGAGCTTTTTGAAAGTTAAAAAAAATTAGAAATTAACTGTGAAAACTGGTTAAATAAACTGATCTAAAGAGTTTAGTAAGTATATCTGTCTTAAATATACTAATAAAGTAGTCTAAATAGGTTAAAACTATAAAATAAAGTGTTTAGAGCTTTTTGAAAGTTAAAAAAGATTAGAAATTAACTGTGAAAAATGGTTGAATAAACTGATCTAAAGAGTTTAGTAAGTTTATCTGTCTTAAATATACTAATAAAGTAGTCTAAATAGGTTAAAACTCTAAAATAAAGAGTTTAGAGCTTTTTGAAAGTTAAAAAAGATTAGAAATTAACTGTGAAAAATGGTTAAATAAACTAATCTAAAGAGTTTAGTAAGTTTATCTGTCTTAAATATACTAATAAAGTAGTCTAAATAGGTTAAAACTCTAAACTAAAGAGTTTAGAGCTTTTTGAAAGTTAAAAAAGATTAGAAATTAACTGTGAAAACTGGTTAAATAAGCTGATCTAAAGAGTTTAGTAAGTTTATCTGTCTTAAATATACTAATAAAGTAGTCTAAATAGGTTAAAACTCTAAAATAAAGAGTTTAGAGCTTTTTGAAAGTTAAAAAAGATTAGAAATTAACTGTGAAAACTGGTTAAATAAAGTAATCTAAAGAGTTTAGTCAGTTTATCTGTCTTAAATATACTAATAAAGTAGTCTAAATAGGTTAAAACTCTAAAATAAAGAGTTTAGAGCTTTTTGAAAGTTAAAAAAGATTAGAAATTAACTGTGAAAACTGGTTAAATAAGCTGATCTAAAGAGTTTAGTAAGTATATCTGTCTTAAATATACTAATAAAGTAGTCTAAATAGCTTAAAACTATAAAATAAAGTGTTTAGAGCTTTTTGAAAGTTAAAAAGGATTAGAAATTAACTGTCAAAACTGGTTAAATAAGCTGATCTAAAGAGTTTAGTAAGTTTATCTGTCTTAAATATACTAATAAATTAGTCTAAATAGGTTAAAACTCTAAAATAAAGAGTTTAGAGCTTTTTGAAAGTTAAAAAAGATTAGAAATTAACTGTGAAAACTGGTTAAATAAGCTGATCTAAAGAGTGTAGTAAGTTTATCTGTCTTAAATATACTAGTAAATTAGTCTAAATAGGTTAAAACTCGAAAATAAAGAGTTTAGAGCTTTTTGAAAGTTAAAAAAGATTAGAAATTAACTGTGAAAACTGGTTAAATAAGCTGATCTAAAGAGTTTAGTAAGTTTATCTGTCTTAAATATACTAATAAAGTAGTCTAAATAGGTTAAACCTCGAAAATAAAGAGTTTAGAGCTTTTTGAAAGTTAAAAAAGATTAGAAATTAACTGTGGAAACTGGTTAAATAAGCTGATCTAAAGAGTTTAGTAAGTTTATCTGTCTTAAATATACTAATAAAGTAGTCTAAATAGGTTAAAACTCTAAAATAAAGAGTTTAGAGCTTTTTGAAAGTTAAAAAAGATTAGAAATTAACTGTGAAAACTGGTTAAATAAGCTGATCTAAAGAGTTTAGTAAGTTTATCTGTCTTAAATATACTAATAAAGTAGTCTAAATAGGTTAATACTCGAAAATAAAGAGTTTAGAGCTTTTTGAAAGTTAAAAAAGATTAGAAATTAACTGGGAAAAATGGTTAAATAAGCTGATCTAAAGAGTTTAGTAAGTTTATCTGTCTTAAATATACTAATAAAGTAGTCTAAATAGGTTAAAACTCTAAAATAAAGTGTTTTTAGCTTTTTGAAAGTTAAAAAGATTAGAAATTAACTGTGAAAACTGGTTAAATAAGCTGATCTAAAGAGTTTAGTAAGTTTATCTGTCTTAAATATACTAATAAAGTAGTCTCAATAGGTTGAAACTCGAAAATAAAGAGTTTAGAGCTTTTTGAAAGTTAAAAAAGATTAGAAATTAACTGTGAAAACTGGTTAAATAAGCTGATCTAAAGAGTTTAGTAAGTTTATCTGTCTTAAATATACTAATAAAGTAGTCTAAATAGGTTAAAACGCAAAAATAAAGTGTTTTTAGCTTTTTGAAAGTCTAAAAAGATTAGAAATTAACTGTGAAAACTGGTTAAACAAGCTGATCTAAAGAGTTTAGTAAGTTTATCTGTCTTAAATATACTAATAAAGTAGTCTAAATAGGTTAAAACTATAAAATAAGGTGTATAGAGCTTTTTGAAAGTTAAAAAAGATTAGAAATTAACTGTGAAAACTGGTTAAATAAGCTGATCTAAAGAGTTTAGTAAGTTTATCTGTCTTAAATATACTAATAAAGTAGTCTAAATAGGTTAAAACTCGAAAATAAAGAGTTTAGAGCTTTTTGAAAGATTAAAAAGATTAGAAATTAACTGTGAAAACTGGTTAAATAAGCTGATCTAAAGAGTTTAGTAAGTTTATCTGTCTTAAATATACTAATAAAGTAGTCTAAATAGGTTAAAACTCTAAAATAAAGAGTTTAGAGCTTTTTGAAAGTTAAAAAAGATTAGAAATTAACTGTGAAAACTGGTTAAATAAGCTGATCTAAAGAGTTTAGTAAGTTTATCTGTCTTAAATATACTAAGAAAGTAGTCTAAATAGGTTAAAACTCTAAAATAAAGTGTTTAGAGCTTTTTGAAAGTTAAAAAAGATTAGAAATTAACTGGGAAAAATGGTTAAATAAACTAATCTACAGAATTTAGTAAGTTTATTTGTCTTAAATATACTAATAAAGTAGTCTAAATAGGTTAAAACTCTAAAATAAAGAGTTTAGAGCTTTTTGAAAGTTAAAAAAGATTAGAAATTAACTGTGAAAACTGGTTAAAGAAACTGATCTAAAGAGTTTAGTAAGTATATCTGTCTTAAATATACTAATAAAGTAGTCTAAATAGCTTAAAACTATAAAATAAAGTGTTTAGAGCTTTTTGAAAGTTAAAAAGGATTAGAAATTAACTGTGAAAACTGGTTAAATAAGCTGATCTAAAGAGTTTAGTAAGTTTATCTGTCTTAAATATACTAATAAAGTAGTCTAAATAGGTTAAAACTCTAAAATAAAGTCTTTAGAGTTTTTTGAAAGTTTGAAAACATTAGAAATTAACTGTGAAAACTGGTTAAATAAGCTGATCTAAAGAGTTTAGTAAGTTTATCTGTCTTAAATATACTAATAAAGTAGTCTAAATAGGTTAAAACTCTAAAATAAAGAGTTTAGAGCTTTTTGAAAGTTAAAAAAGATTAGAAATTAACGGTGAAAACTGGTTAAATAAGCTGATCTAAAGAGTTTAGTAAGTTTATCTGTCTTAAATATACTAATAAAGTAGTCGAAATAGGTTAAAACTATAAAATAAAGTGTTTAGAGCTTTTTGAAAGTTAAAAAAGATTAGAAATTAACTGTGAAAAATGGTTGAATAAACTGATCTAAAGAGTTTAGTAAGTTTATCTGTCTTAAATATACTAATAAAGTAGTCTAAATAGGTTAAAACTCTAAAATAAAGAGTTTAGAGCTTTTTGAAAGTTAAAAAAGATTAGAAATTAACTGTGAAAAATGGTTAAATAAACTAATCTAAAGAGTTTAGTAAGTTTATCTGTCTTAAATATACTAATAAAGTAGTCTAAATAGCTTAAAACTCTAAAATAAAGTGTTTAGAGCTTTTTGAAAGTTTAAAAAGATTAGAAATTAACTGTGAAAAATGGTTAAATAAACTAATCTACAGAATTTAGTAAGTTTATTTGTCTTAAATATACTAATAAAGTAGTCTAAATAGGTTAAAACTCTAAAATAAAGAGTTTAGAGCTTTTTGAAAGTTAAAAAAAATTAGAAATTAACTGTGAAAACTGGTTAAATAAACTGATCTAAAGAGTTTAGTAAGTATATCTGTCTTAAATATACTAATAAAGTAGTCTAAATAGGTTAAAACTATAAAATAAAGTGTTTAGAGCTTTTTGAAAGTTAAAAAAGATTAGAAATTAACTGTGAAAAATGGTTGAATAAACTGATCTAAAGAGTTTAGTAAGTTTATCTGTCTTAAATATACTAATAAAGTAGTCTAAATAGGTTAAAACTCTAAAATAAAGAGTTTAGAGCTTTTTGAAAGTTAAAAAAGATTAGAAATTAACTGTGAAAAATGGTTAAATAAACTAATCTAAAGAGTTTAGTAAGTTTATCTGTCTTAAATATACTAATAAAGTAGTCTAAATAGGTTAAAACTCTAAACTAAAGAGTTTAGAGCTTTTTGAAAGTTAAAAAAGATTAGAAATTAACTGTGAAAACTGGTTAAATAAGCTGATCTAAAGAGTTTAGTAAGTTTATCTGTCTTAAATATACTAATAAAGTAGTCTAAATAGGTTAAAACTCTAAAATAAAGAGTTTAGAGCTTTTTGAAAGTTAAAAAAGATTAGAAATTAACTGTGAAAACTGGTTAAATAAAGTAATCTAAAGAGTTTAGTCAGTTTATCTGTCTTAAATATACTAATAAAGTAGTCTAAATAGGTTAAAACTCTAAAATAAAGAGTTTAGAGCTTTTTGAAAGTTAAAAAAGATTAGAAATTAACTGTGAAAACTGGTTAAATAAGCTGATCTAAAGAGTTTAGTAAGTATATCTGTCTTAAATATACTAATAAAGTAGTCTAAATAGCTTAAAACTATAAAATAAAGTGTTTAGAGCTTTTTGAAAGTTAAAAAGGATTAGAAATTAACTGTCAAAACTGGTTAAATAAGCTGATCTAAAGAGTTTAGTAAGTTTATCTGTCTTAAATATACTAATAAATTAGTCTAAATAGGTTAAAACTCTAAAATAAAGAGTTTAGAGCTTTTTGAAAGTTAAAAAAGATTAGAAATTAACTGTGAAAACTGGTTAAATAAGCTGATCTAAAGAGTGTAGTAAGTTTATCTGTCTTAAATATACTAGTAAATTAGTCTAAATAGGTTAAAACTCGAAAATAAAGAGTTTAGAGCTTTTTGAAAGTTAAAAAAGATTAGAAATTAACTGTGAAAACTGGTTAAATAAGCTGATCTAAAGAGTTTAGTAAGTTTATCTGTCTTAAATATACTAATAAAGTAGTCTAAATAGGTTAAACCTCGAAAATAAAGAGTTTAGAGCTTTTTGAAAGTTAAAAAAGATTAGAAATTAACTGTGGAAACTGGTTAAATAAGCTGATCTAAAGAGTTTAGTAAGTTTATCTGTCTTAAATATACTAATAAAGTAGTCTAAATAGGTTAAAACTCTAAAATAAAGAGTTTAGAGCTTTTTGAAAGTTAAAAAAGATTAGAAATTAACTGTGAAAACTGGTTAAATAAGCTGATCTAAAGAGTTTAGTAAGTTTATCTGTCTTAAATATACTAATAAAGTAGTCTAAATAGGTTAATACTCGAAAATAAAGAGTTTAGAGCTTTTTGAAAGTTAAAAAAGATTAGAAATTAACTGGGAAAAATGGTTAAATAAGCTGATCTAAAGAGTTTAGTAAGTTTATCTGTCTTAAATATACTAATAAAGTAGTCTAAATAGGTTAAAACTCTAAAATAAAGTGTTTTTAGCTTTTTGAAAGTTAAAAAGATTAGAAATTAACTGTGAAAACTGGTTAAATAAGCTGATCTAAAGAGTTTAGTAAGTTTATCTGTCTTAAATATACTAATAAAGTAGTCTCAATAGGTTGAAACTCGAAAATAAAGAGTTTAGAGCTTTTTGAAAGTTAAAAAAGATTAGAAATTAACTGTGAAAACTGGTTAAATAAGCTGATCTAAAGAGTTTAGTAAGTTTATCTGTCTTAAATATACTAATAAAGTAGTCTAAATAGGTTAAAACGCAAAAATAAAGTGTTTTTAGCTTTTTGAAAGTCTAAAAAGATTAGAAATTAACTGTGAAAACTGGTTAAACAAGCTGATCTAAAGAGTTTAGTAAGTTTATCTGTCTTAAATATACTAATAAAGTAGTCTAAATAGGTTAAAACTATAAAATAAGGTGTATAGAGCTTTTTGAAAGTTAAAAAAGATTAGAAATTAACTGTGAAAACTGGTTAAATAAGCTGATCTAAAGAGTTTAGTAAGTTTATCTGTCTTAAATATACTAATAAAGTAGTCTAAATAGGTTAAAACTCGAAAATAAAGAGTTTAGAGCTTTTTGAAAGATTAAAAAGATTAGAAATTAACTGTGAAAACTGGTTAAATAAGCTGATCTAAAGAGTTTAGTAAGTTTATCTGTCTTAAATATACTAATAAAGTAGTCTAAATAGGTTAAAACTCTAAAATAAAGAGTTTAGAGCTTTTTGAAAGTTAAAAAAGATTAGAAATTAACTGTGAAAACTGGTTAAATAAGCTGATCTAAAGAGTTTAGTAAGTTTATCAGTCTTAAATATACTAATAAAGTAGTCTAAATAGGTTAAAACTCGAAAATAAAGAGTTTAGAGCTTTTTGAAAGTTAAAAAAGATTAGAAATTAAGTGTGAAAACTGGTTAAATATGCAGATCGAAAGAGTTTAGTAAGTTTATCTGTCTTAAATATACTAATAAAGTAGTCTAAATAGGTTAAAACTCTAAAATAAAGAGTTTAGAGCTTTTTGAAAGTTAAAAAAGATTAGAAATTAACTGTGAAAACTGGTTAAATAAACTGATCTAAAGAGTTTAGTAAGTTTATCTGTCTTAAATATACTAATAAAGTAGTCTAAATAGGTTAAAACTCTAAAATAAAGTGTTTAGAGCTTTTTGAAAGTTAAAAAAGATTAGAAATTAACTGGGAAAAATGGTTAAATAAACTAATCTAAAGAATTTAGTAAGTTTATTTGTCTTAAATATACTAAGAAAGTAGTCTAAATAGGTTAAAACTCTAAAATAAAGTGTTTAGAGCTTTTTGAAAGTTTAAAAAGATTAGAAATTAACTGTGAAAACTGGTTAAATAAGCTGATCTAAAGAGTTTAGTAAGTTTATCTGTCTTAAATATACTAATAAAGTAGTCTAAATAGGTTAAAACTCTAAAATAAAGAGTTTAGAGCTTTTTGAAAGTTAAAAAAGATTAGAAATTAATGGTGAAAACTGGTTAAATAAGCTGATCTAAAGAGTTTAGTAAGTTTATCTGTCTTAAATATACTAATAAAGTAGTCTAAATAGGTTAAAACTCTAAAATAAAGTGTTTAGAGCTTTTTGAAAGTTAAAAAAGATTAGAAATTAACTGTGAAAACTGGTTAAATAAATTGATCTAAAGAGTTTAGTAAGTTTATCTGTCTTAAATATACTAATAAAGTAGTCTAAATAGGTTAAAACTCTAAAATAAAGAGTTTAGAGCTTTTTGAAAGTTAAAAAAGATTAGAAATTAACTGTGAAAAATGGTTAAATAAACTGATCTAAAGAGTTTAGTAAGTTTATCTGTCTTAAATATACTAATAAAGTAGTCTAAATAGATTGAAACTCTAAAATAAAGTGTTTAGAGCCTTTTGAAAGTTTAAAAAGATTAGAAATTAACTGGGAAAAATGGTTAAATAAAATAATCTACAGAATTTAGTAAGTTTATTTGTCTTAAATATACTAATAAAGTAGTCTAAATAGGTTAAAACTCTAAAATAAAGAGTTTAGAGCTTTTTGAAAGTTAAAAAAGATTAGAAATTAACTGTGAAAACTGGTTAAATAAACTAATCTAAAGAGTTTATTAAGTTTATCTGTCTTAAATATACTAAGAAAGTAGTCTAAATAGGTTAAAACTCTAAAATAAAGAGTTTAGAGCTTTTTGAAAGTTTAAAAAGATTAGAAATTAACCGTGAAAACTGGTTAAATAAGCTGATGTCAAGAGTTTAGTAAGTTTATCTCTTATAAATATACTAATAAAGTAGTCTAAATAGGTTAAAACTCTAAAATAAAGAGTTTAGAGCTTTTTGAAAGTTTAAAAAGATTAGAAATTAACTGTGAAAACTGGTTAAATAAGCTGATCTAAAGAGTTTAGTAAGTTTATCTGTCTTAAATATACTAATAAAGTAGTCTAAATAGGTTAAAACTCTAAAATAAAGAGTTTAGAGCTTTTTGAAAGTTAAAAAAGATTAGAAATTAACTGTGAAAACTGGTTAAATAAGCTGATCTAAAGAGTTTAGTAAGTTTATCTGTTTTAAATATACTAATAAAGTAGTCTAAATAGGTTAAAACTCTAAAATAAAGAGTTTAGACCTTTTTGTAAGTTAAAAAAGATTAGAAATTAACTGTGAAAACTGGTTAAATAAGCTGATCTAAAGAGTTTAGTAAGTTTATCTGTCTTAAATATACTAATAAAGTAGTCTAAATAGGTTAAAACTCAAAAATAAAGAGTTTAGAGCTTTTTGAAAGTTAAAAAAGATTAGAAATTAACTGTGAAAACTGGTTAAATAAGCTGATCTAAAGAGTTTAGTAAGTTTATCTGTCTTAAATATACTAATAAAGTAGTCTAAATAGGTTAAAACTCTAAAATAAAGAGTTTAGAGCTTTTTAAAAGTTAAAAAAGATTAGAAATTAACTGTGAAAACTGGTTAAATAAGCTGATCTAAAGAGTTTAGTAAGTTTATCTGTCTTAAATATACTAATAAAGTAGTCTAAATAGGTTAAAACTCTAAAATAAAGTGTTTAGAGCTTTTTGAAAGTTAAAAAAGATTAGAAATTAACAGTGAAAACTGGTTAAATAAGCTGATCTAAAGAGTTTAGTAAGTTTATCTGTCTTAAATATACTAATAAAGTAGTCTAAATAGGTTAAAACTCGAAAATAAAGAGTTTAGAGCTTTTTGAAAGTTTAAAAAGATTAGAAATTAACTGTGAAAACTGGTTAAATAAGCTGATCTAAAGAGTTTAGTAAGTTTATCTGTCTTAAATATACTAATAAAGTAGTCTAAATAGGTTAAAACTCTAAAATAAAGAGTTTAGAGCTTTTTTTAAGTTTAAAAAGATTAGAAATTAACTGTGAAAACTGGTTAAATAAGCTGATCTAAAGAGTTTAGTAAGTTTATCTGTCTTAAATATACTAATAAAGTAATCTAAATAGGTTAAAACTCTAAAATAAAGTGTTTAGAGCTTTTTGAAAGTTAAAAAAGATTAGAAATTAACTGGGAAAAATGGTTAAATAAACTAATCTAAAGAATTTAGTAAGTTTATTTGTCTTAAATATACTAAGAAAGTAGTCTAAATAGGTTAAAACTCTAAAATAAAGTGTTTAGAGCTTTTTGAAAGTTTAAAAAGATTAGAAATTAACTGTGAAAACTGGTTAAATAAGCTGATCTAAAGAGTTTAGTAAGTTTATCTGTCTTAAATATACTAATAAAGTAGTCTAAATAGGTTAAAACTCTAAAATAAAGAGTTTAGAGCTTTTTGAAAGTTAAAAAAGATTAGAAATTAACTGTGAAAAATGGTTGAATAAACTGATCTAAAGAGTTTAGTAAGTTTATCTGTCTTAAATATACTAATAAAGTAGTCTAAATAGGTTAAAACTCTAAAATAAACAGTTTAGAGCTTTTTGAAAGTTAAAAAAGATTAGAAATTAACTGTGAAAACTGGTTAAATAAGCTGATCTAAAGAGTTTAGTAAGTTTATCTGTTTTAAATATACTAATAAAGTAGTCTAAATAGGTTAAAACTCTAAAATAAAGTGTTTAGAGCTTTTTGAAAGTTAAAAAAGATTAGAAATTAACTGTGAAAACTGGTTAAATAAACTGATCTAAAGAGTTTAGTAAGTTTATCTGTCTTAAATATACTAATAAAGTAGTCTAAATAGGTTAAAACTCTAAAATAAAGAGTTTAGAGCTTTTTGAAATTAAAAAAAGATTAGAAATTAACTGTGAAAAATGGTTAAATAAACTAATCTAAAGACTTTAGTAAGTTTATCTCTCTTAAATATACTAATAAAGTAGTCTAAATAGGTTAAAACTCGAAAAAAAAAGAGTTTAGAGCCTTTTGAAAGTTTAAAAAGATTAGAAATTACCTGTGAAAACTGTTTAAATAAACTGATCTAAAGAGTTTAGTAAGTTTATCTGTCTTAAATATACTAATAAAGTAGTCTAAATAGGTTAAAACTCGAAAATAAAGAGTTTAGAGCTTTTTGAAAGTTTAAAAAGATTAGAAATTAACTGTGAAAACTGGTTAAATAAGCTGATCTAAAGAGTTTAGTAAGTTTATCTGTCTTAAATATACTAATAAAGTAGTCTAAATAGGTTAAAACTCTAAAATAAAGTGTTTAGAGCTTTTTGAAAGTTAAAAAAGATTAGAAATTAACTGGGAAAAATGGTTAAATAAACTAATCTAAAGAATTTAGTAAGGTTATTTGTCTTAAATATACTAATAAAGTAGTCTAAATAGGTTAAAACTCTAAAATAAAGTGTTTAGAGCTTTTTGAAAGTTTAAAAAGATTAGAAATTAACTGTGAAAACTGGTTAAATAAGCTGATCTAAAGAGTTTAGTAAGTTTATCTGTCTTAAATATACTAATAAAGTAGTCTAAATAGGTTAAAACTCTAAAATAAAGTGTTTAGAGCTTTTTGAAAGTTAAAAAAGATTAGAAATTAACTGTGAAAACTGGTTAAATAAACTGATCTAAAGAGTTTAGTAAGTTTATCTGTCTTAAATATACTAATAAAGTAGTCTAAATAGGTTAAAACTCTAAAATAAAGAGTTTAGAGCTTTTTGAAAGTTAAAAAAGATTAGAAATTAACTGTGAAAAATGGTGAAATAAACTAATCTAAAGAGTTTAGTAAGTTTATCTCGTATAAATATACTAATAAAGTAGTCTAAATAGGTTAAAACTCTAAAATAAAGTGTTTAGAGCCTTTTGAAAGTTTAAAAAGATTAGAAATTAACTGGGAAAAATGGTTAAATAAAATAATCTACAGAATTTAGTAAGTTTATTTGTCTTAAATATACTAATAAAGTAGTCTAAATAGGTTAAAACTCTAAAATAAAGAGTTTAGAGCTTTTTGAAAGTTAAAAAAGATTAGAAATTAACTGTGAAAACTGGTTAAATAAACTAATCTAAAGAGTTTATTAAGTTTATCTGTCTTAAATATACTAAGAAAGTAGTCTAAATAGGTTAAAACTCTAAAATAAAGAGTTTAGAGCTTTTTGAAAGTTTAAAAAGATTAGAAATTAACCATGAAAACTGGTTAAATAAGCTGATGTAAAGAGTTTAGTAAGTTTATCTGTCTTAAATATACTAATAAAGTAGTCTAAATAGGTTAAAACTCTAAAATAAACAGTTTAGAGCTTTTTGAAAGTTTAAAAAGATTAGAAATTAACTGTGAAAACTGGTTAAATAAGCTGATCTAAAGAGTTTAGTAAGTTTATCTGTCTTAAATATACTAATAAAGTAGTCTAAATAGGTTAAAACTCTAAAATAAAGTGTTTAGAGCTTTTTGAAAGTTAAAAAAGATTAGAAATTAACTGTGAAAACTGGTTAAATAAACTGATCTAAAGAGTTTAGTAAGTTTATCTGTCTTAAATATACTAATAAAGTAGTCTAAATAGGTTAAAACTCTAAAATAAAGAGTTTAGAGCTTTTTGAAATTAAAAAAGATTAGAAATTAACTGTGAAAAATGGTTAAATAAACTAATCTAAAGAGTTTAGTAAGTTTATCTGTCTTAAATATACTAATAAAGTAGTCTAAATAGGTTAAAACTCGAAAAAAAAAAGAGTTTAGAGCCTTTTGAAAGTTTAAAAAGATTAGAAATTAACTGTGAAAACTGGTTAAATAAACTGATCTAAAGAGTTTAGTAAGTTTATCTGTCTTAAATATACTAATAAAGTAGTCTAAATAGGTTAAAACTCGAAAATAAAGAGTTTAGAGGTTTTTGAAAGTTTAAAAAGATTAGAAATTAACTGTGAAAACTGGTTAAATAAGCTGATCTAAAGAGTTTAGTAAGTTTATCTGTCTTAAATATACTAATAAAGTAGTCTAAATAGGTTAAAACTCTAAAATAAAGTGTTTAGAGCTTTTTGAAAGTTAAAAAAGATTAGAAATTAACTGGGAAAAATGGTTAAATAAACTAATCTAAAGAATTTAGTAACTTTATTTGTCTTAAATATACTAAGAAAGTAGTCTAAATAGGTTAAAACTCTAAAATAAAGTGTTTAGAGCTTTTTGAAAGTTTAAAAAGATTAGAAATTAACTGTGAAAACTGGTTAAATAAGCTGATCTAAAGAGTTTAGTAAGTTTATCTGTCTTAAATATACTAATAAAGTAGTCTAAATAGGTTAAAACTCTAAAATAAAGAGTTTAGAGCTTTTTGAAAGTTTAAAAAGATTAGAAATTAACTGTGAAAACTGGTTAAATAAACTGATCTAAAGAGTTTAGTAAGTTTATCTGTCTTAAATATACTAATAAAGTAGTCTAAATAGGTTAAAACTCTAAAATAAAGAGTTTAGAGCTTTTTGAAAGTTAAAAAAGATTAGAAATTAACTGTGAAAAATGGTTAAATAAACTAATCTAAAGAGTTTAGTAACTTTATCTGTCTTAAATATACTAATAAAGTAGTCTAAATAGGTTAAAACTCTAAAATAAAGTGTTTAGAGCCTTTTGAAAGTTTAAAAAGATTAGAAATTAACTGGGAAAAATGGTTAAATAAAATAATCTACAGAATTTAGTAAGTTTATTTGTCTTAAATATACTAATAAAGTAGTCTAAATAGGTTAAAACTCTAAAATAAAGAGTTTAGAGCTTTTTGAAAGTTAAAAAAGATTAGAAATTAACTGTGAAAACTGGTTAAATAAACTAATCTAAAGAGTTTATTAAGTTTATCTGTCTTAAATATACTAAGAAAGTAGTCTAAATAGGTTAAAACTCTAAAATAAAGAGTTTAGAGCTTTTTGAAAGTTTAAAAAGATTAGAAATTAACCGTGAAAACTGGTTAAATAAGCTGATGTAAAGAGTTTAGTAAGTTTATCTGTCTTAAATATACTAATAAAGTAGTCTAAATAGGTTAAAACTCTAAAATAAAGAGTTTAGAGCTTTTTGAAAGTTAAAAAAGATTAGAAATTAACTGTGAAAACTGGTTAAATAAGCTGATCTAAAGAGTTTAGTAAGTTTATCTGTCTTAAATATACTAATAAAGTAGTCTAAATAGGTTAAAACTCTAAAATAAAGAGTTTAGAGCTTTTTGAAAGTTAAAAAAGATTAGAAATTAACTGTTAAAACTGGTTAAATAAGCTGATCTAAAGAGTTTAGTAAGATTATCTGTCTTAAATATACTAATAAATTAGTCTAAATAGGTTAAAACTCTAAAATAAAGAGTTTAGAGCTTTTTGAAAGTTTAAAAAGATTAGAAATTAACCGTGAAAACTGGTTAAATAAGCTGATGTAAAGAATTTAGTAAGTTTATTTGTCTTAAATATACTAAGAAAGTAGTCTAAACAGGTTAAAACTCAAAAATAAAGTGTTTAGAGCTTTTTGAAAGTTAGAAAGATTAGAAATTAACTGTGAAAACTGGTTAAATAAGCTGATCTAAAGAGTTTAGTAAGTTTATCTGTCTTAAATATACTAATAAAGTAGTCTAAATAGGTTAAAACTCTAAAATAAAGAGTTTAGAGCTTTTTGAAAATTTAAAAAGATTAGAAATTAACCATGAAAACTGGTTAAATAAGCTGATCTAAAGAGTTTAGTAAGTTTATCTGTCTTAAATATACTAATAAAGTAATCTAAATAGGTTAAAACTCGAAAATAAAGAGTTTAGAGCTTTTTGAAAGTTAAAAAAGATTAGAAATTAACTGTGAAAACTGGTTAAATAAGCTGATCTAAAGAGTTTAGTAAGTTTATCTGTCTTAAATATACTAATAAAGTAGTCTAAATAGGTTAAAACTCGAAAATAAAGAGTTTAGAGCTTTTTGAAAGTTTAAAAAGATTAGAAATTAACTGTGAAAACTGGTTAAATAAGCTGATCTAAAGAGTTTTGTAAGTTTATCTGTCTTAAATATACTAATAAAGTAGTCTAAATAGGTTAAAACTGTAAAATAAAGAGTTTAGAGCTTTTTGAAAGTTTAAAAAGATTAGAAATTAACTGTGAAAACTGGTTAAATAAGCTGATCTAAAGAGTTTAGTAAGTTTATCTGTCTTAAATATACTAATAAAGTAGTCTAAATAGGTTAAAACTCTAAAATAAAGTGTTTAGAGCTTTTTGAAAGTTAAAAAAGATTAGAAATTACCTGGGAAAAATGGTTAAATAAACTAACCTAAAGTATTTAGTAAGTTTATTTGTCTTAAATATACTAAGAAAGTAGTCTAAATAGGTTAAAACTCTAAAATAAAGTGTTTAGAGCTTTTTGAAAGTTTAAAAAGATTAGAAATTAACTGTGAAAACTGGTTAAATAAGCTGATCTAAAGAGTTTAGTAAGTTTATCTGTCTTAAATAATTATACTAATAAAGTAGTCTAAATAGGTTAAAACTCTAAAATAAAGAGTTTAGAGCTTTTTGAAAGTTAAAAAAGATTAGAAATTAACTGTGAAAAATGGTTAAATAAACTAATCTAAAGAGTTTAGTAAGTTTATCTGTCTTAAATATACTAATAAAGTAGTCTAATTAGGTTAAAACTCTAAAATAAAGAGTTTAGAGCTTTTTGAAAGTTAAAAAAGATTAGAAATTAACTGTTAAAACTGGTTAAATAAGCTGATCTAAAGAGTTTAGTAAGTTTATCTGTCTTAAATATACTAATAAAGTAGTCTAAATAGGTTAAAACTCTAAAATAAAGAGTTTAGAGCTTTTTGAAAGTTAAAAAAGATTAGAAATTAACTGTCAAAACTGGTTAAAGAAACTGATCTAAAGAGTTTAGTAAGTTTATCTGTCTTAAATATACTAATAAAGTAGTCTAAATAGCTTAAAACTATAAAATAAAGTGTTTAGAGCTTTTTGAAAGTTAAAAAGGATTAGAAATTAACTGTGAAAACTGGTTAAATAAACTGATCTAAAGAGTTTAGTAAGTTTATCTGTCTTAAATATACTAATAAAGTAGTCTAAATAGGTTAAAACTCTAAAATAAAGTCTTTAGAGCTTTTTGAAAGTTTGAAAACATTAGAAATTAACTGTGAAAACTGGTTAAATAAGCTGATCTAAAGAGTTTAGTAAGTTTATCTGTCTTAAATATACTAATAAAGTAGTCTAAATAGGTTAAAACTCTAAAATAAAGAGTTTAGAGCTTTTTGAAAGTTAAAAAAGATTAGAAATTAACTGTGAAAACTGGTTAAAGAAACTGATCTAAAGAGTTTAGTAAGTATATCTGTCTTAAATATACTAATAAAGTAGTCTAAATAGCTTAAAACTATAAAATAAAGTGTTTAGAGCTTTTTGAAAGTTAAAAAGGATTAGAAATTAACTGTGAAAAATGGTTAAATAAACTAATCTAAAGAATTTAGTAAGTTTATTTGTCTTAAATATACTAAGAAAGTAGTCTAAATAGGTTAAAACTCTAAAATAAAGTGTTTAGAGCTTTTTGAAAGTTAAAAAAGATTAGAAATTAACTGGGAAAAATGGTTAAATAAACTAATCTACAGAATTTAGTAAGTTTATTTGTCTTAAATATACTAATAAAGTAGTCTAAATAGGTTAAAACTCTAAAATAAAGAGTTTAGAGCTTTTTGAAAGTTAAAAAAGATTAGAAATTAACTGTGAAAACTGGTTAAAGAAACTGATCTAAAGAGTTTAGTAAGTATATCTGTCTTAAATATACTAATAAAGTAGTCTAAATAGCTTAAAACTATAAAATAAAGTGTTTAGAGCTTTTTGAAAGTTAAAAAGGATTAGAAATTAACTGTGAAAACTGGTTAAATAAGCTGATCTAAAGAGTTTAGTAAGTTTATCTGTCTTAAATATACTAATAAAGTAGTCTAAATAGGTTAAAACTCTAAAATAAAGTCTTTAGAGCTTTTTGAAAGTTTGAAAACATTAGAAATTAACTGTGAAAACTGGTTAAATAAGCTGATCTAAAGAGTTTAGTAAGTTTATCTGTCTTAAATATACTAATAAAGTAGTCTAAATAGGTTAAAACTCTAAAATAAAGAGTTTAGAGCTTTTTGAAAGTTAAAAAAGATTAGAAATTAACGGTGAAAACTGGTTAAATAAGCTGATCTAAAGAGTTTAGTAAGTTTATCTGTCTTAAATATACTAATAAAGTAGTCTAAATAGGTTAAAACTATAAAATAAAGTGTTTAGAGCTTTTTGAAAGTTAAAAAAGATTAGAAATTAACTGTGAAAAATGGTTGAATAAACTGATCTAAAGAGTTTAGTAAGTTTATCTGTCTTAAATATACTAATAAAGTAGTCTAAATAGGTTAAAACTCTAAAATAAAGAGTTTAGAGCTTTTTGAAAGTTAAAAAAGATTAGAAATTAACTGTGAAAAATGGTTAAATAAACTAATCTAAAGAGTTTAGTAAGTTTATCTGTCTTAAATATACTAATAAAGTAGTCTAAATAGCTTAAAACTCTAAAATAAAGTGTTTAGAGCTTTTTGAAAGTTTAAAAAGATTAGAAATTAACTGTGAAAAATGGTTAAATAAACTAATCTACAGAATTTAGTAAGTTTATTTGTCTTAAATATACTAATAAAGTAGTCTAAATAGGTTAAAACTCTAAAATAAACAGTTTAGAGCTTTTTGAAAGTTAAAAAAAATTAGAAATTAACTGTGAAAACTGGTTAAATAAACTGATCTAAAGAGTTTAGTAAGTATATCTGTCTTAAATATACTAATAAAGTAGTCTAAATAGGTTAAAACTATAAAATAAAGTGTTTAGAGCTTTTTGAAAGTTAAAAAAGATTAGAAATTAACTGTGAAAAATGGTTGAATAAACTGATCTAAAGAGTTTAGTAAGTTTATCTGTCTTAAATATACTAATAAAGTAGTCTAAATAGGTTAAAACTCTAAAATAAAGAGTTTAGAGCTTTTTGAAAGTTAAAAAAGATTAGAAATTAACTGTGAAAAATGGTTAAATAAACTAATCTAAAGAGTTTAGTAAGTTTATCTGTCTTAAATATACTAATAAAGTAGTCTAAATAGGTTAAAACTCTAAACTAAAGAGTTTAGAGCTTTTTGAAAGTTAAAAAAGATTAGAAATTAACTGTGAAAACTGGTTAAATAAGCTGATCTAAAGAGTTTAGTAAGTTTATCTGTCTTAAATATACTAATAAAGTAGTCTAAATAGGTTAAAACTCTAAAATAAAGAGTTTAGAGCTTTTTGAAAGTTAAAAAAGATTAGAAATTAACTGTGAAAACTGGTTAAATAAAGTAATCTAAAGAGTTTAGTCAGTTTATCTGTCTTAAATATACTAATAAAGTAGTCTAAATAGGTTAAAACTCTAAAATAAAGAGTTTAGAGCTTTTTGAAAGTTAAAAAAGATTAGAAATTAACTGTGAAAACTGGTTAAATAAGCTGATCTAAAGAGTTTAGTAAGTATATCTGTCTTAAATATACTAATAAAGTAGTCTAAATAGCTTAAAACTATAAAATAAAGTGTTTAGAGCTTTTTGAAAGTTAAAAAGGATTAGAAATTAACTGTCAAAACTGGTTAAATAAGCTGATCTAAAGAGTTTAGTAAGTTTATCTGTCTTAAATATACTAATAAATTAGTCTAAATAGGTTAAAACTCTAAAATAAAGAGTTTAGAGCTTTTTGAAAGTTAAAAAAGATTAGAAATTAACTGTGAAAACTGGTTAAATAAGCTGATCTAAAGAGTGTAGTAAGTTTATCTGTCTTAAATATACTAGTAAATTAGTCTAAATAGGTTAAAACTCGAAAATAAAGAGTTTAGAGCTTTTTGAAAGTTAAAAAAGATTAGAAATTAACTGTGAAAACTGGTTAAATAAGCTGATCTAAAGAGTTTAGTAAGTTTATCTGTCTTAAATATACTAATAAAGTAGTCTAAATAGGTTAAACCTCGAAAATAAAGAGTTTAGAGCTTTTTGAAAGTTAAAAAAGATTAGAAATTAACTGTGGAAACTGGTTAAATAAGCTGATCTAAAGAGTTTAGTAAGTTTATCTGTCTTAAATATACTAATAAAGTAGTCTAAATAGGTTAAAACTCTAAAATAAAGAGTTTAGAGCTTTTTGAAAGTTAAAAAAGATTAGAAATTAACTGTGAAAACTGGTTAAATAAGCTGATCTAAAGAGTTTAGTAAGTTTATCTGTCTTAAATATACTAATAAAGTAGTCTAAATAGGTTAATACTCGAAAATAAAGAGTTTAGAGCTTTTTGAAAGTTAAAAAAGATTAGAAATTAACTGGGAAAAATGGTTAAATAAGCTGATCTAAAGAGTTTAGTAAGTTTATCTGTCTTAAATATACTAATAAAGTAGTCTAAATAGGTTAAAACTCTAAAATAAAGTGTTTTTAGCTTTTTGAAAGTTAAAAAGATTAGAAATTAACTGTGAAAACTGGTTAAATAAGCTGATCTAAAGAGTTTAGTAAGTTTATCTGTCTTAAATATACTAATAAAGTAGTCTCAATAGGTTGAAACTCGAAAATAAAGAGTTTAGAGCTTTTTGAAAGTTAAAAAAGATTAGAAATTAACTGTGAAAACTGGTTAAATAAGCTGATCTAAAGAGTTTAGTAAGTTTATCTGTCTTAAATATACTAATAAAGTAGTCTAAATAGGTTAAAACGCAAAAATAAAGTGTTTTTAGCTTTTTGAAAGTCTAAAAAGATTAGAAATTAACTGTGAAAACTGGTTAAACAAGCTGATCTAAAGAGTTTAGTAAGTTTATCTGTCTTAAATATACTAATAAAGTAGTCTAAATAGGTTAAAACTATAAAATAAGGTGTATAGAGCTTTTTGAAAGTTAAAAAAGATTAGAAATTAACTGTGAAAACTGGTTAAATAAGCTGATCTAAAGAGTTTAGTAAGTTTATCTGTCTTAAATATACTAATAAAGTAGTCTAAATAGGTTAAAACTCGAAAATAAAGAGTTTAGAGCTTTTTGAAAGATTAAAAAGATTAGAAATTAACTGTGAAAACTGGTTAAATAAGCTGATCTAAAGAGTTTAGTAAGTTTATCTGTCTTAAATATACTAATAAAGTAGTCTAAATAGGTTAAAACTCTAAAATAAAGAGTTTAGAGCTTTTTGAAAGTTAAAAAAGATTAGAAATTAACTGTGAAAACTGGTTAAATAAGCTGATCTAAAGAGTTTAGTAAGTTTATCTGTCTTAAATATACTAATAAAGTAGTCTAAATAGGTTAAAACTCGAAAATAAAGAGTTTAGAGCTTTTTGAAAGTTAAAAAAGATTAGAAATTAAGTGTGAAAACTGGTTAAATATGCAGATCGAAAGAGTTTAGTAAGTTTATCTGTCTTAAATATACTAATAAATTAGTCTAAATAGGTTAAAACTCTAAAATAAAGAGTTTAGAGCTTTTTGAAAGTTAAAAAAGATTAGAAATTAACTGTGAAAACTGGTTAAATAAGCTGATCTAAAGAGTTTAGTAAGTTTATCTGTCTTAAATATACTAATAAATTAGTCTAAATAGGTTAAAACTCGAAAATAAAGAGTTTAGAGCTTTTTGAAAGTTAAAAAAGATTAGAAATTAACTGTGAAATCTGGTTAAATAAGCTGATCTAAAGAGTTTAGTAAGTTTATCTCTCTTAAATATACTAATAAAGTAGTCTAAATAGGTTAAAACTCTAAAATAAAGAGTTTAGAGCTTTTTGAAAGTTAAAAAAGATTAGAAATTAACTGTGAAAACTGGTTAAATAAGCTGATCTAAAGAGTTTAGTAAGTTTATCTGTCTTAAATATACTAATAAAGTAGTCTAAATAGGTTAAAACTCTAAAATAAAGAGTTTAGAGCTTTTTGAAAGTTTAAAAAGATTAGAAATTAACCGTGAAAACTGGTTAAATAAGATGATCTAAAGAGTTTAGTAAGTTTATCTGTCTTAAATATACTAATAAAGTAGTCTAAATAGGTTAAAACTCTAAAATAAAGAGTTTAGAGCTTTTTGAAAGTTAAAAAAGATTAGAAATTAACTGTGAAAACTGGTTAAATAAGCTGATCTAAAGAGTTTAGTAAGTTTATCTGTCTTAAATATACTAATAAAGTAGTCTAAATAGGTTAAAACTATAAAATAAAGTGTTTACAGCTTTTTGAAAGTTAAAAAAGATTAGAAATTAACTGGGAAAAATGGTTAAATAAACTAATCTAAAGAATTTAGTAAGTTTATTTGTCTTACATATACTAAGAAAGTAGTATAAATAGGTTAAAACTCTAAAATAAAGTGTTTAGAGCTTTTTGAAAGTTAAAAAAGATTAGAAATTAACTGTGAAAACTGGTTAAATAAACTGATCTAAAGATTTTAGTAAGTTAATCTGTCTTAAATATACTAATAAAGTAGTCTAAATAGGTTAAAACTCTAAAATAAAGTCTTTAGAGCTTTTTGAAAGTTTGAAAACATTAGAAATTAACTGTGAAAACTGGTTAAATAAGCTGATCTAAAGAGTTTAGTAAGTTTATCTGTCTTAAATATACTAATAAAGTAGTCTAAATAGGTTAAAACTCTAAAATAAAGAGTTTAGAGCTTTTTGAAAGTTAAAAAAGATTAGAAATTAACGGTGAAAACTGGTTAAATAAGCTGATCTAAAGAGTTTAGTAAGTTTATCTGTCTTAAATATACTAATAAAGTAGTCTAAATAGGTTAAAACTATAAAATAAAGTGTTTAGAGCTTTTTGAAAGTTAAAAAAGATTAGAAATTAACTGTGAAAAATGGTTGAATAAACTGATCTAAAGAGTTTAGTAAGTTTATCTGTCTTAAATATACTAATAAAGTAGTCTAAATAGGTTAAAACTCTAAAATAAAGAGTTTAGAGCTTTTTGAAAGTTAAAAAAGATTAGAAATTAACTGTGAAAAATGGTTAAATAAACTAATCTAAAGAGTTTAGTAAGTTTATCTGTCTTAAATATACTAATAAAGTAGTCTAAATAGCTTAAAACTCTAAAATAAAGTGTTTAGAGCTTTTTGAAAGTTTAAAAAGATTAGAAATTAACTGTGAAAAATGGTTAAATAAACTAATCTACAGAATTTAGTAAGTTTATTTGTCTTAAATATACTAATAAAGTAGTCTAAATAGGTTAAAACTCTAAAATAAAGTGTTTAGAGCTTTTTGAAAGTTAAAAAAGATTAGAAATTAACTGTGAAAACTGGTTAAATAAGCTGATCTAAAGAGTTTAGTAAGTTTATCTGTCTTAAATATACTAATAAAGTAGTCTAAATAGGTTAAAACTCTAAAATAAAGAGTTTAGAGCTTTTTGAAAGTTAAAAAAGATTAGAAATTAACTGTGAAAACTGGTTAAATAAACTGATCTAAAGAGTTTAGTAAGTTTATCTGTCTTAAATATACTAATAAAGTAATCTAAATAGGTTAAAACTCTAAAATAAAGTGTTTAGAGCTCTTTGAAAGTTTAAAAAGATTAGAAATTAACTGGGAAAAATGGTTAAATAAACTAATCTACAGAATTTAGTAAGTTTATTTGTCTTAAATATACTAATAAAGTAGTCTAAATAGGTTAAAACTCTAAAATAAAGAGTTTAGAGCTTTTTGAAAGTTAAAAAAGATTAGAAATTAACTGTGAAAAATGGTTAAATAAACTAATCTAAAGAGTTTAGTAAGTTTATCTGTCTTAAATATACTAATAAAGTAGTCTAAATAGCTTAAAACTCTAAAATAAAGTGTTTAGAGCTTTTTGAAAGTTTAAAAAGATTAGAAATTAACTGTGAAAAATGGTTAAATAAACTAATCTACAGAATTTAGTAAGTTTATTTGTCTTAAATATACTAATAAAGTAGTCTAAATAGGTTAAAACTCTAAAATAAACAGTTTAGAGCTTTTTGAAAGTTAAAAAAAATTAGAAATTAACTGTGAAAACTGGTTAAATAAACTGATCTAAAGAGTTTAGTAAGTATATCTGTCTTAAATATACTAATAAAGTAGTCTAAATAGGTTAAAACTATAAAATAAAGTGTTTAGAGCTTTTTGAAAGTTAAAAAAGATTAGAAATTAACTGTGAAAAATGGTTGAATAAACTGATCTAAAGAGTTTAGTAAGTTTATCTGTCTTAAATATACTAATAAAGTAGTCTAAATAGGTTAAAACTCTAAAATAAAGAGTTTAGAGCTTTTTGAAAGTTAAAAAAGATTAGAAATTAACTGTGAAAAATGGTTAAATAAACTAATCTAAAGAGTTTAGTAAGTTTATCTGTCTTAAATATACTAATAAAGTAGTCTAAATAGGTTAAAACTCTAAACTAAAGAGTTTAGAGCTTTTTGAAAGTTAAAAAAGATTAGAAATTAACTGTGAAAACTGGTTAAATAAGCTGATCTAAAGAGTTTAGTAAGTTTATCTGTCTTAAATATACTAATAAAGTAGTCTAAATAGGTTAAAACTCTAAAATAAAGAGTTTAGAGCTTTTTGAAAGTTAAAAAAGATTAGAAATTAACTGTGAAAACTGGTTAAATAAAGTAATCTAAAGAGTTTAGTCAGTTTATCTGTCTTAAATATACTAATAAAGTAGTCTAAATAGGTTAAAACTCTAAAATAAAGAGTTTAGAGCTTTTTGAAAGTTAAAAAAGATTAGAAATTAACTGTGAAAACTGGTTAAATAAGCTGATCTAAAGAGTTTAGTAAGTATATCTGTCTTAAATATACTAATAAAGTAGTCTAAATAGCTTAAAACTATAAAATAAAGTGTTTAGAGCTTTTTGAAAGTTAAAAAGGATTAGAAATTAACTGTCAAAACTGGTTAAATAAGCTGATCTAAAGAGTTTAGTAAGTTTATCTGTCTTAAATATACTAATAAATTAGTCTAAATAGGTTAAAACTCTAAAATAAAGAGTTTAGAGCTTTTTGAAAGTTAAAAAAGATTAGAAATTAACTGTGAAAACTGGTTAAATAAGCTGATCTAAAGAGTGTAGTAAGTTTATCTGTCTTAAATATACTAGTAAATTAGTCTAAATAGGTTAAAACTCGAAAATAAAGAGTTTAGAGCTTTTTGAAAGTTAAAAAAGATTAGAAATTAACTGTGAAAACTGGTTAAATAAGCTGATCTAAAGAGTTTAGTAAGTTTATCTGTCTTAAATATACTAATAAAGTAGTCTAAATAGGTTAAACCTCGAAAATAAAGAGTTTAGAGCTTTTTGAAAGTTAAAAAAGATTAGAAATTAACTGTGGAAACTGGTTAAATAAGCTGATCTAAAGAGTTTAGTAAGTTTATCTGTCTTAAATATACTAATAAAGTAGTCTAAATAGGTTAAAACTCTAAAATAAAGAGTTTAGAGCTTTTTGAAAGTTAAAAAAGATTAGAAATTAACTGTGAAAACTGGTTAAATAAGCTGATCTAAAGAGTTTAGTAAGTTTATCTGTCTTAAATATACTAATAAAGTAGTCTAAATAGGTTAATACTCGAAAATAAAGAGTTTAGAGCTTTTTGAAAGTTAAAAAAGATTAGAAATTAACTGGGAAAAATGGTTAAATAAGCTGATCTAAAGAGTTTAGTAAGTTTATCTGTCTTAAATATACTAATAAAGTAGTCTAAATAGGTTAAAACTCTAAAATAAAGTGTTTTTAGCTTTTTGAAAGTTAAAAAGATTAGAAATTAACTGTGAAAACTGGTTAAATAAGCTGATCTAAAGAGTTTAGTAAGTTTATCTGTCTTAAATATACTAATAAAGTAGTCTCAATAGGTTGAAACTCGAAAATAAAGAGTTTAGAGCTTTTTGAAAGTTAAAAAAGATTAGAAATTAACTGTGAAAACTGGTTAAATAAGCTGATCTAAAGAGTTTAGTAAGTTTATCTGTCTTAAATATACTAATAAAGTAGTCTAAATAGGTTAAAACGCAAAAATAAAGTGTTTTTAGCTTTTTGAAAGTCTAAAAAGATTAGAAATTAACTGTGAAAACTGGTTAAACAAGCTGATCTAAAGAGTTTAGTAAGTTTATCTGTCTTAAATATACTAATAAAGTAGTCTAAATAGGTTAAAACTATAAAATAAGGTGTATAGAGCTTTTTGAAAGTTAAAAAAGATTAGAAATTAACTGTGAAAACTGGTTAAATAAGCTGATCTAAAGAGTTTAGTAAGTTTATCTGTCTTAAATATACTAATAAAGTAGTCTAAATAGGTTAAAACTCGAAAATAAAGAGTTTAGAGCTTTTTGAAAGATTAAAAAGATTAGAAATTAACTGTGAAAACTGGTTAAATAAGCTGATCTAAAGAGTTTAGTAAGTTTATCTGTCTTAAATATACTAATAAAGTAGTCTAAATAGGTTAAAACTCTAAAATAAAGAGTTTAGAGCTTTTTGAAAGTTAAAAAAGATTAGAAATTAACTGTGAAAACTGGTTAAATAAGCTGATCTAAAGAGTTTAGTAAGTTTATCTGTCTTAAATATACTAATAAAGTAGTCTAAATAGGTTAAAACTCGAAAATAAAGAGTTTAGAGCTTTTTGAAAGTTAAAAAAGATTAGAAATTAAGTGTGAAAACTGGTTAAATATGCAGATCGAAAGAGTTTAGTAAGTTTATCTGTCTTAAATATACTAATAAATTAGTCTAAATAGGTTAAAACTCTAAAATAAAGAGTTTAGAGCTTTTTGAAAGTTAAAAAAGATTAGAAATTAACTGTGAAAACTGGTTAAATAAGCTGATCTAAAGAGTTTAGTAAGTTTATCTGTCTTAAATATACTAATAAATTAGTCTAAATAGGTTAAAACTCGAAAATAAAGAGTTTAGAGCTTTTTGAAAGTTAAAAAAGATTAGAAATTAACTGTGAAATCTGGTTAAATAAGCTGATCTAAAGAGTTTAGTAAGTTTATCTCTCTTAAATATACTAATAAAGTAGTCTAAATAGGTTAAAACTCTAAAATAAAGAGTTTAGAGCTTTTTGAAAGTTAAAAAAGATTAGAAATTAACTGTGAAAACTGGTTAAATAAGCTGATCTAAAGAGTTTAGTAAGTTTATCTGTCTTAAATATACTAATAAAGTAGTCTAAATAGGTTAAAACTCTAAAATAAAGAGTTTAGAGCTTTTTGAAAGTTTAAAAAGATTAGAAATTAACCGTGAAAACTGGTTAAATAAGATGATCTAAAGAGTTTAGTAAGTTTATCTGTCTTAAATATACTAATAAAGTAGTCTAAATAGGTTAAAACTCTAAAATAAAGAGTTTAGAGCTTTTTGAAAGTTAAAAAAGATTAGAAATTAACTGTGAAAACTGGTTAAATAAGCTGATCTAAAGAGTTTAGTAAGTTTATCTGTCTTAAATATACTAATAAAGTAGTCTAAATAGGTTAAAACTATAAAATAAAGTGTTTACAGCTTTTTGAAAGTTAAAAAAGATTAGAAATTAACTGGGAAAAATGGTTAAATAAACTAATCTAAAGAATTTAGTAAGTTTATTTGTCTTACATATACTAAGAAAGTAGTATAAATAGGTTAAAACTCTAAAATAAAGTGTTTAGAGCTTTTTGAAAGTTAAAAAAGATTAGAAATTAACTGTGAAAACTGGTTAAATAAACTGATCTAAAGATTTTAGTAAGTTAATCTGTCTTAAATATACTAATAAAGTAGTCTAAATAGGTTAAAACTCTAAAATAAAGAGTTTAGAGCTTTTTGAAAGTTAAAAAAGATTAGAAATTAACTGTGAAAACTGGTTAAATAAACTGATCTAAAGAGTTTAGTAAGTTTATCTGTCTTAAATATACTAATAAAGTAATCTAAATAGGTTAAAACTCTAAAATAAAGTGTTTAGAGCTCTTTGAAAGTTTAAAAAGATTAGAAATTAACTGGGAAAAATGGTTAAATAAACTAATCTACAGAATTTAGTAAGTTTATTTGTCTTAAATATACTAATAAAGTAGTCTAAATAGGTTAAAACTCTAAAATAAAGAGTTTAGAGCTTTTTGAAAGTTAAAAAAGATTAGAAATTAACTGTCAAAACTGGTTAAATAAGCTGATCTAAAGAGTTTAGTAAGTTTATCTGTCTTAAATATACTAATCAATTAGTCTAAATAGGTTAAAACTCTAAAATAAAGAGTTTAGAGCTTTTTGAAAGTTAAAAAAGATTAGAAATTAACTGTGAAAACTGGTTAAATAAGCTGATCTAAAGAGTTTAGTAAGTTTATCTGTCTTAAATATACTAATAAAGTAGTCTAAATAGGTTAAAACTCCAAAATAAAGAGTTTAGAGCTTTTTGAAAGTTTAAAAAGATTAGAAATTAACTGTGAAAACTGGTTAAATAAGCTGATCTAAAGAGTTTAGTAAGTTTATCTGTCTTAAATATACTAATAAAGTAGTCTAAATAGGTTAAAACTATAAAATAAAGAGTTTAGAGCTTTTTGAAAGTTTAAAAAGATTAGAAATTAACTGTGAAAACTGGTTAAATAAGCTGATCTAAAGAGTTTAGTAAGTTTATCTGTCTTAAATATACTAATAAAGTAGTCTAAATAGGTTAAAACTCGAAAATAAAGAGTTTAGAGCTTTTTGAAAGTTTAAAAAGATTAGAAATTAACAGTGAAAACTGGTTAAATAAGCTGATCTAAAGAGTTTAGTAAGTTTATCTGTCTTAAATATACTAACAAAGTAGTCTAAATAGGTTAAAACTCTAAAATAAAGAGTTTAGAGCTTTTTGAAAGTTAAAAAAGATTAGAAATTAACTGTCAAAACTGGTTAAATAAGCTGATCTAAAGAGTTTAGTAAGTTTATCTGTCTTAAATATACTAATAAAGTAGTCTAAATAGGTTAAAACTCTAAAATAAAGAGTTTAGAGCTTTTTGAAAGTTAAAAAAGATTAGAAATTAACTGTGAAAACTGGTTAAATAAGCTGATCTAAAGAGTTTAGTAAGTTTATCTGTCTTAAATATCTAATAAATTAGTCTAAATAGGTTAAAACTCTAAAATAAAGAGTTTAGAGCTTTTTGAAAGTTAAAAAAGATTAGAAATTAACTGTGAAAACTGGTTAAATAAGCTGATCTAAAGAGTTTAGTAAGTTTATCTGTCTTAAATATACTAATAAAGTAGTCTAAATAGGTTAAAACTCGAAAATAAAGAGTTTAGAGCTATTTGAAAGTTAAAAAAGATTAGAAATTAACTGTCAAAACTGGTTAAATAAGCTGATCTAAAGAGTTTAGTAAGTTTATCTGTCTTAAATATACTAATAAAGTAGTGTAAATAGGTTAAAACTCTAAAATAAAGAGTTTAGAGTTTTTGAAAGTTAAAAAAGATTAGAAATTAACTGTGAAAACTGGTTAAATAAGCTGATCTAAAGAGTTTAGTAAGTTTATCTGTCTTAAATATACTAATAAAGTAGTCTAAATAGGTTAAAACTCTAAAATAAAGAGTTTAGAGCTTTTTGAAAGTTAAAAAAGATTAGAAATTAACTGTTAAATCTGGTTAAATAAGCTGATGTAAAGAGTTTAGTAAGTTTATCTGTCTTAAATATACTAATAAAGTAGTCTAAATAGGTTAAAACTCTAAAATAAAGAGTTTAGAGCTTTTTGAAAGTTAAAAAAGATTAGAAATTAACCGTGAAAACTGGTTAAATAAGCTGATCTAAAGAGTTTAGTAAGTTTATCTGTCTTAAATATACTAATAAAGTAGTCTAAATAGGTTAAAACTCTAAAATAAAGAGTTTAGAGCTTTTTGAAAGTTTAAAAAGATTAGAAATTAACTGTGAAAACTGGTTAAATAAGCTGATCTAAAGAGTTTAGTAAGTTTATCTCTTATAAATATACTAATAAAGTAGTCTAGATAGGTTAAAACTCGAAAATAAAGAGTTTAGAGCTTTTTGAAAGTTTAAAAAGATTAGAAATTAACTCTGAAAACTGGTTAAATAAGCTGATCTAAAGAGTTTAGTAAGTTTATCTGTCTTAAATATACTAACAAAGTAGTCTAAATAGGTTAAAACTCTAAAATAAAGAGTTTAGAGCTTTTTGAAAGTTAACAAAGATTAGAAATTAACTGTCAAAA
Source organism: Xestospongia muta (assembly GCA_963693285.1). NCBI lineage: Eukaryota > Metazoa > Porifera > Demospongiae > Haplosclerida > Petrosiidae > Xestospongia > Xestospongia muta. The sequence continues at coordinate 2,115,248 of OY848927.1, forward strand.
CTGGTTAAATAAGCTGATCCAAAGAGTTTAGTAAGTTTATCTGTCTTAAAAATACTAATAAAGTAGTCTAAATAGGTTAAAACTCTAAAATAAAGAGTTTAGAGCTTTTTGAAAGTTTAAAAAGATTAGAAATTAACTGTTAAAACTGGTTAAATAAGCTGATCTAAAGAGTTTAGTAAGTTTATCTGTCTTAAATATACTAATAAAGTAGTCTAAATAGGTTAAAACTCTAAAATAAAGAGTTTAGAGCTTTTTGAAAGTTAAAAAAGATTAGAAATTATCTGTGAAAACTGGTTAAATAAGCTGATCTAAAGAGTTTAGTAAGTTTATCTGTCTTAAATATCTAATAAATTAGTCTAAATAGGTTAAAACTCTAAAATAAAGAGTTTAGAGCTTTTTGAAAGTTAAAAAAGATTAGAAATTAACTGTGAAAACTGGTTAAATAAGCTGATCTAAAGAGTTTAGTAAGTTTATCTGTCTTAAATATCTAATAAATTAGTCTAAATAGGTTAAAACTCGAAAATAAAGAGTTTAGAGCTTTTTAAAGTTAAAAAAGATTAGAAATTAACCGTGAAAACTGGTTAAATAAGCTGATCTAAAGAGTTTAGTAAGTTTATCTGTCTTAAATATACTAATAAAGTAGTCTAAATAGGTTAAAACTCGAAAATAAAGTGTTTAGAGCTTTTTGAAAGTTAAAAAAGATTAGAAATTAACGGTGAAAACTGGTTAAATAAGCTGATCTAAAGAGTTTAGTAAGTTTATCTGTCTTAAATATACTAATAAAGTAGTCTAAATAGGTTAAAACTCTAAAATAAAGTGTTTAGAGCTTTTTGAAAGTTAAAAAAGATTAGAAATTAACTGTGAAAACTGGTTAAATAAGCTGATCTAAAGAGTTTAGTAAGTTTATCTGTCTTAAATATACTAATAAAGTAGTCTAAATAGGTTAAAACTCTAAAATAAAGAGTTTAGAGCTTTTTGAAAGTTAAAAAAGATTAGAAATTAACGGTGAAAACTGGTTAAATAAGCTGATCTAAAGAGTTTAGTAAGTTTATCTGTCTTAAATATACTAATAAAGTAGTCTAAATAGGTTAAAACTCTAAAATAAAGTGTTTAGAGCTTTTTGAAAGTTAAAAAAGATTAGAAATTAACTGTGAAAACTGGTTAAATAAGCTGATCTAAAGAGTTTAGTAAGTTTATCTGTCTTAAATATACTAATAAAGTAGTCTAAATAGGTTAAAACTCAAAAATAAAGTGTTTTTAGCTTTTTGAAAGTTAAAAAGATTAGAAATTAACTGTGTAAACTGGTTAAATAAGCTGATCTAAAGAGTTTAGTAAGTTTATCTGTCTTAAATATACTAATAAAGTAGTCTAAATAGGTTAAAACTCTAAAATAAAGAGTTTAGAGCTTTTTGAAAGTTTAAAAAGATTAGAAATTAACCGTGAAAACTGGTTAAATAAGGTGATCTAAAGAGTTTAGTAAGTTTATCTGTCTTAAATATACTAATAAAGTAGTCTAAATAGGTTAAAACTCGAAAATAAAGAGATTAGAGCTTTTTGAAAGTTAAAAAAGATTAGAAATTAACAGTGAAAACTGGTTAAATAAGCTGATCTAAAGAGTTTAGTAAGTTTATCTGTCTTAAATATACTAATAAAGTAGTCTTAATAGGTTAAAACTCGAAAATAAAGAGTTTAGAGCTTTTTGAAAGTTTAAAAAGATTAGAAATTAACTGTGAAAACTGGTTAAATAAGCTGATCTAAAGAATTTAGTAAGTTTATCTGTCTTAAATATACTAATAAAGTAGTCTAAATAGGTTAAAACTATAAAATAAAGTGTTTAGAGCTTTTTGAAAGTTAAAAAAGATTAGAAATTAACTGTGAAAACTGGTTAAATAAGATGATCTAAAGAGTTTAGTAAGTTTATCTGTCTTAAATATACTAATAAAGTAGTCTAAATAGGTTAAAACTCTAAAATAAAGAGTTTAGAGCTTTTTGAAAGTTTAAAAAGATTAGAAATTAACCGTGAAAACTGGTTAAATAAGCTGATCTAAAGAGTTTAGTAAGTTTATCTGTCTTAAATATACTAATAAAGTAGTCTAAATAGGTTAAAACTATAAAATAAAGAGTTTAGAGCTTTTTGAAAGTTAAAAAAGATTAGAAATTAACTGTGAAAACTGGTTAAATAAGCTGATCTAAAGAGTTTAGTAAGTTTATCTGTCTTAAATATACTAATAAAGTAGTCTAAATAGGTTAAACCTCGAAAATAAAGAGTTTAGAGCTTTTTGAAAGTTAAAAAAGATTAGAAATTAACTGTGAAAACTGGTTAAATAAGCTGATCTAAAGAGTTTAGTAAGTTTATCTGTCTTAAATATACTAATAAATTAGTCTAAATAGGTTAAAACTCTAAAATAAAGAGTTTAGAGCTTTTTGAAAGTTTAAAAAGATTAGAAATTAACTGTGAAAACTGGTTAAATAAGCTGATCTAAAGAGTTTAGTAAGTTTATCTGTCTTAAATATACTAATAAAGTAGTCTAAATAGGTTAAAACTCGAAAATAAAGAGTTTAGAGCTTTTTGAAAGTTAAAAAAGATTAGAAATTAACTGTGAAAACTGGTTAAATAAGCTGATCTAAAGAGTTTAGTAAGTTTATCTGTCTTAAATATACTAATAAAGTAGTCTAAATAGGTTAAAACTCGAAAATAAAGAGTTTAGAGCTTTTTGAAAGTTTAAAAAGATTAGAAATTAACTGTGAAAACTGGTTAAATAAGCTGATCTAAAGAGTTTAGTAAGTTTATCTGTCTTAAATATACTAATAAAGTAGTCTAAATAGGTTAAAACTATAAAATAAGGTGTTTAGAGCTTTTTGAAAGTTAAAAAAGATTAGAAATTAACTGTGAAAACTGGTTAAATAAGCTGATCTAAAGAGTTTAGTAAGTTTATCTGTCTTAAATATACTAATAAAGTAGTCTAAATAGGTTAAAATTCAAAAATAAAGTGTTTTTAGCTTTTTGAAAGTTAAAAAAGATTAGAAATTAACTGTGAAAACTGGTTAAATAAGCTGATCTAAAGAGTTTAGTAAGTTTATCTGTCTTAAATATACTAATAAAGTAGTCTAAATAGGTTAAAACTCTAAAATAAAGAGTTTAGAGCTTTTTGAAAGTTTAAAAAGATTAGAAATTAACCGTGGAAACTGCTTAAATAAGATGATCTAAAGAGTTTAGTAAGTTTATCTGTGTTAAATATACTAATAAAGTAGTCTAAATAGGTTAAAACTCTAAAATAAAGAGTTTAGAGCTTTTTGTAAGTTAAAAAGATTAGAAATTAACTGTGAAAACTGGTTAAATAAGCTGATCTAAAGAGTTTAGTAAGTTTATCTCTTATAAATATACTAATAAAGTAGTCTAAATAGGTTAAAACTCGAAAATAAAGAGTTTAGAGCTTTTTGAAAGTTTAAAAAGATTAGAAATTAACTGTGAAAACTGGTTAAATAAGCTGATCTAAAGAGTTTAGTAAGTTTATCTGTCTTAAATATACTAATAAAGTAGTCTAAATAGGTTAAAACTCGAAAATAAAGAGATTAGAGCTTTTTGAAAGTTAAAAAAGATTAGAAATTAACTGTGAAAACTGGTTAAATAAGCTGATCTAAAGAGTTTAGTAAGTTTATCTGTCTTAAATATACTAATAAAGTAGTCTTAATAGGTTAAAACTCGAAAATAAAGAGTTTAGAGCTTTTTGAAAGTTAAAAAAGATTAGAAATTAACTGTGAAAACTGGTTAAATAAGCTGATCTAAAGAATTTAGTAAGTTTATCTGTCTTAAATATACTAATAAAGTAGTCTAAATAGGTTAAAACTATAAAATAAAGTGTTTAGAGCTTTTTGAAAGTTAAAAAGGATTAGAAATTAACTGTGAAAACTGATTAAATAAACTGATCTAAAGAGTTTAGTAAGTTTATCTGTCTTAAATATACTAATAAAGTAGTCTAAATAGGTTAAAACTCTAAAATAAAGAGTTTAGAGCTTTTTGAAAGTTAAAAAAGATTAGAAATTAACTGTGAAAACTGGTTAAATAAGCTGATCTAAAGAGTTTAGTAAGTTTATCTGTCTTAAATATACTAATAAAGTAGTCTAAATAGGTTAAAACTCTAAAATAAAGTGTTTAGAGCTTTTTGAAAGTTAAAAAAGATTAGAAATTAACTGTTAAAAATGGTTAAATAAGCTGATCTAAAGAGTTTAGTAAGTTTATCTGTCTTAAATATACTAATAAAGTAGTCTAAATAGGTTAAAACTCTAAAATAAAGAGTTTAGAGCTTTTTGAAAGTTTAAAAAGATTAGAAATTAACCGTGAAAACTGGTTAAATAAGATGATATAAAGAGTTTAGTAAGTTTATCTGTCTTAAATATACTAATAAAGTAGTCTAAATAGGTTAAAACTCGAAAATAAAGAGTTTAGAGCTTTTTGAAAGTTAAAAAAGATTAGAAATTAATGGTGAAAACTGGTTAAATAAGCTGATCTAAAGAGTTTAGTAAGTTTATCTGTCTTAATTATACTAACAAAGTAGTCTAAATAGGTTAAAACTCGAAAATAAAGAGTTTAGAGCTTTTTGAAAGTTAAAAAAGATTACAAATTAACTGTTAAAACTGGTTAAATAAGCTGATCTAAAGAGTTTAGTAAGTATATGTGTCTTAAATATACTAATAAAGTAGTCTAAATAGGTTAAAACTATAAAATAAAGTGTTTAGAGCTTTTTGAAAGTTAAAAAGGATTAGAAATTAACTGTGAAAAAAGGTTAAATAAACTGATCTAAAGAGTTTAGTAAGTTTATCTGTCTTAAATATACTAATAAAGTAGTCTAAATAGGTTAAAACTCTAAAATAAAGTGTTTAGAGCTTTTTGAAAGTTAAAAAAGATTAGAAATTAACTGTGAAAACTGGTTAAATAAGCTGATCTAAAGAGTTTAGTAAGTTTATCTGTCTTAAATATACTAATAAAGTAGTCTAAATAGGTTAAAACTCTAAAATAAAGTGTTTAGAGCTTTTTGAAAGTTAAAAAAGATTAGAAATTAACTGTGAAAAATGGTTAAATAAGCTGATCTAAAGAGTTTAGTAAGTTTATCTGTCTTAAATATACTAATAAAGTAGTCTAAATAGGTTAAAACTCTAAAATAAAGAGTTTAGAGCTTTTTGAAAGTTTAAAAAGATTAGAAATTAACTGTTAAAACTGGTTAAATAAGCTGATCTAAAGAGTTTAGTAAGTTTATCTGTCTTAAATATACTAATAAAGTAGTCTAAATAGGTTAAAACTCTAAAATAAAGAGTTTAGAGCTTTTTGAAAGTTAAAAAAGATTAGAAATTAACTGTGAAAACTGGTTAAATAAGCTGATCTAAAGAGTTTAGTAAGTTTATCTGTCTTAAATATCTAATAAATTAGTCTAAATAGGTTAAAACTCTAAAATAAAGAGTTTAGAGCTTTTTGAAAGTTAAAAAAGATTAGAAATTAACTGTGAAAACTGGTTAAATAAGATGATCTAAAGAGTTTAGTAAGTTTATCTGTCTTAAATATCTAATAAATTAGTGTAAATAGGTTAAAACTCGAAAATAAAGAGTTTAGAGCTTTTTGAAAGTTTAAAAAGATTAGAAATTAACCGTGAAAACTGGTTAAATAAGCTGATCTAAAGAGTTTAGTAAGTTTATCTGTCTTAAATATACTAATAAAGTAGTCTAAATAGGTTAAAACTCGAAAATAAAGAGTTTAGAGCTTTTTGAAAGTTAAAAAAGATTAGAAATTAACGGTGAAAACTGGTTAAATAAGCTGATCTAAAGAGTTTAGTAAGTTTATCTGTCTTAAATATACTAATAAAGTAGTCTAAATAGGTTAAAACTCTAAAATAAAGTGTTTAGAGCTTTTTGAAAGTTAAAAAAGATTAGAAATTAACTGTGAAAACTGGTTAAATAAGCTGATCTAAAGAGTTTAGTAAGTTTATCTGTCTTAAATATACTAATAAAGTAGTCTAAATAGGTTAAAACTCTAAAATAAAGAGTTTAGAGCTTTTTGAAAGTTTAAAAAGATTAGAAATTAACCGTGAAAACTGGTTAAATAAGATGATCTAAAGAGTTTAGTAAGTTTATCTGTCTTAAATATACTAATAAAGTAGTCTAAATATGTTAAAACTCGAAAATAAAGAGATTAGAGCTTTTTGAAAGTTAAAAAAGATTAGAAATTAACAGTGAAAACTGGTTAAATAAGCTGATCTAAAGAGTTTAGTAAGTTTATCTGTCTTAAATATACTAATAAAGTAGTCTAAATAGGTTAAAACTCGAAAATAAAGAGTTTAGAGCTTTTTGAAAGTTAAAAAAGATTAGAAATTAACTGTGAAAACTGGTTAAATAAACTGATCTAAAGAATTTAGTAAGTTTATCTGTCTTAAATATACTAATAAAGTAGTCTAAATAGGTTAAAACTATAAAATAAAGTATTTAGAGCTTTTTGAAAGTTAAAAAAGATTAGAAATTAACTGTGAAAACTGGTTAAATAAGATGATCTAAAGAGTTTAGTAAGTTTATCTGTCTTAAATATACTAATAAAGTAGTCTAAATAGGTTAAAACTCTAAAATAAAGAGTTTAGAGCTTTTTGAAAGTTTAAAAAGATTAGAAATTAACCGTGAAAACTGGTTAAATAAGCTGATCTAAAGAGTTTAGTAAGTTTATCTGTCTTAAATATACTAATAAAGTAGTCTAAATAGGTTAAAACTCTAAAATAAAGAGTTTAGAGCTTTTTGAAAGTTAAAAAAGATTAGAAATTAACTGTGAAAACTGGTTAAATAAGCTGATCTAAAGAGTTTAGTAAGTTTATCTGTCTTAAATATACTAATAAAGTAGTCTAAATAGGTTAAACCTCGAAAATAAAGAGTTTAGAGCTTTTTGAAAGTTAAAAAAGATTAGAAATTAACCGTGAAAACTGGTTAAATAAGCTGATCTAAAGAGTTTAGTAAGTTTATCTGTCTTAAATATACTAATAAAGTAGTCTAAATAGGTTAAAACTCTAAAATAAAGAGTTTAGAGCTTTTTGAAAGTTAAAAAAGATTAGAAATTAACTGTGAAAACTGGTTAAATAAGCTGATCTAAAGAGTTTAGTAAGTTTATCTGTCTTAAATATACTAATAAATTAGTCTAAATAGGTTAAAACTCTAAAATAAAGAGTTTAGAGCTTTTTGAAAGTTTAAAAAGATTAGAAATTAACTGTGAAAACTGGTTAAATAAGCTGATCTAAAGAGTTTAGTAAGTTTATCTGTCTTAAATATACTAATAAAGTAGTCTAAATAGGTTAAAACTCGAAAATAAAGAGTTTAGAGCTTTTTGAAAGTTAAAAAAGATTAGAAATTAACTGTGAAAACTGGTTAAATAAGCTGATCTAAAGAGTTTAGTAAGTTTATCTGTCTTAAATATACTAATAAAGTAGTCTAAATAGGTTGAAACTCTAAAATAAAGAGTTTAGAGCTTTTTGAAAGTTTAAAAAGATTAGAAATTAACTGTGAAAACTGGTTAAATAAGCTGATCTAAAGAGTTTAGTAAGTTTATCTGTCTTAAATATACTAATAAAGTAGTCTAAATAGGTTAAAACTATAAAATAAGGTGTTTAGAGCTTTTTGAAAGTTAAAAAAGATTAGAAATTAACTGTGAAAACTGGTTAAATAAGCTGATCTAAAGAGTTTAGTAAGTTTATCTGTCTTAAATATACTAATAAAGTAGTCTAAATAGGTTAAAATTCAAAAATAAAGTGTTTTTAGCTTTTTGAAAGTTAAAAAAGATTAGAAATTAACTGTGAAAACTGGTTAAATAAGCTGATCTAAAGAGTTTAGTAAGTTTATCTGTCTTAAATATACTAATAAAGTAGTCTAAATAGGTTAAAACTCTAAAATAAAGAGTTTAGAGCTTTTTGAAAGTTTAAAAAGATTAGAAATTAACCGTGGAACCTGCTTAAATAAGATGATCTAAAGAGTTTAGTAAGTTTATCTGTCTTAAATATACTAATAAAGTAGTCTAAATAGGTTAAAACTCTAAAATAAAGAGTTTAGAGCTTTTTGTAAGTTAAAAAGATTAGAAATTAACTGTGAAAACTGGTTAAATAAGCTGATCTAAAGAGTTTAGTAAGTTTATCTCTTATAAATATACTAATAAAGTAGTCTAAATAGGTTAAAACTCGAAAATAAAGAGTTTAGAGCTTTTTGAAAGTTTAAAAAGATTAGAAATTAACTGTGAAAACTGGTTAAATAAGCTGATCTAAAGAGTGTAGTAAGTTTATCTGTCTTAAATATACTAATAAAGTAGTCTAAATAGGTTAAAACTCGAAAATAAAGAGTTTAGAGCTTTTTGAAAGTTAAAAAAGATTAGAAATTAACTGTCAAAACTGGTTAAATAAGCTGATCTAAAGAGTTTAGTAAGTTTATCTGTCTTATTATACTAACAAAGTAGTCTAAATAGGTTAAAACTCGAAAATAAAGAGTTTAGAGCTTTTTGAAAGTTAAAAAAGATTAGAAATTAACTGTTAAAACTGGTTAAATAAGCTGATCTAAAGAGTTTAGTAAGTATATGTGTCTTAAATATACTAATAAAGTAGTCTAAATAGGTTAAAACTATAAAATAAAGTGTTTAGAGCTTTTTGAAAGTTAAAAAGGATTAGAAATTAACTGTGAAAACTGATTAAATAAACTGATCTAAAGAGTTTAGTAAGTTTATCTGTCTTAAATATACTAATAAAGTAGTCTAAATAGGTTAAAACTCTAAAATAAAGAGTTTAGAGCTTTTTGAAAGTTAAAAAAGATTAGAAATTAACTGTGAAAACTGGTTAAATAAGCTGATCTAAAGAGTTTAGTAAGTTTATCTGTCTTAAATATACTAATAAAGTAGTCTAAATAGGTTAAAACTCTAAAATAAAGTGTTTAGAGCTTTTTGAAAGTTAAAAAAGATTAGAAATTAACTGTTAAAAATGGTTAAATAAGCTGATCTAAAGAGTTTAGTAAGTTTATCTGTCTTAAATATACTAATAAAGTAGTCTAAATAGGTTAAAACTCTAAAATAAAGAGTTTAGAGCTTTTTGAAAGTTTAAAAAGATTAGAAATTAACCGTGAAAACTGGTTAAATAAGATGATATAAAGAGTTTAGTAAGTTTATCTGTCTTAAATATACTAATAAAGTAGTCTAAATAGGTTAAAACTCTAAAATAAAGAGTTTAGAGCTTTTTGAAAGTTTAAAAAGATTAGAAATTAACCGTGGAACCTGCTTAAATAAGATGATCTAAAGAGTTTAGTAAGTTTATCTGTCTTAAATATACTAATAAAGTAGTCTAAATAGGTTAAAACTCTAAAATAAAGAGTTTAGAGCTTTTTGTAAGTTAAAAAGATTAGAAATTAACTGTGAAAACTGGTTAAATAAGCTGATCTAAAGAGTTTAGTAAGTTTATCTCTTATAAATATACTAATAAAGTAGTCTAAATAGGTTAAAACTCGAAAATAAAGAGTTTAGAGCTTTTTGAAAGTTTAAAAAGATTAGAAATTAACTGTGAAAACTGGTTAAATAAGCTGATCTAAAGAGTGTAGTAAGTTTATCTGTCTTAAATATACTAATAAAGTAGTCTAAATAGGTTAAAACTCGAAAATAAAGAGTTTAGAGCTTTTTGAAAGTTAAAAAAGATTAGAAATTAACTGTCAAAACTGGTTAAATAAGCTGATCTAAAGAGTTTAGTAAGTTTATCTGTCTTATTATACTAACAAAGTAGTCTAAATAGGTTAAAACTCGAAAATAAAGAGTTTAGAGCTTTTTGAAAGTTAAAAAAGATTAGAAATTAACTGTTAAAACTGGTTAAATAAGCTGATCTAAAGAGTTTAGTAAGTATATGTGTCTTAAATATACTAATAAAGTAGTCTAAATAGGTTAAAACTATAAAATAAAGTGTTTAGAGCTTTTTGAAAGTTAAAAAGGATTAGAAATTAACTGTGAAAACTGATTAAATAAACTGATCTAAAGAGTTTAGTAAGTTTATCTGTCTTAAATATACTAATAAAGTAGTCTAAATAGGTTAAAACTCTAAAATAAAGAGTTTAGAGCTTTTTGAAAGTTAAAAAAGATTAGAAATTAACTGTGAAAACTGGTTAAATAAGCTGATCTAAAGAGTTTAGTAAGTTTATCTGTCTTAAATATACTAATAAAGTAGTCTAAATAGGTTAAAACTCTAAAATAAAGTGTTTAGAGCTTTTTGAAAGTTAAAAAAGATTAGAAATTAACTGTTAAAAATGGTTAAATAAGCTGATCTAAAGAGTTTAGTAAGTTTATCTGTCTTAAATATACTAATAAAGTAGTCTAAATAGGTTAAAACTCTAAAATAAAGAGTTTAGAGCTTTTTGAAAGTTTAAAAAGATTAGAAATTAACCGTGAAAACTGGTTAAATAAGATGATATAAAGAGTTTAGTAAGTTTATCTGTCTTAAATATACTAATAAAGTAGTCTAAATAGGTTAAAACTCGAAAATAAAGAGTTTAGAGCTTTTTGAAAGTTAAAAATGATTAGAAATTAATGGTGAAAACTGGTTAAATAAGCTGATCTAAAGAGTTTAGTAAGTTTATCTGTCTTAATTATACTAACAAAGTAGTCTAAATAGGTTAAAACTCGAAAATAAAGAGTTTAGAGCTTTTTGAAAGTTAAAAAAGATTACAAATTAACTGTTAAAACTGGTTAAATAAGCTGATCTAAAGAGTTTAGTAAGTATATGTGTCTTAAATATACTAATAAAGTAGTCTAAATAGGTAAAAACTATAAAATAAAGTGTTTAGAGCTTTTTGAAAGTTAAAAAGGATTAGAAATTAACTGTGAAAACTGGTTAAATAAACTGATCTAAAGAGTTTAGTAAGTTTATCTGTCTTAAATATACTAATAAAGTAGTCTAAATAGGTTAAAACTCTAAAATAAAGAGTTTAGAGCTTTTTGAAAGTTAAAAAAGATTAGAAATTAACTGTGAAAACTGGTTAAATAAGCTGATCTAAAGAGTTTAGTAAGTTTATCTGTCTTAAATATACTAATAAAGTAGTCTAAATAGGTTAAAACTCTAAAATAAAGAGTTTAGAGCTTTTTGAAAGTTTAAAAAGATTAGAAATTAACTGTGAAAAATGGTTAAATAAGCTGATCTAAAGAGTTTAGTAAGTTTATCTGTCTTAAATATACTAATAAAGTAGTCTAAATAGGTTAAAACTCTAAAATAAAGAGTTTAGAGCTTTTTGAAAGTTTAAAAAGATTAGAAATTAACCGTGAAAACTGGTTAAATAAGATGATCAAAAGAGTTTAGTAAGTTTATCTGTCTTAAATATACTAATAAAGTAGTCTAAATAGGTTAAATCTCGAAAATAAAGAGTTTAGAGCTTTTTGAAAGTTAAAAAAGATTAGAAATTAACTGTGAAAACTGGTTAAATAAGCTGATCTAAAGAGTTTAGTAAGTTTATCTGTCTTAAATATACTAATAAAGTAGTCTAAATAGGTTAAAACTCTAAAATAAAGAGTTTAGAGCTTTTTGAAAGTTAAAAAAGATTAGAAATTAACTGTGAAAACTGGTTAAATAAGCTGATCTAAAGAGTTTAGTAAGTTTATCTGTCTTAAATATACTAATAAAGTAGTCTAAATAGGTTAAAACTATAAAATAAAGTGTTTAGAGCTTTTTGAAAGTTAAAAAAGATTAGAAATTAACTGTGAAAACTGGTTAAATAAGCTGATCTAAAGAGTTTAGTAAGTTTATCTGTCTTAAATATACTAACAAAGTAGTCTAAATAGGTTAAAACTCGAAAATAAAGAGTTTAGAGCTTTTTGAAAGTTAAAAAAGATTAGAAATTAACTGTTAAAACTGGTTAAATAAGCTGATCTAAAGAGTTTAGTAAGTATATGTGTCTTAAATATACTAATAAAGTAGTCTAAATAGGTTAAAACTATAAAATAAAGTGTTTAGAGCTTTTTGAAAGTTAAAAAGGATTAGAAATTAACTGTGAAAACTGATTAAATAAACTGATCTAAAGAGTTTAGTAAGTTTATCTGTCTTAAATATACTAATAAAGTAGTCTAAATAGGTTAAAACTCTAAAATAAAGAGTTTAGAGCTTTTTGAAAGTTAAAAAAGATTAGAAATTAACTGTGAAAACTGGTTAAATAAGCTGATCTAAAGAGTTTAGTAAGTTTATCTGTCTTAAATATACTAATAAAGTAGTCTAAATAGGTTAAAACTCTAAAATAAAGTGTTTAGAGCTTTTTGAAAGTTAAAAAAGATTAGAAATTAACTGTTAAAAATGGTTAAATAAGCTGATCTAAAGAGTTTAGTAAGTTTATCTGTCTTAAATATACTAATAAAGTAGTCTAAATAGGTTAAAACTCTAAAATAAAGAGTTTAGAGCTTTTTGAAAGTTTAAAAAGATTAGAAATTAACCGTGAAAACTGGTTAAATAAGATGATATAAAGAGTTTAGTAAGTTTATCTGTCTTAAATATACTAATAAAGTAGTCTAAATAGGTTAAAACTCGAAAATAAAGAGTTTAGAGCTTTTTGAAAGTTAAAAAAGATTAGAAATTAATGGTGAAAACTGGTTAAATAAGCTGATCTAAAGAGTTTAGTAAGTTTATCTGTCTTAATTATACTAACAAAGTAGTCTAAATAGGTTAAAACTCGAAAATAAAGAGTTTAGAGCTTTTTGAAAGTTAAAAAAGATTACAAATTAACTGTTAAAACTGGTTAAATAAGCTGATCTAAAGAGTTTAGTAAGTATATGTGTCTTAAATATACTAATAAAGTAGTCTAAATAGGTTAAAACTATAAAATAAAGTGTTTAGAGCTTTTTGAAAGTTAAAAAGGATTAGAAATTAATTGTGAAAACTGGTTAAATAAACTGATCTAAAGAGTTTAGTAAGTTTATCTGTCTTAAATATACTAATAAAGTAGTCTAAATAGGTTAAAACTCTAAAATAAAGAGTTTAGAGCTTTTTGAAAGTTAAAAAAGATTAGAAATTAACTGTGAAAACTGGTTAAATAAGCTGATCTAAAGAGTTTAGTAAGTTTATCTGTCTTAAATATACTAATAAAGTAGTCTAAATAGGTTAAAACTCTAAAATAAAGAGTTTAGAGCTTTTTGAAAGTTTAAAAAGATTAGAAATTAACTGTGAAAAATGGTTAAATAAGCTGATCTAAAGAGTTTAGTAAGTTTATCTGTCTTAAATATACTAAGAAAGTAGTCTAAATAGGTTAAAACTCTAAAATAAAGAGTTTAGAGCTTTTTGAAAGTTTAAAAAGATTAGAAATTAACCGTGAAAACTGGTTAAATAAGATGATCAAAAGAGTTTAGTAAGTTTATCTGTCTTAAATATACTAATAAAGTAGTCTAAATAGGTTAAATCTCGAAAATAAAGAGTTTAGAGCTTTTTGAAAGTTAAAAAAGATTAGAAATTAACTGTGAAAACTGGTTAAATAAGCTGATCTAAAGAGTTTAGTAAGTTTATCTGTCTTAAATATACTAATAAAGTAGTCTAAATAGGTTAAAACTCGAAAATAAAGAGTTTAGAGCTTTTTGAAAGTTAAAAAAGATTAGAAATTAACTGTGAAAACTGGTTAAATAAGCTGATCTAAAGAGTTTAGTAAGTTTATCTGTCTTAAATATACTAATAAAGTAGTCTAAATAGGTTAAAACTATAAAATAAAGTGTTTAGAGCTTTTTGAAAGTTAAAAAAGATTAGAAATTAACTGTGAAAACTGGTTAAATAAGCTGATCTAAAGAGTTTAGTAAGTTTATCTGTCTTAAATATACTAATAAAGTAGTCTAAATAGGTTAAAACTCTAAAATAAAGAGTTTAGATCTTTTTGAAAGTTTAAAAAGATTAGAAATTAACCGTGAAAACTGGTTAAATAAGCTGATCTAAAGAGTTTAGTAAGTTCATCTGTCTTAAATATACTAATAAAGTAGTCTAAATAGGTTAAAACTCTAAAATAAAGTGTTTAGAGCTTTTTGAAAGTTAAAAAATATTAGAAATTAACTGGGAAAACTGGTTAAATAAACTAATCTAAAGAATTTAGTAAGTTTATTTGTCTTAAATATACTAAGAAAGTAGTCTAAATAGGTTAAAACTCTAAAATAAAGTGTTTAGAGCTTTTTGAAAGTTTAAAAAGATTAGAAATTAACTGTGAAAACTGGTTAAATAAGCTGATCTAAAGAGTTTAGTAAGTTTATCTGTCTTAAATATACTAATAAAGTAGTCTAAATAGGTTAAAACTCGAAAATAAAGCGTTTAGAGCTTTTTGAAAGTTAAAAAAGATTAGAAATTAACTGTGAAAACTGGTTAAATAAGCTGATCTAAAGAGTTTAGTAAGTTTATCTGTCTTAAATATACTAATAAAGTAGTCTAAATAGGTTAAAACTATAAAATAAAGTGTTTAGAGCTTTTTGAAAGTTAAAAAAGATTAGAAATTAACTGTAAAAACTGGTTAAATAAGCTGATCTAAAGAGTTTAGTAAGTTTATCTGTCTTAAAAATACTAATAAAGTAGTCTAAATAGGTTAAAACTCTAAAATAAAGAGTTTAGAGCTTTTTGAAAGTTAAAAAAGATTAGAAATTAACTGTGAAAACTGGTTAAATAAACTAATCTAAAGAGTTTAGTAAGTTTATCTGTCTTAAATATACTAATAAAGTAGTCTAAATAGGTTAAAACTCTAAAATAAAGTGTTTAGAGCTTTTTGAAAGTTTAAAAAGATTAGAAATTAACTGGGAAAAATGGTTAAATAAACTAATCTACAGAATTTAGTAAGTTTATTTGTCTTAAATATACTAATAAAGTAGTCTAAATATGTTAAAACTCTAAAAGAGTTTAGAGCTTTTTGAAAGTTAAAAAAGATTAGAAATTAACTGTGAAAACTGGTTAAATAAGCTGACCTAAAGAGTTTAGTAAGTTTATCTGTCTTAAATATACTAATAAAGTAGTCTAAATAGGTTAAAACTCGAAAATAAAGAGTTTAGAGCTTTTTGAAAGTTAAAAAAGATTAGAAATTAACTGTGAAACTGGTTAAATAAGCTGATCTAAAGAGTTTAGTAAGTTTATCTGTCTTAAATATACTAATAAAGTAGTCTAAATAGGTTAAAACTCTAAAATAAAGTGTTTAGAGCTTTTTGAAAGTTAAAAAAGATTAGAAATTAACTGTGAAAACTGGTTAAATAAGCTGATCTAAAGAGTTTAGTAAGTTTATCTGTCTTAAATATACTAATAAAGTAGTCTAAATAGGTTGAAACTCGAAAATAAAGAGTTTAGAGCTTTTTGAAAGTTAAAAAAGATTAGAAATTAACTGTGAAAACTGGTTAAATAAGCTGATCTAAAGAGTTTAGTAAGTCTATCTGTCTTAAATATACTAATAAAGTAGTCTAAATAGGTTAAAACTCGAAAATAAGGAGTTTAGAGCTTTTTGAAAGTTAAAAAAGATTAGAAATTAACTGTGAAAACTGGTTAAATAAGCTGATCTAAAGAGTTTAGTAAGTTTATCTGTCTTAAATATACTAATAAAGTAGTCTAAATAGGTTAAAACGCAAAAATAAAGAGTTTAGAGCTTTTTGAAAGTTAAAAAAGATTAGAAATTAACTGTGAAAACTGGTTAAATAAGCTGATCTAAAGAGTTTAGTAAGTTTATCTGTCTTAAATATACTAATAAAGTAGTCTAAATAGGTTAAAACTCGAAAATAAAGAGTTTAGAGCTTTTTGAAAGTTTAAAAAGATTAGAAATTAACTGTGAAAACTGGTTAAATAAGCTGATCTAAAGAGTTTTGTAAGTTTATCTGTCTTAAATATACTAATAAAGTATTCTAAATAGGTTAAAACTCGAAAATAAAGAGTTTAGAGCTTTTTAAAAGTTTAAAAAGATTAGAAATTAACTGTGAAAACTGGTTAAATAAGCTGATCTAAAGAGTTTAGTAAGTTTATCTGTCTTAAATATACTAATAAAGTAGTCTAAATAGGTTAAAACTCCAAAATAAAGTGTTTAGAGCTTTTTGAAAGTTTAAAAAGATTAGAAATTAACTGTGAAAACTGGTTAAATAAGCTGATCTAAAGAGTTTAGTAAGTTTATCTGTCTTAACTACACTAATAAAGGAGTCTAAATAGTTTAAAACTCTAAAATAAAGAGTTTAGAGCTTTTTGAAAGTTAAAAAAGATTAGAAATTAACTGTGAAAACTGGTTAAATAAGCTGATCTAAAGAGTTTAGTAAGTTTATCTGTCTTAACTATACTAATAAAGTAGTCTAAATAGGTTAAAAGTCTAAAATAAAGAGTTTAGAGCTTTTTGAAAGTTGAAAAAGATTAGAAATTAACTGTGAAAACTGGTTAAATAAGCTGATCTATGGAGTTTAGTAAGTTTATCTCTTATAAATATACTAATAAAGTAGTCTAAATAGGTTAAAACTCTAAAATAAAGAGTTTAGAGCTTTTTGAATGTTAAAAAAGATTAGAAATTAACTGTGAAAACTGGTTAAATAAGCTGATCTAAAGAGTTTAGTAAGTTTATCTGTCTTAAATATACTAATAAAGTAGTCTAAATAGGTTAAAACTCTAAAATAAAGAGTATAGAGCTTTTTGAAAGTTAAAAAAGATTAGAAACTAACTGTGAAAACAAGTTAAATAAGCTGATCTAAAGAGTTTAGTAAGTTTATCTGTCTTAACTATACTAATAAAGTAGTCTAAATAGGTTAAAACTCTAAAATAAAGAGTTTAGAGCTTTTTGAAAGTTTAAAAAGATTGAAATTAACCGTTAAAACTGGTTAAATAAGCTGATCTAAAGAGTTTAGTAAGTTTATCTGTCTTAAATATACTAATAAAGTAGTCTAAATAGGTTAAAACTCTAAAATAAAGTGTTTAGAGCTTTTTCAAAGTTAAAAAAGATTAGAAATTAACTGGGAAAAATGGTTAAATAAACTAATCTAAAGAATTTAGTAAGTTTATTTGTCTTAAATATACTAATAAAGTAGTCTAAATAGGTTAAAACTCTAAAATAAAGAGTTTAGAGCTTTTTGAAAGTTTAAAAAGATTAGAAATTAACTGTGAAAACTGGTTAAATAAGCTGATCTAAAGATTTTAGTAAGTTTATCTGTCTTAAATATACTAATAAAGTAGTCTAAATAGGTTAAAACTCTAAAATAAAGAGTTTAGAGCTTTTTGAAAGTTAATAAAGATTAGAAATTAACTGTGAAAACTGGTTAAATAAGCTGATCTAAAGAGTTTAGTAACTTTATCTGTCTTAAATATACTAATAAAGTAGTCTAAATAGGTTAAAACTATAAAATAAAGTGTTTAGAGCTTTTTGAAAGTTAAAAAAGATTAGAAATTAACTGTGAAAACTGGTTAAATAAACGGATCTAAAGAGTTTAGTAAGTTTATCTGTCTTAAATATACTAATAAAGTAGTCTAAATAGGTTAAAACTCTAAAATAAAGTGTTTAGAGCTTTTTGAAAGTTAAAAAAGATTAAAAATTAACTGTGAAAACTGGTTAAATAAGCTGATCTAAAGAGTTTAGTAAGTTTATCTGTCTTAAATATACTAATAAAGTAGTCTAAATAGGTTAAAACTCTAAAATAAAGAGTTTAGAGCTTTTTGAAAGTTAAAAAAGATTAGAAATTAACTGTCAAAACTGGTTAAATAAGCTGATCTAAAGAGTTTAGTAAGTTTATCTGTCTTAAATATACTAAAAAAGTAGTCTAAATAGGTTAAAACTCTAAAATAAAGAGTTTAGAGCTTTTTGAAAGTTAAAAAAGATTAGAAATTAACTGTGAAAACTGGTTAAATAAGCTGATCTAAAGAGTTTAGTAAGTTTATCTGTCTTAAATATACTAATAAAGTAGTCTAAATAGGTTAAAACTATAAAATAAAGTGTTTAGAGCTTTTTGAAAGTTAAAAAAGATTAGAAATTAACTGTGAAAACTGGTTAAATAAACGGATCTAAAGAGTTTAGTAAGTTTATCTGTCTTAAATATACTAATAAAGTAGTCTAAATAGGTTAAAACTCTAAAATAAAGTGTTTAGAGCTGTTTGAAAGTTAAAAAAGATTAAAAATTAACTGTGAAAACTGGTTAAATAAGCTGATCTAAAGAGTTTAGTAAGTTTATCTGTCTTAAATATACTAATAAAGTAGTCTAAATAGGTTAAAACTATAAAATAAAGTGTTTAGAGCTTTTTGAAAGTTAAAAAAGATTAGAAATTAACTGTGAAAACTGGTTAAATAAACTGATCTAAAGAGTTTAGTAAGTTTATCTGTCTTAAATATACTAATAAAGTAGTCTAAATAGGTTAAAACTCTAAAATAAAGAGTTTAGAGCTTTTTGAAAGTTAAAATGATTAGAAATTAACTGTGAAAAATGGTTAAATAAACTAATCTAAAGAGTTTAGTAAGTTTATCTGTCTTAAATATACTAATAAAGTAGTCTAAATAGGTTAAAACTCTAAAATAAAGTGTTTAGAGCTTTTTGAAAGTTTAAAAAGATTAGAAATTAACTGTGAAAACTGGTTAAATAAGCTGATCTAAAGATTTTAGTAAGTTTATCTGTCTTAAATATACTAATAAAGTAGTCTAAATAGGTTAAAACTCTAAAATAAAGTGTTTACCGCTTTTTGAAAGTTAAAAAAGATTAGAAATTAACAGGGGAAAATGGTTAAATAAAGTAATCTAAAGAATTTTGTAAGTTTATTAGTCTTAAATATACTAATAAAGTAGTCTAAATAGGTTAAAACTCTAAAATAAAGAGTTTGGAGCTTTTTGAAAGTTAAAAAAATTAGAAATTAACTGTGAAAACTGGTTAAATAAGCTGATCTAAAGAGTTTAGTAAGTTTATCTGTCTTAACTATACTAATAAAGTAGTCTAAATAGGTTAAAACTCTAAAATAAAGAGTTTAGAGCTTTTTGAAAGTTAAAAAAGATTAGAAATTAACTGTGAAAACTGGTTAAAAAACTGATCTAAAGAGTTTAGCAAGTTTATCTGTCTTAAATATTTTAATAAAGTAGTCTAAATAGGTCAAAACACGAATATAAAGTGTTTAGAGCTTTTTGAAAGTTAAAAAAGATTAGAAATTAACTGTGAAAAATGGTTAAATAAACTAATCTAAAGAATTTAGTAAGTTTATTTGTCTTAAATATACTAATAAAGTAGTCTAAATAGGTTAAAACTCTAAAATAAAGAGTTTAGAGCTTTTTGAGTTAAAAAAGATTAGAAATTAACTGTGAAAACTGGTTAAATAAGCTGATCTAAAGAGTTTAGTAAGTTTATCTGTCTTAAATATACTAATAAAGTAGTCTAAATAGGTTAAAACTCAAAAATAAAGTGTTTTTAGCTTTTTGAAAGTTAAAAAAGATTAGAAATTAACTGTCAAAACTGGTTAAATAAGCTGATCTAAAGAGTTTAGTAAGTTTATCTGTCTTAAATATACTAATAAAGTAGTCTAAATAGGTTAAAACTCTAAAATAAAGAGTTTAGAGCTTTTTGAAAGTTTAAAAAGATTAGAAATTAACTGGGAAAAATGGTTAAATAAACTAATCTAAAGAATTTTGTAAGTTTATCTGTCTTAAATATACTAATAAAGTAGTCTAAATAGGTTAAAACTCTAAAATAAAGAGTTTAGAGCTTTTTGAAAGTTAAAAAAATTAGAAATTAACTGTGAAAACTGGTTAAATAAGCTGATCTAAAGAGTTTAGTAAGTTTATCTGTCTTAACTATACTATTAAAGTAGTCTAAATAGGTTAAAACTCTAAAATAAAGAGTTTAGATCTTTTTGAAAGTTTAAAAAGATTAGAAATTAACCGTGAAAACTGGTTAAATAAACTGATCTAAAGAGTTTAGTAAGTTTATCTGTCTTAAATATTTTAATAAAGTAGTCTAAATACATCAAAACATGAAAATAAAGTGTTTAGAGCTTTTTGAAAGTTAAAAAAGATTAGAAATTAACTGGGAAAAATGGTTAAATAAACTAATCTAAAGAATTTAGTAAGTTTATTTCTCTTAAATATACTAATAAAGTAGTCTAAATAGGTTAAAACTCTAAAATAAAGTGTTTAGAGCTTTTTGAAAGTTTAAAAAGATTAGAAATTAACTGTGAAAACTGGTTAAATAAGCTGATCTAAAGAGTTTAGTAAGTTTATCTGTCTTAAATATACTAATAAAGTAGTCTAAATAGGTTAAAACTCTAAAATAAAGAGTTTAGAGCTTTTTGAAAGTTAAAAAGATTAGAAATTAACTGTGAAAACTGGTTAAATAAGCTGATCTAAAGAGTTTAGTAAGTTTATCTGTCTTAAATATACTAATAAAGTAGTCTAAATAGGTTAAAACGCAAAAATAAAGTGTTTTTAGCTTTTTGAAAGTTTAATAAGATTAGAAATTAACCGTGAAAACTGGTTAAATAAGATGATCTAAAGAGTTTAGTAAGTTTATCTGTCTTAAATTTACTAATAAATTAGTCTAAATAGGTTAAAACTCTAAAATAAAGAGTTTAGAGCTTTTTGAAAGTTAAAAAAGATTAGAAATTAACTGTGAAAACTGGTTAAATAAGCTGATCTAAAGAGTTTAGTAAGTTTATCTGTCTTAAATATACTAATAAAGTAGTCTAAATAGGTTAAAACTCCAAAATAAAGTGTTTAGAGCTTTTTGAAAGTTTAAAAAGATTAGAAATTAACTGTGAAAACTGGTTAAATAAGCTGATCTAAAGAGTTTAGTAAGTTTATCTGTCTTAACTACACTAATAAAGGAGTCTAAATAGTTTAAAACTCTAAAATAAAGAGTTTAGAGCTTTTTGAAAGTTAAAAAAGATTAGAAATTAACTGTGAAAACTGGTTAAATAAGCTGATCTAAAGAGTTTAGTAAGTTTATCTGTCTTAACTATACTAATAAAGTAGTCTAAATAGGTTAAAAGTCTAAAATAAAGAGTTTAGAGCTTTTTGAAAGTTAAAAAGATTAGAAATTAACTGTGAAAACTGGTTAAATAAGCTGATCTATGGAGTTTAGTAAGTTTATCTCTTATAAATATACTAATAAAGTAGTCTAAATAGGTTAAAACTCTAAAATAAAGAGTTTAGAGCTTTTTGAATGTTAAAAAAGATTAGAAATTAACTGTGAAAACTGGTTAAATAAGCTGATCTAAAGAGTTTAGTAAGTTTATCTGTCTTAAATATACTAATAAAGTAGTCTAAATAGGTTAAAACTCTAAAATAAAGAGTATAGAGCTTTTTGAAAGTTAAAAAAGATTAGAAACTAACTGTGAAAACAAGTTAAATAAGCTGATCTAAAGAGTTTAGTAAGTTTATCTGTCTTAACTATACAAATAAAGTAGTCTAAATAGGTTAAAACTCTAAAATAAAGAGTTTAGAGCTTTTTGAAAGTTTAAAAAGATTGAAATTAACCGTTAAAACTGGTTAAATAAGCTGATCTAAAGAGTTTAGTAAGTTTATCTGTCTTAAATATACTAATAAAGTAGTCTAAATAGGTTAAAACTCTAAAATAAAGTGTTTAGAGCTTTTTCAAAGTTAAAAAAGATTAGAAATTAACTGGGAAAAATGGTTAAATAAACTAATCTAAAGAATTTAGTAAGTTTATTTGTCTTAAATATACTAATAAAGTAGTCTAAATAGGTTAAAACTCTAAAATAAAGAGTTTAGAGCTTTTTGAAAGTTTAAAAAGATTAGAAATTAACTGTGAAAACTGGTTAAATAAGCTGATCTAAAGATTTTAGTAAGTTTATCTCTCTTAAATATACTAATAAAGTAGTCTAAATAGGTTAAAACTCTAAAATAAAGAGTTTAGAGCTTTTTGAAAGTTAATAAAGATTAGAAATTAACTGTGAAAACTGGTTAAATAAGCTGATCTAAAGAGTTTAGTAACTTTATCTGTCTTAAATATACTAATAAAGTAGTCTAAATAGGTTAAAACTATAAAATAAAGTGTTTAGAGCTTTTGAAAGTTAAAAAAGATTAGAAATTAACTGTGAAAACTAGTTAAATAAACGGATCTAAAGAGTTTAGTAAGTTTATCTGTCTTAAATATACTAATAAAGTAGTCTAAATAGGTTAAAACTCTAAAATAAAGTGTTTAGAGCTTTTTGAAAGTTAAAAAAGATTAAAAATTAACTGTGAAAACTGGTTAAATAAGCTGATCTAAAGAGTTTAGTAAGTTTATCTGTCTTAAATATACTAATAAAGTAGTCTAAATAGGTTAAAACTCGAAAATAAAGAGTTTAGAGCTTTTTGAAAGTTAAAAAAGATTAGAAATTAACTGTGAAAACTGGTTAAATAAGCTGATCTAAAGAGTTTAGTAAGTTTATCTGTCTTAAATATACTAAAAAAGTAGTCTAAATAGGTTAAAACTCTAAAATAAAGAGTTTAGAGCTTTTTGAAAGTTAAAAAAGATTAGAAATTAACTGTGAAAACTGGTTAAATAAGCTGATCTAAAGAGTTTAGTAAGTTTATCTGTCTTAAATATACTAATAAAGTAGTCTAAATAGGTTAAAACTATAAAATAAAGTGTTTAGAGCTTTTTGAAAGTTAAAAAAGATTAGAAATTAACTGTGAAAACTGGTTAAATAAACGGATCTAAAGAGTTTAGTAAGTTTATCTGTCTTAAATATACTAATAAAGTAGTCTAAATAGGTTAAAACTCTAAAATAAAGTGTTTAGAGCTGTTTGAAAGTTAAAAAAGATTAGAAATTAACTGTGAAAACTGGTTAAATAAGCTGATCTAAAGAGTTTAGTAAGTTTATCTGTCTTAAATATACTAATAAAGTAGTCTAAATAGGTTAAAACTCTAAAATAAAGAGTTTAGAGCTTTTTGAAAGTTAAAATGATTAGAAATTAACTGTGAAAAATGGTTAAATAAACTAATCTAAAGAGTTTAGTAAGTTTATCTGTCTTAAATATACTAATAAAGTAGTCTAAATAGGTTAAAACTCTAAAATAAAGAGTTTAGAGCTTTTTGAAAGTTAAAAAAATTAGAAATTAACTGTGAAAACTGGTTAAATAAGCTGATCTAAAGAGTTTAGTAAGTTTATCTGTCTTAACTATACTAATAAAGTAGTCTAAATAGGTTAAAACTCTAAAATAAAGAGTTTAGAGCTTTTTGAAAGTTAAAAAAGATTAGAAATTAACTGTGAAAACTGGTTAAAAAACTGATCTAAAGAGTTTAGCAAGTTTATCTGTCTTAAATATTTTAATAAAGTAGTCTAAATAGGTCAAAACACGAAAATAAAGTGTTTAGAGCTTTTTGAAAGTTAAAAAAGATTAGAAATTAACTGGGAAAAATGGTTAAATAAACTAATCTAAAGAATTTAGTAAGTTTATTTGTCTTAAATATACTAATAAAGTAGTCTAAATAGGTTAAAACTCTAAAATAAAGAGTTTAGAGCTTTTTGAGTTAAAAAAGATTAGAAATTAACTGTGAAAACTGGTTAAATAAGCTGATCTAAAGAGTTTAGTAAGTTTATCTGTCTTAAATATACTAATAAAGTAGTCTAAATAGGTTAAAACTCGAAAATAAAGAGTTTAGAGCTTTTTGAAAGTTTAAAAAGATTAGAAATTAACTGGGAAAAATGGTTAAATAAACTAATCTAAAGAATTTTGTAAGTTTATTTGTCTTAAATATACTAATAAAGTAGTCTAAATAGGTTAAAACTCTAAAATAAAGAGTTTAGAGCTTTTTGAAAGTTAAAAAAATTAGAAATTAACTGTGAAAACTGGTTAAATAAGCTGATCTAAAGAGTTTAGTAAGTTTATCTGTCTTAACTATACTATTAAAGTAGTCTAAATAGGTTAAAACTCTAAAATAAAGAGTTTAGAGCTTTTTGAAAGTTTAAAAAGATTAGAAATTAACCGTGAAAACTGGTTAAATAAACTGATCTAAAGAGTTTAGTAAGTTTATCTGTCTTAAATATTTTAATAAAGTAGTCTAAATACATCAAAACATGAAAATAAAGTGTTTAGAGCTTTTTGAAAGTTAAAAAAGATTAGAAATTAACTGGGAAAAATGGTTAAATAAACTAATCTAAAGAATTTAGTAAGTTTATTTCTCTTAAATATACTAATAAAGTAGTCTAAATAGGTTAAAACTCTAAAATAAAGTGTTTAGAGCTTTTTGAAAGTTTAAAAAGATTAGAAATTAACTGTGAAAACTGGTTAAATAAGCTGATCTAAAGAGTTTAGTAAGTTTATCTGTCTTAAATATACTAATAAAGTAGTCTAAATAGGTTAAAACTCTAAAATAAAGAGTTTAGAGCTTTTTGAAAGTTAAAAAGATTAGAAATTAACTGTGAAAACTGGTTAAATAAGCTGATCTAAAGAGTTTAGTAAGTTTATCTGTCTTAAATATACTAATAAAGTAGTCTAAATAGGTTAAAACGCAAAAATAAAGTGTTTTTAGCTTTTTGAAAGTTTAATAAGATTAGAAATTAACCGTGAAAACTGGTTAAATAAGATGATCTAAAGAGTTTAGTAAGTTTATCTGTCTTAAATATACTAATAAATTAGTCTAAATAGGTTAAAACTCTAAAATAAAGAGTTTAGAGCTTTTTGAAAGTTAAAAAAGATTAGAAATTAACTGTGAAAACTGGTTAAATAAGCTGATCTAAAGAGTTTAGTAAGTTTATCTGTCTTAAATATACTAATAAAGTAGTCTAAATAGGTTAAAACTCGAAAATAAAGAGTTTAGAGCTTTTTGAAAGTTAAAAAAGATTAGAAATTAACTGTGAAAACTGGTTAAATAAGCTGATCTAAAGAGTTTAGTAAGTTTATCTGTCTTAAATATACTAATAAAGTAGTCTAAATAGGTTAAAACTCGAAAATAAAGAGTTTAGAGCTTTTTGAAAGTTAAAAAAGATTAGAAATTAACTGTGAAAACTGGTTAAATAAGCTGATCTAAAGAGTTTAGTAACTTTATCTGTCTTAAATATACTAATAAAGTAGTCTAAATAGGTTGAAACTCAAAAATAAAGTGTTTTTAGCTTTTTGAAAGTTAAAAAGATTAGAAATTAACTATGAAAACTGGTTAAATAAGCTGATCTAAAGAGTTTAGTAAGTTTATCTGTCTTAAATATACTAATAAAGTAGTCTAAATAGGTTAAAACTCTAAAATAAAGAGTTTAGAGCTTTTTGAAAGTTTAAAAAGATTAGAAATTAACCGTGAAAACTGCTTAAATAAGATGATCTAAAGAGTTTAGTAAGTTTATCTGTCTTAAATATACTAATAAAGTAGTCTAAATAGGTTAAAACTCTAAAATAAAGAGTTTAGAGCTTTTTGAAAGTTGAAAAAGATTAGAAATTAACTGTGAAAACTGGTTAAATAAACTAATCTAAAGAGTTTAGTCAGTTTATCTGTCTTAACTATACTAATAAAGTAGTCTAAACAGGTTAAAACTCTAAAATAAAGAGTTTAGAGCTTTATGAAAGTTTAAAAAGATTAGAAATTAACCGTGAAAACTGGTTAAATAAGCTGATGTAAAGAGTTTAGTAAGTTTATCTGTCTTAAATATACTAATAAAGTAGTCTAAATAGGTTAAAACTCTAAAATAAAGAGTTTAGAGCTTTTTGAAAGTTAAAAAAGATTAGAAATTAACTGTGAAAACTGGTTAAATAAGCTGATCTAAAGAGTTTAGTAAGTTTATCTGTCTTAAATATACTAATAAAGTAGTCTAAATAGGTTAAAACTCTAAAATAAAGAGTTTAGAGCTTTTTGAAAGTTAAAAAAGATTAGAAATTAACTGTGAAAACTGGTTAAATAAGCTGATCTAAAGAGTTTAGTAAGTTTATCTGTCTTAAATATACTAATAAAGTAGTCTAAATAGGTTAAACCTCGAAAATAAAGAGTTTAGAGCTTTTTGAAAGTTAAAAAAGATTAGAAATTAACTGTGAAAACTGGTTAAATAAGCTGATCTAAAGAGTTTAGTAAGTTTATCTGTCTTAAATATACTAATAAAGTAGTCTAAATAGGTTAAAACTCGAAAATAAAGAGTTTAGAGCTTTTTGAAAGTTAAAAAAGATTAGAAATTAACTGTGAAAACTGGTTAAATAAGCTGATCTAAAGAGTTTAGTAAGTTTATCTGTCTTAAATATACTAATAAAGTAGTCTAAATAGGTTGAAACTCGAAAATAAAGAGTTTAGAGCTTTTTGAAAGTTTAAAAAGATTAGAAATTAACTGTGAAAACTGGTTAAATAAGCTGATCTAAAGAGTTTAGTAAGTTTATCTGTCTTAAATATACTAATAAATTAGTCTAAATAGGTTAAAACTCTAAAATAAAGAGTTTAGAGCTTTTTGAAAGTTTAAAAAGATTAGAAATTAACCGTGGAAACTGCTTAAATAAGATGATCTAAAGAGTTTAGTAAGTTTATCTGTCTTAAATATACTAATAAAGTAGTCTAAATAGGTTAAAACTCTAAAATAAAGAGTTTAGAGCTTTTTGAAAGTTAAAAAAGATTAGAAATTAACTGTTAAAACTGGTTAAATAAGCTGATCTAAAGAGTTTAGTAAGTTTATCTGTCTTAAATATACTAATAAAGTAGTCTAAATAGGTTAAAACTCGAAAATAAAGAGTTTAGAGCTTTTTGAAAGTTTAAAAAGATTAGAAATTAACTGTGAAAACTGGTTAAATAAGCTGTTCTAAAGAGTTTAGTAAGTTTATCTGTCTTAAATATACTAATAAAGTAGTCTAAATAGGTTAAAACTATAAAATAAAGTGTTTAGAGCTTTTTGAAAGTTAAAAAAGATTAGAAATTAACTGTGAAAACTGGTTAAATAAGCTGATCTAAAGAGTTTAGTAACTTTATCTGTCTTAAATATACTAATAAAGTAGTCTAAATAGGTTAAAACTCGAAAATAAAGAGTTTAGAGCTTTTTGAAAGTTTAAAAAGATTAGAAATTAACTGTGAAAACTGGTTAAATAAGCTGATCTAAAGAGTTTAGTAAGTTTATCTGTCTTAAATATACTAATAAAGTAGTCTAAATAGGTTAAAACTCCCAAATAAAGTGTTTAGAGCTTTTTGAAAGTTTAAAAAGATTAGAAATTAACTGTGAAAACTGGTTAAATAAGCTGATCTAAAGAGTTTAGTAAGTTTATCTGTCTTAACTACACTAATAAAGGAGTCTAAATAGTTTAAAACTCTAAAATAAAGAGTTTAGAGCTTTTTGAAAGTTAAAAAAGATTAGAAATTAACTGTGAAAACTGGTTAAATAAGCTGATCTAAAGAGTTTAGTAAGTTTATCTGTCTTAACTATACTAATAAAGTAGTCTAAATAGGTTAAAAGTCTAAAATAAAGAGTTTAGAGCTTTTTGAAAGTTAAAAAGATTAGAAATTAACTGTGAAAACTGGTTAAATAAGCTGATCTATGGAGTTTAGTAAGTTTATCTCTTATAAATATACTAATAAAGTAGTCTAAATAGGTTAAAACTCTAAAATAAAGAGTTTAGAGCTTTTTGAATGTTAAAAAAGATTAGAAATTAACTGTGAAAACTGGTTAAATAAGCTGATCTAAAGAGTTTAGTAAGTTTATCTGTCTTAAATATACTAATAAAGTAGTCTAAATAGGTTAAAACTCTAAAATAAAGAGTATAGAGCTTTTTGAAAGTTAAAAAAGATTAGAAACTAACTGTGAAAACAAGTTAAATAAGCTGATCTAAAGAGTTTAGTAAGTTTATCTGTCTTAACTATACTAATAAAGTAGTCTAAATAGGTTAAAACTCTAAAATAAAGAGTTTAGAGCTTTTTGAAAGTTTAAAAAGATTGAAATTAACCGTTAAAACTGGTTAAATAAGCTGATCTAAAGAGTTTAGTAAGTTTATCTGTCTTAAATATACTAATAAAGTAGTCTAAATAGGTTAAAACTCTAAAATAAAGTGTTTAGAGCTTTTTCAAAGTTAAAAAAGATTAGAAATTAACTGGGAAAAATGGTTAAATAAACTAATCTAAAGAATTTAGTAAGTTTATTTGTCTTAAATATACTAATAAAGTAGTCTAAATAGGTTAAAACTCTAAAATAAAGAGTTTAGAGCTTTTTGAAAGTTTAAAAAGATTAGAAATTAACTGTGAAAACTGGTTAAATAAGCTGATCTAAAGATTTTAGTAAGTTTATCTCTCTTAAATATACTAATAAAGTAGTCTAAATAGGTTAAAACTCTAAAATAAAGAGTTTAGAGCTTTTTGAAAGTTAATAAAGATTAGAAATTAACTGTGAAAACTGGTTAAATAAGCTGATCTAAAGAGTTTAGTAAGTTTATCTGTCTTAAATATACTAATAAAGTAGTCTAAATAGGTTAAAACTATAAAATAAAGTGTTTAGAGCTTTTTGAAAGTTAAAAAAGATTAGAAATTAACTGTGAAAACTGGTTAAATAAACGGATCTAAAGAGTTTAGTAAGTTTATCTGTCTTAAATATACTAATAAAGTAGTCTAAATAGGTTAAAACTCTAAAATAAAGTGTTTAGAGCTTTTTGAAAGTTAAAAAAGATTAAAAATTAACTGTGAAAACTGGTTAAATAAGCTGATCTAAAGAGTTTAGTAAGTTTATCTGTCTTAAATATACTAATAAAGTAGTCTAAATAGGTTAAAACTCGAAAATAAAGAGTTTAGAGCTTTTTGAAAGTTAAAAAAGATTAGAAATTAACTGTCAAAACTGGTTAAATAAGCTGATCTAAAGAGTTTAGTAAGTTTATCTGTCTTAAATATACTAAAAAAGTAGTCTAAATAGGTTAAAACTCTAAAATAAAGAGTTTAGAGCTTTTTGAAAGTTAAAAAAGATTAGAAATTAACTGTGAAAACTGGTTAAATAAGCTGATCTAAAGAGTTTAGTAAGTTTATCTGTCTTAAATATACTAATAAAGTAGTCTAAATAGGTTAAAACTATAAAATAAAGTGTTTAGAGCTTTTTGAAAGTTAAAAAAGATTAGAAATTAACTGTGAAAACTGGTTAAATAAACGGATCTAAAGAGTTTAGTAAGTTTATCTGTCTTAAATATACTAATAAAGTAGTCTAAATAGGTTAAAACTCTAAAATAAAGTGTTTAGAGCTGTTTGAAAGTTAAAAAAGATTAAAAATTAACTGTGAAAACTGGTTAAATAAGCTGATCTAAAGAGTTTAGTAAGTTTATCTGTCTTAAATATACTAATAAAGTAGTCTAAATAGGTTAAAACTATAAAATAAAGTGTTTAGAGCTTTTTGAAAGTTAAAAAAGATTAGAAATTAACTGTGAAAACTGGTTAAATAAACTGATCTAAAGAGTTTAGTAAGTTTATCTGTCTTAAATATACTAATAAAGTAGTCTAAATAGGTTAAAACTCTAAAATAAAGAGTTTAGAGCTTTTTGAAAGTTAAAATGATTAGAAATTAACTGTGAAAAATGGTTAAATAAACTATTCTAAAGAGTTTAGTAAGTTTATCTGTCTTAAATATACTAATAAAGTAGTCTAAATAGGTTAAAACTCTAAAATAAAGTGTTTAGAGCTTTTTGAAAGTTTAAAAAGATTAGAAATTAACTGTGAAAACTGGTTAAATAAGCTGATCTAAAGATTTTAGTAAGTTTATCTGTCTTAAATATACTAATAAAGTAGTCTAAATAGGTTAAAACTCTAAAATAAAGTGTTTAGAGCTTTTTGAAAGTTAAAAAAGATTAGAAATTAACAGGGGAAAATGGTTAAATAAAGTAATCTAAAGAATTTTGTAAGTTTATTAGTCTTAAATATACTAATAAAGTAGTCTAAATAGGTTAAAACTCTAAAATAAAGAGTTTAGAGCTTTTTGAAAGTTAAAAAAATTAGAAATTAACTGTGAAAACTGGTTAAATAAGCTGATCTAAAGAGTTTAGTAAGTTTATCTGTCTTAACTATACTAATAAAGTAGTCTAAATAGGTTAAAACTCTAAAATAAAGAGTTTAGAGCTTTTTGAAAGTTAAAAAAGATTAGAAATTAATTGTGAAAACTGGTTAAAAAACTGATCTAAAGAGTTTAGCAAGTTTATCTGTCTTAAATATTTTAATAAAGTAGTCTAAATAGGTCAAAACACGAAAATAAAGTGTTTAGAGCTTTTTGAAAGTTAAAAAAGATTAGAAATTAACTGGGAAAAATGGTTAAATAAACTAATCTAAAGAATTTAGTAAGTTTATTTGTCTTAAATATACTAATAAAGTAGTCTAAATAGGTTAAAACTCTAAAATAAAGAGTTTAGAGCTTTTTGAGTTAAAAAAGATTAGAAATTAACTGTGAAAACTGGTTAAATAAGCTGATCTAAAGAGTTTAGTAAGTTTATCTGTCTTAAATATACTAATAAAGTAGTCTAAATAGGTTAAAACTCAAAAATAAAGTGTTTTTAGCTTTTTGAAAGTTAAAAAAGATTAGAAATTAACTGTGAAAACTGGTTAAATAAGCTGATCTAAAGAGTTTAGTAAGTTTATCTGTCTTAAATATACTAATAAAGTAGTCTAAATAGGTTAAAACTCTAAAATAAAGAGTTTAGAGCTTTTTGAAAGTTTAAAAAGATTAGAAATTAACTGGGAAAAATGGTTAAATAAACTAATCTAAAGAATTTTGTAAGTTTATTTGTCTTAAATATACTAATAAAGTAGTCTAAATAGGTTAAAACTCTAAAATAAAGAGTTTAGAGCTTTTTGAAAGTTAAAAAAGATTAGAAATTAACTGTGAAAACTGGTTAAATAAGCTGATCTAAAGAGTTTAGTAAGTTTATCTGTCTTAACTATACTATTAAAGTAGTCTAAATAGGTTAAAACTCTAAAATAAAGAGTTTAGAGCTTTTTGAAAGTTTAAAAAGATTAGAAATTAACCGTGAAAACTGGTTAAATAAACTGATCTAAAGAGTTTAGTAAGTTTATCTGTCTTAAATATTTTAATAAAGTAGTCTAAATACATCAAAACATGAAAATAAAGTGTTTAGAGCTTTTTGAAAGTTAAAAAAGATTAGAAATTAACTGGGAAAAATGGTTAAATAAACTAATCTAAAGAATTTAGTAAGTTTATTTCTCTTAAATATACTAATAAAGTAGTCTAAATAGGTTAAAACTCTAAAATAAAGTGTTTAGAGCTTTTTGAAAGTTTAAAAAGATTAGAAATTAACTGTGAAAACTGGTTAAATAAGCTGATCTAAAGAGTTTAGTAAGTTTATCTGTCTTAAATATACTAATAAAGTAGTCTAAATAGGTTAAAACTCTAAAATAAAGAGTTTAGAGCTTTTTGAAAGTTAAAAAGATTAGAAATTAACTGTGAAAACTGGTTAAATAAGCTGATCTAAAGAGTTTAGTAAGTTTATCTGTCTTAAATATACTAATAAAGTAGTCTAAATAGGTTAAAACGCAAAAATAAAGTGTTTTTAGCTTTTTGAAAGTTTAATAAGATTAGAAATTAACCGTGAAAACTGGTTAAATAAGATGATCTAAAGAGTTTAGTAAGTTTATCTGTCTTAAATATACTAATAAATTAGTCTAAATAGGTTAAAACTCTAAAATAAAGAGTTTAGAGCTTTTTGAAAGTTAAAAAAGATTAGAAATTAACTGTGAAAACTGGTTAAATAAGCTGATCTAAAGAGTTTAGTAAGTTTATCTGTCTTAAATATACTAATAAAGTAGTCTAAATAGGTTAAAACTCGAAAATAAAGAGTTTAGAGCTTTTTGAAAGTTAAAAAAGATTAGAAATTAACTGTGAAAACTGGTTAAATAAGCTGATCTAAAGAGTTTAGTAAGTTTATCTGTCTTAAATATACTAATAAAGTAGTCTAAATAGGTTAAAACTCGAAAATAAAGAGTTTAGAGCTTTTTGAAAGTTAAAAAAGATTAGAAATTAACTGTGAAAACTGGTTAAATAAGCTGATCTAAAGAGTTTAGTAAGTTTATCTGTCTTAAATATACTAATAAAGTAGTCTAAATAGGTTGAAACTCAAAAATAAAGTGTTTTTAGCTTTTTGAAAGTTAAAAAGATTAGAAATTAACTATGAAAACTGGTTAAATAAGCTGATCTAAAGAGTTTAGTAAGTTTATCTGTCTTAAATATACTAATAAAGTAGTCTAAATAGGTTAAAACTCTAAAATAAAGAGTTTAGAGCTTTTTGAAAGTTTAAAAAGATTAGAAATTAACCGTGAAAACTGCTTAAATAAGATGATCTAAAGAGTTTAGGAAGTTTATCTGTCTTAAATATACTAATAAAGTAGTCTAAATAGGTTAAAACTCTAAAATAAAGAGTTTAGAGCTTTTTGAAAGTTGAAAAAGATTAGAAATTAACTGTGAAACTGGTTAAATAAACTAATCTAAAGAGTTTAGTCAGTTTATCTGTCTTAACTATACTAATAAAGTAGTCTAAATAGGTTAAAACTCTAAAATAAAGAGTTTAGAGCTTTATGAAAGTTTAAAAAGATTAGAAATTAACCGTGAAAACTGGTTAAATAAGCTGATGTAAAGAGTTTAGTAAGTTTATCTGTCTTAAATATACTAATAAAGTAGTCTAAATAGGTTAAAACTCTAAAATAAAGAGTTTAGAGCTTTTTGAAAGTTAAAAAAGATTAGAAATTAACTGTGAAAACTGGTTAAATAAGCTGATCTAAAGAGTTTAGTAAGTTTATCTGTCTTAAATATACTAATAAAGTAGTCTAAATAGGTTAAAACTCTAAAATAAAGAGTTTAGAGCTTTTTGAAAGTTAAAAAAGATTAGAAATTAACTGTGAAAACTGGTTAAATAAGCTGATCTAAAGAGTTTAGTAAGTTTATCTGTCTTAAATATACTAATAAAGTAGTCTAAATAGGTTAAACCTCGAAAATAAAGAGTTTAGAGCTTTTTGAAAGTTAAAAAAGATTAGAAATTAACTGTGAAAACTGGTTAAATAAGCTGATCTAAAGAGTTTAGTAAGTTTATCTGTCTTAAATATACTAATAAAGTAGTCTAAATAGGTTAAAACTCGAAAATAAAGAGTTTAGAGCTTTTTGAAAGTTAAAAAAGATTAGAAATTAACTGTGAAAACTGGTTAAATAAGCTGATCTAAAGAGTTTAGTAAGTTTATCTGTCTTAAATATACTAATAAAGTAGTCTAAATAGGTTAAAACTCGAAAATAAAGAGTTTAGAGCTTTTTGAAAGTTTAAAAAGATTAGAAATTAACCGTGAAAACTGGTTAAATAAGCTGATCTAAAGAGTTTAGTAAGTTTATCTGTCTTAAATATACTAATAAAGTAGTCTAAATAGGTTAAAACTCTAAAATAAAGTGTTTAGAGCTTTTTGAAAGTTAAAAAAGATTAGAAATTAACTGGGAAAAATGGTAAAATAAACTAAACTAAAGAATTTAGTAAGTTTATTTGTCTTAAATATACTAAGAAAGTAGTCTAAATAGGTTAGAACTCTAAAATAAAGTGTTTAGAGCTTTTTGAAAGTTTAAAAAGATTAGAAATTAACTGTGAAAACTGGTTAAATAAGCTGATCTAAAGAGTTTAGTAAGTTTATCTGTCTTAAATATACTAATAAAGTAGTCTAAATAGGTTAAAACTCTACAATAAAGAGTTTAGAGCTTTTTGAAAGTTAAAAAAGATTCGAAATTAACGATGAAAACTGGTTAAATAAGCTGATCTAAAGAGTTTAGTAAGTTTATCTGTCTTAAATATAATAATAAAGTAGTCTAAATAGGTTAAAACTATAAAATAAAGTGTTTAGAGCTTTTTGAAAGTTAAAAAAGATTAGAAATTAACTGTGAAAACTGGTTAAATAAACTGATCTAAAGATTTTAGTAAGTTAATCTGTCTTAAATATACTAATAAAGTAGTCTAAATAGGTTAAAACTCTAAAATAAAGAGTTTAGAGCTTTTTGAAAGTTAAAAAAGATTAGAAATTAACTGTGAAAACTGGTTAAATAAACTGATCTAAAGAGTTTAGTAAGTTTATCTGTCTTAAATATACTAATAAAGTAGTCTAAATAGGTTAAAACTCTAAAATAAAGTGTTTAGAGCTTTTTGAAAGTTTAAAAAGATTAGAAATTAACTGTCAAAACTGGTTAAATAAACTAATCTACAGAATTTAGTAAGTTTATTTGTCTTAAATATACTAATAAAGTAGTCTAAATAGGTTAAAACTCTAAAATAAAGAGTTTAGAGCTTTTTGAAAGTTAAAAAAGATTAGAAATTAACTGTCAAAACTGGTTAAATAAGCTGATCTAAAGAGTTTAGTAAGTTTATCTGTCTTAAATATACTAATCAATTAGTCTAAATAGGTTAAAACTCTAAAATAAAGAGTTTAGAGCTTTTTGAAAGTTAAAAAAGATTAGAAATTAACTGTGAAAACTGGTTAAATAAGCTGATCTAAAGAGTTTAGTAAGTTTATCTGTCTTAAATATACTAATAAAGTAGTCTAAATAGGTTAAAACTCGAAAATAAAGAGTTTAGAGCTTTTTGAAAGTTTAAAAAGATTAGAAATTAACTGTGAAAACTGGTTAAATAAGCTGATCTAAAGAGTTTAGTAAGTTTATCTGTCTTAAATATACTAATAAAGTAGTCTAAATAGGTTAAAACTATAAAATAAAGTGTTTAGAGCTTTTTGAAAGTTAAAAAAGATTAGAAATTAACTGTGAAAACTGGTTAAATAAGCTGATCTAAAGAGTTTAGTAAGTTTATCTGTCTTAAATGTACTAATAAAGTAGTCTAAATAGGTTAAAACTCTAAAATAAAGAGGTTAGAGCTTTTTGAAAGTTTAAAAAGATTAGAAATTAACGGTGAAAACTGGTTAAATAAGCTGATCTAAAGAGTTTAGTAAGTTTATCTGTCTTAAATATACTAATAAAGTAGTCTAAATAGGTTAAAACTCTAAAATAAAGTGTTTAGAGCTTTTTGAAAGTTAAAAAAGATTAGAAATTAACTGTGAAAACTGGTTAAATAAGCTGATCTAAAGAGTTTAGTAAGTTTATCTGTCTTAAATATACTAATAAAGTAGTCTAAATAGGTTAAAACTCTAAAATAAAGAGTTTAGAGCTTTTTGAAAGTTAAAAAAGATTAGAAATTAACGGTGAAAACTGGTTAAATAAGCTGATCTAAAGAGTTTAGTGAGTTTATCTGTCTTAAATATACTAATAAAGTAGTCTAAATAGGTTAAAACTATAAAATAAAGTGTTTAGAGCTTTTTGAAAGTTTAAAAAGATTAGAAATTAACTGTGAAAACTGGTTAAATAAGCTGATCTAAAGAGTTTAGTAAGTTTATCTGTCTTAAATATACTAATAAAGTAGTCTAAATAGGTTAAAACTCGAAAATAAAGAGTTTAGAGCTTTTTGAAAGTTAAAAAAGATTAGAAATTAACTGTGAAAACTGGTTAAATAAGCTGATCTAAAGAGTTTAGTAAGTTTATCTGTCTTAAATATACTAATAAAGTAGTCTAAATAGGTTAAAACTCGAAAATAAAGAGTTTAGAGCTTTTTGAAAGTTTAAAAAGATTAGAAATTAACTGTGAAAACTGGTTAAATAAGCTGATCTAAAGAGTTTAGTAAGTTTATCTGTCTTAAATATACTAATAAAGTAGTCTAAATAGGTTAAAACTCTAAAATAAAGTGTTTAGAGCTTTTTGAAAGTTAAAAAATATTAGAAATTAACTGGGAAAAATGGTTAAATAAACTAATCTAAAGAATTTAGTAAGTTTATTTGTCTTAAATATACTAAGAAAGTAGTCTAAATAGGTTAAAACTCTAAAATAAAGTGTTTAGAGCTTTTTGAAAGTTTAAAAAGATTAGAAATTAACTGTGAAAACTGGTTAAATAAGCTGATCTAAAGAGTTTAGTAAGTTTATCTGTCTTAAATATACTAATAAAGTAGTCTAAATAGGTTAAAACTCTAAAATAAAGTGTTTAGAGCTTTTTGAAAGTTAACAAAGATTAGAAATTAACTGAGAAAACTGGTTAAATAAGCTGATCTAAAGAGTTTAGTAAGTTTATCTGTCTTAAATATACTAATAAAGTAGTCTAAATAGGTTAAAACTCTAAAATAAAGTGTTTAGAGCTTTTTGAAAGTTAAAAAAGATTAGAAATTAACTGTGAAAACTGGTTAAATAAGCTGATCTAAAGAGTTTAGTAAGTTTATCTGTCTTAAATATACTAATAAAGTAGTCTAAATAGGTTAAAACTCTAAAATAAAGTGTTTAGAGCTTTTTGAAAGTTAAAAAAGATTAGAAATTAACTGTGAAAACTGGTTAAATAAGCTGATCTAAAGAGTTTAGTAAGTTTATCTGTCTTAAATATACTAATAAAGTAGTCTAAATAGGTTAAAACTCTAAAATAAAGAGTTTAGAGCTTTTTGAAAGTTAAAAAGGATTAGAAATTAACTGTGAAAACTGGTTAAATAAGCTGATCTAAAGAGTTTAGTAAGTTTATCTGTCTTAAATATACTAATAAAGTAGTCTAAATAGGTTAAAACTCTAAAATGAAGAGTTTAGAGCTTTTTGAAAGTTAAAAAAGATTAGAAATTAACTGTGAAAACTGGTTAAATAAGCTGATCTAAAGAGTTTAGTAAGTTTATCTGTCTTAAATATACTAATAAAGTAGTCTAAATAGGTTAAAACTCTAAAATAAAGATTTTAAAGCTTTTTGAAAGTTAAAAAAGATTAGAAATTAACTGTGAAAACTGGTTAAATAAGATAATCTAAAGAGTTTAGTAAGTTTATCTGTCTTAAATATACTAATAAAGTAGTCTAAATAGGTTAAAACTCGAAAATAAAGAGTTTAGAGCTTTTTGAAAGTTAAAAAAGATTAGAAATTAACTGTCAAAACTGGTTAAATAAGCTGATCTAAAGAGTTTAGTAAGTTTATCTGTCTTAAATATACTAATAAATTAGTCTCAATAGGTTAAAACTCGAAAATAAAGAGTTTAGAGCTTTTTGAAAGTTAAAAAAGATTAGAAATTAACTGTGAAAACTGGTTAAATAAGCTGATCTAAAGAGTTTAGTAAGTTTATCTGTCTTAAATATACTAATAAAGTAGTCTAAATAGGTTAAAACTCGAAAATAAAGAGTTTAGAGCTTTTTGAAAGTTAAAAAAGATTAGAAATTAACTGTGAAAACTGGTTAAATAAGCTGATCTAAAGAGTTTAGTAAGTTTATCTGTCTTAAATATACTAATAAAGTAGTCTAAATAGGTTAAAACGCAAAAATAAAGTGTTTTTAGCTTTTTGAAAGTTTAATAAGATTAGAAATTAACCGTGAAAACTGGTTAAATAAGATAATCTAAAGAGTTTAGTAAGTTTATCTGTCTTAAATATACTAATAAATTAGTCTAAATAGGTTAAAACTCTAAAATAAAGAGTTTAGAGCTTTTTGAAAGTTAAAAAAGATTAGAAATTAACTGTGAAAACTGGTTAAATAAGCTGATCTAAAGAGTTTAGTAAGTTTATCTGTCTTAAATATACTAATAAAGTAGTCTAAATAGGTTAAAACTCGAAAATAAAGAGTTTAGAGCTTTTTGAAAGTTAAAAAAGATTAGAAATTAACTGTGAAAACTGGTTAAATAAGCTGATCTAAAGAGTTTAGTAAGTTTATCTGTCTTCAATATACTAATAAAGTAGTCTAAATAGGTTAAAACTCTAAAATAAAGAGTTTAGAGCTTTTTGAAAGTTAAAAAAGATTAGAAATTAACTGTGAAAACTGGTTAAATAAGCTGATCTAAAGAGTTTAGTAAGTTTATCTGTCTTAAATATACTAATAAAGTAGTCTAAATAGGTTAAAACTCTAAAATGAAGAGTTTAGAGCTTTTTGAAAGTTAAAAAAGATTCGAAATTAACTGTGAAAACTGGTTAAATAAGCTGATCTAAAGAGTTTAGTAAGTTTATCTGTCTTAAATATACTAATAAAGTAGTCTAAATAGGTTAAAACTCTAAAATAAAGATTTTAAAGCTTTTTGAAAGTTAAAAAAGATTAGAAATTATCTGTGAAAACTGGTTAAATAAGATAATCTAAAGAGTTTAGTAAGTTTATCTGTCTTAAATATACTAATAAAGTAGTCTAAATAGGTTAAAACTCGAAAATAAAGAGTTTAGAGCTTTTTGAAAGTTAAAAAAGATTAGAAATTAACCGTGAAAACTGGTTAAATAAGCTGATCTAAAGAGTTTAGTAAGTTTATCTGTCTTAAATATACTAATAAATTAGTCTCAATAGGTTAAAACTCGAAAATAAAGAGTTTAGAGCTTTTAGAAAGTTAAAAAAGATTAGAAATTAACTGTGAAAACTGGTTAAATAAGCTGATCTAAAGAGTTTAGTAAGTTTATCTGTCTTAAATATACTAATAAAGTAGTCTAAATAGGTTAAAACTCGAAAATAAAGAGTTTAGAGCTTTTTGAAAGTTAAAAAAGATTAGAAATTAACTGTGAAAACTGGTTAAATAAGCTGATCTAAAGAGTTTAGTAAGTTTATCTGTCTTAAATATACTAATAAAGTAGTCTAAATAGGTTAAAACGCAAAAATAAAGTGTTTTTAGCTTTTTGAAAGTTTAATAAGATTAGAAATTAACCGTGAAAACTGGTTAAATAAGCTGATCTAAAGAGTTTAGTAAGTTTATCTGTCTTAAATATACTAATAAATTAGTCTAAATAGGTTAAAACTCTAAAATAAAGAGTTTAGAACTTTTTGAAAGTTAAAAAAGATTAGAAATTAACTGTGAAAACTGGTTAAATAAGCTGATCTAAAGAGTTTAGTAAGTTTATCTGTCTTAAATATACTAATAAAGTAGTCTAAATAGGTTAAAACTCGAAAATAAAGAGTTTAGAGCTTTTTGAAAGTTAAAAAAGATTAGAAATTAACTGTGAAAACTGGTTAAATAAGCTGATCTAAAGAGTTTAGTAAGTTTATCTGTCTTAAATATACTAATAAAGTAGTCTAAATAGGTTAAAACTCGAAAATAAAGAGTTTAGAGCTTTTTGAAAGTTAAAAAAGATTAGAAATTAACTGTGAAAACTGGTTAAATAAGCTGATCTAAAGAGTTTAGTAACTTTATCTGTCTTAAATATACTAATAAAGTAGTCTAAATATGTTAAACCTCGAAAATAAAGAGTTTAGAGCTTTTTGAAAGTTAAAAAAGATTAGAAATTAACTGTGAAAACTGGTTAAAAAAGCTGATCTAAAGAGTTTAGTAAGTTTATCTGTCTTAAATATACTAATAAAGTAGTCTAAATAGGTTAAAACTCGAAAATAAAGAGTTTAGAGCTTTTTGAAAGTTAAAAAAGATTAGAAATTAACTGTGAAAACTGGTTAAATAAGCTGATCTAAAGAGTTTAGTAAGTTTATCTGTCTTAAATATACTAATAAAGTAGTCTAAATAGGTTAAAACGCAAAAATAAAGTGTTTTTAGCTTTTTGAAAGTTTAATAAGATTAGAAATTAACCGTGAAAACTGGTTAAATAAGATGATCTAAAGAGTTTAGTAAGTTTATCTGTCTTAAATATACTAATAAATTAGTCTAAATAGGTTAAAACTCTAAAATAAAGAGTTTAGAGCTTTTTGAAAGTTAAAAAAGATTAGAAATTAACTGTGAAAACTGGTTAAATAAGCTGATCTAAAGAGTTTAGTAACTTTATCTGTCTTAAATATACTAATAAAGTAGTCTAAATATGTTAAACCTCGAAAATAAAGAGTTTAGAGCTTTTTGAAAGTTAAAAAAGATTAGAAATTAACTGTGAAAACTGGTTAAATAAGCTGATCTAAAGAGTTTAGTAAGTTTATCTGTCTTAAATATACTAATAAAGTAGTCTAAATAGGTTAAAACTCGAAAATAAAGAGTTTAGAGCTTTTTGAAAGTTAAAAAAGATTAGAAATTAACTGTGAAAACTGGTTAAATAAGCTGATCTAAAGAGTTTAGTAAGTTTATCTGTCTTCAATATACTAATAAAGTAGTCTAAATAGGTTAAAACTCTAAAATAAAGAGTTTAGAGCTTTTTGAAAGTTAAAAAAGATTAGAAATTAACTGTGAAAACTGGTTAAATAAGCTGATCTAAAGAGTTTAGTAAGTTTATCTGTCTTAAATATACTAATAAAGTAGTCTAAATAGGTTAAAACTCTAAAATGAAGAGTTTAGAGCTTTTTGAAAGTTAAAAAAGATTAGAAATTAACTGTGAAAACTGGTTAAATAAGCTGATCTAAAGAGTTTAGTAAGTTTATCTGTCTTAAATATACTAATAAAGTAGTCTAAATAGGTTAAAACTCTAAAATAAAGATTTTAAAGCTTTTTGAAAGTTAAAAAAGATTAGAAATTAACTGTGAAAACTGGTTAAATAAGATAATCTAAAGAGTTTAGTAAGTTTATCTGTCTTAAATATACTAATAAAGTAGTCTAAATAGGTTAAAACTCGAAAATAAAGAGTTTAGAGGTTTTTGAAAGTTAAAAAAGATTAGAAATTAACTGTGAAAACTGGTTAAATAAGCTGATCTAAAGAGTTTAGTAAGTTTATCTGTCTTAAATATACTAATAAATTAGTCTCAATAGGTTAAAACTCGAAAATAAAGAGTTTAGAGCTTTTTGAAAGTTAAAAAAGATTAGAAATTAACTGTGAAAACTGGTTAAATAAGCTGATCTAAAGAGTTTAGTAAGTTTATCTGTCTTAAATATACTAATAAAGTAGTCTAAATAGGTTAAAACGCAAAAATAAAGTGTTTTTAGCTTTTTGAAAGTTTAATAAGATTAGAAATTAACCGTGAAAACTGGTTAAATAAGATGATCTAAAGAGTTTAGTAAGTTTATCTGTCTTAAATATACTAATAAATTAGTCTAAATAGGTTAAAACTCTAAAATAAAGAGTTTAGAGCTTTTTGAAAGTTAAAAAAGATTAGAAATTAACTGTGAAAACTGGTTAAATAAGCTGATCTAAAGAGTTTAGTAAGTTTATCTGTCTTAAATATACTAATAAAGTAGTCTAAATAGGTTTAAACTCGAAAATAAAGAGTTTAGAGCTTTTTGAAAGTTAAAAAAGATTAGAAATTAACTGTGAAAACTGGTTAAATAAGCTGATCTAAAGAGTTTAGTAAGTTTATCTGTCTTAAATATACTAATAAAGTAGTCTAAATAGGTTAAAACTCGAAAATAAAGAGTTTAGAGCTTTTTGAAAGTTAAAAAAGATTAGAAATTAACTGTGAAAACTGGTTAAATAAGCTGATCTAAAGAGTTTAGTAACTTTATCTGTCTTAAATATACTAATAAAGTAGTCTAAATATGTTAAACCTCGAAAATAAAGAGTTTAGAGCTTTTTGAAAGTTAAAAAAGATTAGAAATTAACTGTCAAAACTGGTTAAAAAAGCTGATCTAAAGAGTTTAGTAAGTTTATCTGTCTTAAATATACTAATAAAGTAGTCTAAATAGGTTAAAACTCAAAAATAAAGTGTTTTTAGCTTTTTGAAAGTTAAAAAAGATTAGAAATTAACTGTGAAAACTGGTTAAATAAACTGATCTAAAGAGTTTAGTAAGTTTATCTGTCTTAAATATACTAATAAAGTAGTCTAAATAGGTTAAAACTCTAAAATAAAGAGTTTAGAGCTTTTTGAAAGTTTAAAAAGATTAGAAATTAACCGTGGAAACTGGTTAAATAAGCTGATCTAAAGAGTTTAGTAAGTTTATCTGTCTTAAATATACTAATAAAGTAGTCTAAATAGGTTAAAACTCGAAAATAAAGAGTTTAGAGCTTTTTGAAAGTTAAAAAAGATTAGAAATTAACTGTGAAAACTGGTTAAATAAGCTGATCTAAAGAGTTTAGTAAGTTTATCTGTCTTAAATATACTAATAAAGTAGTCTAAATAGGTTAAAACTCGAAAATAAAGAGTTTAGAGCTTTTTGAAAGTTAAAAAAGATTAGAAATTAACTGTGAAAACTGGTTAAATAAGCTGATCTAAAGAGTTTAGTAAGTTTATCTGTCTTAAATATACTAATAAAGTAGTCTAAATAGGTTAAAACTCTAAAATAAAGATTTTAAAGCTTTTTGAAAGTTAAAAAAGATTAGAAATTAACTGTGAAAACTGGTTAAATAAGCTGATCTAAAGAGTTTAGTAAGTTTATCTGTCTTAAATATACTAATAAAGTAGTCTAAATAGGTTAAAACTCGAAAATAAAGAGTTTAGAGCTTTTTGAAAGTTAAAAAAGATTAGAAATTAACTGTGAAAACTGGTTAAATAAGCTGATCTAAAGAGTTTAGTAAGTTTATCTGTCTTAAATATACTAATAAAGTAGTCTAAATAGGTTAAAACTCTAAAATAAAGTGTTTAGAGCTTTTTGAAAGTTAAAAAAGATTAGAAATTAACTGGGAAAAATGGTAAAATAAACTAAACTAAAGAATTTAGTAAGTTTATTTGTCTTAAATATACTAAGAAAGTAGTCTAAATAGGTTAAAACTCTAAAATAAAGTGTTTAGAGCTTTTTGAAAGTTTAAAAAGATTAGAAATTAACTGTGAAAACTGGTTAAATAAGCTGATCTAAAGAGTTTAGTAAGTTTATCTGTCTTAAATATACTAATAAAGTAGTCTAAATAGGTTAAAACTCTACAATAAAGAGTTTAGAGCTTTTTGAAAGTTAAAAAAGATTCGAAATTAACGATGAAAACTGGTTAAATAAGCTGATCTAAAGAGTTTAGTAAGTTTATCTGTCTTAAATATACTAATAAAGTAGTCTAAATAGGTTAAAACTATAAAATAAAGTGTTTAGAGCTTTTTGAAAGTTAAAAAAGATTAGAAATTAACTGTGAAAACTGGTTAAATAAACTGATCTAAAGATTTTAGTAAGTTAATCTGTCTTAAATATACTAATAAAGT
Source organism: Xestospongia muta (assembly GCA_963693285.1). Lineage (NCBI taxonomy): Eukaryota > Metazoa > Porifera > Demospongiae > Haplosclerida > Petrosiidae > Xestospongia > Xestospongia muta. Next base: position 2,158,042 of record OY848927.1, read on the forward strand.
AGTCTAAATAGGTTAAAACTCTAAAATAAAGAGTTTAGAGCTTTTTGAAAGTTAAAAAAGATTAGAAATTAACTGTGAAAACTGGTTAAATAAGCTGATCTAAAGAGTTTAGTAAGTTTATCTGTCTTAAATATACTAATAAAGTAGTCTAAATAGGTTAAAACTCTAAAATAAAGTGTTTAGAGCTTTTTGAAAGTTTAAAAAGATTAGAAATTAACTGTCAAAACTGGTTAAATAAACTAATCTACAGAATTTAGTAAGTTTATTTGTCTTAAATATACTAATAAAGTAGTCTAAATAGGTTAAAACTCTAAAATAAAGAGTTTAGAGCTTTTTGAAAGTTAAAAAAGATTAGAAATTAACTGTCAAAACTGGTTAAATAAGTTGATCTAAAGAGTTTAGTAAGTTTATCTGTCTTAAATATACTAATCAATTAGTCTAAATAGGTTAAAACTCTAAAATAAAGAGTTTAGAGCTTTTTGAAAGTTAAAAAAGATTAGAAATTAACCGTGAAAACTGGTTAAATAAGCTGATCTAAAGAGTTTAGTAAGTTTATCTGTCTTAAATATACTAATAAAGTAGTCTAAATAGGTTAAAACTCGAAAATAAAGAGTTTAGAGCTTTTTGAAAGTTTAAAAGATTAGAAATTAACTGTGAAAACTGGTTAAATAAGCTGATCTAAAGAGTTTAGTAAGTTTATCTGTCTTAAATATACTAATAAAGTAGTCTAAATAGGTTAAAACTATAAAATAAAGTGTTTAGAGCTTTTTGAAAGTTAAAAAAGATTAGAAATTAACTGTGAAAACTGGTTAAATAAGCTGATCTAAAGAGTTTAGTAAGTTTATCTGTCTTAAATGTACTAATAAAGTAGTCTAAATAGGTTAAAACTCTAAAATAAAGAGGTTAGAGCTTTTTGAAAGTTTAAAAAGATTAGAAATTAACCGTGAAAACTGGTTAAATAAGCTGATCTAAAGAGTTTAGTAAGTTTATCTGTCTTAAATATACTAATAAAGTAGTCTAAATAGGTTAAAACTCTAAAATAAAGTGTTTAGAGCTTTTTGAAAGTTAAAAAAGATTAGAAATTAACTGTGAAAACTGGTTAAATAAGCTGATCTAAAGAGTTTAGTAAGTTTATCTGTCTTAAATATACTAATAAAGTAGTCTAAATAGGTTAAAACTCTAAAATAAAGAGTTTAGAGCTTTTTGAAAGTTAAAAAAGATTAGAAATTAACTGTGAAAACTGGTTAAATAAGCTGATCTAAAGAGTTTAGTGAGTTTATCTGTCTTAAATATACTAATAAAGTAGTCTAAATAGGTTAAAACTATAAAATAAAGTGTTTAGAGCTTTTTGAAAGTTAAAAAAGATTAGAAATTAACTGTGAAAACTGGTTAAATAAGCTGATCTAAAGAGTTTAGTAAGTTTATCTGTCTTAAATATACTAATAAAGTAGTCTAAATAGGTTAAAACTCTAAAATAAAGAGTTTAGAGCTTTTTGAAAGTTTAAAAAGATTAGAAATTAACCATGAAAACTGGTTAAATAAGCTGATCTAAAGAGTTTAGTAAGTTTATCTGTCTTAAATATACTAAGAAAGTAGTCTAAATAGGTTAAAACTCTAAAATAAAGTGTTTAGAGCTTTTTGAAAGTTAAAAAATATTAGAAATTAACTGGGAAAAATGGTTAAATAAACTAATCTACAGAATTTAGTAAGTTTATTTGTCTTAAATATACTAAGAAAGTAGTCTAAATAGGTTAAAACTCTAAAATAAAGTGTTTAGAGCTTTTTGAAAGTTTAAAAAGATTAGAAATTAACTGTCAAAACTGGTTAAATAAGCTGATCTAAAGAGTTTAGTAAGTTTATCTGTCTTAAATATACTAATAAAGTAGTCTAAATAGGTTAAAACTCGAAAATAAAGTGTTTAGAGCTTTTTGAAAGTTAACAAAGATTAGAAATTAACTGAGAAAACTGGTTAAATAAGCTGATCTAAAGAGTTTAGTAAGTTTATCTGTCTTAAATATACTAATAAAGTAGTCTAAATAGGTTAAAACTCGAAAATAAAGTGTTTAGAGCTTTTTGAAAGTTAAAAAAGATTAGAAATTAACTGTGAAAACTGGTTAAATAAACTGATCTAAAGAGTTTAGTAAGTTTATCTGTCTTAAATATACTAATAAAGTAGTCTAAATAGGTTAAAACTCTAAAATAAAGAGTTTAGAGCTTTTTGAAAGTTAAAAAAGATTAGAAATTAACTGTGAAAACTGGTTAAATAAGCTGATCTAAAGAGTTTAGTAAGTTTATCTGTCTTAAATATACTAATAAAGTAGTCTAAATAGGTTAAAACTCTAAAATGAAGAGTTTAGAGCTTTTTGAAAGTTAAAAAAGATTAGAAATTAACTGTGAAAACTGGTTAAATAAGCTGATCTAAAGAGTTTAGTAAGTTTATTTGTCTTAAATATACTAATAAAGTAGTCTAAATAGGTTAAAACTCTAAAATAAAGATTTTAAAGCTTTTTGAAAGTTAAAAAAGATTAGAAATTAACTGTGAAAACTGGTTAAATAAGATAATCTAAAGAGTTTAGTAAGTTTATCTGTCTTAAATATACTAATAAAGTAGTCTAAATAGGTTAAAACTCGAAAATAAAGAGTTTAGAGCTTTTTGAAAGTTAAAAAAGATTAGAAATTAACTGTGAAAACTGGTTAAATAAGCTGATCTAAAGAGTTTAGTAAGTTTATCTGTCTTAAATATACTAATAAAGTAGTCTAAATAGGTTAAAACTATAAAATAAAGAGTTTAGAGCTTTTTGAAAGTTAAAAAAGATTAGAAATTAACTGTGAAAACTGGTTAAATAAGCTGATCTAAAGAGTTTAGTAAGTTTATCTGTCTTAAATATACTAATAAAGTAGTCTAAATAGGTTAAAACTCTAAAATAAAGAGTTTAGAGCTTTTTGAAAGTTAAAAAAGATTAGAAATTAACTGTGAAAACTGGTTAAATAAGCTGATCTAAAGAGTTTAGTAAGTTTATCTGTCTTAAATATACTAATAAAGTAGTCTAAATAGGTTAAAACTCTAAAATAAAGTGTTTAGAGCTTTTTGAAAGTTAAAAAAGATTAGAAATTAACTGTGAAAACTGGTTAAATAAGCTGATCTAAAGAGTTTAGTAAGTTTATCTGTCTTAAATATACTAATAAAGTAGTCTAAATAGGTTAAAACTCTAAAATAAAGAGTTTAGAGCTTTTTGAAAGTTAAAAAAGATTAGAAATTAACGATGAAAACTGGTTAAATAAGCTGATCTAAAGAGTTTAGTAAGTTTATCTGTCTTAAATATACTAATAAAGTAGTCTAAATAGGTTAAAACTCTAAAATAAAGTGTTTAGAGCTTTTTGAAAGTTAAAAAAGATTAGAAATTAACTGTGAAAACTGGTTAAATAAACTGATCTAAAGATTTTAGTAAGTTAATCTGTCTTAAATATACTAATAAAGTAGTCTAAATAGGTTAAAACTCTAAAATAAAGAGTTTAGAGCTTTTTGAAAGTTAAAAAAGATTAGAAATTAACTGTCAAAACTGGTTAAATAAACTGATCTAAAGAGTTTAGTAAGTTTATCTGTCTTAAATATACTAATAAAGTAGTCTAAATAGGTTAAAACTCTAAAATAAAGTGTTTAGAGCTTTTTGAAAGTTTAAAAAGATTAGAAATTAACTGGGAAAAATGGTTAAATAAACTAATCTACAGAATTTAGTAAGTTTATTTGTCTTAAATATACTAATAAAGTAGTCTAAATAGGTTAAAACTCTAAAATAAAGAGTTTAGAGCTTTTTGAAAGTTAAAAAAGATTAGAAATTAACTGTGAAAACTGGTTAAATAAGCTGATCTAAAGAGTTTAGTAAGTTTATCTGTCTTAAATATACTAATAAAGTAGTCTAAATAGGTTAAAACTCAAAAATAAAGTGTTTTTAGCTTTTTGAAAGTTAAAAAAGATTAGAAATTAACTGTGAAAACTGGTTAAATAAACTGATCTAAAGAGTTTAGTAAGTTTATCTGTCTTAAATATACTAATAAAGTAGTCTAAATAGGTTAAAACTCTAAAATAAAGAGTTTAGAGCTTTTTGAAAGTTTAAAAAGATTAGAAATTAACCGTGGAAACTGCTTAAATAAGATGATCTAAAGAGTTTAGTAAGTTTATCTGTCTTAAATATACTAATAAAGTAGTCTAAATAGGTTAAAACTCGAAAATAAAGAGTTTAGAGCTTTTTGAAAGTTAAAAAAGATTAGAAATTAACTGGGAAAACTGGTTAAATAAGCTGATCTAAAGAGTTTAGTAAGTTTATCTGTCTTAAATATACTAATAAAGTAGTCTAAATAGGTTAAAACTCTAAAATAAAGAGTTTAGAGGTTTTTGAAAGTTTAAAAAGATTAGAAATTAACTGTGAAAACTGGTTAAATAAGCTGATCTAAAGAGTTTAGTAAGTTTATCTGTCTTAAATATACTAATAAAGTAGTCTAAATAGGTTAAAACTATAAAATAAAGTGTTTAGAGCTTTTTGAAAGTTAAAAAAGATTAGAAATTAACTGTGAAAACTGGTTAAATAAGCTGATCTAAAGAGTTTAGTAAGTTTATCTGTCTTAAATATACTAATAAAGTAGTCTAAATAGGTTAAAACTCTAAAATAAAGAGTTTAGAGCTTTTTGAAAGTTTAAAAAGATTAGAAATTAACTGTGAAAACTGGTTAAATAAGCTGATCTAAAGAGTTTAGTAAGTTTATCTGTCTTAAATATACTAATAAAGTAGTCTAAATAGGTTAAAACTATAAAATAAAGTGTTTAGAGCTTTTTCAAAGTTAAAAAAGATTAGAAATTAACTGGGAAAAATGGTTAAATAAACTAAACTAAAGAATTTAGTAAGTTTATTTGTCTTAAATATACTAATAAAGTAGTCTAAATAGGTTAAAACTCTAAAATAAAGTGTTTAGAGCTTTTTGAAAGTTTAAAAAGATTAGAAATTAACTGTGAAAACTGGTTAAATAAACTGATCTAAAGATTTTAGTAAGTTAATCTGTCTTAAATATACTAATAAAGTAGTCTAAATAGGTTAAAACTCTAAAATAAAGAGTTTAGAGCTTTTTGAAAGTTAAAAAAGATTAGAAATTAACTGTGAAAACTGGTTAAATAAACTGATCTAAAGAGTTTAGTAAGTTTATCTGTCTTAAATATACTAATAAAGTAGTCTAAATAGGTTAAAACTCTAAAATAAAGTGTTTAGACCTTTTTGAAAGTTTAAAAAGATTAGAAATTAACTGGGAAAAATGGTTAAATAAACTAATCTACAGAATTTTGTAAGTTTATTTGTCTTAAATATACTAATAAAGTAGTCTAAATAGGTTAAAACTCTAAAATAAAGAGTTTAGTGCTTTTTGAAAGTTAAAAAAGATTAGAAATTAACTGTGAAAACTGGTTAAATAAGCTGATCTAAAGAGTTTAGTAAGTTTATCTGTCTTAAATATACTAATCAATTAGTCTAAATAGGTTAAAACTCTAAAATAAAGAGTTTAGAGCTTTTTGAAAGTTAAAAAAGATTAGAAATTAACTGTGAAAACTGGTTAAATAAGCTGATCTAAAGAGTTTAGTAAGTTTATCTGTCTTAAATATACTAATAAAGTAGTCTAAATAGGTTAAAACTCGAAAATAAAGAGTTTAGAGCTTTTTGAAGGTTTAAAAAGATTAGAAATTAACTGTGAAAACTGGTTAAATAAGCTGATCTAAAGAGTTAAGTAAGTTTATCTGTCTTAAATATACTAATAAAGTAGTCTAAATAGGTTAAAACTCTAAAATAAAGTGTTTAGAGCTTTTTGAAAGTTAAAAAATTAGAAATTAACTGTGAAAACTGGTTAAATAAGCTGATCTAAAGAGTTTAGTAAGTTTATCTGTCTTAAATGTACTAATAAAGTAGTCTAAATAGGTTAAAACTCTAAAATA